>JAGPOW010000261.1:62603959-62643706 GCA_030014935.1 Caiman crocodilus | reverse complement strand
GGGGGGGCACCCATGGAAGCCCCCAACCCTGTCGGGGCAGCATCAGACCTACCAACAGCAGTGTCAGCTGTCGGGGGGGATGGAGAGGGAACTAGCCCCATTGGGGGGGCACATGCACACCCATGCACCCCATACCAGTTACCCATGCTGTCAACTGAGTACAAGATAGAGTTAAGAAAGACAAATACTCCAACCATACATGCTCCAAGAAATGTTCCACTTGTAGTAAGGGGGAACTGAAAAAAGAGATTAGATGTATTAGTTAACATGGACATAATAGAAAAAGTAAAGCAAACAACTGCTTAGGTTCATTCACTGGTTATAATAGAAAAAAAAAAATGGATCCTTAGCAAAGGAACAGGCATATCAAAAGGAAGCATTTTCCCATTCCCACCAGAGAAGAAGTTTTTGGCAACGTGGCAGAAGCTAAATATTTTTCAACTTTGAATGCCTCTTCAGGGTTTTGGCAAGCTCCCCTAGAAAATAATAGCACTAAATTATGTACTTTTAATACACCCTTTGGAAGGTATTACTTTTGTAGGCTTCCTTTTGGACTGTGTTCTGCACCTGAAGTATTTCACAGAAAGGAGCAACAAATTTTGAAGATCTTGATGGAACTATGGTTTATATTGATGTATTAGTTTGGAGAAATACTATGGAAGAACATGACTTGAGGCTAAGGAAGACACTAGAAAGAGCTCACAGAGCAGGTTTGAAACTGAGCAAATAAAAATGCAAATTCAGGGTCAAAGAAATAACATATCCAAGAGAAAAGCTTTCTGAAAAAGGGCTTCAAATTGATCCTGTAAGGGTTAAAGCCATTACAAACATGCCACCCCCTACAGATAAGGAAAGAGTAAAAAGATTACTGGGAATGATCAATTTTGTAGGGAAATATCCACCTAACTCAGCAGAGAAGACTAAACACCTTAGATCACTCCTAGAATACTCAGTGGATATGGGAACATGAACATGAAGCTGAATTTAAAAACTTGTAGTACTGGAGCTTTTATTTTTTTTTTTCCTTCAATACTAAGACCCCAAAAGACTCATTAAATTGTCAACAAATGCTTCTAAAGAAAGCATTGGAGCAGCTTTGCTTCAAAAACATGGGGATAGCTGGAGACCAGTAGCATATATATCTAGGGCACTCCTTAAGTCAGAGTGTCTGTATGCACAAATTGAGAAAAAGTTTAGCTCTAGTATATGGTTAACAGCAGAGGTCCTGTAGGAGGGCCGTGATCTCCTTGAGGCCCCCTCTCCGTGTCAAGTTGGCCCAAGGGCACCCTCTATTTCTCGCCCGCCACATTTGATGGTTTGAATTGGTTGGGAGGCTGCCTTATGTCTCCTTGGACACATCTCTAGGTTGACTTGTATCCCGTGGTTTCCCGGACTCCTTGTAGGTCTTGTCTTACAAATGGGCGCTTTGGGGCACCCTAGCCTTATGGGCTATGCGTGGCTCCAACCACCCCTGATACCACGCTCCAAGCCTCGCAGATGGAATCAATGTTAGTCTGTCTATGTGCACTCACGCCCGTTTCTCAGGTCTCTTCTGTATTGCCGCCCTTTTCTCGGGCCGTCTCGATATCACCGCCCCCTCCTGGGGCTCTGTGCGCAGTCTGGGCCTTCTCTGCACTGCTGCCCCCCTTCTTCGGGGCCTACCACAGTGCTGCCCTCTCTCTGGGGCCTTCGCTGTATAACAGCCTCCTCTTGGGGCTCTCCAGTAAGCTGCCCCCTTCTCTGGGCTCTATGTGCCCATACTAGGGCTTCCCAATAGCATCCCCTCTCTGGGACTTGCCACACCCACCCTGGGCTTCTCAATAAGGCATTCCCCTCTTTGGGGCTCACCGTGCCCACCTTGGGCTTCTTAAAATGCTGCCCCCCTCCTGGGGGCTCTCTGCATCCACACTTGGGCTTCTCAATGTTGCCTCCTTCTCTGGGGCTCACCATGCCCACACTAGGGCTTCTCAACAAGTGCCCCTCTCTAGGGCTTGGGTCTATACACCCCATATGCTGCGCCCTTCTAGGCACCAGGGTCCTCCCACTCCGCTGTGAGATACCCCCTGAGTACACTGCACCCTCACTGGCACTAGGGCCCCCACACCACTGTGGGTCCCTTTATGAGGCCTCCTCCAACCCCTAATAGCCTCACCCAAACCACCAGTATAATATCAAAACCAAACAAAAACTCAAGCCCCCTGGCTAAACCACATTGCACCAATGCTCTAGAGCTGCCATCCATAACTCTGCTTAAGCAGTACCTGCAGTTTTCACTGCTTCTTGCATCCTGGCTGAGGGAGCTCCAGCCTCTCTGGCTGCTGGCAAGCAACCACCAGCCTGGCCTCAGCCCTGGGCTTTATAGGAGCCAGGCCCTGCCTCCTACAGGCAGCTGTCTGCCGGCAGGTGTGGGTCATTTGCTCCCTCCAGTTGCCCTGGCAACCCACAAGTGGACTCCTATTCCCTGCTAGGGATCTTTTCCCTGGCAGTTTCCCCACTCTAAAAGCAGGGCACCTCAGTGCTCTGCGACATATGGCTATAAGAAATTTCATATATTCATCCATGGGAAGCCTGCGATGGCTGAAACTGATCATAAACCTTTGGTAACTACAGCAAAGGAAGGGTTATCAGACATGAAAGAAACTTTTCTTTCAACTGCAAATGAGTAATCAAGACATACAGTACACACCAGGAAAACATCTATTTATTGCAGATACATTGACTAGAGCATATGACACAAAGGAAAATGACAGAATTCCAGACTCAGACACGGCACATACTAATCTAATTAAGAGTAATTCCTGTCACAGATAAAATCTGGGCACTAAATGTAGAAGCTACTGCACAGGACACCACATTGCAAAACATGATAATAGCTATTTGTGCTGTTTGGCCTGGAAGATCCATATCTAGCCCCTACTCTCAGTTCAAGGAAGAACTATCAGTACTGGATAGCACTGTGTTGAAAGAGACACAACTTGTTTTTCTAGTAGTTCTAAAGAAAGATGTGTTAAACAAGATACATGAGGTGCATCTAGGCATTAAAAATACCAAAGGAGAGCAAGGGGTGTTCTATATTGGCCCAACATTAATAATGACATAGAAGATGCTGTAAAGGTTTCTACAACATGCCTAAAGTACAGATCAATGCAAAGAAGAGTCCATGATGGTCACGGAGGAGCCTGTAGCTCCATCGTATCAACTGGGCACTGATTTATTCATACAGGCAGGAAAAAAATACGTATTAGAGCTAAATTAGTATTTTCGCTATCCTGAAATTGCATTGCTCAGAAGCACAACAACAAATCATGTCATAACTCGCATCAAATCAATTTTTGCTAGACATGGAATTCCACAAATTGTGAGAACAGACAATGGCCCTCAATTCAACTGTCTTGAGTTTAAAGAGCTGCAAATAAATATGGACTCCGTCACAACACTTTAAGTACTAAATACCCACAATCCAATTGTCTGGTGGAAAATGGAGTACAACTCGTGAAGAAATTGTTGAAAATAGCTACAGATGCTCATACCAATGTTTACCTGTCACTCTCAAATTACAGGGCTACACCCATGGAATATGAATTATTCCCATCAGAAATGCTATTTAACAGGAAACTCAAAATGAAATCTTGTGGATGATGCTCATTAGAATGAAAATCAAGACATGAAAACATTTTAAAAAGTGTATAAACTCAAACAAAATGGTACTATGACAGGGGGTCCAGGGAGTTACCACAATTTCACAATAAAGATATGGTGTTTATTTTAGATTGACAAACATGGAAACAAAAAGCACTATTTTTCCCATCAAGTCGCTCCCATATCCTATAGTCACACTGGAAGGACAGGTGTTAAGAAACAGACAACACTTGCAGCTCATAAAGAGGAAAAAAAGAGGCAGCATTGCAAAATTTACCAAAGGAAAGAGAGCTAACATCAAAGCAATAAGAAACGACAGAGGGAGATTCAAAATAACACAGAAGTAGACACATCTGAACAAGGAAACCAAACAAGATCTGAACCAATAAGAACTGAGAATGCAAGGAAACTGCAAAGATCACTTAGGGCATTTTTTACATGTGCTCCAGGAGGCACAAGCGGAGGGGGTGTGCTTTAATTCGCGAGCCGCGCTAATTAAAAGCATCCAAGCATCACGTGCATCAGCATTCCCACAGTGAAAAATGGCAGTGGGGTGCTTTGAACTAAAGCCCATCAAATGAGCTTTAGTTCAAAGCACCCCGTCACCATTTTTAAGCTCAGGGATGCTGATACACCTAATGCTAGAGTCTGCTGTAGCACATTTATTTCCATGCTCCAGCAGACTCTATTAATCGAGTTTGCTCTGACATGCTGGATTTCCATCGTGTCAGAGCCAGCTCCCTGCACAGCTATAGGAGCACTTAGCGCTAAAAAGCAAACACAAAAATTAATAGAGACCTGTTAAAACATGCTTTAACTATGGGTTCAACTAAACTGACAATGTTAGTATTATATGGGGATATGTTGCATGTAAAGGGGGAAGATGTGTGGATACCTTTTAAGAGGGTTATGTAGACATAGTTACATTTGCTTGGAGTTTGCAGGGGGGAACAGCAGATCAGTAGGCTAAGAAGGCTCTTTGAATAAACAATCTTTATCATTTTATAAGTTTAACTCCTTAGTCTTTTGAGAATAACAGTCTGGAAATGACAACATTGTACTCAAGTACTCTCACGTTACTGCATTCTCTTTTAGTTCAGAAGAGGCACCAGTGGTCTGGGATGAATCTGAGAAGATTAATCTCCAGTACTTCTAAAAATGGTTTGCCACTTCTGGCTTCTAATAATAGCATCCATCATACGAACAGATGTATCAGGCAATTTTGCGTAATTCCAGACACATTTGAATTGTGTATATTGGAAAAATGTAGTGTACCCTCAAATGTTATTTTGCCTTCTACTTAAAAAATAATGGAAACCATAGTAGTAAGAACGTTAGAGGAGGAAGACAATCCAAAGAGGTGAAATAAACTCAAATATTTAGAAGAGGAGGGGAAACAGAAATGGAGATAACCAATAATGTCAGTGAACAAGGACACCATCATGTGCTAGCTTTTACAGCATACTCTGTAGCTAATATATCATAATAATATTATTAGGTAAAAAAAACTTATCTTTTTGTTCTAATTTGTTTTGTGTTCTATGCAAATACAGAGAAAACAGACTAGTGAACCTGCACACCCTGAAACCTTAAAAAAAATGCAAGCAGCTAACAAAAATCAGCTACTTAAACTGACAGTGGTTTTGACAAAGGTAGTGTTGAACTGTACATAAGAAGTCTGGGGATACTTGGGGCATAATGTTAAAACAGGTTAATGCTTATGGCCCATTTCAACAACCTTTCAAAGGTTGTTGAAATTTAGAGACACTCCCATTAATTTCACTGGGCTTGGTATCAGGCCTTGTATAAGTATGATTTTTTTTCAATAGGTCTTTTTTGCAAATACAACATTTATATTTACCTTACAGTCATACTTAACTTTTTCTGTCCACATACATATTTCTATCAGTATATAGTATTTTTTCACATGTCTATTTGTAAATAGAAACTATTTGTCCAAGAATTTTTATGACTCTATCTTGGTCTTCAGATAGCTTTTGGTTAATTGTGATATTCCTGCTGGGGTAGATCATTGTGACTATACACATAGGCCATATGAAATTATTCTGCTCCACAGTTAAACATTAGTAAATATTTGGATAGTTAAAATCAGACACAAGCATGCTGTTTTGAAATGCTGGTTTTGTTCTATATGGAACCAGAAGTACAAAAATACTGAGAAAAGGGCTGCTTCTGCAGTAATTTCAGCTGGAAACAAGTACTGCAAATCTCAACAAAAAGCATGTTCTTATGTGATTTCCAGCTCAATTTTTGCAGACCTGAGGATTGGATAAGCTTTGGAAAAGCTTATCTAAATCAGACCAGAACCCTAAATCTTTTGAAGGCTGCCCATCACTAATTCAGAATGGATTTGTTTTTCAGTGACCACAGTTTCAGGCACTGTCAGCTGCTTTTTGATCTGGAAAAGGTAGTGACATAGATTAATGTTCTCTTACATTTCACCTGTTACTGTAGATGTTAATAATATGGCTCAGCTGTAACTCTTTGCCTGGTAATGGCACACCCATGCTCACTCCTGCTCAGTCCTGACACTGTAGTTCAGCACTACAGGGTGTTACATTTTTCTTTCTTTCGACATTTTTCTTTATTATAAGTGGAAACGTTAAGGATCCATAGATATGGGGGTCAGACTAGATGGCCTGCTCTAGGCCCCTTCTGACCCTAGGTACTAGGTACTAGGTACTATGATATTTTAAGAAAGAATATGGCAGGGAATAACTATAACTCTGGTATCTACTTGGAAGTACATAAGTGCATCTAAGAAGTGCAGATGCTGACTACACAGTAGCCTAATAACGCTGCGCAGTAGTGCATTACAGCATGGACAGTGCTAACATGCTACTGTGCAGTAACATCACTAAAAAGGCATTTGCCAGTGCTACTGCACAGGAACTCTGATTACTACACATTATTTAGTACTTTATATACAAATACTAAATTAAATGTGCAGTACTCACTGCATATTAATGAACGTGTAGAGGCACCCACTGAAACCAATTTGATCCCACACCATGTGTGAATATATACATTTAGAACAATATTTGACGTAGGAAGCCAAAGTTCCCTCTCTCTGAATAAAAGGATGTGAGTTTAGGAGACTGTTTATGAGCTACAGTTGATTGTAGGATGTCAGCCCTCCCCCCACAATACACACACGCTCACACACTCGCCTGGCTATTTGCTATCATTCAACTCATTACCTATTATAAAAACATTTGAAATTCTTGGAGCATAAAAGGTGATATGTAAAACCAAATTCTATTCTATTGCTATATCATTAGCACTATTATTAAGGAGAATTTCGAAAATGACCTGCTGGGGGAATGGCATACATATGCTGTAAGGGCACAAATTACTTTCTAACAGACAAAAATGGCACATGATTATACAGAGAAAAATGAGCCATGAGTCATGTCCCATAGTGGTGATCAAGCCCAAGTATCTACAGAGATTAAGGACAAGTTTATTGTGTCATCAATCCAAGCTATAGGACCCAGATCAAAGACAATAGATAAGATTGGGGCAGGAGTGTGGGGGGGAAGCACTGCTTTTCTTAGGTCAATTTTTCTTTTTTTGGCTTGTTCCTGTCTCCTAGTGGCAGAGGTGACTAAGTCCTCTGTATACAAATAAAACTCAGCTAATGAGTCTGCCTGCATTGCTGATGACAGTGAGAGAGGCACATTAGTGTCAAGATTCAGCAACCTCCACAGTAACACTCTTACAATAAGTTTTTGAAGAGTCTATTGTTAGACTTCTACATTTCTGTAAAGCCATACTGCATCAATGACTAAAGGGCCAGTCTTCCAACCAGAACTCAGCAATTTTTAATTTTTAATGGGTTAATTTTTGGAAAGAATTACAATAGCACTTGTCAAAAAAAAAAAGCAAGCAAAATCCAAAATATATCCTATGAGTTTCAGCATGTTCTGTAAGAAGAGGTTTAAAAATCATTACTTTCTTATGTCATTTTGCAAGGTTGAATTGTCTTGTTTTCAGTGTTAAAATACTTTGAATCTCTCATTTAGTTTTGACTTGCATATAACCTTTTATATATTTTAATAGAGAGAAATGTGAATAACGTAGCATCAGACCATCTGAACAAAATATTTTTGTTACGAAAGGATGCATCTGCACGTTGCCCTACTGATGTGGGAGCTGTTGTGTCTCTGTATCGCATGCTATGACAAAGTAGCAATCACATGTGTCTACACATGACCACCAGCTCTGTCACCATAGCAGTGTGCTCCCCAGGCATAACTCACTACTACAGTGATGTAGCAGTTCCCTGCGTGCTATGCACATGGTCCAGTAACCACCCATACTGTGCTGTGCTTTAATACCTCCAAAATGAATTACTAAAGCATGGCACCATAGCAACATTGCTATATGGTGATGTGTAGACACACACGAAGTAAACTATTTTGACATTTCCACTGTTGACATTTTTCAGAATTTCTTACTGAGTAAAAATTCAAAATGTCAATGTTTCATCTAACTCTGAAATGAAAACAGATCTGAAAGTGCCAGAACTTGCTGAGGGAAGGAAAATCCCATTTTTTCCCCCTTTCATGCCAGGTCTAATGCACAGGAACGTTGAGGGACAGACTCTCCTCACATGCAGACCACAGAACAGCTGCAGAGCTCTTCAACAGAACCTTCTTCATCTTGATGTCTCAAATCAGTGCTTTCTGCTGCAACTTCCCTCTTGCCTACTTCTACATAAAGGAATGGGTGCCAGAGGATCAAAGAAAATGATGCATTCCTTAAATCCATGTTAGTCCTGTTTTCCCCAATCAGATTTATGTCCATGCAAAATCTAAATTTTATATGCTATTTTAGTTGGACTCTACCACCTCTAAACAGGATGGTTCTATTGGTTGTGCAGCACAAGGTAGAATTAGTCACACCGTCAATCAGAAGCTGTCCTTACAGTGGAAATAGACCTTGTGTGAACAATTATTTTTTCAGTCTTGCATAATATACTTTTCCTTATAATTGTCAAGTTGTTGGCATGGTGTTTTAATTTCACATTCTCCCAATTATTTGCCTGTTCTTAATTGGAAGTCATTAGAATATATAAATATTTCCTTTCTATTGTGTTTTGCAGCATGCCTTCATTGTTTGGAACTGATTTTGTAAGCTGAACAATGCTAAATGTTAATGAAAGTGTGTGTGTGTATAAAAGTAATATAAAGTAAACTTTTTATGCATTGTTGAAAATGAGCTGTCTATAGCTTGTCTCCCTTCAGATAGTTATTAAACATATAAACTTCATTACATAATTGATTTTTAAGAATCTTGCCATGTCCATATTTGTATTCCAAATATGTTATTTTACAAAAATTTGATGACTTTTATATCATTATATAAATTATCATTTGACAGCTGATGAAAATAGTCAACTGTTGCCAACAGCTAGTACTGTTATTGCTCCTATTCAAATTACAGTGGGAGGCTACTGTGCTAGTTGTTGAATTCTTAATGGTAACTATAATGGAAGGGTTTAGTCAATACCTCTTAAAATTGATAGGATCATATCATATCTTATTAAAATAATGATTGACTTCCTATGGCAGTTCAGCTATACTGTGACAAAAAAACTCCTTTTGCTTAGAATAACAGCTCAACATTAATGTTAGATTCAATGAGTCTGTTGATGACAGGGAATTTGAGGTATGCAGCCTGTGATCTGGCTTGTTCTGAAACCATTGCTAAGTCACAACCTCCCTGTGCTGCACTTTACTAACCTGAAAAATGGTCATAGTTAATATTAATAATAGAGATACAATTACTGTTTGTATAGGAAAAAATGTTGAGGACATAGAATAAAGAGTCTCTGGATGGATGGATGGATGGATGGTAGGGCTGTGCGAAATGGAAGTGTTTCATTTTGACCAGCATTTTGACATTTCAACAGAAGTGTTTCATTTCAACTTTTGTTTCAAGTTGAAACATTTTGTTTCATCAAAACATTCTGCTGTTTTGACCCTGTTTCAACATTTCGCCCAAAGGATATAATGTGGAAGGTCAAAACAGGCTATAACTTTGTCATTTCTAGCCAGATTTGGACAACACTTGCAGAAATGGTAGCCACGTTGATGATCATGATATTTGCCAAGTTTCAAGAAGCTAGGCACAGGGGGTCAGAGAAACAGCACCCCAAAATCTTGACAGCAAAACTTGTCACATGTATGTGTTAAGCCACAGCAAAGTCAAATTTGTAGGCTTGCTAGTCCCTACTGAGGCCATGAAGTCTGCCAAGTTTAAAGAAGATCAGTGCAGGAGTTTGGGAGGAACTGCACCCCAAATTCTTGAAAGCAAAACTCATGTGTATATGTTATGCCACAGTGGGGTCAGAACTGCAGTGCTGATAGCCCCTGGTGAGGCCACAAAGATTGCCAAGTTTCAAGGTGATAGGTGCAGGGGTTTGGAGGGAACTGTACCCCAAGACGTTGACAGGCAAAACTTGTGACAAATGACCCTATGTGTGTGAAGGCACAGTAGACTGAAAACTGCAGGGGTGGTGGCCCCTGCTGAGGCCAGATAGCCTGCGAAGTTTCAAGGAGATAAGTGCAGAGGTTTGGGGAAACTGCACCTCAAGCTGCGGACTAGCAAAACTTGTAACATAGGTGCTTGTGCAACTGTGTCTGTCTTGGGGCATGGGGTGGGGGGTCAGGGGGTGAGGACATGGACTACTGCAGGCCTGGCTGCTATGTTACCAGTTATCAATTAACCATGATTCACTCAGGGACCAGCTCAATATGCAGTACCTAGCTACTACATAACAAGTTCATGAGCATGGATTAACACCTACAAAACCACAGACTAAGGGGAGGAAATAATCAATACAGACAATCAACTGCCTCAAGACAGAGACAGTCAGTTGCACAAGCACCCATGTCACGAGTTTTGTCTGTCAGAAGTTAGGGGTGCAGGGCCCCCAAACCCCCCTGCACTGATCTCCTCGATGGCTGGCAGGCTTTGTGGCTTCAGCACAGCCTAGCAGCCAGGCCTGCAGTAGTTCCCCCCACCAACTCCACCAATGCCCCAAGACAGAGTTGCACAAGCACCCATGACACGAGTTTTGCCTGTCAGCAGCCAGAGGTACAGGGCACCAGAACCCCCCTGCACTGATCTCCTTGACAGCTGGCAGGCTTTGTGGCCTCGGCAGAGGCTAACATTCCTGTGATTTTGACCCTGCTGTTGCTTTAACACATACATATGACACAAGTTTGGCTCTCAGGATTTGGGGGAGTGGTTTCTCCAAACTCCCTGCAGCTATCTTCTTGAAACTTGTCCTGCTTTATGCCCTTAGAAGGGGCTACCATTTCTGCAATTCTTATCCAAATCTGGCCAGACATGACAAAGTTATAGGCTGTTTCATTTCTCCCCATTATAGCCTCTAGGCAAAATGTCGAAACAGAATCAAAATGGTGAAGTGTTTTGACTTGCCTCATTTTGTTTCAAGGCTGTTTCAACCATATCTGTTTTGTTTTTTAATTCTGCTGTTTCAACCTTGAAACAGTGTTGAAACAAAACTGGTGGCAAAATTTCGCACAACCCTAATAGACAGATAAAATTTACTATTACAAGCAAAGCATGGCTTCTGTGCATCTGACTTGGCAAATATGCTTGCAGATTAAATATTTTTTTGAGGGTATTTTTATATAAACAGTATATATTCTTCTACAATAATCAAAAAAAGAAAGCAAATAAAAATCCACTTTGTTATTGAGTTTGAATTTGCTTTAGTGAAAAATACTATTTTCTGAAGAGTCTTTCTTCTGATTCAGCCTTCCAGAGATCTCCTCAATGATCTTAGAGGCATTCCTTCTGTAATTTGAACATTTTGAAAGTTAACTTGTCTTATCCAAGGTTTTCATTTTTTTTAAGTTTGCTCAGCTAGAAATGAAGCTGAATTTTTTTTTTCTCTGAAAACAGTGTTGTACAATTGGATTTATAACTTACCTCACTCTCCATGTATATTCTGATAAATGTCAATAAGCTATTTGGCCGTGCATATTTTATGCCTGTTATATATTTGTTAATACATACATTTTCATGTATTCAAAGATCACATACTGTTTTAAAAGTTTAGCTTA
This sequence comes from Caiman crocodilus, assembly GCA_030014935.1. Classification (NCBI taxonomy): domain Eukaryota; kingdom Metazoa; phylum Chordata; order Crocodylia; family Alligatoridae; genus Caiman; species Caiman crocodilus. Next base: position 62,631,944 of record JAGPOW010000261.1, on the reverse strand, counting down.
AAAAGCATTTGAAAATATGTTGCATTAACCCTTGGGTACTTTTTGGGCTAAGTACAGGCAGTGAAAAAGCTCAAAGTTGAATCGATTCAGTCTTTGCAGGTTAGTTTATGATGCATAGATTGAACCAATAAGCAAGTAAATGCACATTCACTTTTGATTCTGGAAATTCAGCCACATTCCTGCAGTGGTCCAGCCCAGAAGCCAGAGGGCGCTAAAGCATGCCTTCCTGCTTGGCTGGAGAAGACAGCTTGGCCAAGTCTAGCCTGCCCACCCTAAGAAGAACTAGTCAAATTACAGCATTGCACAATCTTTCCTGATAGGTTCGAAAAGTGATTTCCCACCCCGGATTTTTTATCTGAATAATTAGATATTAGAATTTTTTCGCAAGAAAAAAAATCCAGCACTGACAGAAGAAATGTGCAAGAAGATGAATAGCAAAATGTTAGTCATAAGTGGAGTAGGAAGCATTCCATACCCTGATATTTGTAGAAACCTGATTTATATGGGTGGATTTAGCGGACGGATAGTAATAGGATGGGCTTCAATGTGGATAAATGCAGGGTGCTGCACCTAGGGAGAAGGAATCCACAGCATACATACAAGCTAGGGAGTTCCCGTCTTGAGAACACAGAGGTGGAAAGGGATCTTGGAGTCATTACTGACTCCAAGATGAACATGAGCCACCAATGCCAGACTGCAGCCTACAGCAAACTGCACCTTGTCATGCATCCAAAGATGCATCTCAAGCCAGTCCAGAGAGGTGATACTCCCCCTCTACGTGACATTGGTCTGGCCTCAACTGGAGTACTGCTTCCAGTTCTAAGCACTGCACTTTAAGAAGGATGTGGCCTGCCTTGAGAGGGTTCAGAGGAGGGCCACCCACTTGGTTAGAGGGCAACAGGGCAGGTCCTATTAGGAGAGGCTGAGGGACCTGAACCTGCTCAGCTTCAGCAAATGGAGGCTGAGGGGAGATTTGGTGGCTGCCTACAAACTTGTTAGGGGAGATCCACAGAAGGGTCCTATTCCCCCCAGCAGCACCTGGGGTGACGAGAAACAATGGCTAGAAGCTGCTGGAGAATAGGTTCAGGTTAGAAAGCAGGAGGCACTATTTCATTGTTAGGGTGGCTAGGATCTGGAACCAACTTCCTAGGGAAGTGGTCCTCGCTGCTACCTTGGGTAAATTCAAAAAGAGATTGGATGAACACCTGTCTGGGATTGTGTGATCCCAGCGTGTGCTCCGGCCAGTGGTGGGGGGTCAGACTAGATGATCTATTTAGGGCCCTTCTGACCCCTAACTACTATGAAACTACTATATCCAACTTATTTGTCAACTTTCCAGTCTGAAGATGTAAAACACATAAAGATAAGCAAATCTTTTCATCATTATTAGTTCTTTCTTCTAAGTCAATAAGCTGCTTCTTATATTTTACCTTCCTTAACTTGTGCCACTTTCTTTCTGAACTTTAAATTGCTTTGACTCTAGGCCAGCCTTGCCATGTCTTCTTTCCTGGTTTTTCACCTTAAGGCCTTGGCCTTTTTTACACTCTCCATTAGGCTTTTGCTTCTTTGGGTTTGTATAACTCTAAAGCACTATGCTGATTGCTTATTTATCATTTCCAGGTGGCTTAAGTCTCCAATAGTTTATCCATCTCTAGGATGTATGCCTACACATTCATCTAGGATATCCCAACACTATCTCAAATAGAACATGTTAACGCTAAACTTTCTGTCTTTCCTTGATAAAACCTCTGTGTCTTTCCCATCATTGACACAATCTACCTGGTCATTCTAGTTAATAAATACTTGTTGTTTTTGAGAGGTGTACTTGACTCCTTTTATTTTTTTTATTTGAGTCTTCTATTATCTAATACAATCACTCCTTCCCTTACAGAGCATCTCCAAAAAACTGTCTTCCTCCTTCTGTCCTCTTGTTTAGGCTTTACTCCTGGGCTCTATTCCTTTCTCCTTCACCCTAAATATCTATTCATCTTATTTCAGACCACCCTTCTCCCTATTACTGCCTCAGTAAACCCCACTCCATGATTCATTTTGCATTGTTCTCCCTTCTCAAGTAGAGCCACATTCTTCTCTTATTTTTAACCGATAACTGTTTTTGTCATTATTTTCAAGGCAGCCATAATTTATACTCTGCCTTATCCCGAACTTGTGTACACTGTCATTGTTTGATAAACAAGCAATAATAATATATTGTTGATTTTTGAAGCATAAGTAGCATGTAAAATAGTTTTTGAACAGTTTCAGGAAAATTACATGTACAGTTGAAATATTCTTAAGTGCAATTGATTGGTCCCCCAAAAAGTCAATAAATACAGGTGAGGCATTCATAGTCATCTAGTCACATTATGAACCAGACCTTGCACAGTGAGCCAAATGTAACCATGTAAGAAAGGCCAAGAGTTACTTGTCATTATCATTAACTTTAGTTGTAACAATGAACCTAATTGCCACTTAAATCAAATTGAAGTTCCCATATTTTTAATGGGAATTTCTTTTTACTTCTGAATCTAAAAGGATTTTGAACATGATTTTTTTTTGGATTGGATAGCAGCATTTCCCTTGATTATTGCAAATCTTGACCTTGTTCAAAATAAAGAGATTGGCCAAATTTTTAAAGCAATGTGTTGAACAGTTGATATTATATTCACCTCTGTAAAAATTCCAGATCTTTCACACAAGTAAGATTGCATAAGCCAAGAAATACATATTCCTTTCTTTTACTTTTATGATTTTGGAAACCATTAAATAAAAATAGGGGAGGGAAAGAGAACATTTGAAATGCAGCCAACTAGGCAAGAAAAGGGGACTCTGTGTCTTTAAGCCAGGGAGAAAAATAAAACCCAATCATTCCAAACGTATTGCTTTAGTCATCTGGTTTCATTCTATTAATGACCTTTAACATCTGCAAAAATATTGTGAGAAGCTAATTTTGTTTGTACTGAGGTGGTGCAGAACAGTTTCTGGCTGTCAGTCTAGGATGTGCTATAAAATAAAATTGTCTTTCTGGGAGTCAGACAAAAACCTACTGTACAAATCCAGTTTATTTACAACAGCCTGAAATGAAAAGAAAACAGAATTTTACAACATGCCAACATTCAAAAAATGAATAGTACTTGCACATTTATATCCATTTTTGTAATAAGGTTTCAAGATAGGCACCAAGATTAAGGAGTCTCTTTTCTATTTTGTGGTATTCCACAAAATTTTAATCAACAAAAACTATTTCTCTGTATATGCTGTTCTGTTAGAGCCCATTACATTGATTTTTTTTAAAAAGACCTCTTTAAAAATGGCAATGCAGTCTCTAAGTAGAACTCCTTGTAGAGAACTATAATTCATCCTCTTATACTCATGATGTACCTTTACATTGACTATAAGGGATGGACAAACTCTGTTGGGGACAAACCCTGCCTGGTTTGGGGAAGAGCCAGAAAGTATTTGCCTCTGCTCCCTTCTCCTTCCTTTCTCCTTCTTTCCCAGATGGTCCTGGGGTGGGTAGAGGATTTTGGCTGAGGGAATGGGTAACAACTGCTTCTTCATCCTCATTCCTGAGCCTCCAGGCTTTAAATGCCACCCCCACAACCAGCCCAGGGGCAGTGGAGAGGAGATGAGCTTTCCCAGCCCCAAAGTTGATAGAGCAAGGCGTTTGCTCTGTGACTTGGCTGGAGCAGTAGGGTCTAGCCAAGTCACAGACTCTTTCTGGGGGATGGGTATCAAGACACTGGGTCGGGGGCAAGTTCTATAGGTAAGGTAAGTATACAAGCATTGGCAATGCATAGGAGGTGCATGGGGGTGCATATGCACCTCCTGAGTGTGGCAGTGCACCCCCTGAAAAAAGACTTTGCTGGCAGCACCTGTGGGCAGTTGCTGCTCGCCCCCCTTCCTCCCCCACACTGCCGACATCACCAGTGGTGTCTGCGAACGATCTGCGATCGCCACTGGCCACTGCCACTGCTGCTGGTGGCATCTGCAGGTGGTCGCTGACCTCTGGTCTGTGCTCATCACCCCACCCCCCACAACAGCAATGCAGCTGGCTTCAAGAGCTCCCCACTTGCTGTCACCATGCTCCTGTCACCAACAGCACTGCCGCCACCTGCAGTAGCTCACCATGTCCCCCCCAACCTCCAGGGCCACATGACATTCATGTGTGCAGGCATGTATTCCTCTGGTAAAAGCTCTGCTGGAGGTGACTTCTGCCTTGTTGGATCAGGTAGAAGTTTCTCCCAGACCCACCATTTCTGGTCCAGTAGAAATTGCTTTAACACTTGTATGCTTAAGGTTTCTACTGGTGAAGCTAATTCCATCAGTAGAAATGCAAATATAGTACAAACACTATATAGTGTGACTTTGCTCCTTCATGCATTTTGGCTTAGTTCGGCATGTGACTCGGGCTACATGTCTTCCTTTTAAACTCCTCTAGATGTACAGAAGTATTAGAATCCCTTGGGTTTGTCCTTAGGTGATCTGTATGAATGTTATGAAGGGAAGCTCCTTCTATCCTTTAGAAACAACTGTTAATCCTTGTGGGCCTAGACTGGTGTCTTGCAGGAGAAAAGTATATCTCGGGAGCAATTTTTTAAGCTGTTCAAGTCTCAAATATTGGGCATTTCCACATTATTTAATTATGTAACCATTTTTTGTTTAATTTGATGAAGATGGACCCTCAGAAGAAGTTAGAAATAGTTTAACTTTACTAAAGCAAGTATTAAGATTCCTTCAAAAATGACACTAGTTGTCTTTGGCTTTGTCTAAAATGAGCATAGTTTGCCAGTGCTTCTGAACAACAGAGCTTCTTGGGACTAGAGCAATGTTAGGAAAACTTTGCATCAGTAATCTGGAAGTAAATATAACATTGTTCACAGTAAAACTTGTGTATAATGTCAGGTTTACCAGAGTGGTACATAATTTTGAGGGCAGTTGAACTGAGTGACCTGGGTTGCTTCTTAAGGTTAACACAGCACAGACTTTTACCTTACAGACTAGAATCTTACAGACTTAAAGACTTTGGTAAAGGTTGCCTATTCAAGCAAAATATGTGTTAATACAGCCATATGAAAATTTGGAAATCTAGGAAAACGGAAAGCAGGCAATGGCTACATGTTGGAGGCACTGTAGCCTGGAAAAGGGTGATTCTCACTGAGGACAGGCAATTGAATCTAAGCCTTCAGAGTAATGTTATGATAAAAAAAACTAACGTAGTCCTTGGGGCTATAAACAGGAGAGCAGTAAGTAGCTGTAGGGATACAATTCTACATCTGATTACAGCTTTTGCTGGATAAATACTAGAATATTAGGTATCACACTCATATCCACATTTAAAAAATTTGAGATGATGCAAAAAAGGAACATAAAAATAATTCACAGTCTGGAAAAATGTTGTAGAGCATGACATAGAGCTATGTTTGATTTAATAAAAAAAGAAAAAAGTTTTTTCTATGCAGTTGCATAGAAAGGTGCAAGCACCTTCATAGTGAAAAAAATGCTGAATACCAGTAGTTCCTTAATATAGTGGAGAAAGGAATAACAAGAACCAATAGCTGGAGGCTTAAACTATATTTAACTTAGAAATTAGGCATGATTTTTTTTAACAGCCAGGACAATTACCATTAAAACAATCTGCCAAGAGAGAGTATTTGCCTTCACTTAGGTGTTCAGGAAAGGTGTCAAAAGACACTTTCTCAAAGACATGCTCAATAAAGGGGTAAATGTATGAAATGTAATGGCCTGTGATATGCAGGGGGTCAGACTAGATAACCTAATGGCCCCTTTTGGCCTTAAACTATGAATCTATGAAGTAGGAGTTAGATTCTAATGTTCTGAAAGTGCCAACAGAACATTCTTCCACTATGTCAAGGGTCCATTTGATTTATTTTTAATTCCTTTCTCTAGAGAATATATCACGCTTGTCTGTAATTTTTTTTTTGGTAACCAAAGGCCACTCATTATCGCACAAATCTGATCCTGATTACCTAACAGCTTAATCAAAAGCGTATTTATAAGGGAATTATATTCTCATTCCCCTGATATGTGTGTTCATGAATTTGTTGCATCATGCTCTTCTCTATGGAAAAATATTTTATTTTTATTTTATTTTAAAATCATTATGGGAGGCTGCCACTTAGTAGTGGTTTAAACACCTTATCTTATTTGCTAGAGCTATTTACCATATTTGCTAAATCAAAATGTCACCTATTTTTGCTGTAATGAAGCAGCTTGACACTTGAGCACTTTGAACAGAAATGATAAGCACTCAGTGCACTAATTAAAAAAGCAGATTTTTTACTATGTTTATGTTAGCCTGGCTTTATTAGGTCTCCTTTTCTTTCTCATCTCAATTCTTTTCTTTTCCTTTTTTTTTTGTCTTATTTTTTCTTTCTTTTTTTTTAAGTAAGATTCTGGCTTGGTCACTCAACACTGCAAACACTACTTTGATTGCAACACTGCTCTGACCAAGACAACAGATAAAAAAGCAATGACTTAGTGTTATAGAAGTACAAGTTTGCCAGCTTTATTAAGACCATGTACTGTGCCCATCTTGTTTTAGAGCTGAGGTTACAAATAAAGAACATTGTAATAATTCCATCTGTTCTTTATTTTTTCCTTGAGGGATAGGGGAGTATGAGTGCGCATGTGTGTCTTGCTTTGTCTTCAAAGGACTAGAGTCCACCTCCAACAAAAGCAACTCCCACCATTTTTTCTCTTCCGTTGAGCCCCCAAAAGGACAGTTAGGCCTCTTGAACACTATCTAATAATAAGAGGCCTTTTAAAATAAAGTGTCTACCACGAAAGGGAAAAATAAAAAATGTTGTTACAATGGAAGTGTTGACTAATATGTTTTACCTTTCAAGTGTTTTAACTGCTTTTCTTTCCTATACATTTAATTAAAAGTTTAATAATATTTATATTGGTGATCACATGTCCCAGAAGGAAATGGGCCAAAATCTATGGACTCAAAACCCCACACCCATTATCCCTTCAGATGTAACAAACCAGAACAATTGTCCTGAATTGTCAGGACAATTCAGTCATTTCTCTTACTTCCCTATGTTTCAAAGTCTGGTGTGTGTTTTTTCCAGGTTTTTTTTTCTTTTTGTTTTTGTTTCTTTTTAAGTGAGGTATGTGATAAAGGTCTTATTCAGTTTCCTAAATTGCCAAGACTGAATCTTGCACAAATTGTTCTTAATTTACATGATAAACTATTGTTTGTCAGATTTCTAGTTGTGTATTACTTCCTGAATTGCTTTGTGTCATTTGAGCTGTTAACAAAAAAATCTTGCAACCGCTATTTAAATTTCCAGCCACAATCTGTTCAACTGATCCATGTTTTGTATGCTATCTCAGTAGTTATAGCAGGTTCCACTTTGAGGATCTCAGGGTGCTCTAAGAGTTTATGGACAGCCCCAGGACTAAATATTAATTCTTTCAAACAGTGTTGTTTATGCATCAGTGAGTAGGCTGATAAAGAAAATTAATAAGATTATACATGAAGTATGTACAAATTCAGAGTTGTCCAATGGAGGCATTCAAGTATCATGGTATTAAAATATAGATTAGCAAATGAAACTGGCCACAAAGGACAGACAACCCAGTGGAGAAGCAGCCTTGTAATTTGCCTAGCATCAGAAACCATATTCAATTACTGGTGTATACAATAGCAAAGCAGACCGTAGAAATATTCTTTGTGCACATGGCTGAGATTTTTTTCTTTTTAATCCACACAATATCCATAACCTACTGCAGTGATTACCAGGGATCTAGGTGTTCTGTTTCTCATGGAAAAATGGAGAAACCTGCAAATTTTATCAAAGAAACCTACAGATGTTGCAGTCTTGCAAAGAGTTCTCTGCAGGCTGGTAGAGTTCCAGCCTGCAAGGGACTGCAGGGAGTGGGAGGAGGGTGATCAGGCAGGGGAAAGCCTCCAGACAGCCTGGAAAGCAGCTCCTCCAGGTAAATGGTTGGGGAGGTGGGGGTGATTGAGGCCCCCATAGGGAGGGAGTTGGACAGGGAAGGGGCTGGGGCTGGGGTTGCTGCCCAGTTGAGCAATGCCTGGGGCTTGGGATCTGGGGTCACAATTCATAGCTGCAGGGCCCTGGCAGGGGTGGAACAAGGCTGTGGGTGTCATGTCCAGGGGTCAGAAGGGTGGGGCTGGCTCCCCACAGCTGCATGGAGTCCCAGGGGGCGGGGGGGCCATGCTCTCCAGAACTGTGCGTGGGGCGTGGGCACAGACTACCTGTTTCAGGCTCATGCTCCCACACTCCTGCACTTCCCCAGGGCCTCCACAGCCCAGCGTGTGTGAACAGTGCTGCAGAGAACAGCAGGGCCATACAGGAAAGCTGCTTGTCACTGGTAGCTCCACACTGCCCTGGCAAGGCATTCCTTGCATGTGTGGTTGCAGCAGAGGTGGCAGTGTTGGGTTGTGTACTGGAGATGTGTTGCCAGGGCAGTGTGGAGCTCATAGCGGCAAGCAGCTTTCCTGCATGGCCCTGCTGTTCTGCAGTGCTGGGTTGCACATTGTGGGCTGCAGAGGCCCTGGAGGAAGCCAGCAAGGAGAGAGCCCAGAGCAGGCAGTGCGTAGCCCCAACCCTACACACAGAGATCTGCGGGCAGGGTCTCCCTGTCCCCCAGGAGTGCACGCCATGTCCCCCACCCAAGCCTGCAGCAAGCAGGCAGGAAGCAGGAGGTGGGGAGCTAGGCTCTGCTCTGCTGAAGTAGCCACCGCTTCAAGTTAAGGCAGGGGGCTGTGGACCTGGGTCCCTGGCCCCATAGTTCTTGCATATGGGGTCCCCTTCCAGCAGTGCTGGAGGAGCAGGAGCTGTGGGTGGGAGGGGCATCAGCAGGGCTGTGGTGGGCAGTGGGGGGCAGGAGCAGGGCTAGGAGGCTGTGGGGTGGGGAGTGAAGGGCACCAGCAAGGCCATGGATCTGTGGGTGGGGAGTGAGGGGCATGAGCAGTGCCAGGGTGCTGTGGGGGGGGCATGCAGTGAGGGCTACCAGCAGTGCCAGGGCCAGGAAGTCTGTGGGGGCTTTTCATTTAGTCACATATTGGGTTATCAGAGAATTCGTGATTTTTTTTTTCATCAGAGAAAACCAGGATTCTTGGTGATTACACACGACAAGTCATACACAGGCTATAGAAAAGAATATATTCTGATTTTTTTAAAAATACACACATGTACAACTTGGACTAAATTGCTTTATCTGAATGTTCAAAATGAAATCATGAAATAAATAAGCTTTTATTTCCCTTCACACCCTTATCTAAATCCCATTTTATAAACCAACATAATTCCACTAATCCATGCAATTCATCATTGCAATGTCTGTGTTTGAGCGATTGATAATAAATATGCTAGTATTTTTAATAAGTAGGTGGGAAGATCTATAGGAGAAGTGTTGGAAGCATAGCAAACTTGGGGATGAAATTATTATTTTTTTTTTGGTGACATAGTTCCAGAGATTTAACTCCTGACATATAAAAACACATGTTAATAAAATATACCTCTCATGAATCATGATTTACCTGTCCCAAATACAGTTGCTATAATAACAAGCCACAACTAGTCACTGGACACCAGGCTCCTCTTTAGCACAGTCAACAGAGCTAGTCTTCCTGCCACTCTAGCATTATCTCTAGTGGTTTTTCCAAATGCAGGAGTCATTAAATTGCTGACTGTCAGTCAGGTCCCCCACTTGTCTTTTGCCATGTATTGTCTGGTTTTGGTCTTTGATTAGAGAGAATGAGCTGAGAGACCAGGTGGCCTGAGACATTGCTGTGCTGAACCTTCCCATAAATGGAGGTATACATACTCCCCAATACAAGAGATGAAAATAAGGAAATAACTTAGCTGATCTCTCTCTGGCCTGTGTTCCTCTCTGTTGGCAAATGGGAAAAGGAAAGCAGGCTCCTTTTGTTCACAGCGGAATGTATCATGATGATGGCTGAAAAAAGACACTCCAATTGGTTACTTGCAGCTAAAGGGCATCAATGAGGTTGTTCTGTTGTGTGGTAAAACTAAAGCTTGGAGAAAAAATGGAGAATAGTAGATGAGACTGTAGCAGAAGCTAAGCAGGAAGTAGAACAAATACAAGAAAAAATAGATTGAAAAAACTGATGGAAATCATCCATATAAACAGATAAGGAATTAAGTAATTTGACAGAAAAGGGAATAGAGAATGAAACACGAATAAGAAGACATTTTTATTTATTTTACTAACAATATTGGAATGATGTATAAGCTGAGTGAAGAATCAAGAAATAACTACTCAATTTACCAGAAGAGGGCAACAAGTGATCAGAAACCGTCTAGACCAGTTGTTCTCAACCTTTCTAGTCTCAAGGCACCCAATGGTCAGCTCAAGGTACCCCTCATCAGACTTGAGGCATCCCTTGGAAAATATCAGCTCTTAGTTTTCACTTAGCTTTTACTGAGTAGAGAAAAATAGTAAACTAGTTCTTCTGTTGCAAAGAACTCAGAAAGACCACAACAGGTCAGAATGTTTTAACACTATGGATTCCTCTTTGAAATCTCTGGGTTTATCTTGTAAATCACATTTGCGCACACAACAATACTAATGTTGCATGGCACCCCATAGCAGCCTTGAAAAGATCTTGAGGCACCCATAGGTAGTTATAACACATTGGTTGAAAATCAGTGATCTAAGCACATTTTTAATGCATTCACAGTTTTCATAAAGTGAATATTGGCAATGGGTTTGAATGTTTTAGAAAGGAACAAACTGAAGCTATCAGTATGAATGAGTGAACAGACCTAAGCAATAAAAAACAGGCCTATAGTTCCAGAGCAAATGTACATACAACCATAACATTTCTAAGACAGTGGAGGGCCTCCAAGATTTAACCAAGATTTCTCCAGACACAACACAATTGATCCATATGAAAAAGATTTGTATTAGAAGAATAAAGAAAGCATGTACATGTTGGCAATAGCAATAGCATTTCAGATATTTTAGCTCTTCTCTGTGTGTTTTAGCTATCCACTAGAAGCCCTTTCTCTTTTTTTCTCCAGAAACTAAGATTTCCAGTCAGTTTATTGAAAGAAATTGAAAGTTCCTTTTTTTTAATTTTTTTTTCTGGGCATTACCCCACTTATTCAGGTCAAAAGACAAGAATGTGTCAACATTAACAGTTAATCATTATGGGAACACTATTGCAAAGTTTTCAATTGCCTTGAATTTTATATCTTTTCCCTAAAGCATTCAACACTGAGTTCCTGCAGTGGTTATGTCAATAAATACAAATGTCTCCTTATTTGTGTTTTATTCTCTATCCCCTTTTCTGTCCAGATGGCTGAAAAAATTTAAAATTCTTTAAAAGTAAATATAAATATATTTTTAGGTGATATACTTTATGCCAAAGTTCAGGAGTTAAAATTGGCAATGTATTGTTAAAACCCACCAGAGAAGCAATTCTAAATACAGCATTATGGAAGAGTCCTTATCAATTCCTCAAAGCTCAGACCAATTGAATTTGTCCATATCATCTTTATGGAGAACTTTCACAAGAGAATTGTTTCTAGCTCTGTTCCTAAATACCCTTGTATGAGACTGAAATGAAACTTCCTTGGACTGACACAAATGTTTGCCATCAGCTACAATTAAGACCTTGTTCCAAAGGGAATTTACATACAGGTAAATCCAGCTCTCTGGAAATTTTTCATAAATGTTTTTGTGAAAAATCTAAAGTGGGTTTATAAGATAAGACCACTGACAAAGGCAGAATACCAAATTAAACTGGCTGTCAGTTTAATCCTATGAGGCAATTCGATCTCATCTAAGATTTCTGCAGGCAGTGTTCTTATATTCTAGAAAAATACTTTGATTATGTTTCTACCTTCAGTAAAAACTAGAAATCCACCCACAACACAAACAAGCTGTCTACATGCCTTTAAAAGGAAAGGCCTCAAAGATACCCAGCATTAAATTAAATTAATTTAGAATAAAAGCTGAGGTTCATCTACGTTCAACCATTACAAATCTTTGAAGTTATCCAGAAAAGATAGCTATATCCATGACATATAAAGAATGATCATCTGGTATGGTAGAAGTGCTTTTGGGCACATGGAGGAACATTTAAATGGGTATAAATAATAGAATCCCTTGTCCAGCACTAGTGATAAATGGAAAACATACCAGACTTTGCAAAGAAAGCAATTCATGCAAGAGGACATGAACAGGGCAACCTAAGATACAGAGATGATAAAGACTTACTTTTTCGTAGGTAGTATTCAATAGCTTGAATCTAAGATATTTTTAAGGTGCCTGTGATATTTGCCTGACACAAAGCCTATGTTTGTCAAGGTAAGGACAACCATAGACTTCAACTGCCATTAGATCAGGCTTTAAGTGCCAAAAGATCTGCACACTTAAGAAGAAAAGTCAGTGGAGTCCTTTGGTATCATGGTAATGTCTTGTAATCACAGTATCATCATTTATCAAAAAAGAAAACTTAAGAAAGAGCTGAACTGAGCTATACTTGAATCACTGGACCCTAAGCCATGTCCCTGTGAAAGTTGAAGATTGCTGTTTCCAGGTTGTTGATACCCCCATTGCTTAGAGTCTAACATTATGTAAGACTGCCCATCATTTTATTAGCAATAAGGTTTGTCTGCCAAAGTAGGTCTCAGAAACAAAACAGGTGAGGTTTAATGCCTTGTTCAAGACCACGAAGCAGTTCATCAAGATTTGCATGCGTCTCCAGTTACAGAAATTTCAGGTACTTTACCGGAAGAAGATTAATTGCGATGACTTTAAGCACAAGCTGAACAGAGGTTTGGAGGATCTCAAATTTGGAATTAGTGGTAATCAACACTTTTGAGGTCAGGTAACTGAATTATCTCTGAATAAACTGTTTTGAATACCAGAAGCAGCTGAATGTGATGCTGAAAGTTCTGAGTACCAACCCTGTGAAAATCGGACATTTTAAAACATCAGACTTTGGGCAATGAAATCACTAATCACTTTTTAAACTGATCTTGGCTTTGTATTGAAAGCTGTATAATTGGGCAGCTATTAAAACACTACAATACATATAGGAGTTTTAAAATTTTTAAATGTATGACATTTATACTAAAATGATATTAAATAAGTAAGTTAAATGGTCGAATGATTGATCTGGTTTGAGAGACGGAGTTGAGTCGAGCAAACGACTCATATTTATGCAAATTCAATCATTCAGTGATTAGTTTATATACATTTTGGAGTCGAAAAGATAAACCTTATATAAAGGAGGTAAACAATTCTATTGTTTCCATTCTGTTGCTTGTCTAATTCTATCCCCTCTCTGCAGTTAATCCCAAAAAGCATTCCACCCTAAGGAATCCCTACCTCTTGAATAATTCCTGAACCATCCTGGCTACTCTAACACTACCACTCTAACACTACTGCATCCATTCACATAGAGAAAGAAATGAAACTTTATGACCTAAAAACTTCAGGATATATACTTAGTTTGTTCCTGGGCTCTCTAGAGAAGGAAAAATGAAGTCTGGTCCATATTTATCAGAATGAAATTTATCAGAATGACATTTCCAGAATTCACACCTTTCATCAGGTATATGCTAATTTTGGGGGGTTATACTTTCTTCTATTATTTGTAAATGGATATGAGGAAGTAAAACTATGTACTAAATAATTTATGTGGCATTTGTTTCTTCTTTCATATCTTTTTAGGGTAACTATATTATATTGTTAATTATATTCCTCAGGAAAAGTCCTCTAGAACTTCATAGAGTTGTGAAGTTGTTATAAATTTTCTATAGAATTTTCATACTTGCCTGTAGATCACTTTGACAGGAATATTATGCTTTATAATAGCCTAAAGGGGTATTATATGGTATTATAGAGTATAATATTCCTAACAAAGGAGTTTAGGATATTAGCTACTCTATGATTTAAGGCCAGACTCAATAAAGGGACTTAGCTGGAATTTAGAGATGCCTACACCCAAAATTACAATCCTGAAAAACCTCATCTAGCTGCTGCCTAATACAGTGGGGCCTAAACCTTGTAGGAACTTTGCTTTTTAATTTTAAAGTCAGCATCCTCTATACCTAGAAATTAAACTCTATGTATACCTCAAACGTGATCTTTGTGATGCACAGCGCCTAGCACCCACTTAAGCAGGATTGAAATCCAGAACTGTAAATTTTCCCTCCCCAACTGTGCATTAAACATTGCACAAAAAGCACACAATCACACTACTGCACAGTATGGCAGCTTACTGCGCATTTATCTAGTACTGATTATAAAAGTACTAATTTTAATGCACGGTAGGCACTGAATGGAGGGCCAATTGACTTCAGGAGGGCCAATTTTCAATGAGTTAAGGAGGTTGGTAGGTGAGCCACTGAGATACCAGAGGGTAGGGGAGTTGGGAGTCTAAGACAAGTGGTCATTCCTTAAGGAGATGATCCTCCGAGCCCAAAGGGTAACAGTTCCTACATGAATCAAAGTGGGTAAGAGTACTCAAAAGCCCCCATGGCTCACCAAAGGTATTCAGGAACATCTGAAAGCTAAAAAGGAGTCATACACCCAGTGGAAGGGAGGGGCTATCACCAAGGAGGATTATACCTTCATTGCTCGAGATTGTAGGGGGGCTGTTAGGAAGGCTAAGGCAGAGACGGAATGTGGACTGGCAACCAGGATCAAACATAACAACAATTCCTGTTTTAAATACATAGGGAGTAAAAAGAAGGGACCGGGTAACTGCCCCTGCAGGACATGCTTGGCAATCTGGTGGTTGCACCAAACGAAAAAGCTGATCTGTTCAACAAATGCTTTGCCTCCATTTTTCTGAGCAGCGACCAGGACATCTCCCCCACCAGGATTCTGGATGGACTCAGGAGAGGCACTGCCAGGCCTAGGGTCAGGGAGTACCTAGGCAGGAAATTTCTGGAGGGTCTGGACGTGTTTAATTCAGCAGGTCCAAATGATCTCCACTCCAGGGTGCTGAGGGAATTGGCAGGGGTCATTGCGGGGTCCCTGGCACAGCTTTATGAGCACTCATGGTGCTCTGGCCAGGTGCCAGAGGACTGGTAAAAGGCCAGTGTTTTCTCAATTTTCAAAAAAGGGAGGAAGGAGGACCCAGGTGACTATAGGCCAGTTAGTCTTACCTCGGTCCTGGGGAAGCTCTTTGAAAAAATTTATGCAGAAGCACATCTGCAAGGGACCAGCAGGGAGCATTATGCTCAGGGGCAACCAACATGGGTTCATTAGGGGCAGGTCCTATCAGACCAACCTGGTTGCCTTTATGATCAGGTCACTAAATCATGGGTGCAGATGTTGTGGTGGACATAGTGTTTCTGGACTTTAGGAAGGCCTTTGACACTCTCTAACCCCATTCTCATTAATAACCCAGGTGACTGTGGCATTGATGCCTACACAGTCAGATCACAAATTGGCTAAAGGGCCCCACCCAGAGAATGGTGGTGGATGGGTCATTTTCAACCTGGAGGGATATGGGTAGTGGAGTCCCCAAGGGTTCGGTCCTCGGGCCTGTACTGTTCAACATCTTTATCAGTGACTTGGACAAGGGAGTTGTGCCCGCTTCCATCCTAATAGGCACTCCCGCACAGCCTTCACCCAGGCCAAAGGTCGCGTCTGCCCAGGGCTTGTGGGTGGGCCCCACAGGCTACCCCTGCTGACGTCAGGGGGACCCCTTAACTTGTCTGCTACGACTTGTGATGGAGCCCTCTTGGGGCAGCCTCCAGGGCCGTCAGGTGTCCCGGCGGGCACTCTCGGGGCTCTGACCTCCCCTATGCCCCGGACACTCACCACCTTAGGCTCTCCCTCTTTAGGCCTGCTTGGTGTCTTCAGCTTCCCCCTCTCTTGCCCACAGCTAGTCCATCGAACATCTAGGTCTTTGGGCCTGATGTATAGTCTGCTGGGGCTGTTGACCCAGCCCTTCCACAGCGGCTCCTAATACTCTATCGTAATCACCTCATGACGATGTGTGCCTAACCCACCACCAAGATTAACCAGGTTTCCTAATCTAATTGGACCTGGAGACTCATGAAGGGACGTCTGGCCTCTAGGCTGCGCGGTACTCTTCCTGGGCTCAGGTCCCACTGCCCAGCCAGCTCACCCAATGGGGAGTCAGATCCCCTTTTTCTTCTCCAGGCCACTGGGGCCATGAGGGTCAACTATACAGCTCCGCTTCAAGTCACAGCCTGTCTGCTAACTCTGCCCGACAAGGGCCCGTTGGCCCTGCTCCATTGTTACCTGTCTTCTGGTCCCTCTGTGGGTGCTGCTGCTGGCTCTGCTGCGGGCACAGCTGTGGCTTTTCTCTGTCGGCGTTACCCCAGCTTTCCTCACCGCCTCTACGGCCACCTGTGCTGCGGGCTTCCCAGCTAGTCCTGCTACCGGTGCCATCAGTGGGTTCCCAGCCGGCTTCCACGTCAATATCTCCTCTAGCCTCCTTACCGGCACCCCTGCTGGCTATGCAGCTGGCTTCTTCACTGCTTCTACTGTGTATTGCGCAACTAGTTTCACCGACTTTTCTGCTGGTTGCACAAATGGCTCTCTCAGAGCCTTCTATAATTCTGCCTCTGGCTTTCCCTGCTGCCTGGTGCGGCAGCTGATTCCCTCTGCACAAAGGCTCGCTGTTCTAGCCTCCTCATATCAGCCGCCCCATTGCCTCATCGAATGAGGTTCGATGTGGCTTCATCAGTTGCTTTTTGAACCTCATCGGTTGCCTCATCAGTTGCTTTTTGAACCTTCCGGGGAGCATCCTCCGCCCCCATTGCTCTGCCGCAGCCGTATAAATGCCTGGCTGATTACTCACTCCAGCGTTTTTGCCGTGCCCCCCTCCTCTGGCTCTTCCAGCTCTACAGGGGGTAAGTGGGGCTCTTTACCGACCTGGGGTTCTTCTGTCACCTCAGCTTCCCTGGGACAGGAGTGAAAAGCACCTTGCTCAAATTCGCAGATGACACTAAGATGTGGAGAGAGGTGGGCACACTAGAAGGGAGGGACAGGCTACAATTAGATCTGAACAGGTTACAGTGGTGGGCAGATGAGAATAGGATGGGATTCAATACTGACAAGTGTAGGGTACTGCATCTAGGGAAGAAGAACCAGCAGCATACCTACAGGCTGGAGAACTCCCTTCTCGTCAGCACAAAGGCAGAAAAGGATATTGGACTGGTTATCGATTCCAAGATGAACATGGGCCGCCAGTGTGAGGACGTGGTCAGGAAGGCTAACCACACCTTGTCATGCATCCTCAGATGCATCAAGAGCAGGTTCAAGGAGGTGATCCTCCCCCTCTATGTGACATTGGTGAGGCTGCTGTTGGAGTACTGCGTCCAGTTCTGGATGCCGCACTTCAGGAGGGATATGAACAGCACTGAGAGTGTCCAAAGGAGGGCCACTTGCATGATCAGGGGCAGCAGGGCAGACCCTATGAGAAGAGGCTATGGGACCTGAACCTGTTCAGCCTCCACAAGAGAAGGCTGAGAGGGGATCTTGTGGCTATCTATAAACTTACCGGGGAGGGGGGGACCAGCAGAGAATGGGAGTGGCCCTGTTGCCCTGAGCATTACCCGGAGTAACTAGGAATAACAGCCACAAGTTGATTGAGAGTAGATTCAGGCTAGACATCAGGAGACACTACGTCACGGTCAGGGCAGCTAGGATCTGGAACCAGCTTCCAAGGGAAGTGGTGCTTGCTCCTACCATTAGGGTATTCAAAAGGAGGCTAGATAATTACTTAGCCAGGGTCATTTGACCCCAGTACTCTTTCCTGCCGTGGCAGGGGGTCGAATTTGATGATCAGCTCAGGTCCCTTCCAACCCTATCAACTACGAAACAACTATGAATGTACACATTAATGAATGTGTAGATGTGTTCACTGAGACCTTTTCCAAAAGAGTAGTTCTTACACGACTGGATCAATTCAAATTCAGATGTAGTCTTACACTAGGTAGAGGCATTAAAAAATCCAAAGGCAGAATCTCTCTAAGTTACACAGTTTTCTGTAAGCAGTGTAGTTTAGATCAGTAGTAAACAATAAACACATTGGCCCTTTCATGGTGGGGGGCAAATGTGAGACCAGGTTCTACTATTTTAAGCCAGTCTATGTATGCTGAATGTCTGTTCTGTTATGGGTATCGACTGTTTTCCAGCCACTTATACTGGTAAAGGTATAAGGTATGTACCTGGTCCCAAAGTATACATGTACTGTGGTGCTAAGGCAAAGTCTACCTATTAAACAAATTCTTCATTTCACCACAGTGCAATTTATCTGTTAATAAACATTTCATAAATGTTTTTTAAATTCATTTAAATATAATTAATGACAGTATTTTCATTTTTAGTCCAGCCTAAAATTGCTGTCTCTCAGATTTCACATTTGAAATTTCATAGAGATACCATTCTTCTGCAACCCTTAAAAAAATCACCTTATTACCATTTATCTGTGATGAAATACCCAGTGTACTTGAGAACAGCTGGACTCTAACACTGGAATGCAAAAAGAAAAACAAAATACTCTGCATATATTCAGCTAAGTGCTGGTTTTGGCATTTCAATGAAATGTTTGGCAACAGAATTTTGTTTCATTCAGATTTGCAACTGAGTGTTTAGTTGATGGATAGACTGCAAACTTCTGCAAACTGATCCAGTTTAGAGTACACTTCTATTTCTTCTGTTTGCCTTTATATATTTTAAGTAGTAGCCTTTCTTTCCAGATGATATTCATCAAAATCCTGTCAAAAAAATAAAGCCCATATTTAAAAGATTACTGTAATTTCTAGTATTTATTTTCTATTTACTCCAGGGAAGAAATTTGTCACTTATTGTACATCTTTGTTCTACCATAGATGGACTATTTGCTGTTACTATAGCAATTTCTCATAAGACAGACATCAGCATTTAAGTCACTTTAAACATTTCAACACATCATGAAAACTTCAATATTTTTTAGCATGTGGTGTGTTAGATCCTCAGCTGATAAAAGCATTTAAAATACTTGAAGGCCTAGCCCTCTGTTTTGAGTGACTAACTACTCTTATTTTTCATACTGCTTATATGCCTGAGTTAGAATCACCCTTTAAGCAAAATACCACATTTTCAAAAGGTTATAGAAGTGCATCAGTGCTTCAAAACACTATTGTTTTCACAGGCTATTGGAGACATTAAAACTCTTGTGTCTTGATCTGGTCATGCTGATAATCAGAAGATTAGAAAATTGCATAGTTCCTAAGGAATACAACTCTACAGTACTGGTAGAATCTCAGACACTGATTCACCAATGTGTTATTCCTGATTTTACGTTCATTAGGCTCCAGTGTCATGAAGCTGGACCAACACAGAGGAAAATCAGGCCCTAAGGCTCTGTTCATAGAGGCAGAGATCCTTTTCATGTCCAGTACTTAAAACACATAGCAGCCAAGTCACAGTGGCAAGTACATTTTCTTTATTCCAGCAAAAAAATTAAGGCTTTAATATCTCCTTAAGGCTGAGAGAACTGGAGCTGCAGAGAAATTTTACCAACAGCCATGCACAGTGAAAAAAAATCTTAGAAATTTGTTTTTGTATGGCTATTAGAAGTATGGAATGGGTATCTTCTGTTCAGAGAAAATTGGAGCTTTCACAGACATTCAGGCAAAATGATTTAATAGTTTAGAACTAGGTTTCAGAAAACCAAGTTCCTATTCCTGGCTTAGTTATTCACTTTATCAACCCTGAGCAAGTAGCTTCATTTTTCTGAGCCCCAGTTTCCCTACTGATGGAATAGGAATAATAGTGAAATCATAATGTGCTCTTAGTCCATAAACAACATGGCCATGGACACCAGTGGCAGCTCCTGCTATATTTATTTATTTTGATAAAAAGCCAGGAGGCAGGACCTATTACTTGGTCAAGGTACTTTGTGAGGGCCTAATCCAGACTTTTTCTGCAGAAAGTTCTTGTTAATCAGAAAGCACGGGACTCTGCCAGGTCTGGGGGCTGGGTTCTATAGAACAGTCATGCTGGTATTCTCTTTCTTTCCCAAGCACCCAACTTCTGGTTTTGCAACTGTTCTATCATCCTGAGAAACTGCAAAACTGAACTCCATTGACCCCATATGCAACTCATCACCCCAGAAGCACCTCATCAAGCCCATTTACTGGTAACCTTGTGGACAATTCTATGGGATTAGCAATTAAATGAAGAACTAGGAAAGGGACCAATAATCCTGATTCTCTTATCCTAGATAAGTGACCTAACCTTTAGGTCAGAGAGGCATATGCTTGCTCATCCTCCTTTGCCAGTTTTCCCTTTCCTTTTAAGTTGAGCATGACCTTTCTGCAGTGGCATAACTTCAGCAAAAAGGATAAAGAACGTTTTCCCCTATCCACCCAGCCTAGGTCTTAGCTTGATCGCTTGGGTATCCTGCTTGGAGGTGGCAGATGTGAGTCTGAACTCCTGTAGGCAGAGAAGGGAACTAACTCGAGCCTTCTTTTCTTTGATGCATGTTCTAACCAACAAGACAGTTGGACCAAAAAAGAGAGGGCCTTTCTCCTCTGGATGCATTTTAGGAGAAAGTTGCAGCCATAAATCTCTTTTGTAAGGATCCTGATCTTGTAAGCATGTTAGACATACCTATTAGCTCCAGGAATTTAGTGTATTTGTATGGTTTGTGCCATGGCATTAGTGCATGGGATTTGCATGGTATTGGTGTATTTGCATGGTTTTTGCCATGCACGCTAATGCCCAGTAACATTAGTCTACTGAGCATTAAGCATCTCATAAACTCACTTATTCGCTGTTAGACCAAACCACTATTGCCATGTTTTATTTAATATGGTCATCTGTTCAGAAATGTATTAAGAAATAATTGTGTATTAAGAAATAATCACCATTTAACAGTGGAACGCATGTCACTAAGCAATTCTGCAACAAATGTATAAGAACACATGCATTTTGGAAAACATAGGGTCAAATAAACCCTCTCTGCCTGAATTCTCATTACAGCCCACTGCTCCCTCTTACTGATATTAGCTTTTCATAACGTAAAACATTTCTTCATTTCCAACAGATAATACTTTCAGTTGAAAGGTAATTTTTGAAGTCTATTACTTTCATTCTTAGTGAAGAGTACAATGTAGCATTTTGTCCTAATATGCCACTGAAATTGTTTGAGTAGATACACCATGGAATCAAATACAAAATGTCAAAATGGTTTCCATTAACTATGCACATTTGCACTGCTTCAGTTAATGGGCATGTTTTTGTTCTTCTCCTTCATCTTTGCATCTATAAGATGAAATGATTCAGTTAATGTAACTGAAAAGTACATTGAAAAGGTAGAGCAAATTACAAAGGCATCAAACCACAATTTCACCCACGTACTTTATTTTATAATGAAGTTTAATAATGACTGAAATTGTCTTTAGATTTAAACATCAGTCATTTCTGCAATTGTGGTTAATGTGAAAAATCTCACCCACAGTAATGTTTTATGAAAACATGGTAGAAATTGTACATTATATTTTAGACTGAAATGCCATAATGAAATCTTAACTAGATATCATTGAAATATATATAGTATGTTAAAGTAATTTACCACAGTTCTAGGGACTGAAACAGGGACTTTGTCCCCTTCAACATGATAACAGGTATGGAAAAATTATTTTTATTTTCCAGGCCCTATATTCTGCTTCACCACTATTACGATGAGAGAATCTTTGATACCAGGTATCATATAAAATACTGTTATAATATCTAAATGACTTGTTTTGTGCTGATAGTGCCATAAAATGAAGAGTAATTTATGAGACTGAATAGCGCTGAAAACATTCTCTCTGAAAGACACAAAATGGATTTGCCTTCATTTTGAAGGGAGAAATCACCTACTCCCTTAAGATTCTTTTTTTTAATAGTTGCCCATTCTACTCAAGCCCAGTGAGGTATGACATGTACCCAAAACCTTTGTTCCAGAGCTGGCGGCGTTCAGGAACAAAAACATCTGCAGTTTGGAAGGATGCAGCTCAGGCTTATGCACCCAGCTGAGTGATTCATCAGCACAGTTTCTTGATGATTACATAGGTTCCAGCTGCAAAGAGCAAACCAGGGATGGAAACTTAACTGCAGTGTTCTCACACAGCTTTGTGGTTGGTTTGGAAAGGGCTAAACATTGTCCTTCTCTGGCTGAATGAATTTTTCGACACTGAAATTTAATTTGGTTCAAAGTTGGATTAACTGCCATGGAAACTGTATTTAAGCCACTCTTATAAAAATGAAAGAAATACCTACTGTCCCTCACATTCAGGTTCTCTGAGTGGATGAATGGAAGCACCAGTTCTTTTGATAATTAAATTTAAAGCTGTTTTTGTGAGGACCCTATTACTAAGGACATGCATGGTAAGATGAGTCAGGCCAATAAAGAACTTTGGGGAGAAAATAGACTAGCCAATCCAGTTATGCTCGTCAGAGAGGTGCAATTCCAGTGAGATTATCTAATATGATGTGTGGAGGGGAGAGATCCTGATGTTTTACATCTAGTGATGGACACACATTTTCAATGGTGCCAATAAGCAAAATTCTAGATGTTATTTGAATTCTCAGTAAAATCTTAGTATTGCTCACCAGATGGCAGCATAATATCAGGATCCTGTGCCTTTTCCCTGAATGCAGGAAGATTTTAGAAGTACAAATGGGCTCAAGTGACTTAGGACCAGTACTACTGAGCAGAGTCGCACTGAAGAGAAGGAACAAAGCAAACAGTAGTTTGAATGAATCGTAGAGGGAACACAACCCCTTGCCTTTCTTGTGAATTACCATAGGCATGAATAGTCAGAAGGTCTTGCACTGGGGCAATAGCCCCAGAAGTGTTGGCTATTTCTTTTCAAGAGAGAAATATGAGTTAGATAGAAGTAGACATATAGGGCCAAATTTTTCCAAGGCTAAGCAATGGCAGCTTCCATTAAAGTTTAAAGGCAATGTCAGTACCTGATGCCTTTAAAATCAGGCCATAAATTGATAAACTAGACAAGTCTACTTTATTCTCACTACATAGTCTTCCTGCAGAATGCAGACTTTCATAGGCATTTATGATTCTAATATTGTTGCTTACCTAAGGAACCACTTAATATTCTTAGAAGCAAGTTTTGGAGGTTGTTTTTTTTTTGTGTGGGGAGAGGGGGTTAGAAGGAGTTTTGGTAACATCATTTATTGGACCAGTTATGTAGAACCAGTTATATAAATGGTCCAAAAGATTCATTATTAGTCCTCTTCAATTCCAGTGTTTTCATTAATAGGATTTATTATGGATTATTTATTTTCAAAAGCCTGCATGCATAAACTACCATAATACATCAAAACTTAGTTAGTTTTACATGTCCATAAAATCTAGGCATGTCATATACAAGTCCTGGGATGATGCCTGGAAAACTCTCAGAGTCATTTTGCAGCACAAAACATGATCTCCTACTTTCAGACCCAAATAGCCAAAAACGCAATCTTTCCTTATACAGCAATCACTACAACGAGGTCCAAGAAGTCTGAGGACAGCAATATATCAAATTGTTCTATTTCCTACTCCGCAGTCCCCAGTGTTTTGGGGAAATCTCTGCTTTCACTGTAGTTACAGAAAGAAATAACTAGCATTGTCTGGTCACTGCTGCTTCTAGGGACTTCTCTGAGCATAGCTAGACAGAAAGGTTGATCAAAAATAGTAATGAGATGCAAGAACCCGTGCATTTCCACCACTGATGGTAAAAGGAGAAAGACTTTTCTCAAACAACTAAGCACAGCTTAACAATAGACAAGCTATGACATGACAAATGCCATGAGCTTCTTAGTTGGGGTAATGTTGGTGTGTCATGTTGCTGCATTGACCTATCAGTGTGGTGGAAGACAGAAGGATCTCTTTGGCTGAGACATTTAAATGTCAGGGAATAAATTCTATGAGACCTAATGAATCCTAGTTTTTTGCCAAGAGAATATTCATGTAAACTCTTATGCAGCACCCCCCAACCTCTAATTCAGCATAACTCATCATCCCAACTGTTCAGAAGCAAGATGGGGTTGACTACTGCATAGGTAGGTGCATGGATTGAACAATTTAGAATTTACCTCTTGAACAGTGACACTGAAATCCACTCTGTAAGAAGGGAGAGATGGGTACAATTACTATAAGGAACTCATAATAAGTTGTGTTCAGAAGAGTGTGCCTTAAGCCCAGAAAAATGTTAATGAAACACTTGTTCATTTTACAACATTAAACAGTAATTGTGATCTGGGATTTGGTATCTAGTTATTGCTAATATAAATGCCATTAAAAAGCTTTTATGTTTCTATGAAAGATACAGTTTCCTATGAAAGATGCAAGGAAAGAGGAAGAACAGTTAAAACTTCACAAATGTACAGTATTAACAATATTCCTAACAGGCAATATTAGTGTTTTCTGAAGCTGCAGAGATATTTTAACAAAAAGAAATCCCTGCTTCATAGTCTTCTAGGTTCCCCTCAGGAGAGTGTAAACTGTTTTAAAGAAAAAACTAAATAGTTGGGAGGTGGAGGGAGAGATCTAGGTGTTGTTCTAGTTGTTGTCATCTCATCCTGTTTCTTTTAAGACAAAACAGAACATAGATAAAGAGGATGGGAGGGAACAGAAAAACAGAGTATGAATTATGTCCTTGATTCTGGTTCCCACTTTCAACCAAAGCTCACCAGAAAAATCTTGTTGAAGCATGTTTTTGTTTTAATTTGGACTAGATGAAATCAAAACTTTGCATGGAGGTGATTTAATGAAAATCTTCTGCAAACCAGACAGCTTTCTATCAGAAGCCAGGATGGTGTCCTACCTATGTGCTCACCAAAGCATTAGCCTTCTTGCAAGCTTGCTTTGTATTCAGTATTTCTGAACTCTAGGGGTGGTGGTACAGCCAGCCCTATAGACTACTTCTGGGCACATCCACATGAGTGCACACGTGCCTCTTGCCCTGCTTCAAACCCCTTTGAGGCAGAACAACAGGCATGTGTGGGAACAACAAAATGTTCCCCACACTGCAAACTTGCAGCATGGGGAGAAAATTAGAACCCTGGATATCCAGGGGTCTAAAAAAAGCGAAGTATAAAAAAGTGGGGCAGGGCACGATCCCCAACCATGCCCTGAGGCAACCAGAGGCTGAGTCCTCCATAGAGATGCTCTGGCAGCCAGAGCATCTCTATGGTTGCCTCTTGCCCTGGTGCTGAAACATGTGACCGGTCAGGCTGTGTGTTTCAGCACCAGGGCTCTGGTGCTGGTGAGTAAGGGGTTGGGAGGGCTGGAGGAGAGGGCAGGGGACTGTGGGGGGGACCCTTGATGGCCCAGCCCACTCTCCCAGCCCCCCTTCCCCCTGCCATTCTCCCTTTCCCTGAACTCTTCTGGGATGGTCCCTCCCCCTGCCAGCGCCCCCGAGCCCTCTGACCCCTGCCAGGGCCAGTCCCTCCCCTGCCAGCTCCCCGACCCCCTGTTGTGGCCGGCTCCTCCCCCTGACCCCTGCCCTGTCTGGCCCCATCCCCCCAAACCTCCCTGAGCTCTGCCCTCACCCCATAATTTGAAAAACAAAACAAAAACCCGAGCACTTACAGGCAGTTGGAGCTACCGTGTGGCTTCCTGGGGCCCCACCCTCACAGTGCAGGGCAGGCTGACAGCCCCAGCAGACCCAGTCTGGGCCCTCCTGCTCCCCCGCTCTCCTGTGCTGCCCAGGCGGACTCTGCCAGGAGGCCCTGGAGCCCCCTGAACTCTGCTTCTCAGGTAAGCAGAGGCTTTTTTTTCCATTTTTTTCCTGTTCTTCTTCTGGGTTTTGTTTTTTTTTAAGTGATGGTGCCTGGGGTTGTGGGTTAGCCTTGGGGACCTGGGGGTGTAGGTTGGGGGGTGAGGCTGGATAGGGAAGCCATTGGGAGTGGGGGGTGAGGGGTGGGGCTGGGGGGACAGACTTTGGGGGGGCTGCAGCAGCTGGTAGGAGATGGGAGCAGCAATCCAGGTGGGGTGGGGCATGTGGGCTTTGCAGGGTGGGTGGTAGTCCCTGTAGGGGCCATTTGGCCCCTTTTGGGGGGCCATACCACTTGTGATAGTGTCAAACCCCCTGTTGGGGGGCTGAACCCTTTGTGTGGGGGCCAAATCCCCTGTTTGGGGGGTGTAGCCCTTGTGTGGGGGCCGAACCCCATGTTGGGGGACTGTGGCCCTTGTGTGGGGGATCAACCCCTTGTGTGGGGGGCCATCACCCTGTGAGAGGGCAGCAAAATATGTATTCATGAATTCATGAAACCTATATTTAGAGTGCACTTTATTATTATGATAAGAGACTTACTTTAATACTGTAGCTATATCAATAAAACATTGTTCAACTGATCACTGTCTCTGTCTGTCTGTCTGTCTCTCTCTATAGTGCTCTTTTGTTTTACTTGTGGAGGACCATGGGTTTTGGGGTATTTTAGAGTGACTTAAGGATTTTTTTTATCAGGGATGTTTCAGTTTTCCAATAGGGAACACTAGAATTCCTGCTAGGGAGGCCAGTGGCAGGACCCTCCCTTCTCAGAGCTGGCACCTGGGACACATATGGCTGTAGCTGACCTCCTTGTCACATAGAGCCAGGAGGACATGCATAACAGTTCAAAGCAGGCCACCATACCCGGAACATCTTCTGGGTGATAGCTGCCCAGATGGCCAGGCAGGGGGCACAAATGACAGTAGAGCCGCACAAAGGCCAACCCTGCAACTGTAGTCCACTGGCAGCTGGCCCAGAGGGGCAGATCCCTTTACTGGCTCTGCAGTCCTCATCCGAGTGTGGTAGCTGCACTGCAGGTCACAGCCAGGCAGCAGCCCCCACTGCCAAACCACTGCAGTGGGTAGAGGATGCAGGGAACTCTCTGGACTGCATCAGCAGTCTAGCTGGCAGAAGGGGTAGTGTCCACAGGTACCAATTGTCTGGGCCCCAGAAGCTCCTGAAAGTGACCAGCCCTGAGCTACTTGCCATGGCAGCTTTTTATACTGCTGAGGCCAGGACAGTGCAGATTTTTATATTGCTGAGGACAGCACAGGTGCTGGCTCCAGGCTCTAGCTCCCCCTGGCTCCCTGGAAGGACTCAGATAGGGTTATTTTGCCCCTAGTGGCACAACTTGCTCCACAACAAAGTGCATGTCTGAACACGTGCACTGAGGCAAAAAGCCCTGGCTCAAATTTGCACTGCTTCTATTGGATTTGCTGCAAGTGCACGTGCTTGCATATGTGGATGCACCTTCTGAGTCAAAGCCACCAAGGCTTCCAGGGCACTGAACTCCAGGTGATCAGCCTGGTGAACTGTAACAGTCTAAGATGGACTTGTCCTGGAAAGCATAAAGTACCCACCTCTACACAGCATATCTAAGACTGAAAACGTATTAGACAATAAGTAACCAAGATGCAATTCACAGACACTCAGCAATTGATTATATTATTTTCCTGGATGAATGCTAGGTCTCTCTATTGAAACTCATAGGCCACATGGGTGCTTTTCAAGAAAGATTTGAACCCCTCAAAAATTAAATTAGTTTGCACAAGGATCGGAAAGGAACTCCAGGGTTAGTAGGAAGACTGCAAAAATGCAAAATAGTGAGAAGCATAAAAAGGAGCACATTGAACAAAGTATGAGTGTGAAAGCTGAGGGAGAAGAAGAGAAGGGAGTAGAAACATAAGCAAGAGCAAAGTGGTAAAATGTGTTAAGTGTGAGGAGAAAGCACCTTACACCTGATGCAAAAGCAAGATAGAGTTTGTGGAAATATCTGAAACATAGGATGATTTGTGAAATGGCTTCTCCCCGTTGGTCCTTTCCTTCCTTCCTTCCTGCTGCTTTGCACGCTGCAGACCAAGCTTACTTGGAGCTGCGTGGGGCGATCCTGAGCGTAGGACTCCCCGGCTTTCTATCTCTTTGCTTTCTCCACTCTCACCTGTCTAAAGGTCTCTAGCCTCTGTTTGTTTCACTTTCTGGCTCTTTTCTTGCTTTTT
>JAGPOW010000261.1:62585826-62603859 GCA_030014935.1 Caiman crocodilus | reverse complement strand
CGTGCCTCATCCACCCACATCAACTAGGCCAAGAGCAACACTCTGCTGCTTGGTGCATGGACTGGCACACCCCCCCCGGATTTGCCAGGGGGCCTGCCCTGGCGCCGCGAGGGCCTCAAGGTCTTGGGCATGTTCCTGGGGCCACCGACCTTCATGGCACGCAACAGGGACGATCTCGAGGAGGGGGTGGAGGCCCATCTGCAACGGTGGAGCTGGCGCCTGCCCAGCCTTTCCTACTGGCAGCGCGTCCTCGTCATCAACAACCTGGCGGCAGTGACTTTGTGGCACTGGTGCACCGTGCTCAACCCCCCACCGGATCTACTTGAGAGACTCCAGTGCAACCTGGTGGACTTCTTCTGGGATGGGCGCCACTGGCTCCTGCGAGCCGTTCTTCACCTCCCTGTCACCGAGCGGGGCCAGGGTCTGGTTGATCTGGTGAGCAGGGTGGTGGCCTTCTGCCTGCAGGCCCTTCAGCAACTGCCTTACAGCAAGGAGCACCCGCCCTGGCAACAACTGGTGCGCCGGTTCCTGCAAAGGGTCGGCGCCCTTGGCTTTGACCAAGAGCTCTTTCTGCTGACCCCCACACTCCTGAACTGAGCGGTGCTTCCAGTCTTTTACTGCAGCATGGTACGAGCCCAGCAGGCTGCCTTCCGCCTCCAGCCTCGAGCTCGGACTGTGTTTCCCGCAGCTGCTGAGGGAGCGTCTGGTGCACAACTGAGTCCTGTCGTGCTCCGTGCTGAGCCCACCCTCTGCCAGCCTCACAGCCACCCTCATCCAGGTGTGTGTCCTCCGTCTGCACCATCTTCTCGACCCCGCTCAGTCAGACTGGCTTTTGCCCGAGGCGCTGGCTGCTCGGCTGGGCATGCGCTTCATCTGCACCATGCGTCATCTCCTGCGTGACATCCGCACTGCCGTCCTGCTGGTGGTGGTGGCTGCCTTGGATGAACATCTCCGGGTGCACCAGGTCCCCCAGGCCATGAATGCCACGAGCGAGGCTTTCCCTCCGCTGCTGGTCACCCCAGCTGTGGCCACGGAGTTGGCTGGTGGGCTGAGCACTCTGTTACGGCTCCCCATGCCTTCCGATAGTGACACAGGTTGTCCCTTTGCTTCTCTGTTACGTAGAAGCTTGTATGCCTTGGTGGTTTGCATCCGCCATGCTCAGGTGCTGGTGGGCTGCCCCGATACACTGTGGCGACGGCGCCTGAGGCCACCAGCTTCTTCACCCAGCGTGGCACACATTGTATAAGCCGCCGACCACCAAGAAGACTGACGACCTGCAGTGGCGGTTGCTGCACGGCATCCTAGCCACTGGCATGTTTGCATCCCACTTGGACCCAGCTCCTTCGACGGCCTGCCCCTTCTGCCCTGGGGGTGTGGAGGAGGATCTCTTTCACACCTTCCTGGACTGTCCCAGCCTGTGGCCGCTCTTTGCCACCCTCGAGCCGCTGCTGCGAGAGCTGGGTAGGAGCTTCTCGGAGAACACCTATCCTACCCATACCAGGCAGCCAAGTGGGGCACCATCTGCCTGGCCAACTTCTTACTGGGCCAGGCTAAGATGGCCGTCCTCAAGAGCCACCACAACTGGCTTGCCGGCACCGGCTCAGACGATGCCCCATGGCTCTTTGGCCTCCTAATGTGGGCGCACCTCTCGCTGGAGTTTGAGCACGCTGTGGTCCGGCGGGGGGTGCCCACTTTTGAGGCATTCTGGGCCCTTGAGGGAGTGCTATGCCACGTGGAGGATGGCGTCTCAAATACGCATTTTGATGTCTTGACTGGTCTGGGCAATTGGGCGGGCGCAGTAGTGGACTGTGGCTTCCGGCTTGTGCCATGACCTGGGCCCTCACCAGGCTGCTTTTATTTTTCTCAAGGTGAGATGCTGAAGGTTTTTGCACGTGTACTATGGGACAGGGAAGGGTGGAATTGTTCGTTTCTCTAGGGCTATTATGGCATGTTAGATATGATGTGTATTACTGCAAAGGTGTTTGTCACGGTGTGATGTTCTGAATGTCCTTGAATGGTTTCTCTTTGGTGTGGTTTGATGGTTTTTTGCTTTCTGTACCTGATCTTTTGTGAAATAAAGTTGTTAAAAAGTCAAAGTCCTTCATTTTATTCATTTTAACTATACAAGCTTTGTTCCTTGTCTTACTATAGTATCAATCAAACTCCACAACTTTTCCCTTCTCATGGACTAACAACAGAACCACTACATTTATTCAGGCTGAGAACACCTGATGTCATAACATTTTGCATTGGTTTGTACTGTGGTTGAAGGGTTTTGTCCAGTGCCTACAGGAGATGTATATTAGTAATGGTTATGGGAATAACAACACTACAACTGAAGCATTGTAAACCACTATAATATTCCTTGTGGATCATGCACAAGATTTTCAATTAAAGATATTTCACAGTTGGACCTACAGAAATCTATTATGCTGGAGAAAGGAACATATTTTATGGTTTCACATTTATACTATGTCAATCATTTAAGCTTTTTTGTAGCTACTGTACATTGTCTAAATATTAAAATAAAACATGTTATTCAGCCTTACTGTAACACTTTACATTTTTTGGCTGCTGAAGCTGGTGCTAGAAATGACATCATTTGTTTCTCCAATGTTCTATATTCCAAAAATAAAGTATCCAAGTAGAACAAAGCTTCTGTTGTAAGGATTGACTCTTTCTTTGAGTGTAAAAGTATCCAAGTACTGTAGCTATCAACTGTTATAACACACCATATTACCCTTTGACATTAAATAAAAATAAAATATTGAAAGTTGAAAACCTTCAGGGCATGCCCTTAAAATATTTTAGTATAGAGATTAGACAAATTTGGGAGTGACAACAGATACATTCTGATCTTCTTGATCCATTGATCAAACTCAAAGCAAAATGCATTTAAAACACAGGTTTAAAATATTACTCTTTGCTTTTGATTAGATGGTCAGATGACAGAGAGAAAGAACCTGAGACTGGGATGAAAGTGGATGTTACCATAGTCACAATTCAGCATTCTCTGGTGTGATACTGCATGTCAAAAAGTCAAATCAGTTTAGCCTGGTGAAAACTGTATCCTTGCAGTACCCTTTCTACTTTCCTTAAAAGTAACTGCTCTAATTTGCCTCTGACTTAAGAATAAGATGAACAAAAATGCCAATGGGGCCCCAATCTTATACAATTTACTACATTTCTAATTGTATTTTGTTGAACACTGCCCTTTGGGAGGGCTCTAAATCTAGATGTCCTGAGATACAAGTACTCTCTTTTCTTTCTGACTTACCAATGGCATTTCCAAGGTACATCCCCTTGGTCTACCTTGGCCCAGTCTGGAATCGTGATACTAAAGACCATATCTGGAGCAGCTGTCTTCCTGATTAGTTACACTAATGATGGTTCAAGGAGGCTTCACTAAGGCACTTAAAGTTGGCATTGAAGATGCATTAGTGGAGACGATGAGCAGCATGATCCTTGTAAATGAAATAATGTATAAAATGCAAAAATACTGCAATCCTTTGAAGGCATTTCACTAAAGAGCATATAGCCTACATAAGATTCCAAAGTCCACCAAAAGAAATATGCTCTGTACTGTGATTAATACACACCTTGCAAGTTTCTTATTGCCCTCTTGTTTTTGTTATAAATGAATACTGAAAAAAGGCATTATGTTCCTCTCTGTAGCCAGATTTGTTAACCATCTAATATATCATACTGGCTGAACTGTAATCATACACTGCATCTGAAAACATATAGGGCCTAAAAATAAAGTAAAAATTCCAAATTATACCCATGGAACCATTGCCAAAAGAAAAGTGCCCATTTTGTAATACAGATTTGTGAAATGGTGAAAGTGCTGCTATCATTTATGGTTTCCTTCAGAATGGACACTTATTTATAAATGAATGGCTCTGTAATAACCCAGTGGCACCTTCATAAATCTCACCAATGTAGAGCAGTCTGTAACACATCTGATGAGAAATGTGTTTACTCTTTCTGGATTAAAAATAGAAAAACACAATAGAACAAGTTCATTGGCAGGTTCAGGTGGCCACTTAGTATATAATAGAATCAGGAAATGAAAGTGCCCTGTGTCACAGGGAGAAACACCACTAGAACCCATGTTTAGAGGACAGAAGTAAACCTGTTGTGTTCTCTCCATTTTTAGTATTAAAAAAATATTAACTGTACCTCTTTGCAATCAACTAAATATTTATTCAAATCTTCAGCTTGTTATTTCTTCATTAGCAAAGTTTCCCCTGCTGCTCAGTAGAATATGTGAGTAACTTTGCAAATGTCAGAAGCACTCAAGTTGAATCAACTGGGGGAAGTGATAACAAGACTCATAATCAAGTGGAAGTACAATAGTGGCACATTTCAAGCTGAGAAATAATAGATCAATACAGAAGGCTCTTTCCCATGAGACAATACTGCCATTTGTTCTTATTTTGAGATTTGCTTTTTACTGATCACAACACAAAAATAATGTATTTTTGTTTTAACCTCCAATTTGTAGATAATAATTTGAATTAGAGTCTTTAAACCTGTGTATTATTTTGGAAGGGAAACTTTATATTTTAAATAAACAGAAACTGAATCTGAAATAAGGAGAATTTAAAAACATTTGATTAAGTTCTCACACTTAATACATGGGCATGGAGTTTCAGCAATGCAGTAAAAAGTATCAAGTGTCTTACTAGAAAAATAAGATGGTATAGGACGGCTGGGATTTATTCTGGCAAGAGGAAAAGGCCATGCAAGGAAACTTAAACATGCTCATGAAGTTATTTTATGAAAATCGGGCTTTTCTTCTTGAAACCATACGGTTAATCTTAGAGGTCTGTGAAGGTGTTACAAATGCACAATTTAGTAAGAGAAGCCTATAAAGGTTTCCTTTGAACTTGTGTACTTTTGAATTTATAGTCTGAAGCATTAATAAAATCCCAGTGCATTAATCTCATTAATACAGTTCACCACTAATGTTATCTCAGGATCCTTTTGCAATGTAATTACTGACCAATGTTAAAAATAAGTCTGGGTCCATCACTCTTTTACCATGTAGTACATTGTTTCAGAATCACAGCTTACACGTCTCCCTCTCCAGTTCCCATTTGCTATAATAGGCTTGTGGATTCTAAGTCATTCTTATGCCTTTTAATTTCTAAACTAAAATAAATTGGATGTATACTACAGTTTTTCTAGCATGGGTTTTTGGGTTGTTTTTTTTTTACACCAGGATCTCCCAGTGTCAAGCCCCTATCCTCATCCCGCATCCTGTGCTGCAAATTAGCAGTGCAGGGAAGGCCTAAATGTGTGGTCTGCGTGGTGTGCAGCACCACAGATTGCACATGGACAATTGTCTGGATACTCCCCCTTTGGCTGTGTCACACATGAGCTCTCAGTATGATATCTGTCCAGAGCTCCTGAATTTGAGAAACTGAAGCTTAGAAGGTGAGCGCTGCTACTGCCACTCACCGGTTCCTTTTCCCTGCTACTGAATTCTGCAGGGAGTGGGGTTGGGAGACGAAGGGTGAACAGAAGCAAAAGCTGTTCCAGACATACCCCATCCCAGTCAGCTGATGAGCCCAGAGCTCACTGTTCATGTGGAGTCCCAGCAGGAGCCTGTGCTGGCTGGGCAATGAGCTCAAAAATCGCTTCACATGCATAGCACAGCCAAAGTGGAAGTAAGCATGGGGGGGAGCATACACCCCTTGTCACATTCTTGGACCTACTACTGACTTTATTTACTACACACTATGAATGGCGTCTGCCCCCAGCAGCTGGAGGGGGCATGGCAGCAGCATAAGCACAGCGGCAGTAAGTGGGAGCTCCCACAGATGCCGCTGGCACTGGCAGCGGCAGCCAGTGGCAATCGTGGGCTGCCCACAGACACTGATGGCAGGGTCAGCAGTGGGGGGCAAACAGTGACCTCCCTTAGGTGCCACCAACAGTGAGGGTGGTGCCTTTTTGTAGAGGTTGCCCCGCCACACTCAGGGGGTGCACGTGCGCCCGCATGCACCCCCTACGCATTGGCCCTGCTACACACTATTTAAACCATCCTCCACAGATTAAACTACTAAGCACTTTTCTATGACATGCATCTCTCCAGTATCAAAGTGACTCAAATGACTAATGATTTTCTCTTCATAACACCTCCATAAGTTAAGCAGTAGCGTGAGACCCATTTTATAGATGAAGTACTAGGACCATAGATCAGTGATTCTTAGTCCGGATGCCATGGCACCTGGGGTGCCTTGAGATCCTCTCAACTGTGCCATGGGGTGCCGCTCGAGGCTATCATTGTTAGATGTGTGAACATGATTCACAAAATAAACCCAAAGATTTAAAATAGGAATCCATAGCTATAAAGCCATTCTGACCTGTTGTGGTCTTTCCGAAATATTTCCTACAGAATTGGTCTTATTTTTCTATGGTCAAACATAGAGTGAAGACTAAGTCCTGACATTTTCCAAGGGATGCCTCCAGGGGTGCCTCAAATCTAAAAAGGTTGAGAACTATTACCATAGATTTAAGGGCAAAAGTCTGCACAATTTAAGAGTCCTGGGATCAGACTTTTCAAAGTAGTTTAGCAATACAAATACTTCCATATGATTAAATCCAACTCCCATTGACTTCAGATTCGGCTGTGAGTGCTCAATACTGACTCTAGTAGATCAAGTTAAGCACTTAAACAATGATGATCATGAAAGGGAAACTTCAGACAACCTTTAAGAGTTGTCTGTACATGCCCCACCAATAATATCTTCCTTTAAAGAAATATATTTCTAAATATGTATTTTGCGAGCTGATAGCATTATAAAGGGGTGCTATTAGATGAAACCACAGGGTGTCAATGATGGTGCAGGATGATTATTTCTGATAGCTTTCAGCTTTTGAATTAGCGTAAATATAAACCATTTAATCCATTTAAACATATATACATTTCTATAAGAACAGACTCCAGACACCTGAAATAGCAACCCTGTTATAGAGGACTGCTACAATTTTGCTTGTGTCACCTAAAGAGAGACTATTGAACATCTCCCTTTCTTTTTTTCTTGGCTTTACAGAAGCCTTGAACTGGAAATCACTCCCCAAACATTTATTCATAATAATTTTACATTGAGTGTTGTGAATAATGAGCTATAGCTCTGGTAAGGAACTCTGGGAAAGGATCTATGCTTCCAGAATGCTAACATTCAGGGAGGTCTTCAGCAAAACCACGAAACTAATTTGAACCTTACACTTAGTTCAGGTTTCATTCTCTAACCCTGCACAACAGAGCCCATGAATAGAACATTGTCCTCCCAGTGCAGTCTCAATAACTGGACATTTTCTGGGTCCCTGGATTTGTACAATGAGATATCTACTCCAATCTGTGTGCATAATGCTCCAATGCCTGCCAGGAATGGCTGCAATATTGACGCCTTTCAATGTAGATCACATAATTCACAGAGCAGAGTTCAATAAAACGATACTGTAGTTAACAAGTTTTATAACACAAAGTTACTTTAAAACATGGAACTAATCAGAAAAAGGCCTGTTTATGCATGTCACAGTTGCATTGAATTGTCAATAAATAAACAAAGATTTGCTTCACCTATTGTCATGTATATCCAGTAAGCCATTAATCTAAACTAATGAAGCTTAAGATATATGACAGACAGTTTTTATGGAGCTCTTTCTTAATGATATGTTTGCTTTTCATTACAATGCCAAGAGAGCCCATTATCAAGAAAGCAGCACATTATAGCCAAAAAGCCTTGAAATCCACTGCTTCTTCTCTTTGTTCCGGGCTCACAATAAGCAGCACTTACACTTACATATTCATAGATCTCTCTAGGATGGAAAGCGTTAGTGAGAAACGAATAAAGAATTCAAATAAGAATTGGAACAAGAAAATAATGTTTCTGTTGCTTGATCTCTAGTTAGTTAGCATGGTTATTGATTTTTGATCCTGCTTGGTAAACAAAAATGGAGGCTAAATTCAAGCAGATCCATACTCATGCCTGTTATGAATTCATGTGTCATGCACATGTGCATTATGGAAAAGTTTGTGACTGCATGTTGTTGGCACAAATCTATCTTACAGGGTAGAGTGGAATAACCGTCTTAATGAAAAGGCCTCAGTGACAACAAATAAAAATCATGTGAGGTTTTTGCAAATTTTTAAGGATAAGGTTTTGTTTTGTTTTTTGTTTTCTTTTAATGGCATTTGTATATTGGTTTAACAGTTTGAAACTGGGAATAACTGATGGCTGGTCTAGTTCTATTCTGCTAGTCACCCTAAGGTTCTGTACATTTTGAGAGAGTCATGATGTTGTTGTTGTTGTTACTGGTGTTATTGTTTCATCTTTTTTTAGCAGAAAGGACTGTTAGATGACACATTCTGATTTATGTAATACAGGCCAAAGAATTTCAGCCAGTTCCTCCTGCAATGAGTTCAGTGCCTAGCGTTTGACTAAAATATATCTTTCAGAAAGGCACTGACTCCAATATTGGAGAAATTAAGAATTGCAGAATTCACTGCTTCCTCTGGCAGTTTACAGCCATAGTTAATCTCACACCCAGTTAAAATGCATCTCTTATTTCAAACGATAATTTGCCTGATTTTTAACTTCCAACCAATAATTCTTGTTATGACTTAACCTACTAAATTAAAAAAAACCCTTAACATCCAGTATCTTCTCCCTACAATGGTAGTTTTACATTATAATTGAGTCACTAACTACTGAATTATTTTGAACTCAATTATAATGGAAGTAAAGGTTACCAGACCCACCAAACTATCTCAGTTCCCCCAGACATTGTCCCTGCTGTCTATTCTGGTGTAGTATACATCTCTTCACACAAAATAAAACATTGGTATTGAAGTACAACTTCCAACTATGAAGGTTGTAAGAAGGTGTTGTCATGGTTTGGGTAAAACATCCATGTTCATTTATCAGATCTATCCATTTGTGACTGTAACCTTTTATTGTGATTTTGAGCCTTCATTTTAGCAGGAACTTGTCACCTTCTGAAGATGCTATGTCTGAGAAGCTGTGACAGCCATCAGTTTTAAATGACTATGCCCCACTGGACAATGGGTTCGCTACTAGCAGTGCCATTGACACTAAAAGACTCTCTGCCAAGACAATGATGGAGAATTGGAGTCTGAAATTCCCTACTGAAAGCACAGAGGCAAAAAAGGTGTCAAAGGATATTTTAAAAGAGAAATGTCTTTTAAAGACAGAGAAGCCATTTGGTTTTCACAAAAATGTTTAGGCCACAATGGGCAGAAGTTCTAAATGGTCTGAAAGACCTGGACCAAAATGTAGGACCTGCAAGATAAGTGAGGTCTTGGAGGGAGACAGCATTCAGCATTGTGTTGTTTTTCTAGTGGAATGATTCTCAACCAGGGTGCCAGAAGATTGTTTAGCATGTCCCATGGTGTTGGGAACCATTAGCACTGTTATGCATGCAAACACCTACACAGGATTCACAAGATAAACCCAGAGATTTTAAATAGGAATCTTTAGTGTAAAAAAT
Organism: Caiman crocodilus; assembly: GCA_030014935.1. NCBI lineage: Eukaryota > Metazoa > Chordata > Crocodylia > Alligatoridae > Caiman > Caiman crocodilus. The sequence goes on along the minus strand of JAGPOW010000261.1, from coordinate 62,594,337 downwards.
ATTCTGATGTATTGTGATCTTTCTGAGTTGAGCAGAAGCATTTCTCTATTATCTCCCCATCATCAAAACACAAGTGAGATCTAAGAGCTGCAATTTTCTGAAGGGTGTCTGGAGTCTAAAAAGTTGAGAACCACTGGCATAAGGCTTGTAACTTTGTGGTATTTGTTTAAGAGCATAATGTGTGTGTGTATGTGCATGCACGCATTCGCACACCCGCATGTAGGAAATTCCTTTGCTGAGTGTGTGTATCGTAGTGTCATTTAGCTGTATTGAAACCGAAACCAAGACTACCCTGACCCCAATGATCTATCTCCAGTATACTGATGAAGCTGTAGTCTGTGCTCACTCAGAAGCAGACCTTCAGACAATTATCAACATCTTTACCAAGGCATACAAGAAAATGGGACTAATACTTAACATTCAAAAAACTAAAGCCCTCCATCTACAAGCTCTTAATGAGCAGTTCCCAGCTCCAGTAATTTAGGTTCATGATGAGACTCTGGAGAACATTGAGGATTTCCTGTATCTTAGAAGCCATCTCTTGTAGAATCATGACATTGACAAAGAAATCTGACATCGCCTCAAATGTGCAAATGCAGCTTTTGGATGCCTGAGGAAACAGGCATTCAAAGATCACAACATCAGATTCAAAACCAAGCTGTTGGTTTATCAAGCAGTTGTGCTCCCCACCTTACTGTATGAACCTGAGATGTGGACAAAGTACTTAAAGTAACTGGAGAAGTACCATCAACACTGCCTGTGCAAGTTCCTTTGAATCCAGTGCAGTGGTGGCCTTAGGGTTGTTGGGGCCCTGGGCAAGAGAGTCATTTGGGGCCCTTTAGAGGCTTAATTTTGATGACCTCTAAGCAAATTGGACATTTTTTATTTCAATTTCACTTCGCCTTATCCATGAAACTGCAGTGAAAACATCTTAATATAATATTGATAATACAAACAAAGAGTTTTTTTAACATTCTAGGTTCATTTTAGGTTCAAAATTTCAGAGCCCCTAAAGTGTGGGATCCCAGGCAGTCACCCACTTTGCCCTCCCCTAAAGCTGCTACTGTCTAGTGGGACGATAGGCACACCAACATTAGCATCCTCTTGCAAGCAAATTCCATGAGCATGGAGGCAATAAATCATCAAAGATCGCCTTCACTGGGCCAGCCACATCATCCCAATATCTGATTCCAGACTCCTTTAGCAAGTTTTAATCTCCTAGCTCAACCAAGGCATATGCTTTAGAGGAGGGCAGAGAAACTACTTCAGGGAGATCCTCAAGGCCAACTTGAAAAAATGCAACACTGCCATCAACTCATGGCAGACTATTGCCTAGGACCACCCCAAATAGAGGAAGAATCTGCTGAAAGGATCCCAGTACTCTGAAACATTAGAATGACAACAGAAGATGGAAAAGTGGGAGTGGCAGAAACAACATGTCACAGACAGAATCAAGAATCCAGAGCTACCTGCCACACATGGAAACATGTGCCTGAGTTGCAGCAGAGTCTGTTGATCCTAGATCGGTCTCATCAGCCCTCTTCAGACCCACAAATAAGACACTCATGGAAGGTGATTATTCTCAACTAAGAGGAATTGCCAAAAAAGATATTGTCCCTAAGAGTTGTTACTAAAAAAATCAGAGCTCCCACAGTGAGGTGGACTCTGTATCTCAGCAACTGGTTGTCAGAAGAACAGTATATCATGATCCCAAAGTTTAGGCAACTGGACTACAGGTTCCTGCTGCCCAAGAAGTATCATGGTCTGTACCTGGAACTGGGTCTGAGAAAGCCAGAACTAAGGAAAGTCAGCCTCAGGAGACTTCTAAGTTATATCCCATCACAGCAGATTAGTGTCCCACTGTAGAGGACTGGGGCAGCTTGTGACAGGTGGCCTAAAACAAGACTGAAGAAGTTTTGAAGGCAAACATGAGAGCAATATATCTGATTCCTGTTGACTTTCAATGGAAGTTGGATGCCTAATTGCTCTGCAGCCCTTTAAAATTCTTCCTTTCATTCCTTGTCCATCAGCTTAGCAGTGACAAAGGAGCTAAATAAAATTTTCCCACTCATTCAGATTCCATGGTCTAGTATTCACCACAGCTTCTTTGTATGTGTCCACAGTGCTTGGGATTCCAAGCTGGTCTTCTATGCAACTATTAGCCAAGCCTTCTACTTTCCAAAAAAATCCAGTGTATTCAGTCCAGCATGACAGCATATCTTGAAAATTTTACCTTATGGTAAAATATAGCAATATAAAATGTTGGGGTGCATCTACACATGCATTTATTCTAGCCTAGATTTACTGTGCAGTAAGTGATTGTGGAGCAAGAGTTTTTGCGTAGGTGTCTACACATGTGAAGATTAGAGAGCAGATGTTCTCCCAGTTCCCTGAAGCCCTGCAGTGCACCCCTGTGGCCACTGGGGGGAGCTCCAGGCTCTAGCTGCAGCTGCCAGCACCCAGCAGCCATCTTTAAAAGCCAGCCCTGCTCTCTGTTCAGCTTTTTCCTTCCTCAGAAGCAGTGTGGTAAGTGCAGAGGCAGCATGCAGCAGCTTTCTCTGTGGCCATTCTGTGTCACCACATTATGGCTGCCCCGATGCCTGGCCCTGGCAGCAATGACCAACTCCCCGGGCTCTTGCTGTCTACCACAACTGCCCTACTAGCCTACCGCACTTACCCTGCCTGGCTTCCCCATGACCAGTGGTCACTTGTCCACATACAGCATGCCATCCCAGGACTGCCACCATCACCATGCAGTTGCTACTGCCAGGAACACTGACAAGGGGCTTCTGGAGGCCACCACCAGGGCTGCCACCATCAACTTCCTGGGCTTCCAGTCCCACCAGCACTGGAGGCTACATGTCATCCAGCAGACCTGGGATGATGAGCACTGGCTGGACGCATTCTGGCTTACCTGGGCCACCTTCTAGGACCTGTTCCAACAGCTTCAGCCCCACCTGAAGTGGCAAGACACTGACATGTGCACAGCCCTCCCACCAACACCTGCCTGGCCCTTGCACTGCTGAAACCAGTCACGCCCTCCAGCCTCTGGTATGTTGGACACCTGTTCAACGTGGGTAAGGCCACTGCTAGGGAAGCCATCCTGGAGATGTGCAGGGGCCTCCAAGACATGCTAGGCCACATCGTGCTCTGCATCCATTGGTGGTGGTGGGATTAATCCCAGTGCATTGGGGCCCTAGACAGGACCCACACCCCAGTCACCTGTCTGTCCTATGGACCCCTATTAGCCTGAGGGCATTTCATTCCATGGTTCTGTTGACCATCCTGGACCACTGGGGCATATTCACCCATGTGAGTGCTGGCTAGGTGGGCGGCATGCATGATGCTGCATGTTTTGGAACTCTGGCCTGGCCACGTGGATCCCTGCCAGGCTCACTTTAACTGTTGTCTGGGCCAGACCCACACCCTAGTCAAGTGCACTTTCAGCTGCCTCAAGGGCCACTGGTGCTCCCTCACCACCTGCCTCAAGGTTGCTGAGGAGAACCTCCCCCAGGTCATTGTCATAGCCAGCAGGGGCCAGGACACTAGTGTGGGGGGCCACACCCATGTTGGCCTTACCCACGTTGAAAAGGTGTCTGACATATCAGAGGATGACCACCTCTTCCAGCACTCCCTATCCTCACCCTCCTGCCCTCCCACCCTCCCCACCTCCTACCCCCTACCCACCCCCAGCACCACTCTCATGGCAGACACATATCCAAACAACAAGTCTTTATTCGCCTCACATCACCCTCCTCACATAACCTTCACCCTCCCCACCCTTCCCAACAGAGTCCCTTCATCACCCACCAAATCCCACCCAAAAACAATTTTAAAAAAACCTCTTCCCAGTGCAAACTATTTACAAAGTGTGTGTTTTGGTGTCCTGGAGTGGGGTGCACTGGGGTGAGGGTGCCTAGGAGGCAGAGCCTGGGGCAGGTGACCAGCACCCCAGCTTTTGGCCTTTCCCTTATGAGTGCACACATCCCAGTTTGTGTGGAAGGTGGGGGACTCACCCCAGGACAACAGCAGCTGCTGGTCCTCTGGTGTGAGCAGATCCCCCTTTGCCAGGGGTTGTCCATGGCCAACAGGGCTGATGTGTGGTCCTGGCCCTGCTGATGGCTGCTCTGGCTCATCCCTGTTACAATTAACATTAGAACCTTCAGTGAATTTTGCTAGATGCATGTTCAATCTATGTATGTTGCTAGTAGATATTTAGAAAAGAAAAGTACAATAAAAAGTGTTCTTCCAGAACTCTGCAGCCCTGCAAGCTGACAGCTGTTTTCTTCTTTTCTTTATTACATAGGAATAAAAAACTGGTGTTTACTATATGGTCATTTATATTCTGTGTTTGAATTAGATGACAAAAAATTCTGTTTCCATTAGCACTAAAATCAGAGAGGCTTTCACCACCGAAATGTCAGGCACCATTACTTTCTGTACAGTATGAAAGTGTTGGATATGTTGTCAAATATGGGCAATATTTCTTTCTGTATATGAACTATAAGGACTGTGAAAGATTTTGTGGCAAGACATAAAAAGTCGTTCTCAAAGATGGCAAATATAAATACAAATCAATATAATATAAATACTAGTAGTGGGGGTGGGGGAGCTCATGTCATAAGGAAACTATACAGGCATGACTAAAAGCAACTACTCGGGTTGAATTCTTCTTTCAGGGGAGAAAAAGAAAATGGTTACGTTCCCATGACTGAGGGAAGTGAGTTCTAAAGTTTGGCAGAAGACATCAGATGTGATATATGAATACAGCACTAGCATGCAATATTCTGCTACAGTTAGCTACCTAAATAATTGTTGTAATTTGTGAGGTTAGAAAGGTTTATGTAAAGGATGATGCAAATGTATACAGTCCTGTTATGTTTAAAAGATTAAATATAAGCCAATCTTCATGAAACACATTAAATTGTTTATCAGAGAATGTAAAATAATACAAACATTATCAATATGGCTCAGTCATCCAAACCTTTTCTCAGGCAAGTAACCCATGCTCTCAAGTCTCATTAACCTCAAAGGTTTAATCAATGCATGTAAAGGCTTGCAGAACCCAGAACTTAGTTACACAATTACTCTCCTATTCAGTTTTTTCTATCTATAGGTGCTAAAATGTATTCTATCAACAGCAGTACAATATATGTATTATTTATTCTGTACTAATCTATGGTATCTATTCACTATTTCACTGAATCCAAACTCTGAATAATGAAAATACCTTTAGAAGTACAGAGGTTTATAGAGCCAGTAGTTTTAAAATAGTCCAATTTAGAATGAAGCAGATCAAAATTATGTGGTCTAGAAAAATATGAATCTCAGATATACCCTGCTATTTAAACATATTTACTTCAATTTTCTCCTACATCAACTTGTTTCAACAAAATATTTTCTCACATCTGGCTTGAAAACATAAAAAAAAATCATAGATGTATAGGGGAAGCGTGTGATGTTTCACAGCTATTAGTATTATGAACTTCTTTTAATTCAGCAAACAAAACCACCAGTGATTTTAGGTATATACTCATAGCTGTTGTGAATACATCTGATGAATATAATTGGCACCATGACCATGAGTCATATTATAAAGGGATTTTTTTAAAGCTGTGAAATTCATTCTCTTCAACTGAATTATAGCAACTTCATTTTAAATATACTGTATGCTTGAAAAATTCCTGGAACATAGCTTTTTATTGAACACTCAATAGATGTTATTGTTTTTTAGTTTAAAATAAGCCTCTGTGAGAGGGGGGCAGAGTAAGTGGGGAGTATGTAAGAGGTCAATAATGCACTCTGACCTGAAACCAGGGAGCGCTAATAAGTTGAATGCCATCCGTGAGGAATGAGCCATGGTATAGAGGAGGTACGCAGTTGTGGATAATGCCCCCTGTATTGGGCCAGTTATGGGCAGCCTACCAGTTATTTATAAAATCATACATCAAGTCATGGCAGATGAGACAAGGCAGACTGCTCTAGACAGGTAGGCAGGCCAATTGAGATCTGACCCTAAAGCACCCCCTGTTACAGCTAGCCTGTTCTCAGTGGTGGCAGATAGAATAAGGAAAAACAGCCTCAAGTTGCAGCAAGAAATGTTTAGGTTAGATATTAAAAATAATTTTATACTAGAAGGGTGGTAAAACACTGAAACAAGGTACCCAGAGAGGTGGTGGAATCTCCATCCTTGGAGCTTTTTAAGACCTGGCTAGACAAAGCTTTGGTTGGGATGATCTAGTTGGGGACGGTCCTGCCTTGAGCAGGGGGTTGGACTAGATGACCTCTTGAGGTCCCTTCTATCCCTAATTTTCTATGATTCTATCCCACAATCATGCCTCTTACCATGCTCATTAGATCCCAGTGCACCTTTACCCGCATCGGTAGAGGGGCCTAAGGTCTTACTTAGCAGGTCACATTACATCAGTTCATTTTAGGCTAAATGAAGATGTTAGTTTTATTTTTGAATTCCAGCCCCCCAAATTTTCAATCACCCTATAATGTCAAAATTTCATTAAGTAGCACTTGTCATAATAGTGTCTTTAATGAGCTTTGAATGAGTGCTGATTGGGAATTTGGGGGCATTGGTAACTCCTTCCAAATGAGCTTCACGTGCTGAGAGAAATAGTATATTTTCTATTAGGAGTATTTTACTATCATATAGACTCATTTAGCTTACACAAAGTCTAATAACCTTATAAATTTAACCTGAAACAAAATGAACATATGACTATGGAGGGAGGCAGAAAAGCCATGCCATATCTTAAAGTTAGTCAAGAGGTGTGCGTAACTTCTGTCTCTTCTATCATGTGAGGATTGTGATCTTGCAGGATACCTGCTTTCAGTAGCATCCCTTTATTTAACTTGTTTCTCTTACATTTCCACTGGGTGATTGTAAATGTGTAACTTCTCCAATTATTTTCTGGTTGGTCTTTTCTCTTGTTCTCATTGAACAAAGCATTTTACAGGGTTAATGCATTAATATTGCTGAGTGCACTAATTTCCCCAACCTTTTGGCAACTAAACCACAAAGATGTCACCTCTTAGGTGCTGAAATGTCTATTTAAGACTAATAGAAACTTGTGTAATGTCTCTCAGACATGCCCTCACTGCTTGAACCAACCTGAAATTCAATAGAAATTCTTTACTACAATCCCAGGCTCACTACTCAGTTCATTTATCTATTAGTCACTAAGCTGGGCTTCATTAACATATAAAAATCCTTCCTTTCTCCATTCTTCCTTTATTTTTTCCTGCTAATTTAATAGAAAAAGCTAGGAGCAAACAGCGAAAATACTATGTAGCAAAAAATTAGGCTATCAGACTTTGCCTGGAGAAAATGGAGTTATTGATATCATGGGAATGAAATATGAGGATGCACACTACTTAAAGTCAAAATGATCTTTGAAAAGAGAAAAAAAATAGTGGACAAAAATATGTTGTAGAGAATACCCATTAGCCTCTAAAGGAAATCAAAAGGACAAAGTGTCAAGATTTAGACATATAAAGTAAGGGAAGTAAGAAATACAAACCATGTGATGCGGTTGAAATACTGCTTTCTAAAGATTTATACTATCCTTGTATTTCCTAAAAAAGGATTTCTATCTGAACAAAAATAGAAGAAAGCTCTAATTCAGTTTATTACCATTATAATTATTGCAAAGTATAATGGTGAAAAAGATACATAAAACAAAACTGGAATAGAAACTATGTAAGTTGCAACAGAAGAAAGAAAGTCCATATTTAAATACTCAAAAATCAGGTAACATTAAACCAAAGTAGCAGAAGTACTTGCTCTATTTTATGTAGATTAGGATACTGTTTTTATCTATGTGATTGCATTCTATTCTTCAAAAAAAAAAATCATTAGATGAACTTCTACAACCCTAAACCATAATCCTGAATGAATCCATGTTACCAATCATTGGTTGCCTGCATGTGTTCAAATGATCTGGGAGAATTCTCCCCAATTTGTTCTCCAGGTAGGAAAACTTACTCAGAATTACCTGAAAAGACATTCAGCTCTGTGAGGGTCCTGGGGTTGTCTGATGCTGGCAGTTGTGGGGGTTGGAGTGAGGGGGCACCCCATACCCATCACATAAAAATGTCTAGATGTCATAAATCCACTGCCCAGCTTTTTTTCTCACTTGCTTTTGCCCTTGCTGTCTCTTGTTCACTTTCTCTTGTATACATGTATGTGTATATAGTGGGGTTCCATACAGTCATAGATTCATGGATGTTAGGATCAGAAGGGACCTCAATAGATCATTGAGTCCAACCCCCTGCATAGGCAGGAAAGAGTGCTGGGATTAGATGACCCCAGCTAGATGCCTAGCTAACCTCCTCTTGAAGACCCCCAGGGTAGGGGAGAGCACCACCTCCCTTGGGGGCCCATTCCAGATTTTGGCCACTCTAACTGTGAAGAAGTTCTTCCTAATGCTCAGCCTAAATCTGCTCTCTGCTAGCTTATGGCCATTATTTCTTTAACCCCCACGGGCGACTTAGTGAGTA
>JAGPOW010000261.1:62549952-62585726 GCA_030014935.1 Caiman crocodilus | reverse complement strand
GCAGCCACAAGGTCGCCTTTCAACCTTCTCTTGCGGAGGCTGAAGAGGTCCAGGTGCCCCAGTCTCTCCTCACAGGGCTTGGTCTGCAAGCCCTTAACCATATGAGTGGCTCTTCTCTGGACCCTCTCCAGGTTATCCACATCCCTCTTGAAGTGTGGCACCCAAAACTGGATGCAATACTCCAACTGTGGTCTGACCAGCGCCTGGTAGAGGGGAAGTATCACCTCCTTGGTTCTGTTTGTCATGCATCTGGTGATGCATGATAAAGTGCAGTTGTCTTTGCTGATGACTTCATCATGCTGACGACTCATGTTTATCTTGGAATCTACTAGGACTCCGAGGTCCCTTTCCGCTTCTGTGCTGCCAAGTAGGTCATTTCCTAGGCAGTAGGTGTAGTGGACATTTTTCCTCCCTAGGCACAGCACTTTATATTTCTCCTTGTTAAATCATGTTCTATTGTTTTCTGCCTATAAATCCAACCTGTCCACTCTGCCTGTAATTGTTCTCTGCCCTCTGGTGTGTCCACTTCTCCCCACAGCTTTGTATCATCTGGCCAGAGTGCAAGTAGGTAAACTTGATGGCCCATGTGGGCTGCTCATGGAGCAGAGTGGGTTGAAAGTGGCCCAGTGACGGGTGGAGTAAATGAGGCCCTGTGAGAGGGGGTGTATGAAAGTAGAATGTTAGAGTCCCAGCTTCAGGCCAGAGTTATAAATGACTTACGATGCCATCTGTGAGGCATGGAACGTGATGTAGGGAAGGTTAGAGCCATTGTGATGTTCGTGGACCGCACTGGATGATGCCCCCCGTGGATAGCCCCTCCCCCCCATCTCGCCTGCCACAACTTTGATGGAAATGAGTTACTTAACGGAGGGGTTCAGTGGAGATCTTACTACTGGAGGGGTCTTCCCACCGAGGGGTACTCACGTTTGCGATGTCCGATGTTCCATGGGGCTCCGCCACCCCTACACACCGTCCACTCACCAACTGGTCACTTTGAGGGTTTGCCAGGACCTCAATGATAGAGGCAGGTCTATAAGCTGGTCAGTGCTTGCCGCTTCCTGGACTTGAGCGGATACTGGCTCCTGGCCAGTGCCCTCAAACCCGACTGTCTTTCCCACTATTGTGGGACCTCTTCCCTTTTCTTTGACTCCAGAAGTAATACACTTCGGCCCCTGAGAGGCTTTCTGGGGCAGAGTATTGTTCCGGGCAATCCCTGGAGACCAAGCCCTCTGCGAGCCCCCAGGCTCCGAGTGCCCAACTCGGTTGCTGGGCAGAGAGAGTGCTGCCTGCCTGTGAGGCAGCCTCCAGTGGAGCCGCAGCACACTGATCGTGCTGCCTGCCTGCCTGCCTGCTCCCTTTCCTTCCCTCTCTCCCCAGCCTCAAGGCTTGCCAGGGCTTTTAAACTTTCCCACGGCAGCCACACCAGCTGCCGCAATTGGCTCCGCCGTTCCCCTTGCCGGGAACAGCTGTTTGAATACCTGGTGCAGCAGCGGCTCGCACAGCTGTAATGGCGGTGGCCGCTGCTGCCGCCATGTTCCCGGCTCCGGCGCTGTCAACCCTCTGGGAGGTAAGCAGGTCACCTTGGGGTCCCCTAGAGGGTCTGCCGGTCCCCTGTGACCCTCCTCCTGCTTTTCCAGCACCCATGATGGCAGCACGCCACTGTCACAACATGTATATGGCTCTAGGCATAGGGGAATTAAATGGGCAGCCTCCTGCATATTTACATCAAGCTTATTAACCAGCAAGTTGTGGCAGGTGAGGCAGGGCAGAGAGGCTGGCCTATGTTAAGACCTAGTCCTGATTGGCCCCCTGTCACTCAGAAAACTCAAATTCCTGTTAATAATATATCTACATTAGTGTTTTTGCAGTGGAGACTCATCTTTTGGTGCAGTACACCACTCCAAACAAATGAAATAAATTAAAGGTACTTTTGACCCATTTCTCTACATAACTTCCTGCTGTTTATTTAATGAAGTAGTTTCTAAATTATGATTTAACATGGATGCAACCACTTTGGGATCCAAGCTATATTATACATAGCCCAGTGGGGTTCTTAAATTACCAAGAGAACTTAAGTGAATAGCCCAATATCCACAACAGAATCCTGACAGCCAACTTCAAAAGTGCCAGTGATTAATAAGCATAGGCATGGCATTTTAAAACAGTAGCAGTGCCAGGATTATATTAAACCGTAGCACTTAAAATCAATACCTGCTTATAGACATGCTCCAGCATGTTTTAATTAGAATGTGTCTGAGCAGACTCAATCATGTCTGCACCATATTTTAATTTGAATGCTTTAGCATTACCACAGTATCATTTGTATTAACCTGCCCCTGTCCTCGCACCCCATCGCCCCAACACACATTTAAAAATAGCAGTGGGGGCACTTTAATTAATGCTTATTAAATAAGCTTTAGTTAAAGAATTCTGAGGACATTTTTAAATGCATGCTTAATGCATGATGCTGTACATTTAATTGGAGCAGTTGTCTTGGGACTGCTCTAATTAAAACATTCTCCTTCCACCTCTGAGCACATGTATAGGCAGCCAATAGTGTTACATTAGGAAATATGACTCAATGAGTCTATGCATAAAGGAAAACCTTTTAGAAGAAAAAACCCAGTGGAGAGAGAAAATGCTAAATGCAACTTAGGATCTGGATCTATTACTAGTGCATATTCAAACTCTTGGTTCATTGTGAAACAACTGTAAAGAAAGATGATGTTCTACAAAACTTTTACCAGAAGGAATATTTTATATAGGCTCTAGCCCTTTATAAAATATTAATTATTTCTCACTTGGAAAATGGCATCCATTTTTGGTCATACTTTTTGAAGAAATATGCAGATCAACTGAGAGAATAGGAGTATCAATATAATAAATGGAATGGAGAGGCTTATCTATAAGAAACAAGTGGCATGAGCCTTGAGAGGATGTGATTAAGAAGTGACATGAGTGAAGAATTTATCTTACCTAAAAATTATAACAAAAATTAAATTTAATAATCTATTTGAGGTTGCTAGGTAGAGCACAGCCAAGGGACAGCAGTTTAAGTTAAAAGGGAACATATGTAAGAAGAATTTATAGGTACATTGCTAGGCAGAAAATAAGATGAATACATTCTCAGCTGAGATGGCAATAAGGTCGTATTAATGTTTTTAAGATAAAACTGGACTAAAGATGTGGATAAAACTAGACTGCTAAGTGCAATATAATAATTTAAAAGGGAATGTTTAATCAGTTTATGCTTGGGAACAGTTCGCCACTTATGAAAGGCAAGAAGACTTTTTAAATTCCTGTTGTCCCTCTTTCTTACATTAACCAGACATTTTGAAAAGGCTAATTTTTCAATAGGAGTTGGATAGAGAAGAGGCCTTGACAGAATTCCAAATTCATGCCATGGTGCTGAAGGAACTAGTTGGGAAAAAAAACTCAAAGCCACCGCCAATAATATTTGCAAAATCTTGTATGACAGGTGAGGTTCCCGAGGACTCAAGAAAGGCTAGCACAGTATCCATCTCTTATTAAGCAGGAGGAAAAGAGAAGCCAGAGAATTTATAGATTGGTCATCCTGGCTTCAGTACCTGGGAAGTTACCCGAATTATGTTAATTTGTAAACACTGGAAAGAGGAAGAGGTAATCAGTAGCAACCAACATGAAATCATTAAAAAAACCATGCCAAACCATCTTGGTGTTTTGTTTTGTTTTTTTTAAGAGAATAACCAATTTGGTGGACAAAGAGAATGCAGTAGTCATGACATAATATACATGGACTTTACTACAACTTTTGACACCATCTCATGTGATTTTTCTAAGTAAACTGGAGAAATGTGGACTAGCTAGAATGACTGTTACATGGATACATACTTTTGGGAAAATGACAAGCAGACAATAACTATAAATGGACTTATATCTGAATGGCATGAAATCTCAAGTGGGGTTCCACAATAGGGTTCTACAATGATATTTCATATTTTTATTAATAACTTGGGCACAGAGTTTGCAGATGACACAAAAACAGGGAAGGACTGAAGACATTTTGGAAGTTAGAACTAGATTTTAAAAGTCTGTGATAAATTCAAAAAAGTTTATTAATGGCAATATGATATTCAGCAAAAACAAATGTAAGGTAAGAAAAAACAAATGTTTGAATACAAATTGTGGGATAACTGGTTAGATGGTAGTGCTGCCAAGAAGGATGTGAGGGTTATAATGGATCACAAGCTCAATTTGAGTCATTAATGTGATGTTGTAACAAATATAAATATGAGCTGCATTTAGAGAAGTATGGCATATCAGACATGGGAGATAACAGTATCAGCCTACTCAACAGGTTAAGTCACAACAGTAGCATTGTGCCCAGTTACTGGTTCTGTATTTTAAGAATGATATCAAGAAACTGGAGAGGATCCAGAGACAAGCAATAAAGATGATAATGGGGTTGGAATGCAACCTATATGAGGAATCTTTAAAAGATCTAGCTATGTTTAGTGTGCAGGAAAAGGGATTAAAGGGGGGGGCGCAACCAAATTGTAGTTTTAAAATATTTGTAAGGTTACCATAAAAAGAAAGATGATAACTGTTTTCCCTTGCCACAGTCAACAAGACATGAGGCAAAGGGTTTAAACTTCAGCAATGCAGATCTAGATTAAATCTCAGGGGAAAACTTCCTAGTTATAAAAGCAGTAGGAAGACTAAACAAACTGCCTGGGGATTTGTGGAACCTCTTTCCTGCATGGGATGGCTTAGGAGCAGTGCTTCCTATTCCTAAGCAGGGGGTTGGAGTACATGACCCTTGAATAGATGACCTTTAGAATGGTGATTATCCTCATGAGTTAGGATACTATATAGCCCTAGTAGAATAGATGACTAAAAAAAATCCCCAAGTGATAATCAAATGCTAATGCTTGAGCTTCTCTATAAAAGATTGCTTTTCTTAATTTTAGTGACAGTTTGTTTTTTAAAAAATCCAATTCACTCATGATGAACTCATATTCTGGTCTTGTAAACAGCTTGACTGGTAAATGTTGGACAAATGATGGCAGCAAGCACCCACCTTCAATATTTTGATTAGTTCTGCTTGGCTTGTAGCATCAGTTGACTGAATCTAAGATTGTGCACATTAAAAAGAGTAATGACTTTATGGTGACTTGGCAATTATTTAACTACTACATTGTACCCCAAACTTCATCTTTCCCAAATAAATAAAATAAATTTCTCATTCTTCATAGTAAGACAGAATTATTATGACACAACCATATTTCATAGAAAAATGTAATAATGTACTTTTAATATGCTTCCAGTTGTGCTTGAAAAGCATGCATCATGCTGTGGAAGAATTTCACAAACACTATTCTAACTTTTCTGAAGGACTGAATACTTAAAATTTAAAATTGTAGTTTAAGTCCAATGTGAGTTGTTGGTGCTCAGAACCTCTGAAAACCAGATCCTATTTACTGCAAAAGTGAAATAAACTATAGCAAAGTTGCATTCTTTTATCTCTACATACCAGGCTGCCAAGATTTTACCAAAAGGCTCCCTCAGATTTTTGCTAGAAGGATTACCAAACAAGTATTTGGAAAGGACAAGACCTTGAGAAAAATATCCTGTCCCATTTCTTCCTCCCACCCCATCACAAGTATCTTGACACCACTCAAAGTACCATGGACTTTACATAGACAATGACTTTTTGGTCCATTATAATCTACTTTATATTCCCACTAACCTCTGCACTTCACCATTGACAGCCACACTCCTAAACTTTCTTGTTCTTCCATTTTTAGGTTTTTACTGTCTCTCTCCTGACTGTTGGTTACTTGATATCCTGTTTTTTTAATGTATATATTTAATTTTACACAAGCTTTTGTCCATTTGCTACTTAGTTCTGCTGTTTCTGCTTCTCTCCCAGAGACCAGAGAGAGAATACTGCAATATCTGAAAACTTGCCTATGTCTATCCTGACCATGCTGCTGATCTAATAAAAGATATTACCAACAAGAATTCTTGCCTCACATATTTACTGGACCATCAGGGAAACAGCATCTCTTCAATGCTATCCATTCCATAACAACCTGGTCACTCAAAAATTTCCAGGACCCCTTCCACCTGCATACTTGGCTTAGGACCCTCACCCCTAAAATCCATGATCTGGCAGCTGCAACTCACAACAGCTGTGATGTCTTTTGTTGTTTTATAGTCTCTCTCTCTTTCTGTTTCTCTCTTTCTTTAATAAGTTGTTGAGATGGCAAGAATTTCCCCACTGGGGGGATGATTGGGTACCTCAGCTGAGAAACAGGCACTACTCCAGGTTGTTCTTTTATAATTGTTATTGGTCTCTACTGGAAGGAGATGGTTTCTCCAAGCTGGCATGAGGTAAAATGAATGGGATGCTGGGTTCCTTTTATCTCCAGATGAGGTTCCCAACAGCCTCAGCTGTTGGTATTGCTACATAGTGTGACAGCAACATAGCCCTGTCTCTTCCTCTCTTTGTGTGCTGGGCGGCTGACGCATGTACAACGTCCTGCTAGAGAGGTAGATGACTGAGTCCCTCTAATTCTCATCCTATTCATTGTTGCCAGGTTCCCATATATGTTTGGTACACTCTTAACCTAGAGATCCAATACCTCAACAATCTGAAAAAATAAATGCATCTCAGTCCATGTCTCATGGCATACCGCAGTAATCAGAAAGTGACCTTTAGGTCATGTTTACACCATCAAAGGAGTGCTGTTATAAAGGATATCATAACTTTCCTATGTTTGCTATATCTCAACATGGATGGAGCAGACACTTCATTGCAGTGCCGTGTGTGTGCTGATAAACACACGTGAGAATGTGAGTTTAATGGAACGTGCCTTACCTCCGTTTTGGCGCATGGTCCAGGCATGAGATGCTTGGCTGCAGTGCTCCCTAACACAACTTTTTGCATGCCCTTCCTTCTCAGTTAAGTTACAGTTAAAGAAAAAACCTTTAACAAAACAATAAGATTTTTAAATGTTTTTCAAAAATGTTAAAGGTCGTTTCTATTAACTCTTTAAAATTGGTTTAAATAACTATTCTAATTTGAACAGTCTATATTCACACAGATTAGATTCTAAAGAAAAAAAGCCCTATTTTTTCCCTATCAGATTTCTCTTCTTTCTCTGTCCCTTTTCTTTCCTTCCTTTCCCTGTGTCCCTCCATTCTTAAGTAGAAAACGGCATAAAAGGGAGGAGGCAAAAACAAATCTTTCATTTGATTCCCTTTAGTCTGAATGCTCATGCATAGCTCTAAAGACCTAATGGGTTCTTGGTATCTCTCACAAAATGCCTTCACCTCCCTTTCTGTCAGGGATGTTCTTTTCCATTCTGATACCTCTTAGGTGGAGTATTATTTTTGTATCTTCTTGGTTGGCCATAAGATCAAATTCATAGGTATAGCTTTGCAAAAGCTCATATTCTTTGCACATCAAAGTCCTTAGGATTGCACTACATTTACTCAATTTTCTTCTTCATGACTCTCCCACAATTCCTTACTAGATTTTTTTCATACAATATTCTCCCTTATTCACTCCAAGTTCATCTCAATACTTTATTTAAAGGATTTTTAGACATCTGTCTTTTTCCCTTAGTAAGCAGTTCAGCATCTCATCCATTTTAAATAATAAATCTTATAATAATTTTGTATATCCAAACCGTAGATTTCCTCAGTAGCAATCTGGATTAACAACTTGACGAAGAGAAAAGTAACAAGCATTCCCACTCTGTGCCTATACCTTAATTTCCTCCTTCAGAGAACTGTCATTAGTCATTAATGTTCCCACGTATTGAAACTTCCTAATTTGTTGATGTTTATGCTTATTATGATAGATAGGACAGCTTGCCCAAAATCATTCAGTCAAGAAAATGAGAACACTTCAAACAATACATAAACATATTGCAGAATCATGCCCAAAAGCTTGCAATTAATGTTTGGGGTTTTTTGCAAAAATCTAGTTAGTCTAATAAAAAAAAATACCACCTCTACCATGGGTTCTGATTTATTTTCACAGAATCATAACCTTTAGACCATGTCTACATCATCAAAGGAGTGATGTAGTAAAGAACATCACACCTACTCTATGGATCATATGCCACAAAATGGAAAATATATTTTTCATCCAGAAATACTTGGTCAGAGCTACATCTCTGCAAGTTACTCTGTGGAGGTAACTGGCTCTCCACCCCTCCCCATGCTACATGTAGCTCAGTTGAAGATAACTGCAAAGCCTGATCTTCAGGGTTTCTTTCTACATAAGGTAACTGGCAGGATTGGGGCCTATATCTTGGAGAGAAGCTAATTGTTTGTTTGTATATTTTGAAGAAGCTACCATTTTAAATAGCATTTTAGTAAAGCGGTGTTGTATTAGCATGTTATGGTTTTAAAAATTCAGAATCTGACACCAAGTATTTCCCTGACATACTTGCTTGTATTCTTTTCTTTTAATGCTTTTCTGGCAACACAGCAGCAAGTTGTTTACAGTCAGCTCAGTGGAGTTGGAAATATTTAATTTCCAGAAAGTGGAAGTGTTGGGCTCCTGTGGAGTTCTTAAAGCCTAAAACTGATATAGAGGCCCCAACCCTTCTCTCATTTAAATCACTGGAAAAATTCCCATTGACCTCAAGTGAAGCAGGATTGGCCCAGATTCAAAGAAAGAATATTATTAGGTTTGAGACTTTAAATCCACAAACATAAGGAAGCAAGCTTAGCATTATCATGATTGAGCATTTTATTTCAAATACATTTCACAATTTATTCACACAGAGAAATGCTTCTTATCTTTTAAACTTTCAAATTGCTGGGTTGAGCAAAATGGGTGCTGCTTTCAATCAAGCAACCCCATGAAAAGCATTGAAATAAAATTGCATTTGTCAGAGGAAAATACAGTATTTATCTCATTGTAATCCATTCATTGGTTTACAGCTCCAAAGTCCTCAAGCAAGTATCACAAATCCACATGATATCCCTGCATGCTATAGTAGATTTTGCATTTGGGTCTCTGACTTAGCTGAAAGATATGTTAAAACTCATGTAACTAGGCAGCTCGCTGTCAGCCACCCATCTGAGAAGGTTCAGAAGTGCTAGTGATTTCAGAAAGGTTGTGGATTAAGTTACACAGTAGAAATTGACTCCAGATATGCCCATTGCAGAGGCAGAATATCACATGAATAATAACTGAAAGCTCCCACATATAACCAAACCAAAACCTTTTTGGGGTTTTTGGCATCACCGTTATGGGAGAAATACAGTTCTGGAATACACATGCAAGCTCCAGAGTTAACAGGCTGCGAGGGAGAAAACTCTGTTCCTTTTGTAGTGAAAAAAAGCTAGGTCTGGTCAGCACACAAAATATGTTTCTCCACCATATTGCAGGGTTTTCATTTTGGTTGTTTTTACACTGTTAGAACATAAAACCCAGATAAGCAAATGAAGATAGGTTGTTACTGTCGTGTTCATGAAAGAACAAAGGATTTTTGCACCATATAGTCTAGCGTAAGTCGACTCTAATTTAGGAATCAAAAATCATGCCTAGCAAGGGAAGATGCCTTTGCCCTGCAGACCAAGTCTATCATATTGCGGAGACTTGATGGGTTCTGTCTTCACTGGGTTCACCAGCCCACACAGACTCTAAATGCTGAGTGGACTGATTTTGTTGAACTGGGTCACACCAGACCACATCAGTGACAGATACGCATAGCTAACTTGGTAGCAAGGCCTTGAATGAATGAGAGTGCCCCAGTAGGTGGAGTAGAACTAAGCAGGTTTTGCAGGGAGGTGCCACTAAATCAAAAGTAGCACAGTTAATGACACAGACCTGGACGGAAAGCAGCCAACTGGAGCAGGACCTGGCAATGTGAACTTCTCTTGGATGGAGTGTACAGGCTGAAAGCATCCCCCATGTGAAGCCCTTTACAGAGATCCCTAAATCGATTAACTGGGTTTTAGGAAATTGTTTTTGTAACTAAATGCCAGGCCCCTGCAAACAAGACTGTGCAAACTGTTCGAACTGTGCTCCTCGCCAAATGCCTGATATATTGATTTAGTTGTCCTCATTCAATTGTATGGAAATAGAAAACAAGAAAATAATCTCCTAACCATATTATCTTTCTCTTTCTCTCCAGATAAAAGATATTTGTATTTCCATGTTCCCAAGGTTTCTGAGCTTGTGAGCTGTGAAAATAAACTGGAGTGAACTGGCTTGTTATATTTTAATTTCTTAGACCCCAAATTAGGAATATGGCTCTAGTGGAGTTTCTTGAGCCATTGCTCAGTCCAAAAAAGATTGATTTATTGCTGTTATTATCATTAAGAGAAGTATACTTGATGAAAAATAGCTGGTATCCCTATTGCTGCACCCAAAGACTCCTATCATAGTCATCACTGGAGGATCAGGAATAATAAATTTAAAAAAAAATCTTTTAAAAATAAATGCAACTGAAAGGAAAACAAGACATACACTACTGAGATGTCCCATGATGCACTACAGAAAGTCTATGAAGTAGGTTTATTGATTTTTTTACAGGACTAAACAGGAACAGAGTCTAAAGCTGACAGTTCTCCGTCCATCTAGTCCAGCTACAAGAGAAGACACAGTGTGAAGTTACCTTCCACTTTCAGAATGAGCCAGTAGTATTCCTTGCATATTGGGAATCTTTCCAGAACACCAGGTCATATATACAGCTTACAGCTGGCATTGGAAAGGCATATTGGTACCTGATAAAATGGTTCTATTGTATTGTTTATTTATCAGGTAGATGAAGTAAAAGCAATATATGTTCACAATTAGCTATTCATTGAACAAGTGGGTTCTTTTGTTGTAGCATCAAGCTTCCTACCACCTGCATACTGAGTTCAAAATTGGATGATTGACTCGTAAGGTTACCAAAAATAAAGTCTATGATGGGTTTGCAAATAAATCCTAGTGCAAAATACTTTACTGTTAGTTAAAAAAAAATTGTATTTACAATATGAGTTTATTTCTAATATTATCTCTGTGGATGATGGATCTGTTAATCCACTATTTTTACTATGGCAATTGCAGCTGTTGGTAATACTATAATTGGAACAATTTTTATACTGGCAAATGCATTAAAATAAATGATAATTGCACCTTGCAATAAATCTATAATAACTTTATCTGTAGACCCTGTTTAAGACATGCCACTGAATGCTTAAGCATTCTGTTTCATATAATGTTTGTTTAATATACTACAGAAAGGATGTAACTGGAGTAGAAAAACAGGTTGTGTTTCAAAATATTAGCACAGGTATTTTAGCAAAAGCTATTTTAAGGACAAATTTGTGCATGATAAAAGGTGAAGTTTGTGATTAAACATGATCCAGTCTAGGAAGGAATCAAATAAAACCAGGTATGTTGCCCAGCATAGGCAACTGGTGCCTCCTGAGTCTTGGGAGGGCACCTGAAGAATACACCGGCAGCACCAACAGCAGGGACGGAGCTGGCGAGCTCCCACAGATGCCACTGGCGGTGACAGGGACGGCCCTGTTGGGGATGGCACATCGAGCACCCACAGACACCACTGGTGGCATTGGTGGGGGGGATAGCCTTGTCAGGGGGTGCATGTGCCTCCCTCCCCGCGCACCCCCCCCCGCTCCTCCTACCAGTTGCCTATGCTGCCTAGTCTAGAATAAATGTAAAGTCCTATGAAAAATCCATTTAGCTAAAACATGTGGCTGGCACATCAGATGTTCTTGGAGAAAAAATAGCTAAATAAGGGTGATCTTGCACCAGTCTTTAAGTCCATTAGAATTTTACCATTGACTTGTGGGGAAGGAAGATCAGACTGTTAAGGAGGTGTTAAAATAAGATTAATGCATAGTAAGCATATCTGAAATGTATATGGATTGTACCTGCCCTGCTATATATTTTCCACTGCACTGTAGTATTCTAGAAGTATACAGTTTATTTAATAAAGGGGGAAATGAGTAGGAAGAGAGATGTTTTTTCCCAGCTGAAAAGTGTATACTTTTCTGTTAACATAGGCCATAACCATTAAGTACTCTTTGACATTTCTTTGAGGAGATAATAGACCTTGTTCTAAAATAGTAATTTTAAATACTGTCATGTTATCTGTAGCTGATACTCTTACTATCCTTTTTATCGTGACCATTTTTCAAATGGCTGTAAGTCACTTTTTCACACTGGTAAACATTGTACTACTCTTACTTGGAACACCCCTTATTCTTTCCCTTCCTAAATTGCTGATTGTCCCAAATCTACCCACATGAATTACTGCAATGGAAAAAAATCAACCAGCAAAATGGCTGCTGTCTCCATAAGAAGCTGCAATAAAGACTAGAAGTGGTCTCTCATTGATATTTTCATTATTAACAGTGTATTCAAGAGGTAAATCAGATATGCATTTGCTGTTCAATATCATGCTAATGACTCAAAGACTATTAGGATAAAGGTATCAGATAATGTTGTACCTAATCTTCTCCTTGTCCCTCACAAATGTTCTTCTTCCTGAACTGTTGTTTACAATGAAATTTTCCACATCTTTAGAGAAGTTATGCTACCTCTGCTGGTAGGTCTGGCTATTTTAATCTGTTTATGTGTTGATCCAGCAAAAATGTGCCTGGTACATCCTCTGGTGGCAGCATTTGGAAACATCAGTTTGATCTGTAAAGAAATGATTTTGATTCATGGTCTTGGTAGATGTGATGTACTTTTTACTATTTATACAACCCTGACTGTACAACAGATTTTCACAAGCAATATACACAAGCACCAGAAAAGCCACAGTCCCTGAATACACGGACATGATGCAGGTTAAGTATTCTTCAAGTGGCTATTTGCTATATAGATTTAGAACAGCTGATGGCACTGTCACACCACTGGTCTGAGTTTGTATGTTGTTGTATATAAAATTTAGAAATGCAGCTGTAACTTTATAATGGAAGGGAGACAAACTGTTGTCAGTCCTGATTCTGCACCCTTAGGGCTAATACTGATACAGTGTCCATGGGCAACACTACCCTCCTGAGTAAATATGATCCAAAGTGAGTAAGGTGGGCAAAATTGCTATGTAAGTGATTAACTAATTTTGAAAACAATGTGGTCTTAATCTTGCCTCTCTGTATATTTCACTATAAAGGGGAATAAATATTACTAAAGAAGTTTTCCACTAAGATAACTAGTCTAATTTAGCAGTTTCCTCTCATTATGACAGTTTAACTGCTTAGAAACAGTAATATGACATTCTCACTTATAACTTTATCTTTTATGGCTTTGTACCAGAGATGCCAACCAAGCACAAATAGTTTTCCACAGTAAATGTTGAATATTCAGCATACAACAGTAACAGTGGAGTTTAGAATAAGATAAGTAAGAAGTCAACTATTAATTAGTGTGTGGAAAGAAAAGTATGCTAAAATAGGTGTGAAGTGATATTAATTTTAAATAGGTGAATACAAGATTGTCTAAACAGTATTCAGAACGAGCATACATCCTGATCAGGAGGATGTGGTGTTTTTTCCATCATCACATAGGAAGTTTAGGGGAGAGGTTGATTTTGTTTTGCTTTATTTTTAGTCTAAGTAGTTATAAATATTCAGAATGTTGTATTGCTTTCCACTGTAAGAGAAAGAAGTGGTTAATTATCACTTAACCAGAAATTGTGTTCTTGGGAGGCATTGCCAATGCCTACTGAAGTAACACAGGACAAATTTCTCTTTTCAGACCTACACAATGGATCCCCCTACACATGGAGTGAGCATGCACAGCTAATCAAACAAATCAGCAGAACAACAGAACTCAGTCTAGAGTCTGGCTACCCCAAGATGTTATTTTTCCTTAAAACCTCCAAGCAGAATGGCAGGTTATATTATTATTTGTTCTTTTTACTTCGTTAGATTAAAACTTCCATTTGGGGTTGGGGCCTCACTGTATAATGATTAGTGAGGTCTAGTCTAACAAAGAGAAGACTAGTAGAAGACATAATAACAGCCTTCAATATGCAAAAAGTTGTTATGAACTGTATGGTAATCATTTACTAGAGATTGCTCAAAAAACACTGCAGCAAAGAAGGTATAGATAAGATATTAGGGGAGGGAAACTAAACTGTTAAAAGTGACGAAGCAGTGGATGGAGATGCCTGAGAAAAGTGTGTAGTCCCTTTACTGAAGGTTCTTAAGAATAAGTTTGCCATCTGTCACCGATCACTATGGTACGCTTGCCACACTTGATCCCACCTCAACTCAAGGCAATGGGTTAGATAACAGATTGAGGGAGACCCTTTCCAGCCCTACATTTCTACGATTCTGTGACAGCAACAAAAACATAAGCTTGCAAATATTAATAAGTGTATAATAAAAATAAGATGACTGACCAATGAATAGCTTTCAGGCCGTTTCTCTGGGCATTGTCCAGGTGCATTCATAGTTTACCTAGGGTTTCAAAAGAAAGATGGGTCTTGAGCAGGGATTCAAAAAAGGAAAGGCTCATGGTGTTACCACATTCATCATAAAAACTTTGAATCCAAGTGGATCTCACACATCAATCCCCAAATAGAAAAATGGCAATGGCTAAAAGAAACATATGTTGCTTAAAAATACAATTAACAATCCTATTGATCAGTGAGCCACAGGAACTCCACTTCATCTTCCCTCCTATGATACGGTAATCAAGATAAATAGGACCAAGAAGTTGCACAAACTCTTGGTATCTGAGTCAAAATGATTTAATACAGAGAGATAGAGCGAGAGAGAGAACCTGTTGAGTAAGAATTGCCAATTTTACACAGTCAATGTCTTAGAGACTTAACTGCATTTAGTTCAAAATCCTGTGCCAGCTACAGAAATAATTCAGTTCCCTTTCCCCAATGTAAGGCATCCTAGAATTCCTGAATGTATTAGGCTCTGAATTATGCAGGGTCCGTACAATCCACATGTAGGTGTCCCAACTTCTAATTTGCCTCCACTTCCACACTTTGGAACACATATGCTTTTAGACAGTTGAACTACAGCTTTTGCTGCATAAGAACTCTGACACCCTTTCAAAAGCAGGTGAAAATTTAAATACAATCCATATGTCCACACAATCCATCCATAAAATCATGAGGAATAAAATATTCTTGTGTTTCTTCTGCATTTCACAAATCCCTCATTTTAAATAGAAGTATTGAAAACACTTGCTTAATAATAAACTTAATTAATAATAAATGTCATTTAATTAATAACAATTTAAGTAATAATAAATTATTATTAATTAATAATTATTCTTGCAGTTTGACTTGGGGAAGTATAAGGTTAGATTAAACAAAACATTTGCAATACTAGAGAGCCCATTTAAAAATAATGATGTAGTAATGAAGCAAACTACTGATATTTTGGGGGTCCATATATTCATTAATAACTGTCATTTAGACAAATCATAGAATGTCAGAAAAATAGAGCTGGAAAGAACCTCCAGGCTGCTTCCACACATGTAGGCAATGTGGTTTGTGGAACAACAAACTACATATGTTGCACATTAGCCTGTGCGTGGCACTGCTAATTTGCAGCACAGAGGCAAAATTTGCTACTAGGACTTCTTGGTAGCAAAAAAACAAAAAACCAGGAAAAGACCAGCACAAAGCATGCCAAAGTAGTGGCTCTGTGGCAGGCTGGGGCATAGTGTGCATCAAGATGGGAGAGCAGGCAGCTCCAGGCTGCCTGCTCCCCCATCACCACATGCTGCTCCCCAGCTGACTGGGATGGAGGGTGTCTCAGCATAGGGACTGCCTGCTGGCTAGCCTGTACCCCAGCCAACCCCCTGTAGCACATGGAGCCTAGTTGGAGCAGTATGCTGGAAACCAGGTGGAGCTGGATACAGGCGGTTTCCCCACCACAACAATATACGTCCAGGGGTGTGCACTATGGCACAAAGTAACAGCACAAATTTGTGCCACTACTATTTCTGCCACTGCAAGTGCACACTCCTGCTCATCTAGACAGAGCCCCAGAGATCTAGTCCAACCTGCTGCCTGAGCCAAGACCATCCCTATCCAAACCATCCTATACAATCCATTGCCTAACCTCTTAACAGAACTATAGTCAACCCTGATAAAAAAAACTCAAGATACGACACTCTAACCTGCCACGGGTGAAGCAGAAAGGCCACAGTGCCCAACGTTCTACTGTAGATTGCTACCCTGAAACCACTCTTCAATTGAACTTTGGATTGCTTTGAGAAAAAAATGCTTAAATAGTATCCCAGATATGAACTGAGTTCTGCCCACAAATCCCAAGAAATGTCAATGACTATACACTGGCTTCTAAGAAATTGTTCTTTCATGCAATGGCCCTTGTAGTCTCATATGCATATATACATAGAAGTTCATAACAATAGCCTAAAATAGGAGTCAGCAACCTATAGCCCTAAGAACCTTTGGATCTACCCCATGGACATTTGGTGGCAGGGGACACGCTGAAGGTGCTCTCCACATGCTGCCATATTCTTAAAAACAATATTTTGTATCCTGGAACTTGGCTATCAAAGCAATTACTGGATTTTTTTAGGAAAATCTGGGTAAAATTCTAAGGCATGTGTTATTCAGGAGGTCAAGTTAAATAGTTCTAATGATCTCTTCTGGACTTAAAATTCATTGTTTTATTAATTAAGTAAAGTTGATTTATATTTACATGTGGGAAACTACGACCAGAACTTGGTCCACTGTGTTAATGAAATGCATGAGTGAAAAAATGTGTGCATGATAGAAAGGATCCAAAAGAAGGTGTTGGCACTGAATTTAGGAGCCAAATACCTTGTTCCAGATGGACCCAAACCCTCAGACCTACCACAACCTCTTCATTCAATAACAGGTGAATTTTATTGATACACAGTGATCGCAGATAAGACTAATGCAAACAATTCAATATCCACCAGTCCTAGAGCTGCACAGGGTTAAGGTGCATCTGGCCAGTATGCAAGCTTCAATCTGAGGTACTCTCTTCAATGTCAGATATTAGCAGCCTGGAGGTTGGAGGCCGAAGCCCATCTCCCCCTACCGCACAGTGGGGTGGGTGAGACACACTGGTGGTATGCTCTCCATTCATAGTGGCTTTGGGTTCCCCTCTGAGGGACCTTTCGCTGGTCTGAAATATCTTCTTTTATGCCTTTTACTCTCTCTGACAATTCTTTATCTTGGGCAACACTGTGTCTCTCTGTGGATGTGATATTCTCCACGTTCTGTCCTATGAGCATATTCCTTTGTTTCACATGCTTATCACATGCACACATACTAATTTGGGTTTTCCTGGTCTTCTCTTAATTTGGTCTGTTTCCCAAAACCAGAAATCCCAGGGGCTCTGCACCTGGGCACTGGCTAACATTCTGGCTTGCCTGTACTCCAGCAAACACACAACACTGATCTTGTAACCAATGACACACACACATGTTAACAATTTCCGCAAAGCAGCACTCTCCTGTAGCCACTTGCAAATTCCTCAGAGTCCCAAGGACTCTATTCCTTCCCATTGACACAATCTCTCCAGCTCAGAGGCTATCTTACTTAACCCAAGGGACCACAACATGTACCTTTGTCCAAACCACAGACCTTAGGCACACTCCAAGATCAGGTTGTGACCCTGTCTTCCTCAAAGCTGCTGCTCCTGCCTCCAATACACCTCTACCTTTGTACACTACTCTGCCTGACCCACAATACAAAAAAACAACCTCCTCCACAAAAAACTTTGATACATACATGGTTTTTTAGCTTACAAGCCTAGTTGGAACTACTACATGAGTTTACCTTATCAACAGGTCTCCACCCATGTTTCCATAGCCTTATCCCACAATGAGTCTTGGCTGACCCCTCTAGAGAAGTTCACTCTGCATCAGCAAATTCCCTGATCAGTCAGGTTATGGCCCTCAAGCCCCAGTCCCAAACTTCCAGTCACCAATTGTTGGCACTAGATTAGGTCCCAGTCCCTGAGTCAGAGTCATCATCCCCATCTCAGTGGAGTCACCACATGTTCCACTGGATTTATGACCCAGATACTTTGTTTCAGGTGGACCCAAATCCTCAGACTGACCACGACCTCTTCATTCAATAATAGGTGAAAGTTATTGATACACAGTGATTACAGATAAGAATAATGCAAACAATTTTATATCTACCAGTCCTGAAGCCGCACAGAGTCAAGTTACATCTGGCCAGTACACAAGCTTCAATCTGAGGTTCTTTCCTTAGTGTCAAATGTCAGCAGCCTGGAGGTTGGAGGCCAAGGCCCACCCATCCCCCCCCCCCCCCCCAGTGGGGTGGGGGAAAAGGACTGGTGATATGCCATCTGTTCATAGTGGCCTCGGGTTCCCCTCTCAGGGACCCTTTGCTGCTATGAAATACTTTCTTTCATATCTTTTTCCCTCTGTGATGATTCTTCATCTTTGGGCAATGCTGATTGGTCTGCCTGTGGATGTGATACTCTCCAAGTTCTGTCCTGGGAGCATGCTCATTTGTTTCACATGCCAATCACATGCACACATACTAATTTGGGCTTTCTGGCTCTTCTCTTAATTTGGTCTGTTCCTCAAAACCAGAAAACCAGGGCTTTGCACTTGGGCACTGTGACCTGGTGCCACCTTATCTCATGTTAAGAAACAGTACTGTAAATGCCTTCAATTTCCCAGTCTGTGTGTCTGCTTGCCACTTGCCAGCATCAGACACAGTGGGCCTTGAAGGCACATACAGGCTTTTAGAAATCAATTAAACCTTGCTGTTGCCCTGCACCACTGCTGTAATGCATATCTACTTTTCTTACAAGTCAGTTCCCAAAAGCAAACTTCTAACCACCCTTATCTAGCCATCAATCCCCTCCTTGAAGGTCTACACCTTCACATCATAAATAGAGCATAATCACAGGAATTACCTAGAATGGTCATGAGAGTTGAAGGGAGGACCTCAACCAGTCATCACACAAAAAGCACGACAGCATTCATGGTCAGGCGCTCCAATCAGCAGGGTGTTGTAATAAACCCTTAACCATTGTCCAAATGTTACCCACTCTGGCCCTGCCTTTAACCTTAGCATTCCCTAACCTGGCAACTGAGTTCTTGCCAGTCAAGTTTAAACAGGCCTTCCATACTGGGGCTGTGACAGGCCAAGATGCCTATTAAACCTTTTAGTCAGCACTCCAGGTAGCTTTCTGTTCAGCAATCAGTGCTTTATCTGATTGCCAGGATGGCTGTTTAGATCAGATAAACATCCCATAGTCAGAAGCGTTGGGGACCCAACTTGTTCCCAGCAATTTTACTCCTCCTGGACAATAGGCAATGCTTTTCTTGTCATCATCACAACTGGATGCTTGGTGCCATCATAGCACTATCGGTGTTCTTTCCATTCTGTCAGAGGCTAGAGAACTGCCCAGGGTCAGACCCGTCCTGTACAAGCAGCATGCCTGGTTTCCATCAGGATTCCACCATTCTATTTCTTGTTCCAGATCTCTGCACAAATTCTGAGAATTAATAAAGCAAAGCTACATTGCATTACTATTTCTACCGTAAAAAGCTAAAAATACATATCAAGCAAAAGCAAAATAAAACAATCAAAGGAAAACAAACAAAAGAATTACAATAAAAACAAATAGTCAATGCAGCCTTTTTGATTGTTGGCACAGCTAGACTCTTTGAGGCCCTGGAGGCAATGCTCCACATGATGTACCACTTCCTGTAGCCACTCAACAGCTATTTCATAGCCTATCAAGAAGTTCTGCTTACATTTCGTTGTTCAGCATAGTTAATATCACAACCACTTACAGCACTAGCATTCTGCAAAACACAGCAAAACACAATTACTATGCATAATACAGTCAAGTTTGATTCTTCTCTGTACCAAGCAAACTTCTTGATGCTTCATAGATGTTAGGGGCTGGAAGGGACCTTACAAGATCATCAGGTCCAGGCTCCCTGCCCATGGGCAGGGAAGACTGCTGGAGTCAGATGGCCCAAACAAGGTGGACGTCAAGGTGCTTTCTGAAGATCGCCAAGGTGGGTTACTGTACTACCTCTAGGGAGGGAGCCTCCAGACCCTCAGCACTCAATTTGTAAAGAAGTTTTCCCTTATGTCCAGTCTGAAGCTATCTTCAATGGGTTTGTTCCCATTGTTTCTCATCTTCCCCTGGGGGGCCTTGGTGAACAGATGCTCCCCCAGGCCATAATGTACATCCCAGTATACATATAGGCTTCCACCAAGTCCCCTTTGAATCTTCTCTTCTCCAGGCTGAAGAGTCCCAAGTCTTTCAGCCTCTCCTCCTATGACCTGCTCTCTAGACCTCTTATCATGTGTGTGGCCCTCCTCTGGACTCTCTCAAGCTTCTCCACGTACTTCCTGAAGTGTGGCACCCAGAACTGAATGCAGTACTCCAGCTGCGATCTCATCAAGGCCAAGTAGAGTGGGGGGATGCTATCCTTAGCCTTGTTCAAGATTTCTTGGTAGATACATGCCAATGTTTGATTTGCTCTGCCAACTACAGTGTCACTTTGGTGGCTCACGTTCATTCTGTGGCCTTTTATGACAACTAGGTCTCGTTCAGTTGTGGTACTGGCAAGCATTACACAGCTGAACCCATAAGTGTGTAACAGAATATTTCTCCTCAGATGGAGCACTTTACATTTCTCCATATTAAATGTCAACAGGTTGAGATCCACCCACCTGTCCAGGTCAGCCTGTATTGCCAGCCTGTCCTCGAGTGTAACCACGCTCCCCTATAATTTGGTATTGTCCACAAACTTTGCCAGTTTGCTTTTAATACCCAAATCCAAATCATTGATGAACATGTTGAAAAGCACTGGTCCACATATTGAACCCTGAGGAACGCCACTGGTCACCTTCTGCTATGTTGACTCAGTTCCATCTATCACTACTCTCTGGGTCCTACCTCAGAGCCAGTTACCTAGCCACCAGACCATAAAGTAGTTGAGGCCACATTTTCCCAATTTTACTATGAAGACATCATGGGAGACTAGGTCTACGTCAAAGGTTTTTTGAAATCCAAGTATATGACATCAACCTCGTTTTGCCACCATTTTTGCCTTAAGACTAAGTCACAAGAAGCAGTGAGAAGAGGACACACCTTTCTTTTCATTAAATGTTTTTCAGGGTGGAATAGGATCACACCTAGGGGTGTACCTACACATGTATTAATCAGTTTTGGTTAAACCACAATAAATATAGTATCTCTAGGTGCCTACACACAATTGCTGACATTGCTCTGATGTGCTGGAATTCCAGCATGCTGGAGCAGACTCAATTAACCAGGTCTGCTGGAGCATGCAATTGCCACACTCCAGAATCTTCCTTTATCCCCTGTATCAGCATTCTGGTGCTTAAAATGGGAGCTGGGTACTTGAACTAAAGCTCATTGAACGAGCTTTAGTTCAAGTGCCCCTCACCATTTTTAAGTGAAGGGACACTGATCTAAGAGACGCAGCAACTCTTTAATAAGAGCGGGTCTCAGAACCACTCTAATTAAAGTGCAACGCCTCCACTCCCAAAGCATGTGTAAAAGTTCCCTAAGTGCCTAAGGGGGAACATGAGCTGGCTCTTGATGTCTTCTAAAAGGTAAGTTCTAGCTCAAACATGTCACATACTTGCCATATGACTCTCTTGGTCAAATTGAACAGGCTAACAGGAAAGCAGACTAGCTAATTCTAATAACTCCTTCTGGCCTTCAAATCATAGAATAATAACTATGAAATCTATTAAAAATAATTTCATAGAATCATAGAAAATTAGGGACCTCAGAAGTTCATCTAGTCCAACCCCCTGCTCGAAGCAAATCCATCCCCAACTAGATCATCCCAACCAAGGATTTGTTTAGCCTGGTCTTATAAACCTCCAAGGATAGAGATTCCACAACTTCTCTGGATAACCTGTTGCAGTGCTTTACTACCCTCCTGGTGAGAGAGTTTTTTTCCCTAATATCTAACCTAAACTTCCCTTGCTGTAACTTCCCATTGCTCCTTATTCTGTCATCTGCCACCACTAAAAATAGCCTAGCCCCATCCTGTTCAGAATCACCCTTCAGATAGTTTAAAGGCTCCTATTAAAGGTTCCTTGAAGGCAGCCTCCCACACCCTCAACCCACACCCTCCCCCAACACACATAATATACTGTAAGATTTTATTTTGAGCTATTATACAATCACCTCTATATATACTACGCCAAAAAACATAAATGAGGGCAACAATTAAACAACATGAGGGCAACAATTAAAATGTGTTGTAGTAGATGTTTGATTTTTAGTATATGAATTATTTTTTATCTATAACTTGTTAAAATGATTTCTTCTGAAAGATTTTGTGTACAACCCTCAACAGTTCACCAAAACTCATTAAGTGGCCCACCAGCTGAAATAATTGCCCACCCCTGGTTTAGCTCCATGCTTTTTGTAACCACCTTTCAGCTAGTTGAAGGCTGCTATTAAATGCCTTCTCAATCTTTTCTTCTCCAGACTAAATAAGCCCATTTCCCTCAGTCTCTCATCAGAAATCATGTGCCTCAGACCTCTAAACATTTTTGTTGCTTTCTCCTAAACTCTCTCCAATTTGTCCACATCTTTTCTGTAGTGGGGGCTCAAAACTGGACACAGTATTTCAAATGTGTCCTCACCAGTGCCAAATAGAGGGGAAGAATCAATTAGTTGGTCCCCAGCCTGTACAAGTGCATAGGGATGTTTGATCCTAAGTGCAGGATTTTGCATTTGTTCTTGTTGAACCTCATGAGATATTTTTTTGGTCCAATCTTTCAATTTGTCAAGGTCTCTCTGAATCTCTATAGCCATACCCTCCAGAATATCCATTACACCCCCCCAGCTTGGTGTCATCTGCAAACTTGCTGATGGAGCACTCTATGCTATCTTCCAGGCCATTGATGAAGATATTGAATAGAACGAACCCCAGAAGTGACCCCTGGAGGCACTCTATTTGATAAGCATCAGGTTCAGAGAGTCCATTCATCCAGTCATACTTTATCATGCCTGACAGAATGTTGAGGGAGACCATATCAAAAGCCTTGCTAAAGTCAAAATATCTCACGTCCACTTCTCTCCCCACATCCACAGAGTCAGTCATCATATCATAGAAGGCAATCAGGTTGGTCAGACATGACCATTCACCCTTGGTGAATCCATGCTGACTGCTGCTAATCACCTTCTTCTCCAAGTGCTTAGATATGGATTCCTTGAGGACCTGCTCCATGATTTTTCCAGAGACTAAGGAGAAGTTGATCAGTCTGTAGTTCCCCAGATCATCTCTCTTCCCTTTCTTAAAGATGGCCACTATATTTGTGATTTTCTAACCGTCTGGGACTTCTGGCCTCCATGAGTTTTCAAAATTAATGGCCAGTGGCTCTGTAACCACATCAGCCAACTCCCTCAGCACCTTTGGGTGCATTGTATTTAGCTCCATAGACTTAAATGATCTTCTTCCTATTGATGACAAGCTTACAGAAACCCTTATTATTGTAACCCAGGCAGTACTCCAAAAGGTCCTCTCCAGTTGAACAGTGCTTGTACAAAGCAGGTGTACAAGCACTGTGGGAGGTGTAGGGACTCTTCTCCCCCTATACTGCAGAGCCAGACCACCACTGGGGACTTAACCATATACCTTTTAATGAGGGAACAATACTGGGAACATAACAAGCATAATCGGGGGGTATAGTGGACAACAATGCCCCAAGGGGGCAGGATTCAGTAAAGGTTAGACACTTAAAATCATTGACAAAAGACAGAGTTAACAAAATATAGAACACAAACAGCAGAGCAAACAATACTGGTTGGGGAAATATAAAAGGGCACCAAATACAGAATATCAAAGGACAAAGACATATAGGGCCTAAGTACCTGGAGGGGTAGAAAGGTGAAAAACACAATAGCTCCTTTCTACTGCAAAGGGAATTTCTCCTTGTTAGCTCACTCATCTCAAGTCACCAAAGCCAAGACTTGAACTCAGCTCTCTCACATAGTAGGCAGAAACACTGCCACACAGCCACCAGTGTTTGTATTCTTCCAGGTTGTTAGGGGTCTTGATCTTCCTGGATCCCCGACCTCATGTCAAGCTGCCTAATCTCTGATTTGAGGAGCTGGAAGCTGAGCTGGGAACCCCTAAGGTTGCTGCTCAGATCCTCCTGCTGGCCACAGCCTCTCATAGGGGATCCTGGAGCCCAGCAGAAAGCTTTTCCTGCTGGCCACAGACTGTGCTGCTGAGGGTCCAACTGCTGCCTGCAGGTCTTGCTCCTTCAGGCTCTTCTGGGGCAACTGCTTCTGCTCCGCTGGCTCAGCTCTTTGAAGCTCCTTCCTCATAGTCCCTCACTGGTCTTTCCCCTGAGTCAGCCACGCTGCCCCTTTTATCCCCCTCCAGGTGACCAAAGGGGCCAATCAGGGGACATTAGAGGTGAATCTCTGGGGCCTGATTGGTGAGAAAAGGGAATCCCAAGTCCTCCAATCATCTTTCACCCCTTCAAAACCCCTGGGTCAGGTCACTGCCAGCTAGCCTGTCACATTATTATCCTTCACACCCCTTGCTAGCTACAAGTCTAACTGTGCTTTGGCCATCCTGATTTCATCCCTGCATGCCCAAGCAACACCCATATATTTCTCCATAGTCATTTTCCAAGTTTCCACTTTTTGTAAGTTTCCTTTTTGTGTTTTAGCTCACCAAAGAGGTCCATGCTAAGCCAAGCTGGTCTTCTGCCATATTTCCTAGTCTTTCTGTGCATTCAGATGGTTTGTTCTTGCACCCTCAGTTAACATTTCTTTAAACTACAGCCAGCTCTGATGGATTCCTTTCCCCCTCAGACTGGCCTCCCAGGGGATCCTTACCATCAGTTCCCTGAGTGAGTCTGCTTTTCTGAAGTCCAGGGTACTTACTTTGCTGCTTTCCTTCCTTCCTTTCCTCAGAATCCTGACCTCAATTATCTCATGATCTCCACTGCCCAAGTTGCCATCCAATTTTTTGTTCCCCACCAATTCTTCCTTGTTTGTGAGCAGCAGGTGAAGTGCTCCTAGTTGGCCTTTCCAACACTTGCACCAGGAAGTTGTCCCCTAAACTTTCCAAAAACTTCCTGGATTGCCTGTGCATTGCTGTATTGCCCTCCCAGATGTCAGGGTGATTAAAGACCCCCATGAGAACCAGGGCCTGTGATCAGGAAACTTCTGCTAGCTGTTTGAAGAGAGCCTCATCCATCACCTCCTCCTCCTCCTCTGGTGGTCTATAGAAAACCCCCACCACAACATCACTTTTGTTGCTCTCCCTTCTAACTCTAAACCAGAGACTTTTAGAAGACCTGTCACCAATTTCATGCTGAAGCTCTGAGCAGTCATACAGCTCTTGTAGATAACGCACAACTTTTCTTCCCTGCCTGTCCTTCCTAAACGCTTCATACCATCCATGACAGTACCACAGTCATCCGAGCTATCCCATCAAGTCTCTGTTATTCTAATCACGTCATAGTTTCATGATTGTGCAAGGACTTCCAGTTCTTTCTGCTTGTTTCCCAGGCTCCATGGATGCGTGTACAGACACCTGAAGTAGCCAATTGCCCTATTTTCTCAGGAAGAATGAGAAGGCCTTCTCTGTTGCCCCCTCCTCCCTTTCTGCCTGTGCTTCCTCTGGGTCATCCACTTCCTCACTTACCTCAATGCATTAGTTTCCATCCCCTGGTAAACCTAGTACTTTATGGACAACTAAGGAGATAAAAGGGTGTTAATAACCATATTTAATTGTTGCTAGAGAGAAATCACTAGGTAGTTGATTTGATTCATGAACTTTTATTTTACTCTAACCTTGGATCCTCCTGTCTTGGATTGACCTGTCTATTTTGATAGTCTATGGTTCCTTTTGTTAAGGGATGTAAGAGAGATGCTCTCATGTGGAAAGAGTAAAAGTTATGGCTCCCCACATACTCCTTATCCTGTTAATAGCACAATGAATGTAACCAGAGATCTCCAACTATCTTTGGATCCCTTCCCACTCTTCTAGATCATTTCTAGACTAGCCTTTTTTCTATTTTTAAAAATATTTTATTTGTACTGTAAAGTAACAACACATTAAATATTCTTTGAGCCATCTGTAATGCTAAGTAACAGCGACCTATATTTTGAAGAGGATAATGAAACATTTGATCTTATTTAAATTAATAAAAGCCTTAAAATACAAATAAAATATTTTTAAAAATAGAAAAAAAGCTAGTCTAGAAATGATCTAGAAAAGTGGTTGAATTAAAGGAGGACCTAGATAAAAGAAAGAAAGGTCTAGAGCTTGTGATTTACATCTGGTTTAAACTCAGAATTTCAGTTCAGGGTCCATGCACACTGCATGTCTGGTAAGGCACCTCCCCAGGTGTCCTGGGCACCTGCTCCAAAAACACAGCAGTTAAGCCACTTCAAGGATGCCAACAGCAGTCACTGCCCTGAGAGCCTCATGGCTGCATATGGATTTGGGAGCCTAATTATAAGAACCATATTAGCAAATCTTGATTTTGATGTGTGCTTGCAAAATAGAAACACAAAGTCTATGTAAACCTTAAAGGCACTTCGGTTGCTTCGCTTCTGGAACCCTAAATATTAATTTAGGTGATTTATAAATAATATAAGCTGTCAGTTTTCTCCCATTCTAAAGTGAGGGATTCATGTTTACATCAGTTGGGGGTAAACCTTTCTTTTAACACTTCCTTAACAAAAAAACAAAGCTTGTAGGATTACCTTTCTTAAAAACAGAGCTATTGAATAGCCATGTAGAGGGTGAATAAACAAAGAGCAAAGACGGATGTCTATTAAATAACTTGCAAGTTTGAGGTATGCATTGAGTTTTCATATTCATCTGTAAACATAGGGTCATCTTTGCAGTAATTTGCTCACATATTTGGTATATGTTTCAGTATTCACCATGTTCCACCTCAAATAGAGACAGAAATTTTTTTCTTGCATGACTTAAGAATGATGAGATCTCCATCACTAATAGAAACTCTACACACATGCAATGATAAAAAGGAGAAGAGGAAGGAAGACTTCCCTCTGTCCAATGCAAAGTGTTTAATGCAGACTATGCTATCATTGTGACTCTAAGATTAGGAAACATTGGAGGCTTTCACCCACAATAATTTCAAGATTTTTGTGCATAAAAAAAATGTCACTTTGAAGGAAGGCAGTGAACCAGGCATGGTCTATCACTCACATAAAAGGAAAAGAAATTCATGCAACTGCTCTGGTTTGACAAAGAAGTGGTAGTTACTGATGATAGGTTGTACTCTGCTTCTTAAGGAATTTCTCCTGAAAAGAAAGGCCAAACTAACTGGAAAAAAATTCTCAGCTTCATTTAGGTAAAAGGTAAGTTTCATACTTCCTGTTATCAAGCTAACAAAAACCTCTGAACTAGTGACCACATAGGGGGAAAAGGAATTTTCTTTTCTCTCAGTGCATTTAATAAATGCATGGTGTGAAATGAACATTTAGAATGCTCATTAGCCTCTCGCTGATCAAAAAATTCAAATCTTGATGGTGCTCCAACCACAGATTATAGACATCAACACTTACACAGGAATTGATTCCTCAGTATTAAATTAGATTTCTGTTAAAGTGAAACTGGGGTCAGAATTGGGGTAAATTTAATTAATCAAAAGCTGTAAGGGAGCAGAGGAAGCCAAAATACCTCAGCTGTCAAATCTATATGGAAATTAGAAATACTACAGTTGTTAACATGCTAGAGAAAACCAGACAATATTGTGCATCAACCCACTAACTAATATCAGGAATGGGAGGATAAACAGGAGTCTGCAACTTGGAAAAAAAATAAAATAAAACAAAACACAGTGAAATAAGCAATGAGAGCCTCTGAGGACAGGATTTGGTATGGTCTTAAAGGGTTTCAGGAGATTGTCGTTAACCTACAAATCTGCAATCCTTAGTTCCTGTTATTTCAGTGCAGGTGTTAGCTTCTTATTGGAGAAAGGTTAAGAACTTATATTTGTGGCTAACATGCCTTGGCATATGCTAGTGATTAGCACTTCCAGCATAAGTGTGTGACATCTGGACAATGGAGACCTCTGCAGTGTCAGATTGTGGGCAATGCTTTTTTTCAGGCCTGCAGTGAAGGTTGTGAAATGCTTTTTCCAGTTCCTGTGCTGTTTTAGACTAAACTCTTGGAACTTGACATGGTGAGCCCCTACAGCAGAAGTGCTGAGCAATATATGATTCTCTGATTTTTGGATAAGTCAATAAGAAAAGGTAACTTGAAAAATAGGTATTTCAAAGGTGTCCTTAAATAGTTCTTACTTGGGACAGGGTATTGTATCATATAAAGAAAAGAAAGGCATGGCCAAAAATGTGTTAGCTTCATTACATTATCAAGATCCCATACTGTAAATAACAATTACAAAAAGGCATTATTTTGACCTTCAGATAACTTGGCATTCTGTCTTCCCCATAGTTCTTGCTCTATGAAGCATTGGACATCATCAACTCTGACCACCTCAGTAAACATTGCTAGGCCAGGGCTACATTTAAGTTTGTCTTTTACAGTGGACAAGTCAAACAAATATATTATCATTGAGCAAAAATAATTGCTGGCATAAAAGCAGAGCAAGAATCCCCTGAGATTCCTGAAACAGATGACTCTTGAAATCATGACACTACTAAAAGTGAGTGAAAGTCCTACTACAGAGCCCATCAATAAGATCTCCAGTGCAGGAACAGTGCTGCTAGGGAAACAGATGCCAGAAGCAAGGAATATGTGGAACACCCACCGAGGCACCAGAATTTCACAGCTGCAGTTGCTATACTACCTGCGGCTACTTGCTAGGGTATGCCTGTGTCATGACTGGAGTTCTCAGATCTCAGGAGCCTGTTATGCCAGTGGTGTGGTGACCCTACCTATTTCCCATGCTGAGTCTCTCACTTTCTTCTAGGGGACCCCCTTGTTAACAGTGACATTGCCTCTACCATTACTCTCATGTAAGCTCCTGTACAGATGTCTTTGTTATGTTTACTACTTTCTCTTGGAACCATACAACC
This sequence comes from Caiman crocodilus, assembly GCA_030014935.1. NCBI lineage: Eukaryota > Metazoa > Chordata > Crocodylia > Alligatoridae > Caiman > Caiman crocodilus. Next base: position 62,556,698 of record JAGPOW010000261.1, on the reverse strand, counting down.
TACTTAATAGGAATTTGGTCTAACTGTCTGTAGTTTCCATTTGATTGCAATCATCTCTTTTTGAATTTGTTCTATAAAAAGATATGTCATACAGAGAGAAACTTTTGCATTGATTCCACTCCTTTTTTCATATAATAAAATTCTTTTTGGAGTCTGTACTGACCCATCAGAATCCTTGTTAAAGAGGCACTTGTGAGAGAAAACACCTAGCATTTTCAGATGCAGACTGATTTTTATAACTGTCTTCCCTATTTACCAAGGACCACAGAATTTGGAGCTACAAGTCCCATTGGGAAGGGCTTTTGGCAGCAGGGGGAGAGTGACAGCTGTGCTGACACAACATTACTCACGCCACTGCCATTCGACTCACTTCTGCCAAGTCTGGATCTAGCTCACAAGGAGTTCCACAATACAAGTCCATCCTAGGGTGAGTTTCCCTTAGAGGAATCCTCCGTTAATGCTGATAAATTCACCAAAGACAGAGAGTGGAGCTGGGACGAGATGAGGGCCACTCTAAGGTGTTCTTTGCTGCATTTGACATGTGGAGTGGGAGCGTTACTGAGGCCTGCACAGATCAGCAGAGATGGCATAGAAAAGCCCTTAGTGGCTGTAATTTCTAGGATCATTTTTATAATTCAGTGATATGTAGATTGGCCAAAACATTCAATGCCACAAAATCAGTGGGTTCAGAATGATGCAGTACACTTGCCAGCTTGCAATCTGTAACTGCATTCTAAATCTCATGCTATAGGTAATCTTTATTGGCTACTTTCCCAATAGCACATTGCCTTCGGGATTCTTCTGTCTTTGTTTTTGATGTCTCTTGAGTAATTTCCTTATCTCTCTGAGTTACTACAAGTTTTCAAGCCCAAATAAATCTTTTTCCTACCTCTGGTATTTTTTTTTACTAGCCCTGTAAGTTTGTTCAACCAGAGGTCAAACCTTTCTCTAATGGTAATCCAAAGTCATGTAATTCATTTCCCAATTACTTTCAACCCATCAAAAATTGGCACCCATTTAAAATCAAGTTATATGCATGTTTTCAGAATTGTTTTTATGTCATTTAAAATACTGTCAACACAATATACAGTATATATCTTGCTCTGTTATCATCTTTTTCTCTTTCATATTCACTGCTGTCAGAGGTTTATACGGGAGGCACTTTAGAAAGCTCTATTTGTAGCATACGTTTATATTAAAGCCTAAGGGATGCAATGCACTGAGTTTCCCTCTGCATGAAATTAAGGTATCTTTGTCCTTGCCACAGACACAAATGTCTTCTAAAATAAACATGTGAGATACTCTTGTACTTCTGCAGCTCCATCCTTAGCAAGCTCTTTGGTTCACAAGTGCTCCAGGGTAAAATGACAGTACTTCTTTATTGTCTTGCTGGAGGAAACAAAGTAAGGAACGGTGAAGGGCCAGTGGGCCTGGTAACAGCCAACAAAAAGTCTTCAATTTGTTTTAAAAATGTTTTAAAAGTACCCTTTTCCCCCCTACTATTTTCCCATCCTTGAACAGCTTCTGCTAACCTATCCAGTATAGCTAAGGATGATCATACAACCTGCTACTAAGGTCACATGGCACTTCCCATTATACAGCCCTGTTTCCAGTTATTCACAGATTACATTTTCCATATTGGGTGTCTGCCTCAGGCTTTTTTTTAAATCAAGATGGCTCAGACACCTTTGAGGGGGAGCCTAAGGAAAAATACCTTTTAAATTTTGGTGTTTTTTTATTTGAGAAGCTCTGAAATTCAGTGCTTGCCACAAGGATTTGAAATATGGATAGGGTGGAGCCTTTGAGCTACAGATGTGTCTTTTGTCATTACCATTAAAATCTCCATAAAAACGGCTACGGCATAAGCTTCTGAAAAATTACAGGTCACATATGCTCAGTACAGAGTTCTCAGAACTTAACTTGCTAAAGCATTTGAGGATTCTGTCTAAGCAGATGCTATATGCCCAGCACTTCTGCTCCAAGTCTGAGCAGGAGTTTCTTCCTAACTGCAGTGCTGTACTTCTGTGACCCAAACAATCCTGCTATCGTTTTTGACAGGATTACAGGCTTGGTTAATAAAAAAATAACTGGGTTAATATAGTAACTTGAACTTCTCCAGGTCACTTGCTGCCGTAACACATGACATTCTTTATGTTAACAGCCTGCATTATATAAAATTAACAGAGCCAGATTTCAGAGGTGGGTCCCAGCTGGCTGATGTGAATTATAATGGGTGTCCTTGAAATGCAGGGGCATGGGGCCAAGGTGGTGTGGCCAGGAGGTGGAGTGGTACAGACTACCTTGCAGGCAGGCTGGCAGGCACTGCTGCCTACCCAGCAAAGCAGCCCCACCCCTGCTGACTTGTGAGAGCACAGAGAAGGAGTGGGGGGCAGCGTTCTGGATTTCCCACATGATGTCCCAGATTTCCATATGACCAGCCTACCTCTAAGTCTTATAATGAGTTGAGTATGGAAGTCAACTTGTTCAGTTTATCAGAGAAGTTAGAGATGAACAGCTTCAACAGGTTGCCTGTGCAATTTTAATGCAGCTTCCTTTTATATATATATATATATATATATATATATATACACACACACACACACACACACACACACACACACACACACACACACACACACACACATTAAGTTATAGTTTTTCATTTACATGAGGCTGCATATTATCTTTTCAGCAGAAACCCTGCTTACTCTGAGTTAAGTGTACAGTGGGAATAGAGTGGGGCTGTACAGAGAAAGAGACCTGCTATCTGTAGGATCCTAACTTCATTTGTTGTAGAAGTTGGTAGGGGATTTCAGGAAGAAGGAGAGATTCCTAATGAAAGCAGTTAAGTGCTGCTATGAAAAACTGAATCTATCCCTGTCAAAGAGTTTCCATTTGATGCTAAGTAAGTCACTTAAACTCCAAGTCTGAGCAAACTTTTCACAAGGTGTTTGGTGACCTGTATTTGTAACTTTTGTCTACTTGTGTTTGTGACTTGTCACAAGGGAGTGATACTAGAAATGATACTAGATACTATGATACTAGTGACTACTTATTTTGGGGACATCTAAATAGATATCCAGAGGTTTGATTTGCAGAACTGCAGAACACTCTGTAGCATGTCAGGGTCCCAGGAGCAGCCGTGATACCCCTGCAGGCTCTGCCACCATGCCCCGCTCTGTCCCTCCAGCTCCTTCCCATCTCACGTGCAAGCCCTTGATGGAAGAATGATAAATGGGGCGGCTGCCCACAGGCCTATGCATGGCCCCAGTTCCACTGAAACCCTCTCAGCAGCCTCCTAGTCCTCACTGGGCCTCTACATTCAACTGTGCCCAGCAGGGCACCCAAAGCCATAAGGCTTTGCATGGCTCCAAAACCACCTGTACACCACAACCCAAGCCTTGCAGGTGATACTGTAATATTGTTCCCTCTGTTGTGGCTTAAGCTTCCTCAGCCTCCACCTCTTTACTCTAGTTAAGCCTCCTAGCCTGGGCCCACTGTATTGGACCTGGCTTTGAGGCACTAGCCCTTGCTTGTCCTTTCTGGTCGCTGGACCCCTGGATGTCTGTGCTCCTTTGGTGCTAGGCCCCCATCTTGCTGTCACCTGGCACTCTCTGTCCACTTTGGACACAGTAACTGCTTGAGCCTGCCCCATCCCAAACCTCTAGTATAAACACAAGCCCCTGAGCTATGACTTGTCATAGCTGTTAATGTAGCCCTCTGCAACATTAAGAGGGCAAACCTTTCTTCATCCTTGAGCCAGCATACCTCCCAACCTAGCTCCTTGTGAGCAACCCAAGTCTGAGCGTTCCTGCAAGCAGCAAAGCAATCAGACCAGTATCCCTGAGCAGCTCTCCTGGACACAAGCTCCTTACCCTGCAGCTGCCAGAAAAAAGCTCCTCGTGCTAGCCCCAGCCTTGGTTGTATTAGCTCCCAGAGCCCTGACTACCTCCAGTCAGCTGACTGCTGGCAGGTGCCTGCTAATTGCTCCATTAGCCTATTGCACTGGCAACAGGCAGCTGCTGCACTCTGCCTAGCCTGCAGGGCATCCTGGCTAGGCTGCTTGTTCTCTTAAAGGAACAAAGAGCCCCCACGCTCTCTGTTACACACTCCCAGCTTCCCTTCAATTTAATTGGAACTTGAGTGGTGTATAATGCTTAGCACGCTAAAGTGTCTGTCTCCATGTAGCTCAAATGGCAACCCAATATTACTGGAGGCTTTTGAGCTGCATTTCTCTATGCTTCTGTTTTCATATATAAAATGGAGAAATTCCTCAGTTCATAGGACTTAATGTGAATATAAATCCATTAATGTTTCTGACCCTCCCAAATGCAATAGAATGAGTGAAAATCATGAGGAAATTATTAATTTTGTCATCACAGCAAGATTTGGATAACATTCAGCAAATAATGCATATGATTTGAACAATGAAGACAACATCAAAATATTACATAGCTTCTCATTAAATAGAGTGCATGATTATATTACTAATGGCAATATTTTAATGCATATAAAAAAAGGGACTGAGTTAAGGTAAACAGGCAGCCTTAAGTCTGGGATTTATGAATGTTCCAATTCACATCCATGCAGGCTAATTTATGGTTTTCGTTTAGTTTTTGACTGTTATATAGATGTAGATTATATATATGTATGTGATGTAATAGAAATGTAATAATTAAATGGATTAATCTATATATAGATAGGTTCATTGCATGCAAACACTTTATATATCATCATCATGAAATGTGGTTTCAGTTCTTTCCTGGCTGCTTTAATGATGGTTGATGGATCCATTGTGGAACTCAGCCAGTGAGAAAGCTGTTCATCAGACCAAAGCTTTTCCTCTTGCCACAGTCCCTAAGCCTGATTTCTCTTATCCTTCTCCTCCATTGGCTTTAGACAGTGAGGGAGTCTATCATTTCTACAGAGAGGGAAGTCTTTCCTCCCTCCTACTGTGGCATTTGTGACAACCATGAAAGGATTAATTTGTACAAAGCTATTCCTTCTACAATTAGCAAGCAACAGTGTCATGCATCTCAACTATGATTGACCAACGAGTTTAGCTGATGTAGATTGCTGGTGTGTGGGGTTTCGATGTGATCAGTTAAATTTGGAGCTCACTCTTTCTAGTTGTTCACTTACACAGTTTCAAGTCAGCTTGGCATACTTCATAATCAATTTTTCTAAGTTGGCTCAGGAGACTCTACTACCGTAATGGGTTTCCAGTTACCATCTGGGAGTTGGAGTGCACAAAAATACAAATATTTCTTATCAGACACATTGTGGCTCACTCAGGGACTGTCCTTTTCTCCTGCTACATTTTTGAGAGAATTTCACTTCTCTCAAAATGTTATATTGTGCTTGTCATTGTACTGTCTAAAAGTCCTGGAATTACAAGAATTCCTGGCTATAGAACAGGTTGGTGGAAATAATTTTTAAGCCACAAATGATAGGAATATCATCCATAGAAGAAGTCTTCTTTCATCTCAAGCTCTGAACATACAGTTGGATGGCTTTGGGTTATCAACAGAAATACTAACATCATTCTTGAAGGACACAGAGTAAACATATCCCTCAAGAAAGTCATGGATATTTTTATGGATATGTTACAAATCTTTCACTCAGCAACGCAAATATTTTGTCTATGCAATTATTCTGTGCCCAGCATCTGCCTCAGCATCTTTAAATCATGTGTCTAAGGAGTCTTTAAAATTATACAGGACATAAAACATTAACAATTTATTCTTTAAAATATTGTAAATGTTAAATGGCAATTTGATTCAGGAAATTACTCACATAACTAATTTTAGAAAGTAAGCCACTAATTTAAAAACATGTATTCCGCTCATCTTACATTTATTCTGTTATTATTTCTTTGAATATTTATAGGCACACACATAAATAGTGTATCAGTGGGCTTATAGAAAACATATATTGAGAACACAATCCTCACTTTATTTATAGAAGCTAGTTCACAGACATGCATGTGCATATGCCTCTCGGGGTATAGACTGAGAGTAGTAATACCACAGAGGTCCAGTTTTGCAAATCTCACCCTAAAGAATTTCCACTGCAGCCAGAAAGATTTATCTAACTTTATATACCCATTGCACCAAGAAGTTGCTGTGATTCCCCTCTTCTTAAAATTAATATATTATATGAGCAGCTTTGTTGTTAGGATTATGTCTAGCTCCAGGTCCTACTGACAGTTTTAAGTCATTCTTATTTTGGGAGGGGGGGGGGTTAAGTACAACATTGAAAACTATATAAAGGAAAAAAAAGGTTGGAGGGACAGATTGGCTAAGCTACCTCCCTTTCTCAATTGTAGTACTCTTTAGCCTTCTGGGTTTCAGTGTACAGAGCTGTGCCGGAAAGTGCAGTAAACACAGGAAGGGTGCACAGGAAAAGGAAATAATTGACTTTTTTAGGGGAGTCAGTAGGACTTGGACATCATTTGCTTTTCAACATATCCCCTGTTTCAGAGTCACCATAATATAGTACAGTCCAAGATAAGGAACACATTTTATTTAGAAAACAAATATAGTTCTAGTTTCATTGTAAGGTCAATTTGCCACATTAAAGTTGCAGTTCTTTAAGCTAATACTAAGTGGTTTTAATATGTTATGTGTGTGGCGGGCCAGTAGGGAGCGCTCCCGTTTTGAGCCGCCCACCTCCCTGCGCCCGACCACCTTCCAGGCTCCGAGTGCCTCCCTTGGGGTGCCTCGTGTCTGGCTGACCCCTTCCCT
>JAGPOW010000261.1:62533773-62544428 GCA_030014935.1 Caiman crocodilus | reverse complement strand
GCATTTGGTATTCTGCCTAAATAGATAATATTAGTTAATATAAGCTTGTAAGTTTGCAAATGACTTGTCTGTTATAAGTTTAACCAAACTGATGAATTAACTGTTCATGGAACTAACTGGGCCCCAGAGACAAAGCTGTAACTGTGAGATTAACTGGCCTAACAGTTTTTTGCTCAGGGTTCAGCCTTAGTGATAAAACCTGGATCTAACTGCCAGGCACACCCAAGTACATTCCAAGAAGGTGTATCCCAAGAAAGCATATTTAAATGAAGCCTAAAAGGGGGTGGGATTTAGGCGGAGCAATGTCAATTTCAAACCTAAAAGTGCTGCATCATAATTTGCTGATTGGGTAAACCTGAGTCTGGGTAGTAACCTTTTATGATGATTTTGACATCTTTCAATCCCATAGGATAATAGCTATAGGGCAAGATTGTGAGTGGCACTGAGCCAACAGATTAGCATAAGACTAGGTATAAATAATACATGCATCAGGTAACCAGCAGGAAGGAGGGAACAGAGTGGTTATTTCTGTCCCACACCCGGACCCCGGACTCCCGGTATGAGTGAGGATCAGATCCTGAGCGAGGGCCCTTCCCCCGGTAAGCCCTCTGACAGCATCAGTCTTCAGGGAGGCCTGACTTCACTGGAACCACTTGACACGCACCTGGCATTGAGGGACTATTGATAGACAGACAGAGGTTGGCAACTTATTTGTTGTTTCGAACACCCCAGTGTGGCTAATACCCTCACAGTGCCCAGTTGGCCTGTGACAGATTGATCTATCTGTCTATCTGTTATTATTTTAGCTTATATCTAGCTCTTTTATATTGCCTTAGCTGCTTATCTGCTTATCTCATTTATCTTTCTGTTAACTGTTGTGTGTGTGTAAGCTATAGTAAATTTGCCTTCATTCCACTCCCTACTTTCCTCTTTGATCCAAATGAATACACTCACAGTGCCCAGCTGGCCTGTGACTCATGTTATCCCTAATATCATTGGTTCTCAAGGAATACTTAGAGCTGGAGGTAGGTTTTATTTGAAGAAAGTGAAGTCAACTTCCTGATGCCAAATGAAAAGTTTGCTGAGGGACACTAGTTTAATTTAAACCAGGAAAGAGTCTGGGACAGACGTTGCATAAACCGGTTTGACCCAAACCAGTTATGTCTGATACTACATTCAACCAGGTTTATCTCAAACCAGTTTCAGCCATTTTGAAACTGGTTTATGTGCACTGAACTTGTATTCTGTTACAGGTTTGAATCAGTTTCTGATAACTTAAACCAGTTTAAGTGCAACATCTCTCCCGAGCCCTAGAGCTGGAGGTAGGTTTTTTTGAAGAACGTGAAGTCAACTTCCTGATGCCAAATGCCATTTTCTTGCAAGTTCCAACACTGTTAACTCTTCAGGAAGTGGCTGTCTCTTACTGATTTTGTATAATGCCCAGAACAATAGATTCCTAATGGGCTACTTTGCACCACCTGTAACATAACTACATATAATAAAAAAAACACACCATTAATATTGTTGGCACAGTTATCTATGGGTGCTTAGATATTTGAGGCGTACTCCAAATCCATAGAAGACAAGAAGCTCCTATTAACTTTCAAGTAAGCCATTGGATCAGTTTGCAAGTACTGATCCAGAGTGCTCAAAAGCAACCAGAAATTTTGCTTTTTAAGGCTTAAGTGTCAGCAACCATATGTTATGACACACTGACACTTTCTCAATCTCAATTAGCACTCAACTAATTAACAAAACTGTTCAATACACTGAAGTGAGTAGTATCTCTCTTCTTTCTTGACTAATCCCTAGTGTGATGTAAGGGTGATTGAGTATCTAATTACTCCTTAATTGAATGAACACATTATACATTTTTCCCTGAGTTCAAGCTTAATGCTTTTGGTCCAGAAATCAAAGTCAGTGAAATTAAGTTGAACTGGGATTTAGGCAACTATTGTATTAAAAGAAATGCTTACAGAAAGGAGTCTAATTATGAACAAATGTGAGGATTTTGCATTGTATTTCATCCAGAAGTACTGAATGATCAGAGACTCATTTGGAAGATTTCTAGTGTTATTTTTCATGTTTACCCTTTAGTCTCAGTTCACCATCATAATTAAATTCCCTTTGAACTAGAGAAGAAGGCAGGGTAGATTTGTACCTTTATAAACTAACCAAAGTATGTATTTTCATATATTGGCTGCTGAACTAAAAATAGTAATATTTATCCCATAGTGTATTGTATGATAGCACAGAAGGTAGACAAAAACTATGTATCCGATGAACATCTGCTTCACATACCTCTAGGAAAAGTGTAATAATATTTAGAAGCATTCCCAGATGTAATGTTGGTTTGCAGTTTATGCCTCTAAGTCTGCAAGCTGTTTTGTGTGGAATCCTGCACCCAAAACCTAGCCCTATTGGCTTTGAGGTACAAGGCAGGTGAAGCATTCTTTCCTAAAGAGCAGCTTGCTGAATCATTCTACTCAGGGGAGTTTGGTGGCCTATTATCATCATACCACAGTTTAAAACAATTGTAAAATAAATAAATATTGACATATTTCATTAGCAGTATAGAATTAGTGATTTATTTAATCACAAAATTGACAAATGTTCTGTTTTCAAGGCAATTCTGCTAATATATTATTGCAAAGGCCACTTGCCTAAAAGCATTTATTGCTTCAGAGAAAATCCTCTTGATCAAAACTTTTTTTTTAAATCATAGTGATCTGCCCCTGCAGGTAGTTTTTGTTAAGTGTAGGACTATGACTTCATAGAGAAATAGCAGTAGAAAGAGATTCAGATATATATTTATTGTTTAAGTAACAAATCATATAAACAACCATTGGTCATAGAGGTCATGGGGAGAGAGAAAGTTAGGGAGGTGTCATAAAACTCTCATCTAATGAACAGTTTTTCAATACCACCTGTCAGAACGATTTCAGGTAAAGCATCTCTAATGGTTTTAGGGAGACATCCAGGAATAAGGGGAGTGTGCTGGTTAAGGTGGCAGAAGAGGAATAAAGGCTGCAATCCCTGGCCAGGACAGCTGCAGGGCATCAAAAGAATTTTCCCATTGCTGAAATGGCTAGTGACCTAACTTGTTTGCATTCTCAGTCCCCTCATTCTTCTTTAGTAAAGCTTCTCTTCTTCTGCACCTTGCACCACCTCGCACCACCTCACCCCTGCCATTACTCCAGCTTCTTCCCATTATCTCTTTCCACTTCTCCAATATTACGCAATTTAAAGTCTTATCTCAATTTAAATTCTTTAAAAGTCCTTGCAACCAAGCAATAACAACACACCCCAAATTTTAATTTTTCTTTTTCAAGGGAGAATGGGTGGCAAAACCACTCTGACATTTTGCTACAAAATGATCATGATTGTGGAGTAAAAACAGACGGTACTGCTGGCTGCATCCACATCAGGGTGGATGTTTGTTCCCTGGGGACAAGTAGCATCAGCACACCCTGTGTTGCTGCTACTTGTCCCCAGGGAACATGCATGCTACACGCCCCCTGGTGCACAGCAGGTTACCCTAGGTGGGATAAGGGAGGCGAGAGGCATCAACTGTGCTAGCCCCAGCAGCCTTACCTGGGGCCCTGGGGGCCTTGGGGAGCTGCAGCCATGGCAGTCCTGCAGCTGGGAGTCTGGCTGGCAGCTAGCTCCAGCTGGCCAGGCTCCAGTTCTGGATGGTACACACTGCTGCCATGTACACCAACCCGGCTTTTTTTTGGTATGGGATTTTTTGACCCTGGGATCCCCTGGTGTCAAAAAAAAAACAAACAAAAAACCCTCAACCCCTGCACTACAAGGTAGTAGCATGGGGAACATCTGCATATTCAGCGTATGGCATCACAGACAGATCTGCAGCACCACATAGCACACATTTGTGCTCATTTGGACACAGCCTCTGAGTCCACGTTTGGGGTATGGACTCAGATGTGAAGAGAAGAGTTCTCTGATGCAAAATTCACTCTTCTGCAACATCTTAAGATTTTTTTTTCCATGATTTTCTGATTTACTTATTTAAGGCCAGATTGTGATATTACCTATGTTGAATTCTATCTTATTGATTATTACCATTGGAATCAACAGTACGCAACAAAACTACTTATCTGTTAAGAATTAAGTGCTATGCACCATGATAAGACCCCCATTGTATGCATTTTGCCAGCGAGTCATTGATAATACCCAGAGATGAGTAAGTTTAATTTCAAGTTGTGGATTATATAAAAATATAGAAAAAATAATTACTTAATAAGCCCTGCACTATACACATTTTTCTATAGCCATAAATGTTGATAAAGAATTTAGTAATAACACAGAACAATTACTCTGAGCTAAAATTAGAATCACAAATCATAAGTGTTTTGCTGTGTTTTCTAAAATGGATACCTCCCTGGTTGCCAACAGTACATTTTTCAGATGTATCTTCTAATTCATTAACATATATTTTAATATACATTCAATTTTAATTAAATTAGTCCACATAAACATGATTAATTAAAAACTGAAGAGTAGAGGTGTGACCATCAGGATTTAAGTTTCACTTAGGTTGCATTATGAAATTCTTTAAATTCCCCCTCTGTCACTTAGCTGAATAAAGCAGTGTATTTCATTTCTCTCCTTACCTATTGTGTGGTATTGCAATATGCTGATTAAAAAGTTACTACATCATCTTAAGCTAGGTGCAGATGTTACACTTAATGCACATTTAAGTGCACAGAAAGCACTTCAAAGCCATAATAGAACAGACTTTCATGGTATGTTAAGTGCTTTAAAAATGGTGGATCCCTGTTCTCAGTTAAACCTTGATGGATGTGCTATTAGACTAAAGCACTTTATGTTAGAGTGTTTTACCAAATGTCTGTACCATATCCATTGTGAGCTAAGGCATTGCAAATTAGGCAACTTGCTAAGTGGCTTGCTAGCTTTGGCTGAATAGAGAAGCACCAGCACAGCCCCATCCCCAGGCTCTCACAGAGAGGAAACAGAAAAGGTTGTCTTCTCCCTGAGTGCCCAGAGGTGGGGGGCGGGGGCAAAGGCAGGGGAAACAGGCTTCCTTTCCCCCTACTACAGTTCCTAGCACATGAAAAAACTTGGCCAGACAGCTCAGCCCTGCACTGAAGCTTCTAATTATAGCTGTCACCAAACTCAGGGCAAGTGGGGGAGGGGAGGAAAGGAGACACCCTGCAGCGTGAACCTGTCCCCCACCCACTGCAAGACCCCAGCCACAAGCTGTAGGAGAACTGTCACAATGGGACGGCCCTTGCACTAGTGTCACCTCCTTCCTCTACCACTCCTGACAGTGGCAGCCAGAAGTTGCAGCATGGGGCTTTTTGCTGTGCCATAAACTGTGGCTGGGGGTGGCAGGGAAGGGAGCCCCCCGCCACATGGAATGGACCTGGCCCAGCCCCACCCACCCTAAAACCCAAGGCAGTCAGGCTGGGTCTGTGTGGCAGGGAGACTCTCTTTCCCCCACTCTTACCCCCAGGCTGCAGGTGCTGATAGACAACTGGTAAAGAGGTAGGGCTGGGCATAAGGCCCACTAAGGCATGTGGAAGTGCCCCTGCATCTCATGCCCCCCAATCCCCTGCTGCAGGCAGGCTCTGCTGAAGCAGTAGGGGGAAGTAATGAGGGGCCTGATCCTTTTTTTTTCCCCCTCCTCCACTCCTGAGCCTGCCCATGTGAGCAAGTTGCTGGTGGACTGAGCACTGCCTGAGCTGTGGGTAACAGCAGTAGTGGCACCATCTGGGACTGCTTGGGTGGGGTGCCACTGGGCGGGTGCCATCTAGGGGGTGCTGCCATTCAGAAGGCAGGCACCAGGGCCCCCCACAGCTCAAGGGCCCTGGAATCCAATGGCACTTCACTTTCTGGCCACAGGAGACATGGGCAGGCTCTGGAAGGGGGGAAAAAAAAATCAGGCCCCTTGCCACATTTTTTTTTCTTCTCAGTGGAGCCTGCCCACACAAGTTGCCATTGGGCTGTACTGCAGGGGGGCCCAGTGCTTCCTTCCATGGTATTGGCACCCCTTGGAGCTGCTCAGGTGGGGTGCTAGCTGTGTGGGTGCTGCTCACATAGCTAGCATCCACCAGATCCAGTGGTGCAAGGGGCACTAGAAGCCTAGGCATTCTTGGGGAAACTTTGGCTTGGTGGGCTTCCAGCACCCCATGCACCATCTCTGACACCTTCCTGCTGCTTCAGACCATCCAGGAATGGGCAAACTTGCCCCTGGGGCAGTGAAGGAACATGGCAGGAGGGCAACTGGATGTGCTGGCAGCTGGAGAAGGTGGCAGGGACCATGCATGGGGCACTGGAAGCCCACCAAGCCTGAATTTTCTAGAGTATGTCTGGGCTTCCAGCACCCCATGCACCATTCCTGCTGCCATCTCCAGATGTATGGGCCCTTGTACACATGACAACTCTCTCTGTAATTTGTTAAGCAGGAAACCAAAATACTTCAAATGTGTTTTTCCTTGGTACATAAAGAGTCAGTTAAATCAAAATGTGCCGCTGCAGATGTACACTGTTGTGAAATTTAATTGCAATGCCTCCAAACATGTACACTGTTAGATAATTAAACCACTAGGGCAATTTTATCACATGTACAACAGCCATTCATCACGTGTACAAGTTCCCTATGGGCTTGATCATCCCCAGGGTGCAAATTAAGGGGGAGCTCAGCCCCACAAGAAATGAAATCCCCCTATAATATTTGAAAATCAACCGGGGGGGGTCTCCGATCAGATTGTTCCTTCACTTAGGTGGGCTTGTTAATCTGAGCCAGTTTAATTTTTTTTTTTTTTTTTTTTGGTGCGGACCCCAACAAAAGTCAGTTTCATTTGAACCCTGGTCATCTCTAGTGCTAAGCACTTATGTTCTGATCCAGTAGCATGTAAATACTCCTACTGATTTCAGTAGAATTATTCAGGGGGTCCAGGCCTTTGCTGATTTGGGGACAGACTGTGGAGCATCATGATGGTATATAATAGCCATTATAAAAGGAAGCACAATACTAAACATTACTGACAACATACTGTAGAGCCTTATGAAATGGGGAAAATTAACTGTCAGGCCAATCCTCTCTTAAACACAGAACCAGCAGACACAAGAAGAGGAATTGAAATGGTTAGGCTGAAAAATCCCTTCATTGAGAAACAGAACCATTTTTAAATGTTTAAATGACCCTACTTTTTCATGTCTAGAGAAAAAAAACACAATATTTATATTTCTAACAAGCCACTGTTGATAGTGCTTTTGAAACAAGAAAAAAGAGAAGAATGGTAATAATATCATAACGATGAATGACTGGTGAAACTTGTTCCAGCTACTGCATCAACATAACAGGAAAGGATAAAATCCCAAAGTGTTGAAATTTCCCCAGGGTGACTTCTTTGTGAGCCTTAGGAACTGCAAACGCTTCTGGTAACACAGATGAAAAATACATATTGATTGGTAGCGTCAACTTCCATAAAAATGTCATGTTCTCAGAAATCTGTCTTGGCTGTTCACCAAGAAAAGTCAGTAAACAGAATCGCAGCATCCTTAATTCAGACTCATAATGACAATGTTTAACTGTACGTATCAACCTGGATCTGGGCTTTCATTCACAGTTCATAGTTTCATACAAGTGTGCAATATTATGTTTATGAATACAGTACTCATTCCCATGTACTACACAGACCCACTGTTACGTTACATAGCAGAAAGAGAAAGTTAGTTTGCCTTGTCAGTTTAAAACTAGGCAGAAGACAGGGTAGTGTGGTACCTTTATAAACTGACTCATTCAAAGAGACATGAGTTTTCATAGCCTACAATCTACTTTGTCAAATATATCTCACAAAGCCTATGAAAGCTCATACCTCTCTGAACAAGTTACATTTGTATAAATAGTGAAATTTGCATCAGCAATGAGAAAATGGTGGTGGTGCACTTTTTGAAATAAAGTACATCAAAGGTAGTTCAAAAGCGCATCACCACCATTTTCTAAGCAGTAACGCACATTTCACCACTTATACAAACATGCAATGCAGCGTCAGCTTGTGTGCAAAGAGAGTCTGTTTCAATGCCTTCCTGCATGTCAGAGCAGACAAATGTATATATATACATGGCCCACAATGTAAGGAGTTTTAAAATCAGTTATGACCATCAGATTTAGGTTAGGTCTTGGGGTGATGGGGAACTATTGACATGGCTATAAAATAATCTATTTGATGTAGGGCTCAACATTTTTTTAAAAAGATATTTTATGTAATTCAAAGCACTTTTAAAAAAGAATAATATATTGCAGACCAATTCTTTAGTTGTTTTTTTCCCCCCAATAGAAAAACAAATTAAAATGTATCCTTAAAGTAGTGCAAATATTTTTCCCCAACAATAATTTTAACTAGTCATTGCAGTCAATGGAAAGATTCTCCTTGATTTCAGTTACCCTTGAAATTAGCATTTATAGCCTAATTCTGCAGCATTCAAATGTATGGAAGCTTTACAATTAGCTACAATGCACGTAGGATCAGGCTCAACAATTTCAGTTCTGCAAAGTACTTTAAAATGCATCTACTCTTCAAGCAGGTATAGTGCCACTGAAATTAATGTAATTACTTGTGACTAAAATTAGACGTGTTTAAGTTCCTTGATGATTTAAGGCCAGTGTTCAGCATATTCCAAGATTAAGGATTTAGTAGGTATTTGAAGACTGCTCCATTGATATAATAGAGCATGAGGCACATCTATCAAGTCTGTTATCTGCAAAGTGACAAAGATTATGTAGAGGGTAATAGATCAATAGGAAATCATACACAGTGCAATCTCCGATGAAAAACACACTATTGAAAAAGTGCCTGTCTACACATCAGATAAGTATGTGCTTAGCCCAAAAAGATCATTTCTGTGTTAAACTTCTGCAATATTGACAACTTTGCTCATTCAAAAATAAATGAGTCAGGTCCCAATATATCACAAGATTGAATTTGTAAAATAGTAATACATTTGAGGTACTCTTTATTTGCCTGCTAGATCTTAAGCATTTCAAATCCACATTTTCAAGTTTTTCTGCACAGAAAAAATATAAACCCAAGTTTATTGAGCAAAGACCTAATCCAAGCTTGAAAGGCTTTACAAAAAACAGAAAATATTGCATTTCTCTCAATAAAATCACAAGAGTTTGTGACACTGCTCCTGTTTTCACTTGACCACCTTCTTCTAAAATCAATTCTTATTGTACTGAACTTTGCATGGTTGAATTTAACCGCATCCCCTCCACCCTCTGCAAAAAAATGCATGAGGCTAAAACCTCTATTTATCTCAACTAGGTTATTAGACTGTTATGAATCAACCCAAGCCAGTGATCTGTGGGCATCTATACACATGCTCTGGAGTGGAGGGGGGACACTTCAATTAGAGCAGCTCTCAGATGCCCGCAGCATCACATGTATTCAGCATCCTGCAATTCAAAATGGCAGCAGGCATGCTTTAACTAAAGCTTGTTTGATGAGCTGTAGTTAAAGCACCCCTGCTTCCATCCTGAAACAAAGGGATGCTGAATACACGCGACACAAACTTGATTGAGTTTGCCCTGATGTATGCTAATTAGCATGTGTCAGAGCAGAAGTCCATCACATGTATAGGTGTCCTCTGATGTGGACTGGAGAGGTTCAAGAAAGACAGGAAATAGCAATAGGAACAGGTTGTTTTTTTAGCAGGTAACAAGACCCATGACGATCTTTCAAAGAAAGATCAACCCTGTTGTGGGAAGGACAAGGAGAGAAAAATATTGTTGAACATGTTAACTGTGGTTTCATAATATTTATTTGGAAAACCCTGAGGCAGTGTCTTTTTCTATCATTTCAGCAAAGAAGTTGTAGAAGAGATGCTTTTGGAAATATCACCCCAAAAGCCAACATTGCATAACAAAATTCCCATTTCTAATATTCACACTGATTGGTATCAGTATTAATTCAGCATTTAAAATGCCTGACTGTTGACACTAAAGGTTATGCTACCTCTTTAAATTTTACTTTATAGAGTTACTAGTGTGTACTGATTGTATAGAGAGACTGCAAAAGATACTATTCGTTTGTTTAAACTTTGAATAAAATATGTTTGTCATTTTAGCCTCCGTTGTTTAGAGCTCTTTAAATGCACTACCATCTATTGCCATTGTACTATATTACATTGTTTCATAATTACATAATGTTTTGCTTAGGACTGCAAGAGATTCAATCAGTGCTGAGGAGCAGATGTTCTGCAGATTTATGAATGTGGCATACATGGAGCCCACGTCCTGCTTCATTCTGAGTTATCTCTAGTCTTCCTGTCTGTCTACCACATTCCCCTTAATAATTTTTTCTGCCTTTCTCTGATAGACCAATGAAGTCAAGGAAACTCTGACATTTGTGAAGGGTTCTACCATGTTTATTGGCAGCAAACCAGCTGCACTATGCTGACTTGAAAAACAGAAGATGGTCATATTGTTGTGAATAACCGAGCCATTTTTGTCTAAAGGCCTAATAAATGGCCTTGAGCCATCCTCCCGAGACAGAATACACGGCGAAACTGGAAGGTTGTTTTGTGAATTATGCCCATCTGCAGTGATAAGGAGGAGACAGCTGTACCAGGCCAGAGGCCTCGAAGATAAACAGCAAAATACACTG
>JAGPOW010000261.1:62516930-62533673 GCA_030014935.1 Caiman crocodilus | reverse complement strand
AATTATGCCCATCTGCAGTGATAAGGAGGAGACAGCTGTACCAGGCCAGAGGCCTCGAAGATAAACAGCAAAATACACTGGAAAATAGGTGAAAGGGCTTATTAGGAGCTCATTATAATACTAAAAAACACACCCCTAGGTGGAGAGAAAGTATGCTAATAAAACATACATGTATGGAAATGAAGTACATGAAAAAGAAACATACTCAGTAGGGAACTCTTTACATCATTTACCTGTAACCAATCACTGAATAGTATGCTTGTAGATTTTAGTATAAAAGATACTTAGAAATACAGTTTAGTGTGCTTGCTACCTTACACCTTTATTGCTAGCAATAAAAACTTTTTTTTTTTTAAACTTCCAACTGGTATTCGTATATTAGCTCACGCATACCAAACAACGAATTCAGACTTGGGCTAAAGCATAACAATATTATCTATATATAGGAGTACTGAGAATCAACAGTCTGCTAGCCTTTATACATGTAGGCTGCATCCAGATGATCAGGGGTATGATCTTGTAACAGCACAAATTTGTGCCACTACATTGTGCCATAGCGCATGTCCCTGAATATGTGCTTTATTGCAGAGCACATTGTCCCGCTGTGGGAAACTGCCCATGCCCAGCTCCTCCCAGCTCTTGGTGTGCTGCTCCATGTGCTGTAAGTAGGGGCTGGCTGGGGCACAGAGTGCCTCAGTACAGGGCTAGCCAGCAGGTAGTCCCTTCATTGAAGCACCCTGTGCCCCAGCCAGCCAGGGAATGGCATGTGGAGACCCAGAAGCAGGCAGCCTACTCCCCTGTCCTGACGCCCACTGTGCCCCAGCCAGCTGCCCACAGCTCACAGGGGCGTGGCATCACCCTAGGGACTCCACAGCAGCATGTAGAGATGGACCTGCCTGCTTCCCCGTCTCCATGTTTGTCCCAGTGCACACTATTTTGATGTGCTTTGCATCACTTTTTTTTCCAGGGGTTTTTGGGTTTGCAGGGGGGAGTTGATTTTTTGCTACTGGGAAATCCCAATAGCAAATTTTGCCCCTGTGCTGCAAATTAGCAGTGCCATGTGTGGTTTAATGTGCAATATATGCAGGTTGTTGAACCACAAAGAAGCATCACATTTAGATGGACATGGCTCGCCCAACATGTGTATATTTTGGGTGTGTTAGACCGGCTTTTTTGATGCTTTTATCTAGTAGCTGATTGAATTGGCTTTAGATAAAAACTCCAAAAAGCTCCCACACATTAGTTCGACCAAGCTCTGCAGGGTTTGTATTAGTTCGACCAAGCTCTGCAGGGTTTGCGTGCTTCAGCAGAGCTTTTTGGCATTTTTTTGTTTAAAGCTGATTCAATCACCTACTAAATAAAAGCACCATAACGCCTCACTAAAACACCCAATCTATACAAATTTTGGGTGAGCCAGGTCCAGGTAATGCAATGCTTCTTCTGGGCATGCATTGTGCTCTGTGTGTGGGTGCACAGAGTTTAAAGTGCTGGGGTTTTTTTACATCTGTAATCCACCTAGTACATGGATGCCCTTCCATGAATTATTGGGTGTACTGGCATTGTTCCAGGAAACAACCAACACCATCCTCTACTTCTGCATGTGAGAGATAATATAGCTGAGTACTCTGTTACCTTCACAGCTGTACTAAATAGTGACAGGGGGTTTCAATCTGTATCAGGAAGATCCTATTGAAGTCATACTTTCACTAAGGTGAAGAACATGCAAAGCAAAATGTTTCTCTGGCTCTACATAGCACAAAAGGTGCTTTCTCCATGGATCCTTGAAGCCTTTAGTTTTGGGAAAAGACTGAAGTCTCTCAAACATTTCCAGCAGTGGACAGTGCCAAAACAATACCACAAAGGGAATGTAAAAATCTCCTTCCTTTCTTTCTTTTTTATTATTCTGTACAAGGAATGATTTAGGCCACACTGTGGAAAGACAGCTTTTAGTCCTTACAAGACAATCTCTGAATTCCTCAAAGACAGACTTTATAAAGAGAACACACTGATTTGCTGTGTGCTATTTAGTTTGACATATCCAACACTAAAAACAAAACATCTCTGGCAAATAATTCAATTGGGTGCAGACAGTCAAAATCGGTCTCCTGTGGGCCTGCACAATGCTCATAGTCATAGATCTCATTCAGTACTTTAGGGTCCTTAATTTAGCACAGTCCTACAGTGATATTAGCATTTTACATGTAAAACTTCATCCTTTGGGAATCAAAATTGTGAGTTATTTTCTGAAGCATGGCCAAGATAAATCTGATTATTTAAAACAATTATTTTTAAGTGTTGACAAAGGTAATACAATTTTAAACATGAAAGAAAAGGAGAATATTTTCATATTTCATTTCTAACATCTGTAAAGGAAACTCTTTCGTGCTTAAAATTCAAAGAAAGTATGTCAAATAATGTCACTGGTACAAAGAATCGAATTACCTACAATGGCCTGAAAAAATACTTGAATATTACTGAGATAATATCCCAGTAATTTTTATGCAGGATCTGGGTTGGATTGGAATCACGCATTTCAAGATTAAAGAGGTAACACTTTGTGACTACAAAGCACCATTTAAGCAATGTATGACTAAAATTAAGGTAGAGTTCAAAAATTAAATAAAGCAGTAGGAAAGCAATGTTAACACAAGAACCTACATTTTCACTGTTAACATCTATTTGGCCTGAATTTCCCACAGTTATAAAATACTTGAGAGTACCTACATAGAAAAAAATATGTATGCTATATGTAAAGGGAGGAATGTTAAGCCATTGCACTGAAGTCTATTTAACAGTTTCTGTAAGTGATATTATCTGTATATAAAAGATAATTGCAAAAGGAGAGAGAGAGAGAATTTATAACCCATCCATTTCTAAGACTTTGCTTTTTCCTCAGTAACTCAAAGCCACCTGCTGGCTGTTTGCTTACTGTACCACTCAGAACTAGAGGATGAAACCCATGATACAATGTCAAAAAGCAGACGGATGAAACACTGGCCTCACTGGAGTAAAAAAGGAGTTCTCCATTTTCTTCACTGAGGCTTTTTGAAATTTTATTTGAATAAATGTAATTGCCATTTTTTTCAGTTTCCTTTTCAGCATGGTAGGGAAAAAAACTTTCACTTACATGTATAAAGATTTGTTTTGTTGCTGTTCTTCTTCTGCTACTGAAAGGCAGCCCTGATAACTCTATCACTAAGTGGCTGGGTTGGTCTAAAGTTATCTCCTAATATCCCATCACAGCCTTCTAAAAGTTCTGCACCTTTAATATGGGTCCTCAGTCTTCGAAACTCTTCTATCTGAAAAGGCAAAGAAATGACGTTGAATTTCTTAGACATTTCATTTGTTTTATGGGGAAAATAACAGAAAAGGAGTCTTCATCCAACCTCTAAGATTTATGCATTGTTTGTGTATCCAAATATCCAAAAACATAAATTTCTATGATAAAGTTCTAAAAAAAAGAAGTGCTTCCAGTTTTACTGCAAAATGACTATTGCACATACAAAATAGATAGATAGCAATGCCGCCCAAACCAGGGCTTGGTTTAAAAGTTACTCTCTGCATATTTTCTTATAGTTCCTTCTATTCTATCCAATATTTTACTGAAGATTAGCTTCTATGTATTCAATAAGACAATAGCCCCTGGACACACACTGCTCATTCTGATCCAAGTTAGGTGAGTGTCAGTTAGGAATAACTCCATTCGTTAGAATGGGTTATGTGTTGTGTTCTTTCTTTAGCCACTGAAAATTGGATTCATTGATCTGAAACAATTTGTAAAACATGGTAGTCATCATCATGGGTGTCTATACACAAGTAGGGAGGTTGCTCCAATGTACTGTAATTCCAGCATGTAGGAGCATACTCAATTAATTAACTCATTTAATCAAGTCTGCTGGAGCATGGCAATTACCACATTCCAGCAGCCTCCCACATCTTGTGTATCAGTGTCCCTGCACTTCAAAATATTAGCAGGGGTGCTTTAATTAAACCTCACTTGAGCTTTAGATAAAGTGCCCTGCCACCATTTTGAAGCACGGGGATGATGATACATGAGATGCTCCAGGTGCTTTAATTAGAGTGGCTCTTGGAGCTGCTCTAATTAAAGCACCTCCCCTGCCAGTCCTGGAGCACATGTATAAATGTTCTATGTCCCGTTTCAGCATGTTCTAAATAAGACATTTTTGGAATCAAAAATGAGTTTTTGTTTCAAGAAAATTTTTCAAAGTTCTAAATCAAAATAAAAAATTGGTTTTTATTTGCGTTTTTTTCTTTAATGTGGTGGCAAAATTTGGAGACAAAATTCTCCCCAAATCCAGAATAAAACCAATGGAAGAAGCTTTTTGCAAGGGTATTTCTGCAACATCTCCTTCTCACAAGCAGTTATGTGTATGTTTAAAAAGCCATTTAAAGGGCTGGCCATCTATGCCAAGCCTTTGTGACACCCAACTCCCAGAGAGGAACTGTACAGAAAAATGATGGTGTGTGTCACATCCAAATTCCAAAGTGCCCATGTCACCTGAAGTTGGAGTGCTGAGTCCGAGCACGTAACGCTGCCAGATCAGCCCCATCTGGTAAGGTAATGAAAGCTTTAATTGGCTAGGTACACAGCAAACAGCTGTGACAAAAAGTTTTCTATAAAGACTGTAAGTGCGGAGTCCATTTTGAGACTCCGGGGTGACAAACCAGCCACTTCGTATCCTCCCGTCAGTGATACATTAACGTACCTTCGATATAGGCCTTCCGAGCGATTACTTAAGCACTTTGAACAAGCATTGCTTAATTGTAACTTTGTAAATGCAACTTTGTAACTACAACTAAAGAAACCTGCTGCCTCGCCCATCCACTGGTGATGTAAGTAAACTCTCTTTGAAACCGCATACAACTCAGCCTAGTCAGTTTCACACCCTTTTAGCTACTCCACCTGACATTCGTTCTGAACCAAAGGAGCCACAGAGCCGACATGGCATCACGAACAGGATTGCCAGAAAGTAGCTTAAGTTCAGAACCGTCTATGAATTACCCGTGCAGACAGGGATTTCAGAGAGTGACCAATAGTGGCAACCTATGGTCCCACATTGCATGTCATCAAGCAAGCAGACTTGGGGATCAAGGCATCACTGGCTATCTCTCCTTAAATGCCGCAGAGGGGGCCAATAAAGAATGGGTGGTGTCCGGGCTGGCCCCGGCAGCACTGGGATGCCTGATGACTGACGATAAAGTCCAGTTTAGACCCCAGGAAACGGCGGATACCGTGGTCCTAGCTCGAGAAAAACCCAATTCGAAAGAAGGTGTGACCCCCGCTCAAGAATGCGCCTGTTGTATACAGCACATACGAGAGGATGGGGAGCCGACTCCAGCTTAAATTCAACTGCCTGGCATGAACTGCTGATTAAGTTCCATAAGGAGCTAGAGGCGAAGGGACACACCGTCACTAAATGAGGCAGATCAAAATGGGATACGGGGAGGATAATTAATGTTTTGTTCTGCGCTCCTATGGGTTCTTTGCAGGAGAACATGGACTTAGAAGCCCAACTTTACTCCGCCGTTCAAGCTGCCTTGGAGGCAGGCGAGACGCCGCCAAAGGATGGTGCCAACCTGAAAGGGCAGGGGCAGGGAAGCAGGGGCGGGGAAGAAGAAACTAATTCTAAGACCACGCCGCCATCTTATGTTAGCACTACCTCCTCGGCCCCGCCCTTAGACCAACCCACCACAGAGTTCAAAGAGGGACCACCCCCTTACCAGACTGAGAAATTGTATCCTCCCTTGCCCAAGCCAGATTCGCCCGCCACGGAAGTACACCCGGTAGTGATTACTAAGTTCACCACGGACAGGGCAGGTCATACCACCCAGACCCTAACTTATCGCACCCACAACCGGGGTGAACTCAAAGAACTATATGACTCCTCAAAACGAAAACCAGGCAAAACCCCCATTCAGTGGTTAGGCCAGTTGGTTATTGAATTTGGATCTGAGGTTATTGATCAAGAGGAGGCATCCTATTTTGTTAGACAACTGGGAATGGAGCGCAGGATCGTTCGGAGATATGGGAACAGATCTCCGTAATATCCCCTTAGCCGCTTTAGTTGCAGCCAACCTGGGAAAACCGAGCCTACATCTGGTATGAGGGAAAAAGCCAGCATGATCCCGTGGGGTTAGTGCACGGTCTCTGTGGTATGCAATATGTTCTTTGGAGCCCACAGAGACACCCTTTAGGCCTAACCCAGCAACAACAACAGGGTGGGTGGCTGCAGTGATTCCTGTTAGACCTGGGAATGATACCGCTTTCACCGGCCACCATCAAGGTGGCAGTGCACCACCTCATTGTCATATTGATTTAAAAATCCTTTTGGGTACCTGCGCCAATGAACCCATGTGTAATGCTTTGGGAAAGCTACACCAAATTACAAGTCTTATGACGGGTGTCAAAACTAATGCCCTGACCAGTGCTTTTCCTATTTACCAAGCCTCTCCTCAACGAAAATTCAGAGGACTATCCCCCAGTACTGAGCTACCCCAGCGAACGCTAGAGGAGGGCGCAAGGTTTGGGTTCCTGCTCAGTCAGATGGGACTCACAAAGCCTCAACTTCATGCACTGGGAGATGAAGGACAAAAAGCGCTTGCAAAAACCCTGGGTTTGAATACCAGAACAAGTAAAAAAACGAGTAGTGGCCGCCAGGTCTACCGGCGGCCTCCACAGCCTTGATCCTTCTGACCCCCGACCATATGCCACCCTGCACGTACTAAACCCTGCTGACCCAACTGAGGGTTATGAAGTCTGCTTTCTTCTGGATACGGGATCCCAGGTCAACATCATAACTCCTACGACTCCCCATGAGAAAACACGGAAAACCATCCGGGTCCAAGGACTCAATTCTACTGCGCTTACCATCGAGGTAAAATTTTACATTGCAAATCACAGGCGTGCATTGGAGGAGGTCCTAGGGGGCGTCAACATCCTGGGCATTCCAGGCTTGAGAGCTCTTAGGCTCAAGCAGCAAATCCTCCAAGCTCTCCTGGTTGTCGTCTCAAAAGAGAACTGCCATCAACCCATACTTCGCGGTGTGTCCACCTGGCACTACAAACCAATTACCACTGAGACACATTTGCGAGGCCCGCTTGCTGACCTCTTGCACTGCCTTGAACAACAAAAGTGTATAGACCCTGTTACAGCTAGCACCTACTTATCGCCGGGATGGGGTATTACCAAACCCGCAAAACCCAAAGAAGTACAGCTCGTAGTCGATTACCGGGAGGCCAATAAACAATGTCAGCCACTTATGCAGCCCAACGCTTCTACGTTGCCACAGTGTTTACTCGAAATGGCACAATTCCAGAGGGACAAATGGTATGGAACTACCCTTGACCTCAAGGACATGTTTTACTCTATCCTGATTACTGACAAAGTTGGTATTCTAAATATGTGTGTTGAGGGCATAATGTACAAATGGACAGTTTGCCCACAAGGATACCGCAATGCCCCCGCGTTAGCCACCAGTACTATGAATGACACACTTAAAGGTTTCCATGCCTCCTGAGTCTTACCGGTAGAGGATTGTGATGGCAGTGTGCTGCCATCATGGGCACCAGCGGACCCTCCAGGGGACCCCGAGGCAACCCGCTTACCTCCCGGAGGGTCGACAGCACTGGAGCCGGGAACGCAGCAGCAGCAGCCGCCACCGCCATTACAGTTGCGCAAGCTGCTGCTGCGCTGGGTTTTGAAACAGCTGCTGTGGGAAAGTTTAAAAGCCCCGGCAAGCCTTACAATGGGAGAGAGAGAGAGAGGAGAGGAGCAGGCAGGCAGCACGAGGGGATTGCTGCAGCTCCTCGGGAGGCTGTCTCCCAGGCAGGTAGCACTCCCCCAGCCCAGAGGCTGAATCAAGCAATTAAAGCTCCGGGTTCTCTTGAGGGGTTTATCCCTGGGGATTGCCCAGATCAATACTCAGCCCCAGGAAGTCCCTTGGGGGCTGAGGAATATTTCTTCTGAGGGACAAGAAGGGAAGAAGTCCCACAATAGCAAGGATTACAGCTGGGTCTGAGGGTGCGTAGATGAGGTACCAGTATCAGCCCGAACCCCGGGACCAACGAGCACCAATTGACCGACAGACCTGGGTCCTTTATTGTGACCCCAGCAAACCAGCAAGTGACTGGTTGGCGAGTGAACGGGGTGTAGGGGTGGTGGAGCCCTGCGGAACATCGGACTTCACAATCGTGAGTACCCCTCGGCGGGGAGACCCCTCTAGTGATGAGATCTCCACTGAACCCCTCCTTTAAATAACGAATTCCATCAAAGTCGTGGCAGGCGAGACAAGGGAGAGGGGTGACCCACAAGGGGCGTCATTGAGTGTGACCCACCAACGAATTAAAAATTTGGAGCTATGTTGATGATCTTGCTATTATGGGCTGCGATCAACAAAAAGTCACTGAAGTTACTGATCACCTAGTTACCCACCTCCAAAAAAGAAGGATGGACTGTCAATATGAAAAAAATCAAGCCTGCAACCTTATATGAGCATTATGTTCTTGGCATTACTCTTGGGTACAGAGTTTACTGGAAGCACTAGATCTGGGATTACCCATGACACGACCCCAGAACTAGGCCCACTCACAGTAATGCTTCCGACTAACAGAAGACAGCTTCAGCAGCTTTTAGGCCATCTAAATTGGTATCAGCATTACTTTATTCCAAAATACCTGCCCGTCCTAGCAAGACTTCAGCGCCAGGCTCGTGACAAGCTCCAACGGAACATGCCCTGGACAAGTAAGGATCAAAAGGACTTATGCAATCTTCTATTTGCGGTCAAGCATACACCACTCAAAGCGATAGACCACTCTGAGCCCTTGTTACTTTAGGATATACTGAAAGTCACATCTGGGCCATCATCCACAATCCCCAAGACAAGCTAATCTTCACCTCACACAAGGTCTTCCAGGCCGCTCAACACCGTTATGGGGCCTTTGGAAAAATCATACTTGCTTCCAAGCTAGTAACTTTACTGTCCTGAGGGCATGGAATACTTCAGGCATCTGCCACCACCCTGCTACCCTTGCTTGACACTACAAGAATCGACCCACAATTCCAGGGAAACCCAAGTACCTGGAATGAACTCGTTTTACATTACCACTACCACTGATATTGCTGGAAACATGAGGATTTGCCTCCTGTGCCCGACGCCCAACAGGACCCCATGCCCACACTTTATGGAACTACTGCCCCAGCATGGATGGCCTCAGATGGAACGATCCAAAACAGAGGGGGCTACAGATATTATTGCAAGCCGTGCAAGGATACCTACCTATGTACCACTCCTGGAATGGCCTCCGCACAAACATACGAGCTCTTAGGGTTCAAAGCCGTTCTTCAGCATTGTCTTCATCACCATGATCAAATGCTCCCAGTACCTGTCATAGCCATTGACTCTCAGTACATTTATAAAATTGTCACCGGCTCAGCTCAGGCTGCAGAAAACCTTGGTGACTGGGAGGAAATCTGGAACTTGTTAGCTCAGTTCGCTACTCTGCTGCTAATCAAACATACTAAATCGCACAGGTTGGACAAAGACCCAGTACATGAAGTTATTGACAAATTGTTAGAAGACACGCTCCGCACGGATGTCGACCTCCTTCCTATTACGGCCGTAGAGCCCACAACTAGTACGGCCCCTTTCCTAAATTGGCTTCACGAGCACTGGGGGCACCCGGGCCCAAGACGTAGCCACTCCTGATGGCGTTCTGCTTTAATAAGCCCTGTTCCCTATGGAACCAGAGTCGACTGGAAACAAATATCCCAAGCCTGCCAAGCATGAGCCGAAGAAAAGTGTCACCCTACTTCACACCGAGCTGGAGCATTAAGCCAACAATGGTTCGCTCCTGGTAAGACCTAGCAGGTCGATCTTCTAGGGCCCCTACCTGGGGCCAAACCACCAAATAAAGGACTAGCCGTTGTCGACCTGGGGTCGAGACAAATCCACATCGTCTCCCTACGAAAGAGCAATGCTTCCGCTGTGATTGCTGCCTTGACGGCGGTTTTTGCAAGTTGGCAGCCTCCCCACAAGATTCAATCCAATGGAGGTCCCCCTTTTAATTCAAACACCATCAAAAAGTTCACCTGCCTTCACAATGTTGTCTGGCATCTTCACCTTCCCTACCACCCTCAGTTGAACGGTGTGGTTGAGAGGCACATTGGCTTATACAAGGAACAACTGCGACTACAGGGCAGCGGTACCTATAAAAACTGGACAAAATTCAACCACGACGTCTTGATCGCATTAAATGCTAATAAACCATTGTGGAATGAAACCTCTGCACAAAATCCTCCACCTTGGCAACCCAAGTTTAAACCTGGCGAGGCCATTTGGGTTTCAGTTCCACATCCACGACAAACACGTCCCGAAATCAGGAAGGGCACCATTGACCAAACTGAAACTTATCCGAACAAGTACTCGGTTACTCTTCAGGACTTGGAATCCAAGATATCTATCCTGGCTCACCATAACTGGCTCTCCCGTCACCAGGAATCACATCTTTAAAATCGTTAACTTGGCTTTCCCTTGTTATTTTCTTTCCCCCCTTTTTTGTCTCTATTTTTTCTCATTTCAGAAGCAGCTGGATGAGTGGACGATCGAGTGGATGACCATGCGCAACTCTTCGTGGCGACTTGGACTTTTTTACCTCCTAGCCATCACCCTACTTTATCTTTCAAGGGGTTTCCCCTTGGCCAGAACCTGATCCTCACCCAGCTGTCAGCATGGGCTAACCTCATCGGCAATACAACCTCGGGTCTCACAGCCTGCCTACGATTGCCCATCTCTGCTACAGATCCAGTTTTAGTTCTCGCTCTACTTCCTCTTGATGTCTCAGGTTGGTTCACTTCAGGTTCTAATACCTCAGGCTCCGTTACCATCCAGAAGGAGAACAAGGTCACGCCACTTTCAAGTGGCCTTCCAACTTTTCTTTACACGCCCCTCCTAAAGACTGCACCACTCTTTATCATGCTCTATCTAACGTGCAAGGAACGTTATCTGCAAGTTATAATGTCATTTGTGGTTCTGTACCTTGGGGGGCAGACCCCCAAACTTTAGTTTGGGACCGCCTTGATTCATCATTGCAGTGAGATCCCAATTCCCTTACACCTCTGTCGTTTCTCTCTCTTCCCCCACAAAGATTCTGTTCCCAAACAAGGAAGTGGCCCACCTTGTGTCATTCTTAACCCTTACCCCCTTCCCACGCTTTCATTTCTAGCTCCCTGGAATAACTGCCAACATAAATTTCGCCCATAACGATACCCAATACTCCTTTTTCTTTCTTATCCTTAGAGCTGCTATACTCTCAGCTGCGTGTCACGACCAATCACTTCCATAGAATTTCTCATACCCTTACCGTCATGTTTTTCTCATACCACCCAGGCCCCAAATTACAATCTAACACGTGTACTGCCCAACACTTTACCGTGTGTTCCTTCCTCTCTACCCCTGCTCCCCTAGGCATGTTTTGGGCATGCTTGGAAGGAATTCTCCACACCCTACTCCCAGCTACATTGAGTGGCATTAATTGTTTCCTTTTGTCTGTTCTCCTTTGTCCCCCTACTAGTGCTACCTCTCTTTTCCCTCCTAGTCCGAACGTTCTTTTACGCAGGACCAGATGAGACCTGGTGTGAAGCCAACTCTCCTGGGGCAAATGAGTGTCACAAAAAATTCATTGGGGACTTGAGGGCACGTTTGCCTGGGGGGTTGCCATTGGGAAAGCTAGGGTTGTCATCGCAGAACTTCAAGAAGAAATCGAACTCCTCACGAATGTTACATGTCAATCCTTTAATTTAATCAATTCCCAGCTTCAAGCGACATCACACATGACATTTCAAAATCGACTAGCGTTGGATGCTATGTTGCTAATGCATGGAGGAGTTTGTCAATATCTAAATTCATCCCGAGAATTTTGTTGCATTTCAATCCCCAATGTCAGTATTCCCCTTCAAAATTAACTAGACGAAATGTGAAAAATTGCTTTGCGAATCAATAAAATCTCGGGACTTGCGCGAGGTGGGTGGCTTGCGGGACTATTTGATTCTCTTGGTATATCAATGTCTAATTGGATGTTAAACCTTTTAGCTCCCTTAATAACTTTGTTGTTACCTTTAATTGGCATACATATTTGCTTGTGCTTCAGATGCGCATTTGCAAAAATGTTGCAAAACAGATTAGCTTCCCTTTCTGCTTTTGTATATACCCGCTTACCCACAGAGGAGGAACGTCAGTTTGATGATGAGGATACATTATAAAGATAAGTGCCATGGGCAAGGGGGCATGTCACATCCAAATTCCAAAGTACCCATGTCACCTGAAGTTGGAGTGCTGAGTCCAAGCACATAGCGTTCCCACATCAGCCCCATGTAAGGTAACGAAAGCTTTAATTGGCTAGGTACACAGCAAACAGCTGTGACAAAAAGTTTTCTATAAAGACTATAAGTGCGGAGTCCATTTTGAGACTCCAGGGTGACAAACCAGCCACTTCGTATCCTCCCTTCAGCGATACATTGATGTACCTTTGATATAGGCCTTCCAAGCGATTACTTAAGCGCTTTGAACGAGCATTGCTTAATTGTAACTTTGTAACTGCAACTTTGTAACTACAACTAAAGAAACCTGCTGCCTTGCCCATCCACCGGTGATGTAAGTAAACTCTCTTTGAAACCGCATACGACTCAGCCTAGTCAGTTTCACACCCTTTTAGCTACTCCACCTGACGTTCGTTCTGAACCAAAGCGGCCATGGAGCCGACAGTGTGTATAGCTATATTACCATTTCTAAATAACTTTTGTGAGGCCAGGAGGGAGGTGACGTGTCACCCTGCCAAGTCGTGCTCCCAGCCCACCCATTCTTCTCCTCCCCGTATGATCCTTTTCCACTCTCTCTGACAGCCTAAGGTGTATACACACATACTAAGTCAACTTAAAATAAAGCAACTTAACTAAGTCAACTTAAGTTAAGACATATCAGAGCATACAGCTCCTTGACATGGTGGCAGTCATCTTATGAGCTAAACTGATTTAACTAATGTGACTCAAGACAATACACATCAGAGGTGTATTATCTTGCTCCACATTTAAGTTGACTCTGCTCCACATATTTATGTACACTCTGACAGTTAAGTTGACTTTAAAAAGTTAAGTCAGCTTAACAGTCAGAAAGTTAGTACACGTGTATGCACCCCTAGGCCCCTTTAAGTAAAACTATAAGGCTCTGCAGGGCCCCAGATCTTAGGAGAGTAAGATAATAAATGGTGTTGAGTGGCATTTTTAACCTCCTGTTGGGTGGGGAAATTATTTCCTAGTGTAACTCAGAAGATAACTGCCATTGATGTTCTTATCATTGACAAAATGATACATATACAGATTTATGTATTTGATTTACTGTCTAGCTGTGCTCTGCTGCTTTTTTCTCTTCAGAAAGCAGAATATTTAGAAATCACTATTGGCCTGACTTTGGAGGCTGAGATGGAAAGTGCAGTTTGTACTAAAAAGATGAAAGGAAGGAAGAGCCGAGAAGTTCTTAATTAAAATGCTTTTGAAGAAGACCTATGTACTTTTCTATTTATTTTATATTTATTCATCTCAAACTGCACCTAAAAACAAATATATGATAGGCTTTAGGACTGAAGAAACCTGCAGAAATCAAGTGCTAGTAGATAACTGGTGCTAATCAAGCACTAGTAGATACTGCAGACACTCCTTCCGCCTGAAAAAGGGTGTTTGTACCCGAAAGCTTGCAAAGAATATTTCCAACTATTTTAGTTAGTCTAATAAAATGTATCAGATTTACCCAAAGAACCTTGTCTGTCAGTAGGAAACTAAGTAGCTTTCATGAAAGTAGCCTCTTCCATTGGAGCTGAACTGAATCAACACAGAAACAGGCTGGAATTATTGTAGTTTGGGACGAGGTATTTCACAAGAGAACAGCTTTTGTTTGATGTCTTGAGAATTAGAGACTTCAAATAAATGTGAATCAAAAAAAGACACTGTAAAGCTGGTATTTCTAAAATACTCAGCCAAACTTCAAGTGCTCTGCAATGTATGCTGGGTGAGATTGGCTTTCCTGGCAGTAAATTCCCTCTCCAAGAGATATTCCTTGAAGTTGCTCCCATGCTGTTAAATCAGGAGGATGAGATTCATGCCAAGCTGTGCTTTGATCTCCAGAATGCTCATAGTCATTATTGAAGCCCTTGTGCATTAACTTGAGCATCAGGTTTTGAGGCCCAGTATAGGTCAGATACAAAATCAGAGGCTGTACCAACTGTGACCACTGTTCATGTGCACATGCCCACTGAAGAAGTGATTTCTGTGAGAGCTAATACAGACCCAGACTATATTATATTTTTCATATAATCACTAGAGTGAATAGGAGGGAAAATGTGTGCTCCACTGCCCTAACAACACTTTTACTTTCACACCTGCTTGTCCCCTCCTCCATACTTCCATTTCTGACTTCTTCCATGAATACTGTGAAATGTCCTCTGCAGGACCCAGAAGTTATTTGCACTTTCACAGGAGGCTGGGGAGATCAATGTACAGATATTTCCTCTATTATCAGATCTTATCTTCTAGAAACAGGTTCTGTCCTATTCCTAGAACAAAGAAGGATCAAATCCATAGCATCAATGCAGCAGAATAGCAAAATGGGATAAGGCTTTTTGGAATATTACACATAGCTCATCATAAAGCTGAAGCCAAAAATTAAATTGGTTTTTATGTTGCGGGAACATTTATTCTATTTCCCCCCATTTTCAACTTCCATTTTTGCTTACTGCAATGTTGCAAATAAACGTCTATTTTCCACATAATAAAATAAGAAAAACAAAGAACATTAATGCATTTCCTTGGTAAAAGTCACCTTTTTTAGGAAAACAAGCTGAAGGTCACTTAAAAGGTGCTTTTTTTCAGTTTAAATTTTTTCTACATCTTACTTTTACTGTCTATGGAAATGGGTATAGAATATAACGGAATGAAATAACATAAATGCCTTGTAGTTCTTTATTGTACTACACCAATTTTGCACATTTCCAATTACAACCCTCTATGCCAGTGAATATTTCTGTTCTTTAAAAATAAGGAGTATAGAATGAGCATACACAAAGGGGTCAGAAATCCTACCATTCAGTACTAAGCCATCGAACTATGGCAGTAGGTATAGGAGAATGACAGCTGCTGACTGCATCATTGTTAAAATGCAACCTTCTAATTGGCTCAGAGGATGCACTTCTTTTATGCTTCAGTGAACCACAAAAATTATTTATAAATGTTCTGTTTGAAAAAAATTGTAGGGAAAATGTATGAACAACCTTTTTTTATTTTTCATTTTCTTTATGAGGATAATATGAGGAGAGTATTACGATGTTGTTGTGTTTCTCCAGTGCACAGAATTATACGCAGTGTCTCACAGAAAAAAAAAATGCACTTCATCCTTAGAGAGGAAACAGCAAGCTTATCATGAAACACATGAGGTTCATAAACTTACAAAAGGACTGCAATGGGGAAAGCTGGAAATATCAGGGTGTGTTTTTCCAGTAAAATCCAGATTTCTTCCCACAGAAACCAATGACAAAGCTCCAAGAGCTAGATTGTAAAGTCTTTACTCTTATGGGTACACAAGTTATTTCAGATTTCATTTGACTCCAGAGAGTAGGAATTTCATAAACTGTGCTGAGCAGACTTCAGTGGGAGAAAAATCAGGCCTTAAAGCCTGATGGTTTCATTCCTTTTTTGTTGTTTAGATACTCATTTCAGCTCATCCATTCTGATCTAAACTAATGAAATCACACCATTATAAAAAAATAGTTATCAGTACAAGTAGAATCAAAGCCCCTGTTCTGAATATTTCTCAATTTAGTATACTAATTTCTAAACCAAATTAATTTTTAGAATCAGGGAATTATAGAAAAGTAGGGCAAGAAAGGGCTTCAGGAGCTCATCTAGTCCAATACACTGCTCAAAGAAGGATCATCCCATACAAGTCTTTGTATAACCTATTTCTAAAACTGCACAATCAGATCTCTTGAACAACTACAAGCCATATTGAACAAAGACACTAAAAGCACTCTAACCTGCTACAGATAAAGCAGGGAGGCAAGGGCCATCAGTGATCCAGCACTGCAAGGGTTGTTAAAATGCATTCAAGAAATCAAAGTAAGAGAGCCATGCCCCCTGTTGCAGAGGAAGGCAAAAACCCATACAGTTCATACCAGTCTGACCATGGAATAAAATTCCTTCCTGATACTAAATGGGGCAATAATTCTGACCCCAAGTACAGTGGCAAGACCCTCTATATTTAAATCTCCCGGTTTTAATCCCAGCAGGAAAACTGGCATGTTCCAGTCAAAAACCCCAGCCTGAGCTGCAGCCATATGAAACTGGAAAGGAATGCACACACAGTGGAGGATAGGAGCACAGTTCAGAAGAATCTTGATGCATTAGGAAGTCAGGTGGCAGCTAACAGGATGAAGTTCAGTGCTGACAAATGCAAGGTGCTACACCTCAGGAAGAATAATCAAATGCACTAATACAACTGAGTCCCGGAGGACTGGAAAAAGACCAATGTCATCCTCATTTTCAAGAAGAGGAGGAAGGAGGAACTGGGCAACTATAGGCCAGTTAGTCTCACCTCCATCCTTGGCAAAATCTTTGAAAAAATTATCAAGGCTCACATTTGCGAGAGCCCGGCAGGACAAATTATGCTGAGGGGAAACCAGCAC
>JAGPOW010000261.1:62494443-62516830 GCA_030014935.1 Caiman crocodilus | reverse complement strand
AAGGTTGAGAGGCGACCTTGTGGCTGCCTATAAGTTCATCACGGGGGCACAGAAGGGAATTGGTGAGGTTTTATTCACCAAGGCACCCCTGGGGGTTACGAGAAATAATGGCCACAAGCTAGCAGAGAGCAGATTTAGACTGGACATTAGGAAGATCTTCTTCACAGTTAGAGTGGCCAAGGTCTGGAACAAGCTCCCAAGGGTGGTGGTGCTCTCCCCTACCCTGGGAGTCTTCGAGAGGAGGTTAGACAGGCATCTAGCTGGGGTCATCTAGATCCAGCACTCTTTCCTGCCTATGCAGGGGGTCGGACTCGATGATCTGTTGAGATCCCTTCCAACCCTAACAGCTATGGATCTATGAACTGGCTGAACAGAAGTACAGTGGAAAAGGATCTAAGAGTCAGTCTGACCCTAAGTAGAGTGGCAAGACCCTCTAAATTTGAATCTCCTGGTTTTAATCCCAGTAGGAACACTGGCATGTTCCAATTAAAAACCCCAGCCTAAGCTGCAGCCAACACCCTTCTGAGGAAGGCAAAAAAAAAATTAGTTCTGACCCCTGCAGGAACAGAAAGAAAACATTTCTTCCTCGACCCATACGGCAACCAGCGAAGCCCAGAAGCATGGAAAAACCAAACACTCTCCATTCTGTTCTGCAACACAGGGACAGAAAACAACTTCACACATCACACCTGTTAAGTGGACAGCTACAACTTCCCTTTCTGTGTTCTCCCCATAAACCTATTCCAGCTGCTTTGATCTTCTTCTATAACGACAACAGTTGAGTTCATTGTCCTATTGCTAAGCATAGTCATCTCCAATAGCCATCTGCTCTAGGCTGCTTTTCTCCTTATCTTACAGTGATCCGTGAAGGACAGGAAGGTTCCTGGGCTTCCCACTGTTGCGGTCTACAGCACACTCCAGACATAGTGACTCCTAGATCATCCCTGACCAATACTTATACAGCCTCTTCTAAAATAACTTCTCTCCCCTCTTTATCCTTATTATAAAGGATAAGTTGAGAAGGTGCTGTAATATATATGCTGTAATACATCAACTTATGTTGCTTTATTTCCATTTCCCTTCAGCACTATACTTCTAATCAGTATTACTGTGTTAATCCCAAGAATATAAGAATTATTAAATTAAAACAGATCAGCAGTTTATATTGTCCAATATTGTATCTCTAAAGCAGGTCACCAAATACATCAAAAGATGCTGAAAAGCCCTGTATTATGCATATCTTTGTAACTCTATACAAGAAAGGGGACATTTACTTCTGACAACAAGAGTTGATCATATTATGCCCTGAAGCATGAAAACAGACAACCTTATAATTTGTCTTGTACCTGGTATAACTGAAGATGCTATTATTATTCAGATAAATATCTGATCCTATTTTTGAATTTTATTAAAACTATTCTCTTCAACAATATCCTGCAGAAGACACTTCTGTAAGTTAATGCTACATTAAGCAAAAAGTGGTTCTTTTAATTCATTCAAAATGCTTTGATTTGCTGTGCCTCCATATCATGGAAATAATGATATAAAATATCTTTATGGGCTTCCTTTGGCTCCTGCAGAATTGTACCTATACAGAATTTAACCTTTACCGTATGTCCTTTTATTTTCCTTCCATAGAAAATAGTCCTAGTGTTCCTAACTTCTCCCCAAAGGATAGCAACAAAGGATGCAAAACGGAAGCAAGTAGATCAGAGTGCAAAATACATTTGACATATGTGTACAAATGAGAGGGATATGGAGAATAAACAAGATGAGCTGGAAGGCAGAGCCTATGAAAAGAGCTATAATCTACCTGATATCACACAGACTTAGTGGAACAGCTGTTATGATTGGAATGTCAAAATTGAAGGGTTTAGTATGTTTCAGAAGGATGGCTTTGGAAGAAAAGTTGGTTGCATGTCAGAAATATATATATTTATTCCCTAGTTTAGGACTAAAATGGTAGCAGAGCAGAATGTATTTGTATGAAGATAAAAGGTGAAAGATACAGCAATGACAGAATGGTGGAGATTTATTATAGACCACCAAGTCAGGCACTCTTCAAGGAGGCAACAAAATTAACAGAAAGTTATGAGATAGAATTGACTGATAGGAGACTTCAATTTTCCAGACATACAGCTGAATATAACATGTCAAGCAAATTTGTAACTTGTGTGGAGAACAACTTTCTGTTCCAGAAAGTTGAAAATAAACTGATAGATCATTTATCTTGCACCTTGTCCTGACCAAAAGGAAAGAACTAGTGAAGGATGTGAAACTGATGAGAAACATGGAAGGAAACAATCACAATATAATAGAATTTGTCATTCTGAGATGGGAAAAGCATGATGTCAGCAGAATTAAGATACTGGATTTCAAGAAGTTAAATGTCAACCAAACAAAGGACACAATAGGCATGGTGCCATGTGTGGACAGACTGAATGATAAAGGCACCCAAGATGACTGGAAGCTTCTAAAGGGCACAGTACTGAAAGCCCAAAAAGAAGCTATTCCAACACAATGGATGCACAAGAGGAATGGCTGCTCAAGGAGCTTGTAGACTACCTCAAAAAATACAGGCAATGGAAAGAAGTGAAGATCACCAAGAAAGCATACCAGGAAACAGCAAGAACTTGCAGGGACAAAATTGGGAAAGCAAAGGTAAAAAATTAACTTCACCTAGCAGGAAAGAAAGATCAAGGAAGTTGTGGGCCCACTGTTAAATAGCCAGGGAACATTATTAACAGAGGATGCAAAGAAGGTGGAGCTGCTCAACAACTACTTTTGTCTCAATATTCACAAAAAAATTAAGCTGCCACCAAACACCTAATAAGAATTATTTTGATGAGAAAAGGGACAAGCTGAGTGATGAGATAACAAAAGAAACAGTAAGCTTTAAATAAGTCTGAATGAATTCAAGTCAGCAGGACCTAATGAACTTCATCCCACAATATTGAAAGAACTGACAGAGGAAATCTCAGAAACATTGACAAAACTATTTATGAAGACATAGGAGACAGGCAAAGTACCAGAGGACTAGAAAACAGACAACACAGTGCCCCTCTTACCTCACCCCAATATTCAGGAAGTTACTAAAGCATATCATAAGGAATTCCATTTGCAAGTATGTGGAGAAGGAAATGATGATCATGAGCCTCCAACATGGGTATAGTATGGATGAACAAACTATGCCAAACAAACTTGATCTCCTTTTTCAACAAGATAATCAATTTGGTGAAGGGAATACAGTGGAGATAGTGTATTTAGATTTCAGACAGGTCTTTTAAACAAATTGGAGTAATGTGAGCTGAACAAAACTACTACAAGGTGGATAGACAACAGGCTCAATAGCTACAAGGAAAGGATAATTAATTATAAATAGATCCATGTCAGAATGGCAAGAGGCTTTTAGTGGAGCCCCACTGGACTCTGTCCTGGGCCCCATGCTGTTCAACCTGTTTATTAATGATTTGGAGGCTGGAAGAGAGAGCTGTTTAAGCTAGTTTGAAGACCAAATGAAACTAAGAAGGAATGCACACATACAGTGGTGGACAGGAGCACAGTTCAGAAGAATCTTGATGCATTAGAAAGTTGGGTGGCAGTTAACAGGATGAAGTTCAATGCTGACAAATTCAAGGTGCTATATCTCAGGAAGAATAATCAAATGCACTAATACAACTGGCTGAATAGAAGTACAGTGGAAAAGGATCTAGGAGTCTGGTAGATTGCAGCCTCAATATGAGTTTGCATTGTGATGCAATTGCACAAAAGGTGAATACAATTTTGGGAAGCATCAATAGGAGCATTAAGTTCAAGACACAGGGAGTTATAGTGCCTCTTTATTCAGTACTGGTTAGATCTCATCTAGGGTATTGTGTTCAGTTTTGGTTTCCACATTTTAAAAAGGATATGGAGAAGTTAGTAAGATACAGAGGTAGGAAACAAAAATGATAAAGGGCTTGGGAGGCAAATCATACAAGGAGAAACTGAAGGAAATAGGCTTGGTCAGCTTGTGGAAAATGTAATTAAAGGGGGACATAACAGCAATCTTCATATATATGAATGGCTGCCATAAGAAAAAGAAAAGAATACCGTTTATCTCGTGCTGCAGAAAGCAGGATGTAGACAAATAGCTAGAAATTGCAGCAAAGTCAGTTTAGAGTAGATATAGGGAAAAAAAATCTTTTCAGTTAGAAGAGTGAAGCACTGGAATAGACTTCCTAGGGAAGTTGTGGGTCTTAAATATTGGAGGTGTTCAAGAAAAGGTTAGATAAGCTTTGGTCAAGAATGATCTAGGAGTAACTATGCTTATGTTTTTCTAGGAGTATTTCCCAGGCTTCTGGGCTTTGCTGAGTGCTGCATGGGACCAGGAAGGATTTTTTTCCCCTCTTGTTGCTATGTATATTGGGGTAACGGGGGTGGGGGGTGAAGATTTTGTCTTCCTCCGAAGTATTGGGTGTTGGCTGTAGCCAAGGTTGGGAATTTTAACTGGAGTGTGTCAATGCTCCTGCTGAGACAAAAAGCAGAAGGTTCTTGGTTAGAAAACCTTGGTCTTCCACTCAGGGTCAGACTAATAGCTGTATTTGGGTTTAGGAAGGAATTTTACCCCATGGCCAGATTAGTATGGACTGTAGAGGTTTTTCCCTCTTCCTTGGAACTCTTGAGCGTGTTTTAGCAATCCTTTAAGTAGCAGGGTATTGATCACCATTGTCTCCTGTTTGTTTATCTGTAACCAGTTAGGGTTCTACACCTTGTAGTTTGTGACAATCTTGACTTTTGTAGTTTTAGTAGCAAATTAGACAAGGATTGTATGGGATGGTTTGGATAGGGATGATCCCATCTCAGTCAAGGGGTTGGACTAGAGGATTTCCAATGGTCCTTTCCATCTCTACTTTTCCATTATTCTATGAAACATTTTGCACTTGCTTTCATGGGTGGCTGGGTTTGTATGTATTCCATATTAAGTTATATCCCCTTTGTAAAGCTTCTAATAACTTGTTTGACTTCAGCCACTCTTGGGAATGCAGCAGATGTATTAATGGCAGGCCATGACAGCTGCCTTTTTTCTTCTGAGTTTTAGCTAATCAAGAATCTCCAAGTGTAACTAGGTAGCCTAATTGTACCCAGAGGTGTAACTAACAGTTTTTTGCTCAGGGCAAAAACATGCCAGAAAGCTGAGATGGATGTAGTGGTTGGTGTGTTGTTACTGCTGCAGTACAGAGCTGCTGCCAGGGCAAAGACTCCCCAGGGACCTGCTGTTCCATGGCCCCCTCTAACTCAGTGTCTGGTACTGGTGACTGTTTAACCACCCCTAGTTACACTGCAGATTATCCTTTATTCTGTTTTCTGATTTTGTTGTGTTTGCAGATATGATATGCTGAATATAAGCATGAGTGACAAACAGCACACAAGGCTGCCTGAGCTATGGAAATCAATTTGTCCTTCAATCCTTTTTTATTGTATACTGTGAATAGCCTCTCCTATATTGCTATTAATAGTACGAGAATGTCTGTGATAGAAAAAGAGAAGCTGGTAAACTTCTGTCCACTGCAGCCTACAAAATCTAACACTTTTGTAGATGTGTTCCCTAGGTTTTAAAGGCTCTGTGTTTACATACCAGAAATTGCTACTGATGGGATCAGAACAGAGAAAATAGACTAAAAGAGCAAATAAGTATAAAACAAACCTAACAACTGGTCGATTGACTTGGTCTATTAGTAATATTTCCAAGGTCTGTTGTCAAACAATGCAGAGAAATAACTGTTTGACAAATGTTTTCAATTGAACTTTCCATTTATTTATACTATGTATTCATTTGTCTATAATATAAAGTAGAATTGACTCAATCGGTAATAATATCATTTTTACACTTGTATTTAAAGCCTTTTATTGAAGAATATACTTAGGATAATTAGGTGACTTATTACAAAATGCATTCTCCCTTTAAGAGTTATTCTGAGTCTTCTAAAACCCCAAAATCTGTGGGGGGGGGGGGTTTAAATCAGTTCTAAAATGTCATAAGATCTATCCTTTAGAAAGCAAATACGTGTCAGGCTCATGATTAGATAAATTTAAGTTATAGTCTGTTAACTTAAAAATGTTTACTGGGAACCAATGTTTTCATCCTTTTATTAGTGAACTACAATGCTGTGTAAATAGCTCATATTAACAGGATCTACCATCAGAATAAAATGACAAGCTGTTAACACAGTTATCTATTGGTGTTATTAGCAACATCTTAGATTGCTAAGTAAAAAAAACCCTGAATTTATCCTTATACATTCTTTTTTCTCTATACTCTTTACATAGCTTGGACAATTCAAATAAATGTATTTTGACTCAGTAGTGTAGTTAGCTTCATTTGGATTACTAGTGATGCCTATGTCTTTGGTTTTCAGCACCTTTCTGTCAAATGTTTTTATTTGGATTGTGCATGTGTTTGTTTATTTGTTTGTTTGTTTGTTTATAGAGAAATATATAATTAAATGCATGCTTTTTAAAAACCTAAAAGTTGAGGCCAAATTTAAGTTGCCAGCATTCATTTTCCAATTATAAAATGTGAAACTGAAAAGATATATTAAATATAGTTCAACCCAATATAGTTATCCTGCATGATTAAGAATTTTCTTTCTGCAGGATATAGTGTCTCCTTGTGTGTCTTCATTCCTTCAGCATCAAAAAGTAATGATATCTGAAAGCTTGCAATTACAAAGGACTGATTTTCTTTCCTCACTGATTTCTTTCCTCTTTTTTTCTTTCTTTTTCTTTAGTATAGAATTATTTTAGATGCAGATGATAAGTGATAACAAAGAATTTTCATCTCTGACCTTTCTATTGCTTTGACTGACTCAAAAGGTTTAACCTTTACTTGAAAAGCTATGTACTGATCTAATGGGATCTTCAAGCAAAAGAACGTTTAATGTCCTGATATCTATTTGCACACTATGACCTTTAGCTCACAATCATATTTTAAGGTTACCTTAAGCATAGCTATTACCTGCAGTTGGGACAGAGTCAATGGATATCTAAACAATATCCAGGTAACACCTTCACTGCAGGGCGGAATGGTGAGAGAGCCTTCATAAACCCAATAATCACGTAGAAGAGGATCTACAATTAAAAAAACATATAATGTTTATAGTGATTAATACTTTACACACATAATATTCAAAAATCAATGCTTGACAAAAGTGGCTAAGGACTTGTCTATATGAGAAGCTACAGAACAGTAAGCTAATGGGTTTATGTAGTAGAGGAGTCCTTGGAGTAAGTGAAATGTAGCTGCCTCCATTTTGAAAGAACATTAGTACAGTGTATAGGGTAGCTAACTTACTCCTTTGTAACTTGCCTAGGAAAAATCTTTAAGTTTGACCACATTAAGAATTTGTCTTAGCCCCACAAAGCTTTGGAACAGGTACCTGAAGTTTGACAGATGGCTGCACTTGGTGCCAGGGAAGTGTCTTTTGCCTTAACAAGTATTACTACTATTTTAGGGATCAGGAAAAGGAGGTATGTTCAAGTCCTTAAGGTCACACTGAGGCAGATTGTAAAACAGATGCCAGATTTCCTGAGTCCTGGTTCTCTCCTCTAACCATTAGTAAATGCTACTTCCCTTGAAGTTAGCCCCTGCCTAGTCCTGCATGTTGGAGAAAGAGAATGGAGAAAATACCTTTCTTCTTCAAGCCTTGGCCAGGAGAGACCAGACTCTCTCAGAGCCCAGCCTTTCAAGAAGTTCAGAACTCTTTGCTGGACTGAGGCCTAAAATCTTGTAAACTCATCAGGGACAAAAGACACTAGTATAGACAGAGCAAAAGAAGCCCAGTGTAGGAGGAAGAGGGCTGTAGTTATGCACTTTCTCAATATTTCCTCAGTACAACTTTACCAGCATGAGGGAGAAAACCCTACAAAGATGCTAGTGTACATGTTCTGCCAGAGACCACTCCATTACACAATCCTTCTTCATCCTCACCCAAAACAAACAATATTTTAAAACCACAATCCATTTCTGAATTATAGGCACAACAAACAGCACCACTTATCACAAAGGTTGCCAATGATGGCTAGAAAATGGTATTTAGAAGTTTGTTTTTGGAAATTGGTTTATAGGTAAAGTAGATATGCATTAGAATAATGATCCTGGGAAACAGCAATGGTTAATTGGTTTCTAAAAAATGTGTCTGTGACAAAGTTTCTTCAAGGCTCACTGTGTCCAACAGGCAAGTAGTGGCCAGACACACCGGTTGGAAATTGAAGCCATGTACTACACTGTTCCATAACATGAGATAAGGTGGCACCAGGTCACAGTGCCCAAGTGTAGACCCTTGAGATTTTGGGGAACAAACCAAATTCAGAGAAGATCAATAGAGCCCAAATTAGGATGTATGAATGGGATGGGTTTGTGAAACAAAGGAATATGCTGATAGGACAGATCGTGGACAGTAAGATGACCACTGAGGCCATGAGTAGACAAAATGAGGGGCATGTGTACGCAACACTTTAAAGTGTTTTAAATGCTTTTGCACCGCTTTAATGGTATTGGTGTTTGCATGTGTTGGTGATGTATTGCATAGAAATTCCAGCCACTGTAGCAAATTCAGCAGCATAATGCACCTTGAATGACTTGGGGCACAGCAAACAAACTCTTCTGAGGAGTTTTAGTTTGCTGTCCTACAGCCACAGAGCAAAGCACCAGACTCTGTGCAGCTCAGAGGTTCTGCAGAAAGCCCATGCAGGTAGCCTGGAAGCAGCCCAGGGAGGCAGGCTCCACCCAAGCAAAGCAAAGCAGTGAACCTGATCTTTTTTCCATTTTTTCCCTGGACTCTGCCTGCCTGCCTGTGCTGACTGGTGCTAGCCTCTGCAGCTGTGGTGCCCCCTGGGACCACCAAGCTGGGGCAGGTGCTGTCTGTGCTGCCGCTGCCACGAAAAGAAACACCAGCCTCCCCCCAACCAACTTCCCGCCCCCACAACCCAGGGACCATTCTGCCCACTGGAGGGGAGAGCGAGAGGGTGGGCCTTGGCCTCCAACCTGCTGGCATCTGAATTCAAGAGAGAACCTCAGAGTAAAGCTTGCGTACTGGCCAGACGTACCTTCTCTCTGATAACAGCTGTAGGACTGCTAGATATAGAACTGTTTGCATTATTCTTATCTGCTATCACTGTGTATCAGTAACATTCACTTATTATTGAACGGAGAGGTTGTGGTAGGTCTAAGGGTTTGGGTCCACCTGGAACAAGGTATCTGGGTCATAAATGCAGTGCCAACAGCCAATGCTTCCCATTGTAAGACCTGTTTTCAGTGGCTTAGAATTTTACCAGATGTTAACCATTTGGGCAGAAATTTTATATGCTGTGTCTGCCTCACATTGAACTTTATGGAAAATACTTGGATAAAATGGCAAATGCCATTTCTGAGAATGAAGCTAAGAAAAGTAGGTTTTGCTATCCCTGAAAATCTGTCAGAAATCTAGCCAAGTTTTTAGTCTCAGTTCACACTTGCTTAATTTTTTTGTTAGATTTTAACAAATATTTTATGCACAGTATGTATGTCCCGAGCTGGGATTCAGAAAGCCTATCCCTGTACCCACAACTATTAGCTGGGCCATGCCAAGTATGGACATCTGATGGGAGAACAGAAAGACTAATCTGACTGATCCCCTGCTGGACTCAGGAACCTTGGAAGAGAAAGCTGCTTGTTTCAAATGCAGACTGTACAAGAATCTGACCTATAGGAAAACTAGGGGTGATAGTAAAATACACTAACTCTTTCTCTCCAAGACCCTAGAAGTTGGAACAAAAAAACTGTGCCTAGCTGGGCAAGAAAACTGGGACTGAGAATCAGGAAGGAAAATGAGATGCCAGGATTAAGAGCCAGTAAGGGTAGAGAGGAGATCAAATGATGCTTCCCTTAATTACAAGAAGATTATGAAGGTTGCAGAGTGAAACACTCAAAAGTCAGGACATGCCTTAAATAGGGTTGTCTATACAACCTTAATTCAACTAACCCTTAGTTGAATTATCAAATTAGCTTCAGCTGAAGCACCCCAGAGGCCATTTTGAAATGCAGGGAGGGGTTAATACACATGATAGTGAGCCATTTAACTTAGACAGGCTAAACAGGAACCACTCTAATTAAATGCCACCCTCCTCCCCTCTTGACCAAGTGTATAGGCACCTGTACCTGAGCACCTTTTACATGCATTAAATAAGTTACCCTTACATCAACTCTGGAAGGTGAACCAGGTAGTAATATCACCATTTTACAGATGAGGAACAAGCAAGATTAAGGTCAGAACTATCCACTGATATGAGATGCCTAAAGCCTGATTTTCAGAGGACTTCGCATTACATAACACTTTATTAATTCAAAGCACAACTCCCATTGACTTCAGTTGCAGGTGTGAGCACTGAGCACTTCTGCAAATCAGACCCCAAGGTCACAAGTCAGGCACCTAGAAAATGAGGAACATGCAATTAGTAACCACCTGAAAAAGATCTGGTTTAAATGACTTGACTAGCATCACAAGGGGAGTTCTGAGACAGGGGTTCTGTGAAAAAGATGTTACATGCTCATGCAATTAAAGACTATCTCATAATGGAAGTGCACAAGAAAGGCCTTGGGGGTTGCACAGGCAACTTAATTCTGGTATTTCCTAACATTTGAGTGCTTGACCTTCTTTAACACAA
This sequence comes from Caiman crocodilus, assembly GCA_030014935.1. Lineage (NCBI taxonomy): Eukaryota > Metazoa > Chordata > Crocodylia > Alligatoridae > Caiman > Caiman crocodilus. Next base: position 62,506,147 of record JAGPOW010000261.1, on the reverse strand, counting down.
GGTTATGAGTTTGTGGGAGTTTTTGGTAGAGGGATGGTGGTAATAGGTTTAAAGAGACTGCTGCTATGGCATGAAATTTAACATAGATGCTCCTTTGTCTGGAAAAGACTTGTTCTGGAGGATTATTTTTCAGGCTCGACATTTTGGCACCCATAAGTTGGAAGTGATTGTATTTGTTTCTCATTATTGATCTAAAATTTATTTGCTATGTGAATGTTGATCTACCGAACATCTAGATCTTCAATCTTGCTCATAAAGGTATCATAGTATAAGGAGGATTTGTCTTTGAACTTAGTGAAAAGTCAAGGAAGTCTTACATATCAATTAAAAACCTTTGTAGTTATTTGGAAAGTGAAACTTCTGGATAAAAAATAAATATCTGTTCCTGAATGCCTGCTGAAGTAGAGTATGAGACAAGGATAACATACAACCCTACCCTAAAGGGATCTAAAGTCTTTCTCAAGATAGATGGTCAGGGACTAATGGATGCTGCGCAATTTTAAGGGATGCAGTGATACTATATTCAAGCAGCTCACTGGAATGCTCAGAGAAATACTAGAATTTCCACTGCAATGAAGCTGTTCCACGTCACCCTAGTCTGTGCCTCTAAGATGCCAGAGCACCTAGAAATACATGTTGCTGATAACACATGTGTACCAGTTTTCCTCCTTCCATTTGAATTTCATCAACCATATCACAGTGGCAGGACTTTAAAAATAATGATCTATCACCACAAGGAAGAAGATAGCTTCTCAATGGATAAATTGCTTATAATTATCTTCACTGTTAGTCTAAGGGGTGGTCCACATCCAGAGATATAGACAGTTTTATCTGGTAATCCAGCCACATTAAAGCTGCTTTCCAGAGCAGCATGAGTTGCAATAGGGATTTTATGAAGTGGCATGAGGCAGTCAACTGTTCAAGAGTGCAACATTCATAACAGTCAATTTACACTAGTAAGAAAATGTTTGAGATATATATAAACACCACCTACCTGGTAACAAGGAGTTGGGATTAAAACAGGGTATTGTTTTAGACTTCCCCTGAAAAAAAAATAATACAAATCCATCTCATCTCCAATTCAACAGAGATTGAAGGGAAAATAAAAAACTCTGAATACTGGCATAATCATAAGCCTTGAATTTCTGTTCAGGTCATCCACTGTCATTAGCCTCCACAAATCATCATTACATTTGTCCTTGCAGACATACAAACATCTTTTTATTTATTTCTACTTTGTATTTTTGATCCAAGGATATATAGCCTATTTTGGTAACTCTCAGCTAGCTTAGTCCCTCATTCTCAATTGAGATACTCTAAAAGCTCTTCATCCCTCTAGTTGCTAATTTAAGATTCCTGAATTCCATATACAGTGAATTTACAGATCAGGACCTAACTGAACTTTTGCCTAAGCTGCCAGTTTTCTCCAGAATTTCTGAGACCTATATTCTGCCCTTGGACAAATACAAATATGGCCCTGTCGATTCAAGGGATGGCAGCATGCATGCACCCAAAGACAAAATAAACATTATCATGTATATGTAATTGACTTTTACAAGTGAATTATAAAGATTTGTTTTTAAAGGATATTAAAACATCAGCAGTATTTTTATATGTAAAATTACTAAAGAATCAGAGGTTTAAATTACAGAAGACTCTTTTGTTATATATTATATATGTATTTATAAATAGTAAACCATAGCTATAGTATCTCTGTAGGCTGCAAAAGACCTATAGAGGTCCTTTTAATTGTCCTTGGTTTATATCTGATGTATTGTCCTGTTTTAAATAGGAGAGATTACCAGTATAATAGATTTATTACGTATAATAAATCTAACTAAATAAAGGTGCATCTTTCAATCAACCATTTGAAAACCAGTTCACTCCTACATACACTTCCCAAGACCTGAGCATGGATTTGCATTTCTGGTAACAGCAGTTCCCATGCTGTAGTCAACAGACCACTAGTGGCCTTTAAGGCCATAGTAAGTGTTCTATAAATTGTGCTGCTCCCCTTGCTTCAATTAAAAATTTGAAGATAAGGGTGCATGTTGATCTGCATGACATGTTGATGGTTGACAACAGTCCGCTAATCCAAAAACTCTGGGAACACTGATTTAACACAATCCAGAATACATTGAAAAAAATCTCCATTGACTTCAATCAGTTTTGAATTGAGCCTGTAAATTAAGAAGCCTTATGTTGAATTCTATGAATTATAAAATTTGCTGGGAACATCTGTAACATTCCAATACTTTAAATTAGCTTAAAATAATCATAAACTTCTTAATAGTTTATCTTTATTACAATAAAGTAGAATTCAGATGGGATTTGTGATGATACCTTCATGAGCAGGCTGATGGCTCACTAGGTAGGAGGGTCTATGTCTACACAGCTACAGCCTGTTAGGCTGTTCTGTCATTGATCCCCATTGGTTCACGCCACAGGAAGTGGGAAACTGCTCACTCATTTAAGGGAGTTGGAAAGAAGCAACAGTAGTCAACTCAACATTGCCTATCCTTGAGCCAGAAATTACAGCTCCTGATCTTGTTTCTCTTCGGATACATGGTATGGACACCCTGATTTAATTACTGTAACCCTGGATCCTACCTTTATCTAATACCTGGTCTTGACAACATGTGGCTTTCATGCATAGCACCTTATAGGACAAGTTTAATATACTTAATGCAAATGAAATGTATATATGCAGAAAATGTGCATCTTCCTGACTCTATGAAGGTCACTAATAAAATATGCTAACATTATAGTGGGCATTCATGACCTTCCTACTTTCATTTCTACTTCCAATAATCAGGGCATAAAGAGTTCTCTATACTCTCTCTGTTTTTTTTCTGACACAGGCAAAAGATGATAGTTTCTAAAAATGAATATGACACCTGAAGTACATGATGTATTGTTCACCTGAAACAAGATTTATAATTCAGTTTAACTGAAAAAAGAATGATATTAGATTCTAATTTTCCAACATTTTCATGACCATTTCAACTAACTGGCACTTTTTTGATGCCTATGAAGCACTTTTTATTCATAGATCACAAAGCATTTTTAATGGAAGGTAAACATTATTGTCCTATATGACAATTGGGCATCATGAGGCAAAGAGATTAAGTGGTTTGCCCAAGGTCGCACAGCAAATATTATCAGAGCTTTCAACCCAGCTCTCTAGAATCCCACTGCAGTGGCTGCATCTACATGAGCAGCGGACTGGGCAGTTGTTACTATGCAGTCATTTAGTACCTGCTTATGCAGTAATGTCACACAGTTTTTTTCCAAAGCTATTGTGCAGTAGCAATGAACTACTGTGCAGCAGCTCATTACTACTCACAGTAGCGTTGTCACATAGTTAGTGCCCGGCAATGCTATGTGCGGTAGCAACAAGCTACTGCACAATATCTCATTGCTACTGCACAGCAGGATCTTGTGTAGAGATGTCCACTGATTCCTTCAAGCAATTTAATTGGGTTCCACTGTGCTATAGCTGAAGTCCAGCTGTAAGTTTGTGCAAGTATTATATCTGTACATTCTGTTCTTATATAATATGAAACATCACAGGCCAAAAGATACAGATGCTGGTATTCTCTGAACATGCATTATACCATATTTACTCAAATATAAGACACTTTTCTCCCAGTCAGCATGGGGAAAAAAACCCTTGTCTTACATTTACAAACAAGAAAGCTTTATTTAATATACTACTGTCTATCATTAAATTGCTTCCAGAAACAGCATTTCTTAGTAATAGAAACCAGCTATGAAGTCGATTAAATGCACCCAACACTGAGCATGCCTATAAAACATACGGTCCATATGGGCAAACATACTGATGGGAACCTACAACAAGGATATATTAATGCAGCCTACCTCATAGTACCTATTGCGTTCAGTACCTTTCAGCACTGACTCTTTTTCAACTCATGTTGAAGCACTATATTGAATACATCTCAACTTCCTCTTCACTCCCACAGCTGAGGAGCATCTTTCTTTTCCAGTTCCAATTATTCTCAATTCTTCAGCAGCCTTAAATGTCTGGCAAATACCTCCAAATGTCCATGTAAGTAAAAACCTCTGTTGCCCCCTCCCTTGGCCTGTTGCATGTGATTAGTATGGCTCTGCCTTCCAGGAGATAAAGCTGGACCAGGAGGCCCTGTGCCTCATCTGCATATAACTTTTTGAAGGATCCCAAGACTTGTATTAAGAACACCCAATTCCAGTCATGAGTTGTGGGGGGCAGGTAACTAGTACATGGATCCTTTGTGAGGTCTATCTGAAGTACACACACATACTAAGCAGTGCTGGGCTGTGCAGTCACCATAGCTTTAAATGTTGTTGACTCTGCTGGGGCCCAGCCCAATGAACCACACAGTGAATCATGAGCCTTTTGGTTTTCACTTAAAATCATGCATAGTTTGTACTATGTAAAGGTTGGGACTTACTTGTATCGTGATTTTGTGGAAATCATGAAATCAGGCAATCTCCAACATAAAACCTACTTAATTTTAGTAAGTGTTAGCTTTTCAGTGAGAGCCAGCAGTTTTCTCAGCTGTTCAGCCTGGCACAAAAGGGGCTGCTGACATTAAAACAAGTGGGCAATATGGCTGCCACTCCACCCCTCATCATTAATTGACTGAGAGGGCTGTCTGTCATGGGGCCCTGCCCCTCCTCTAGTCAGCAACAAGTGGTGGAGCCCCACCACAGACAGCTCTCTCATCCAGTCAGTAGTAAGGGACAGGGCCATTTGATGGGTGGCTTTCTCCATAAATCAACAGTGAAGGGCAGTGCCACCAGGGCTCCTTGGTCAATCAGATGCGTGGGGGGCCTCCACCATGATAAGCCTGTGAAAATGGTGGCCAGCCCCACAATCTGCCCATAAAATAAGTTGACTGCCACCTCAAGTTTAATTGATCCCTATATATAAGTAGATATAACTGTGCTACTTACAAGTGTATTTATGTCATACTTGTGCTAAAACTTGCAGCAGTTAGAAAAAAGGATAAAATGTCTATGGATATCTATAATAATTTGTCTATATGCAAATAAGTATAGGTATATTTATTTTACAGTTAATATTTTAAAATTTGTCCCTCACTTCCATGTGCTCAGAAAAAGCAGGGTCTAATGGTAAGGGATGGGGAAAAGAAGCCACAGGGAAAAGAGGTTGGGGAGGCGGGGGGAGGGGAAGAGGGCAAAGGGGCCACCTGCTCTTACCTCCACCCACAGGTTTATTTTTCCTGCTGTAGTAGTGATAGAGGCAAACCTCCAAGTCACTAGATTCTATATCTGGAAAATTGTAATAATTTTATACATTTTCCATAATTTCCATAACTATTTAAATTATATAGAATCTAATTTTTGGGGGGTCATCTTAGATTCAGGATCTTCTGATATCTGAGTACATATGGTATATCCTTTATCTTTTCTTAGTTGTTGTGTTCATATTGACAACATATTACTATCATAAAGTCAGTACTTGCCAACAATTAACAATGTAAGAGATCAAACTTTCCCTGCAGTCAGAAGAGGAAATAACCATAATAACCCTGTGGTATCTCTTGTTAAATATTGACTTTCTAATAGTTCCCATATGGTATCGTAACGCAAATATTTCTGACCCTGTTCTTTCTGCCTCACTTTATCATATTTACCCTTTTTCCATTAAGTCTGTCTCTGTCAGCAAAAGAAGTATTTATTTTTCCCTCAGACAATGCTTTACCTTGTACTGGATGTCCTGAAGAACTTCGGTGACAGCCTTTAGGCCTGCATGTTCCTTTCCTATCTAAGACATTACAAACAAACAAACAAACCCAAAGGTGAATGGTGGTGCTATGTTGTTTCTGGAAAATTGTAAAGCAAGAAACAAGGCAACAAGTACAACCAGATCAGTACTCCTTTGTAGTAAAGTTACATGACCTTGTATTAACTAAATACTATTACATAGCAACTTCAAACAATAGCTATTAAATCACTTACAAAAAAAAGAGTCATTGGCCAAAATGAAATTAGGTTTAAATCACTTAAAAGATGTGACACAAACTGATAAAATATTTTAAAAAGTCAAAGTCAATAAACAATCAGTATTGTAGCACGTAATGCACATAAGGGCAAAATGACGCAGTGTTGTGACAAAAATGCCAAGGCTATGATTTGTCCTTACTAGCTGGTATTAGAAATATACACATAAAAGAACTGAGTGTACAACTATGACAGAAACCTTTGAATTTGTTCTTACAACATTGCAAAACAAGGGCCCAACACCTCAACACTGAGTTTTACCTTTCCTTGAAGCCAATAGGACTTTTGCTCTGGTGAGAAGTGCAGAATCATAGTTAAACACCCTCTTTTTAAATTACATGCATGAAATCCTGACCTCATTTTAGTTCAGGGTAAAAGATTTTCATTCATTTCTGGGCAGGATTTCACCCATGTCTTTATTGAATATCCTTGTAAAGCAGACAAAATGCTGAGAAGGAAAGCAAGTTTAAAAATAAATGTTTAAAGAATCAGGGGTAAACTCCTCCTTGAAATACCTCTATACTGACAAACGCGCACACACACACACACCTGACATTGATTTCAATGGGAGTGGCATGCTTATGTGCATAGGCAAAACCACACTTGGATGTCACTGTTTAAATTCAATATGTTGCAGAACTAGTTATAGAAGTACTTTGTGAGCAGTATGCACATATACTTTATAAAAAGTTTTAAGAGAGCCTGCCAAAATGTATCACTAAAATGAGCACACAATTATTCCAAGAGAAGAAGAGAAAATGAACCACAAATAACAGATGCTAGTCATATTACTTTATGGTGACAGGAAGGATAGAAAACTTAAATGGAATAGAACAGAGCAGTGAAAGTATTTTTCAAGGCACCCAAATAGTTTAAGAACAAAAGTCCTCCTGAGTCTTAATGGAACTTGTACTTTTGAGACTTATACTTTTAAGTTGGTGTTTTGGAAAATGTCATTCTAACAGTCAGGATCTCATAAAACTTCACAGGTTTGTTTTTAATGTCACTCACCCTGAACATTTCAGGGCAGTTACTCTTTACACACTCGTGTAAGAGCAGCCACAGACACAGATTTTATCTTTGGAAGGGTGCTGACAACTTAAATAAGCCTTTTTTTCTAATTTGTTTTTCAAATCCAATTTTCTATGTATTCAGGAATGAAGGGGAGATTTTCTTAAAGCACCTGAGACTTCTATACTCAATAAAAAAATCTGGGACAGATGTTTGGGGAGCAAGTTATTTAGTAGGACACATCCTCAGAAACAGACTTCAGCTTAAAGTCTTCAAACAATGATTATGAACAATAATATCTAAACAAACTGAAAATAATTTAACTATGCTGTTTTAACTTAAAAATCAACAGCCTGAGCCAATCTCCACTGAAGTCAGTGGGAAGATTTTCATTTGCTTTCACAGGATTTGTATGAGGTCCCTCTTTAATAGATGTAAAGAATGTTGTGATTGAATTTGTTTTCTAACTGTGCTATTAATTAGCAGCTTTAAATATAATGCTTCCTTCATCAATTTTAATTATACGGAGTCTTTCTTGGCTAATGAGAAATCACCTTGGAATGTTTAAGAGCCATGACTATGGTAAGAGGCTAGAAATGGAAAAGATATCATTTAAGTTTCAAAAAGTTATTTAAGAATTTTATGTAACTTTCTAGCTAACTCCAAGGTTACCTCTGCTGGAAGAAGAGTGTTCTTACATAAGCAATTTAACTGTGGCTCTCTAGGATACAAAACCAAGAGAACTAAGAGTTTTTAGTTATTTCTTAGCTGTACAGTAGAGTTTCTCAACATTGGAGCTGTAACTAATGCACCTGTAAATTCAAATCAAAGCTCAAAGGCACACACAAGCTTGTTATAAAAGAAGACAAATTAACAATATAACTGTGAAAGAAAATCCATTTGATCTAAATATTAAATCATAACTCTCTTCTTCAAACACATTTAAATAGAACAGTTCACTGCTTGTGATTGGGGCTCTGTGAAATCGATGCTCTGGGTTCAAACAGAATGAGTTTTTCATAAGGTTCACAGTCTTCTAAGTTTCTTCAGTGTCACTTAGGGTATGGGCTTCATACAGTATAAACATACAGTTCAAACTCCTGTTCATCCTCATCAAAAGACCACAGGAATTCCTCAGCCAAGACATTTCTGAGGGCCTGCCTAGTGACCAGCAACCACCAACACCTTGTTTGACATCTCTGAATACAGAGACCCTTTTCCATTTTACAGTTTTTAGTGAAGAAGCCAAATTATAAAAGTGCCCCATGTTTTGCAGGTCTAGTCCCACTGACAGCTCTACCCTGTGCTAAGGAGCCAGGCCACAGTCAGAGCCATAGCCACACATATGCTTTTCCTCTTTGCCTCTTCCCTTCCCTGTATACAGCCTATGCCCTGAGCAAGAAACCTGACCAAGAGTTAAAGACAGCACACTTCGAAGATGGTACATTACCTGGGCTCATAGAAGCTACAGGAGGCATGACACCCAGATGGAACACATCTCTTTTGTTCCAACAAGGGCTGCCCAGAGCTGTGTAGTATTGCCACAATTAAGGGGTAGCTGCAACTGTGCATGACTTTATCCAGCAGCACACTACAATTTAAGGCAAAAATTGAAGAATATATTTTTCCAGCTGAAACCAGAGAAAATGTAAAGTAGGTGGGCCATGTTATTCAAGTGAAAATTGAGGCAGGACTGAAGTTAACAGCTGGTTTCTTATTCCAGATGATAAGATTCTTAATAAGCAGTGAAGTGACCAGTACTTCATTTTTTTTTTTGTGCCTACAAAAGCACAGTACTACTTAACCTGGTAGTTTTCACTCCTGAGTGAAACTTCACAAACTGCCTCCTTCTCAACTGCCCAAACCACTTACTTTTTAAAGTCCTTAAAGATATGCCATCTCACCACTGAAAATTAAATAGCAATACCCCTGATGTTTAGCTTGTCTCACGTGACAGAACCACACCACAAAGCTGTTTTATTATATGCCTTCTATTTGTTCAACTGCATTGTTTTTAGTTTGTTCTATAATCAGGTACTATTTAGTTACCATATTCACAAAAAATATTACAAGAAAACAGTAGTTAAAATAAATACTAGCAGCTGTGGATTCTTTTGTTTTATGAAGTAGTGGAAAGTAGAAGGGGATACATTTACCTAAGTTAAATGATGATATGTGATTACTTGCCTGAACAAATAAAGCAATAATAGCTATTCCATGCTTTTTCCCAACTGCCTCTTCAATACTGTTGTATAGTGTAGAATTCCAATGCATTAGATGGAGCTGGAACAAAATGATAGACAGAATGTCATCCATATATCAAATATAATGTATAATGAAGAAATAGAAAAGTCATTTTGAGCAACATTTATATAAAAGATGGACCCTCATTACAGTCATTATGAGCATGGTAAGAAAGGTGGTACTATATAGTCATAGAAAAAAATAAGACTGAAGTGACCACCAGAGGTTGTCTAGGCTGCCCCAGTGTTTCAGGCAGGAATACCATTATTTAAACTCAAGTAAATGTCTGCCCAATTTTCATGTCAAAACTTCCAGTGATAGAGATTCTATAACCTTTCTAGGTAACCTGTCACTTAACCACCTTCATAGTTAGAAAGTTCTTCCTAATATCCAATCTAAATTTTCCTTGTTACAGTTTAAGCCCATTACTTCTCTACCCTGTGGACAGAGTATGGTTGATAATCTCCCCTCCTAAGTCCACAGAAAAAAAATGTTTTGTAGTCAACTGTTAAATATCTGCTAAAACACATGAAAATTATATTGAGAGCATGCTACAAATTGTATCAAAATCTTTTTTTCTGTGCCCCAGAAGGACAAAGTTCTACTAACTCATCAGCATTCTCACATACAGCCAGCTAGCTCTCTTCCTAAGCCATAAGTCACAATAGAACATGGTTGTAATCACAGACTATCAAGAGATTCTTACTGTGCCTTTCTAGACCTATGAAAATTGAGGAGGGAAGTGGTGGGTTTTGCAGGCCCATCATGGAGCTGGCCATCATTTTCATCGTAGCATGCTTCTAATTAGCCAAGGGGACTAGTGGCCCCACTCCTCACCACTGATTGGCTGAGAGAGTTGTCTGTCATGTGGCCATGTGCAATGGGCAGTCTTCTCAGCCAATCAACAATGAGTGGCAAGGGATGGCTGCTGTCTTGGCTGTTCCCCGTCACACCAGTGGCTTCACCCCATCCTGCCCACCCCCCCGGCGGGAGTCGTAGAAGCCATACGGACCTCTGGATCTCACCGGGGAGTCAGCATTTTATTTTTAGTATGTTTTGTGTGTTTGTGTATTTTGTGGACATTGAGCAATTTCACAACCAATGCGTGGTTTTGCAGTTTCCACAAAGTCTGCAAATCACAAATTGAGTAGGTAGGTCCCTACTTATATACCGTCTTACAAATCTGCAGAGATAGGCCCTTATCACTGAAGAACAAAATGTCCCTTTGTTCACTGGATGCAATGGATTGGCAAAAAATTAAACAGAGAACAATAAATGGAGGCACCACTGGGAGGAACACTAAAAGAAAGAAAAAGTGCCTCTACAGAATGATGAGTGTAATGAGTTTTAATTTGCCATTTAACCTAGAGTATCAGCAGAATATATATTTGCTTTTAACCAGTCAATTTCCTTGAATCAGGGGCTGAGATAATAAATGACCGTGTAAACGGGAGGCAGTAGACACAGGCTGGTAAAAGTGAGGTTTTTATTCTGGTAATTGGTTATAGCTGCCCAGGAAGATTTAGAAAGAACTGTCTTCAAAGCATGCTGTTATTGAAAAGAAAAGAAAAAACAGAGAAAAGATTGACAGTTTCATATACATGAATGGTAATATGCATTTCAGACAGATGACTGTTTCCAACACCTAATGATAAAATGTTATCTCTGTGGCTGATAACATTGCAGACTCCCCCTCTTAAGCAGGGCTGCTTTCAAGTTTATCTAGGAACTGCCTCTACACATTCCACATAGATAAAACACCTACAAAAAAACTCTAAATTTAATTCGCTGTTGTAAAATTGAGTGATCAATGTTTTGCACTGTTATGGGCCTGAGAGGGTAAAATGTTACCCTCTTATCTTACACATTTTCCAGTTTCAGAAAAAATATTTCTAAAACAGATGGTATGTCTGACTATTGTACAATCTGTTTCTACCTAGCACCTCTGTGAAGTGGGCCTGGCCTCCACTCCACGTGAGATCACTCAGAGTGCTCAGCACTTCACAGGATTAGTCCCTCAAAATAGTAACCCATTTTCCAATGTGACAGAAATCAAAGAGCTGATTGTGTTTATTCCAACAAATGTTCCAAAAAAGATCTCTAAGTGCACCTCCTATATGCCAAATGAACCCATTACACTAAACTTGTTAAAAAAATTATGTTTAAACAAAACTATTGAAAGGACAAAACTGTGCGGAGAAGTAGGCATGCCGAAGGGCAAGTAACAGCTGCAAGCAGACCTGGATAGGTTGGACAAGTGGGCAGAAAACAACAGAATGCAATTCAACAAGGAGAAGTGCAAAGTGCTGTGCCTAGGGAAGAAAAATGTCCGGCACACCTACTGCCTAGGAAATGACCTGCTGGGTGGCACGGAAGCGGAAAGGGATCTTGGAGTTCTAGTGGACTCCAAGATGAACAT
>JAGPOW010000261.1:62455978-62494343 GCA_030014935.1 Caiman crocodilus | reverse complement strand
CTGGGGTCATCTAGACCCAGCACTCTTTCCTGCCTATGCAGGGGGTCGGACTCAATGATCTATTGAGGTTCCTTCCGACCCTAACATCTATGAATCTATGACAGTAAAAAGTAAATCCATACTATAAATATTCCATTTGTGTCAGAGTGCTTATACAAAAAGCCCTCTCTGTACCGACAAAAGTGCTAGGCATATAAGGATCTTAATTTTAGGCAGCTTCTGGAGCTCTCAACCCCTGCACTGTTCACATGTTAACACCTTAAATAATTTTAAGCACACTTTGGGCAGTTTAAGCACACTTTGGGCAAAGTTACATTAATCCAGGGCAGATATATCTCCAATCTGTATTACCCAGATCATGTTCCATCAATGTGTGGCCACTCGTCATAGATGAGCTGCCCAAGTTGCAGTCCTCCAGCTCCCCTGAATGCAGTGTCCCCTCCCCCACACTTCTGTTCCATGTTAAAAAACTTTCCACCCCCTGAACTCTATTGCCCAGGGTGTGGTTCTGGCACTGAAACATCTCCCCCTTCTAAGCCCTGGAGGTTTGACCTTCCCATACCCAGGGGTGCAACCCTGTGGAAACATGTCAGCTAGCCAGGTCATGGAACATGCATAGATCTAGGAATGGGGTTGAGGAGGCATCAGGGGGAGCAAGGTAAGGGACCAGATTGGGTCCTCATGACCTCAGGCTTCCCTCCCAAGGCAAGGGCAGTAGCTCCCTCAAAAGTGCCTCACCTCACCACTCCCACCTCCCAATTACCCCAAGGAGCATGACCAGCACCCCCCACATTCTATCCCAATCCTAATTTATTAAAACATGAGATCTTCTTTAATTTACTTATTCTTTATTTCTTCTTTTTTTTCCCCTTCAGCGGCTGACTTCCATCATTTCATCACCTTTCTCCCACCCCTCCCATTTTATTAGATACCACCAACCCATTAAGTCTCTACCTCCTAGCTTCATGTTCCTACCTCCCTCCAAGTTTACCCCCACCCTCAATCCCCACCTAGAGCAGGGATAGAAGCCTGTTCTGGCTCACCAGTCCTCTAGTGCCAAGTCAAAGCTGTGCAGGTGGGGGACAGTCAGTCAGAGGTGGTTTTTAGCTTTAAAACCCCTAGCTAGCTCCAAACCCCTAGCTAGCACTAACACTGATCAACATTTGAGCAGCAAAAAGTGCAACATCTTACAAGGCTCTAAGTGACCACCTTACACATGACAGATTTCAGTTGCTTCCTCCTCATTCCTGTATTCACATACCTTGATCTGGAAGTTCAGTAAGAAAAGGCAAAATAGTCTATTTGGCAATTTGCCGAACTTTCTCATTTTTAAATGGAACCTTTTGTAACTTTGCTCTTTCATGCTTTTGCATCATTCAGAAGATGGCAGTAGTCTCTATCCTCGTTACTTTTAAAAGGTTTCTCAAAATAAATCTAATAATGACAATTCAGCCACAAAAAGGTAAAACTAACACAACCCAGCATTATAGTGTTTTCTTCTAAACGGAAGCCAACTTGTCCAAAAAAACAGGAGCTCTGATTACTGACAGGAATTTGCAGATATTTCATGAGCCACTAGGGGGAGCTCATGCAGTCCCATGATCACAAGCATGAAATCCTAACATTAACAAAGAGAAATCTACTTATTATAAACAAGTCTATGCAGACACACAAAAAGAATAAAGTTCCAGTACTGCAGTTGTGATGGCAATGGCCTTTGTAGTGAAGGAAACAATACTGCATATTAATTTAGTTTGAAATGTCAAAGTAAACTTTCCCTTCTGTGATTGTAACAATGGTATTGAGAGTGATAGCCAAGTTTAGCGAGACTAAGTCAACAGACAGATTTTAGTGAAAGCCACCCTGACATTCAACAGCATGTTACATTCACAGAGGTAATGTTTGTAAGCTGATATTTTTCTGTATTTTGACAGCAAAGTAGCTGGAAGTTGACTTCTGATGTTTGAAAAGAAAAATAAGTTACTTGATATGTTCCTCAAAGAGTGCATCTACACATGAGGCTTTAATGCACATTAGCCTAAATTAATGCACATTAAGGGAATGCATCTATGTGTGCATGCTCTTAATGAGAGTCAAGAAAGGTGAATTTAGGTTATTTGTGCCTAAATTGGATACCTGCAAATGCAGGTATTAAATTTAGGTACAAACAGTTAAAGCGCATTAATGGACATGTAGTTGCATTAAAGTTCATTAACACTGTGTGTGTCAAATGACTTGAGACTAACTTCAATCCCAAGTCAGTCTACACACAGCGCTAATGTGCTTTAACACCTGCATAAGCAGATGCCTGCCTAAACTGGCTTAATGCGCATTAAGCTAATGTGCATGCAATTTAGGCATATATAAATACAGGTTTAGACATGCCCAGTGAGAAAAAAAATTAGGGGACCTTTATTGGCATGTCAGCAATATCATCTGCTCATCAAGAGAAAGGTTGGGTTCCAACACAGAGTCCTGAATTAGGACCAAGTAGACCTGGGTTCTATCCCTGGCTGTGATCTGAATTGTTGTGTAACTTTGGGGAGGTCACTTAATTCCTCTATGCCTTCCATTCTTTAACTGTCTTGTCCACTTAGACCAGTGATTCTCATCCAGGATGTTTTGGTACCCTGAGGTGCCAGGAGATCCTTTTAAGGGTGCCACAGGGTGCCTCATTATATTAGTTCTGTTAGGTATGCAAACACTTGCATGTGATCCCAGTGAAACAAGGGGGTACTCCAGAAATCCATATGGTGAGATATACTGGAAACTGTATTTTCCTGCTGCTCTGAATGGGAATGCAGTGCATAACTACTGATACCAGAAAGTAGGTCCTGCAAACTACTGGGATGTATGAACTGGCTATAATGTAATCATAAAATCATAGAAAACTACAGCTGACATGAACTAGTAAAACTACTTGTTCAAAGCAGGCTTATCCCCGTTTAAATTATCCCAGAAAATGTTTAACCCAGACTTTAAAAATTCCAGTGATGGAGATACCACAGCCTCTCTAACTAATCTGTTCCAGTGCTTAGCCACTTGTACTAATACAATTTTTTTTCTAATAGCTAACCTAATTTTCCTTGTTGCCATTTAAGCCCATTACATCTAGTCCCCTGTAAACAGAAAGAAAAATTGATTGCCATCATCTTTGTACCAGCCATTTGTGTAACTGAAGACCATTATCAAATCCCTCCTCATTTTTCCATTCACCACAAAAAATCATCACAGATTTTCCAACCTTTCCTCATGTGTTCTAGACCTCTAATTATTTTTGTCTTTCCTTGAATTTATTTTTCTCAATTTGTCTATGTCTATGTCTTTCTGGAAGAGAGCTTCCTACAACTGGACACCATACTTCAGGTGAGGCTTTCACCTTGCAACAATCCCTCTGTAATGTAGTGACAGGAACACGTATAAGACTTTACAGCCTAGAACAGCCCTTGGAGGCCCCATTACCCTTGCCCTACCCCAGCCCTAGGGTTCCGTCTCCTTCTCACTTTCCCACCACGCCTTTGATGTAGTTGTTTGGTTGGAAGGGAGGCTTCCTAATAGGTCCAAGGGCAAACCTCAGTTCATCCAAATGCTAGGTAGTTCTTCCATGGCACCAGTTATGCCTTAAGGACTAATTAGCTGGCCTCAATCCATTGATGATGTGTAGGGAGTGCACGCAGGTGTACGTGCACCCCATAAGGTTAGCAGTGCACCCCTTGGCTCGCCACCGCAGGCAGCGTCAGCGGGCAGTCCCTGATCGCTGCTGGCCACTGTCGGTCTGTGGGTGGTTGACGACCTCCATTTGGCACTCACCAACCCCACCCCCTGCCACCAACACTGCTGTGGCTGCCTGCAGGAGCTCCATGCTCACTGCCACCATGCCCCCACTGACACTCCCACTCCTGCCACCTGTGGGCAGTCCCCATGCCCCCCCCAGCCTCTGGGGGTATGCGTCGTTCATGCCCTGATCACCTCTCACACCACACCCATGCCTCACAGATGACACTGTACCATCACTTAGGTGGGACGTCTAAGTGATGGTCCCATAAAGCCACCAGTCCACTTCAGACTCCTTTGTTGGGACTTCAGCCTTCCCAGCTTCTGCCCCTCTACTCTGGTACCTTAGCTAAAGCCTGATGTTCTAGACTTGTCTTCTGGGCTCCAGTCCTTATCTGACTTACTTTAGTCCTGGGCCCCCTGGCCCTGTCTCTGTCCTGCTCTCAGCACTAAGCCTGCTTCAGTTCTGTCTCCTCTGGACCCCCTGGCCTGGTCTGACTTGAGTTGCATTTGGCTACAGTCCTTCTCTAGGCTGCCACCCTATAAGGCTCAAGCCTGATCTATGTCTCAAGCCCCAAACCCCTGGCAGGACTTCAGACACTTGTGCCCTTAGACACACCTAGCACCTCTGCACCACAACTGCTAGTCCCAATCCCAGACCAAAAGTTACAATGCAAACCAAAACATAAGCCATTTTAGCACTCTGGCTAAATAATTCAATTTTCTAAGCCTGCTGGCCCCTTAAAGCAAATGCCATTTACCCTGACTCCACTCTCCTGCCAGCCCTTAGCCCTCTACTTGCAACTCTCTGGCATAGCAGGTTCAGAGTCCAGCAGCAGGCAGCTCCCTGCAGGGTTTCTTTCCCTTCAGCTTCCATGGCCACATCACCTCTTCTGGTCTCAGCCCTGCCTGGGCTTTTGAATCTCTCCCTGAGTCACCTGACCCCAACTTCCACCCCAAGCACTGCCCCCGAGGCAGGCAGCCATCTAATTTAGATCCCTTCCCCCATCAAGTCTGTTCACAGGGCTGGGCTGACCCACAGGCCTTGGGCTCCCTCCCCTTTCTCAGTAATGGAACAGGGTCCCATTACAGTAATACAATTAGGCATACAAAGGTCATGCAAAGACATCAGATATTCTAGAGAAAGAATAATTGAAAGAAAAAAAAAAAGACATCTAGCAACAAAGATCATAACATGAAGGCTACATTCCATACGTGATAGAATGATACAACTCCTGTTAATATTAATTGAAATTAGATGTGTGCTTTGGAAGAACAGGTCTCAGCCTCTTTTCAAATTTTCAAACTATGAAGTAAATGGTAAATTAGATAGCTGCACTTTCACATAATATGAGAAGCAATTCATATTCAGCCGTGTAAGAGTACTATACCAATTTTTTTTACTTCTTATCAGATTAATGCCCAATATTTACTAACCTTCATTTGAGGTGCTTACATACAAAGTACAGATTCATAAGTGGTACCAGTCTCTGATATGAGTACAGCCATATGTCTCTTAAAATAATAGCCTGCAGTGTACTGGCAGTTTACCATTATGTGGTTTTAGGTCAGAGTGCAAACAAACTGAACATGTCAGTACAGCAAAAAAGGTTCTGTACAAGTTGCTTAGCTAATGTTTTGATTCTCTGTAGTTAGGTTTCTATGGAACAAAAAGAAGCCAGCTCCAATGTTACTGATTATCATGATAGTCCTATAATACCAGTCAAACACAGAAGGGCAACCTTTTCACAAAGTATTTATAAAATCTGAGAAAGATTCTCCTGTTAAAGAATATTTTTCTGGGAGGAAAAAATGAATGCTGCTGTTATGGCTGTATGAATTGCAAGTTAGTACCATAAAAAGTTCCTTTAAAGATAAACTCTTATTTTTAAAAAGTTAACTAAATAACATGGTGCTGATGACATCAGCTTATTCTGCCATCAGTCAGAGAGAAGTTTTGTCATAAGCATCACTGTGGCAGGGCACTAAGTATGCCTGCCACTTTAAGGCCAGAAGCTGGCAGCCTCCAGGTGCTTGATTAGGGCAGCCATTTTGAGATCTATATAAACTCAGGCAGTTCGGCTGTGAGAGGCCAGGCAGCAGCATCACCTGGCTGGAGAGCTGCTGGCAAAACACTGGAAGTATGGGGGAGCTGTAAGGGGATGGAAGGAGGCTCCTGGTGCTGGGTATGACCTGAAAACTGCACCCTGTCAGGAGTGGGTGGCCTGGTGGGGCTCCCAGTGGCGCGGGAGCCCCCAGGAAATGCCAGGCAGGTAGAAGGTGAGACGGGGCGCCTTAAACCCTTGCCCCCACCGCCGGGTGGGTTACCCCATCTAGGGTGACTTGGAGGGTCCAGAGGGACCTGAGAAGAGTGAGGAGCTAGGGACCCAGCCTGACCGTAGGAGTACCCTTGACTGGCCCAGGTTGGGGCCAGGACCCAGAGAGGGGTCAGAAGTGCCAGGGGGCCCACCACGGGGGACGCCCAGAGCTGGAGGCCTGGGGTCCCGACTGGCTTGGAGGTGGGCCAGGGCAAGTTGCCGAAGGTCCGGGAGGGACCACACCCGAGAGGGGAAGATGGTTTCAGGGGGACAAGGTAGTCCGGATGACGGCGGAGAGGCCGCCTGATTGAGTGGGTTATGGACAGGTCCAGGAAGGATGAGAGTGGGCCCAGTATAGGGGCCGGTGATTAGAACATCGATATGCCATCTACAAGGCTTTGGCTGTGGTATGGGGATGGAAGGAGCCGCAGATAGCGCCCGCTTGGCATCGGGGTGCAAAATGAGCAGCCTCCCGCTTACAGAAGATCTAAATGAACCAGTTAAGATCAAGTCGTGGCGGGCGAGACTAGGCAGGCAGTTGGCCCAAGGACAGGTGGGCAGGCCATGGAAACCGGCCCTGAGGAGGCCCCCCCGTCACAATCACTAATAAATCATTCCAGAGAATGGACCCAAGAGAAAGATTCCTTGGATTAAATCCTGATGATCTAACTCAGTTCTTACTCAAGTCAAATGTTTACTGATTCCAATCCTGATGTCTTTCCTTGGGCAAACTGCTCTCACCCACTAATACAAACTAGAATTTTACCACAGTCACGATTGAGTACAAACTGAGTAAGGATCTGAGGTTCTTCCCGACATTAGGAATATTTTTGGGACTTCAAAATGTGTGCATGAGTAAAACAGATTTAGAAAACCAGGTTTCCAGGCTGCCAGACCCAAAACTGTTGTCTGGATGATAAAAGAAACCCTGTGATGGTAGAGCCTAACAAAAAATCAGAGGCATTCTCTATATGCCCAACAGGTTTAGTTCTGGGAGATGGCTTCTCCTACAGAATCTTGCAAAACAATGGTGATGCATAGGGAGTGCACGGGGGTGCGCGTGCACTCCCTGAGAGCACTGGTGCATCCCCTGACAGGCAGCACTTCCTACTTAGGCAATGGGCAGAGGGGGCAGGCTGGAACCCCAATGCCCCCCCCTGCAAGCACCAGCTGGAGAGTGGGGGCACCAGGTGAAGCACCAATGGCACTTACGGGAGCACCACAGCTGCTTTTGGGAGCACCGCTTGCTCTTCCCAGTCGGCACAACTGGCCGCAAGAACGCGCCGTCCTGATCAGTGCAATTGGCCACAGGGGGGCTGTGCTCAATGGAAGGGAGGCTCAATTGGGAGGCGTATGCTCAATGGAAGGGAGGGGCCATCACTAGCGCGGACTATACCTCAGTTGCTCAGGGCTGCAGAAGGGTGGTCAGGAAGGCCAAAGTGGAGATGGAACTGGGACTAGCTACCCAGATCAAGGACAACGAGAAGTCCTTTTTTAAATACATAGGGGGCAAAAAGAAGGTACCAGGTAACATGGGGCCTCTGCAAGACACACTAGGAAATCTGGTCATCACACCAGATGACAAAGCTAAACTATTTTACAATTTCTTTGCCTCCATTTTCCTGAGCAGAGACTGAGCCAGCCCACTCCCTCGGGACCCCCTCAGGCCCCAAGTGAGGTGCACCCAGGTGTAGGGTCAGTGAGGATCTAGTCAGGGAACTTCTGGCTGGATATATTTAAATCAGCTGGTCTTGACAATCTCCACCCCAGAGTGCTGAGGGAATTAGCAAAGGAACCCTGGCACAGCTTTAAGAGCGCTCGTGGTGCTCTAGTGTGGTGCCAGAGGACTGGAAAAGGACCAATGTGGTCCCCATTTTCAAAAAAGGGAGGAAGAAGGACCCAGGGAACTATAGGCCAGTTAGTCTTACCTCGATTCTGAGTAAGCTTTTTGAGAGAATTATCCTGAAGCAGGTCCACGAGGGGTTATGTTTAGGGGCAACCAACATGGGTTCATTAGAAGCAGGTCCTGTCAGACCAACCTGGTGGCCTTCTATGACCAGGTCACAAAATCCTTAGACACAGGTGCAGCAGGGACCCAGCCTGGAACATAGTCTTTCTAGACTTCACGAAGGCCTTCAACACTGTCTCTCACCCCATTCTTATTAAAAAACTAGGGGACTGTGGCATCAACAATTACACAGTCAAATGGATCACTAACTGGCTGGAGGGCTGCACCCAGAGAGTGGTGGTGGACAGGTCTTATTTGACTTGGAGAGATGTGGGCAGTGGGGTCCCCCAGGACTCAGTTCTCGGCCCCGCACTGTTCAACATCTTCATCAGTGACTTGGATGAGGGGGTAAAAAGCACCCTTTTCAAATTTGCTGATGACACTAAGATGTGGGGAGATGTGGGCACGCTAGAAGGGAGGAATAGGCTACAATCAGACCTAGACAGGTTACAGAGGTGGGCGGATAAGAACAGGATGGGTTTCAACACTGACAAGTGCAAAGTGCTGCACCTGGGGAGGAAGAACCAGCAGCATGCCTACAGGCTGGGGATCTCCCTTCTCGTCAGCACAGAGGCAGAAAAGGATCTTGAAATCATTATTGATGACAAAATGAACATGGGCCAGTAGTGTGGGGATGCAGTCAGGAAGGCCAACCAGATCTTTTCATGCATCCACAGATGCATCTCAAGCAGGTCCAAGGAGGTGATCCTCCCCCCCTATGTGGCATTGGTCAGGCCGCAGTTGGAGTATTGTGTCCAGTTCTGGGTGCTGCACTTCAGGAGGGATGCGGACAACTTGGAGAGGATTCAGAGAATGGCCACTCACATGATCAAGGGCCAGCAGGGCAGGCCCTACAAGGAGTGGCTAAGGGACCTGAACCTGTTCAGCTTCCACAAGAGGAGGCTGAGGGGGGTCTAGTAGCCTGTTACAAACTAATCGGAGGGGACCAACAGGCATTGGGGGAGTCACTGTTCCTCCTGAGCACTACCAGGAATGACTAGAAATAACAGTCACAAGCTGGCAGAGGGTAGATTCAGACTAGACATCAAGAGGCACTACTTCACAGTTAGGGCGGCTAGGATCTGGAACCAACTTCCAAGCGAGGTGGTGCTGGCTCCTACCCTGGAGGTCTTTAAGAGGAGGTTAGACGAACACCTTGCCAGGGTCGTTTGACCCCAGTACTTTTTCCTGCCATGGTAGGGGGTCGGACTTGGTGATCTGGTCAGGTCCCTTCTGACCCTACCAACCATGAAACTATAATCAACAGCACAAGAACAGACAAATTGTTACAGGATTAAGGAGTGCACTTGATGCTAAAACTTTGTCACAAATATGCAAAATATAGAATTATTTACCAGGCCTTTCTACAACAAAAAGTATTGTATTTAATTTTCTTACTCTCTCTATTTGTTTATGAGAGGAATTATTGTAACCTTCATTTGGGCTATGGACAAACAGAAATTCCTACAACTACTTCACTAGTGGAATAATGCTTTTATCAGTATCTGTGGTTGAAATGCAGCTTAAGGCTAGATTCTATTTCCTCCTAGAGTCACTGTTAAATGAGGCTTGTGTCACGGTGGGGATCCTACAGGAGGACCATGATTTCCTTGAGGCCCTCTCTCCGTGTCAAGTTGGCCCAAGGGCAACCTCTATTTGTCGCCTGCCTGCTATGTCTTTGATGGTTTGAATTCATTGGGAGGCTGCCTTACGCCCTCTTGGACACGTCTCCAGGTTGACTCGGACCCCATAGTTTCCCAGACTCCTTGTGGGTCTTGTCTTACAAATGGGTGCTTTGGGGCACCCTAGCCTTATGGGCTATGCATGGCTCCAACCTCCCCTGATACCACACCCCAAACCTTGCAGATGGGATGGAATTTGGTCTGTCTCTATAGATACATCGTCCATCTCTCGGGCCTCCTCTGTACACTCACCCACTCTCTGGGGCCTCCTGTGCCCACTATAGGCCTCCTCAATCAAACCACCCACTTCTAGGGCTCTCTGTGGCCACACTGGGCCTTAACAGGCCAACCACCCTCTCTCAGAATGCTCCTCTAATGCTGCCCCTCTCCCGGGGCTCTTGACGCCCACTCTGGGCTGTCTCTGTAACATTGCCCCTCTCCTGGGCCTCTCTGTACCAGCGCCCCTTTCCTGAGGACCTCTCTATAATGCTGCCCCTCTCCTGGGGACTTCTGTGCCCACTCTAAGACTTCTCGGCTATGCCACCTGACTCCTGGGCCCACTGCACTGCTACCCCCTTTCTCCAGGGCTCATCGCCCTTCTCCGGGGTTTATCATAGTACTAGGCCCTTCTTCAGGGGCTCACCATGCCTGCACTGGGCTGCTCAGTGTCATAAACCAAATCATTTGAGTGTCCCTGTCACAATAGAACTGCCCTAAGCAACTGCAGTTACCTCTGAATTTGGTACGTTCTACCTCATTAGTTATTCCTTCCTGGCGATTTTTCGTTGGCTACTCTAAACGTATAAAGCTCCATGCAGCTTCCGCCCAAGTTGGAGAGCTCTGAGCACGTGGTAGAGTATGGAGAACTTTGACACGTGGCAGAGAAAAGCTGGCAGACTGGCCATCCTCCAACATCTCCCTGTCACCGTTTGCTCCCAATGTATCCTTCACCCTGCATGATCATTTCCGTCTACAAGCTCGCCAGTTTGTTCTGTTGCAAGTTATCTATAACTACTCAAGCAACTCATTACCTGTAACTACGTAAGCAACCTGCGTCGCAGCCACCAGCAGTGTAAGTAAAATTAAAGTTATTTTTGCAACCAATACACTGTGTCACGCCTCTCCATCACCAACCCACCTGGTATCCAATTAAATTAGCAATCCTCCTCTGGACGGCTCCGGCCACCCGAGACATTCAGTAGTACCCCTTCTCTGGGGCTTGCCACACCCACACTGGGGCTTCTCAGATATGTGAGCCCCCCTTCTGGGGGTCGCCATGCCCAACTTGAGCTACTCAATATGGTCCCCACTCTGGGGCTCACCACGCCCATGCCTGGGCTTCTCAAAAGTGCCCCTCTCTAGGGCTGAGGTCTATACACCCTGTATGCTGCATCCTCCTGGGCGCCGTGTCCTCACGCTCTGCTGTAAGGCTCCGTCAAAGATACTGCACCCTCACTGGCGCTGGGGTCCCCATGCCGCTGTGGGTCCCTTCTGAGTATGCTGCACCCTCACTGGCACCGGGGTCCTCACACTCTGTTGTGAGTATCAGATGAAGCCTCCTCCAACCCCTAATAGCCTCACCCTAGCCACCAGTGTAATAAACAAAACAGAACACAAGCCCCTAGGCTACAACATAACTATAAGCCGCCTGGCTATAACCACATTGCTCCGACATCTTAGAGCTGCCATCTGTTATCTGGCTTAGGCAGTACCTGCAGATCTCACTACATCTCATATCATAGCTGAGGGATATCATGGCTCCTGTCTCTCTGGCTGCTGGCAGCCTGGCCTCAGCTCTGGGCTTTATAAGGGCAGGCTTTGCCCCTTACAGCCAGCTAACCACTGTCAGGTGTGGGTCATTCACTGCCTCCAGTTGCCCTGGCAACCTGCAGGTGGGCTCTTATTCCCTGCTAGGGCTCTTTGCCCTGGCAGTTTCCTCTCTCTAGGAGCAAAGCACAGAGGTGCCCTGTGACAGCTTGATATCAATGGCAAAACTCCCGCTGACCTGAGTGACAGAAAGACTGGGCCCTGAGAATGAATTTTGTACATGGCAACAATACATCTGGAATGAACCAAATGGTAGATGTTCATTGTATCCTTTTTTCATGGGTATATGGCCCAAAGAACTAGCTCTGGTCAAGAACCTCAAACTCAGCAGAGGGTGAATGCTTTATCCACAGTGGGCTGTAGATTCCTCCTTCTCTCTCTCTCTCTATCTCTCACCATTTCCATGTATCCCCTCCAGTTCCTGTTTTCTAGCCCATGACAAAAGTGGGGCACACCAGTGACATTTTGGCATTACACAGCTGCAGGTTCAGATTGTGCCCTTGTAGAGGAGACATGTATAATAATCTGGTGTCAGTCTTAAAGAATTGGTTTTCAGATCCAACGTTTAAACTAGAGCAACATGAAGCATCTTCACTACAGTTACTAGCATGTGCATGCACTTTTCCAATCAGGTATTCCATTATTTCCGTTACCTTGCGTGCTTATTCTCCTTAAGGAGCTAATTATTATAAAGGCTCCCTTCTATGCATGCAGGTTAAGTGTAAATTAATCTCTGGGAGCCTGTTTGTTTCTCAGTTAGAGCCAGGTTATATAGAAGTTTCCTGTTCGTTGTGCAGCCAGTTCCTGTAATCTCCTAAAGAGGTTTTTTAGCTGAGAATTGTTATCAACAAAGAATGTTTCTAAAAGTTTGAGACAAAAACTGGCATCTCCTCCCATTAGCACTGGTTTCTCAAAAAAAAATCCAAGGTTCTCTTTGGATTAATGGAACATCACAAAATCTAGCCAGAGCTATTAGTTTGGAAATCTTTATAGCCTGGAAATGGGGAGGAAAATATCTCGGAAAATATTCGCTTTTTTTTTTTTTTATCAAGCTTCAACTTAAAAGTAGTTAGACTTGCTTTCTTCCAGAATCTCACTGCTCTGATGATAAGCAACTTCCTTTTAATATCCGCCTAAATTGTAAGAGTACCATTACAACCATGGATGGATCCAGGATTTTGCAAAGTGGGGTGCAGAACCAGCAACTGATGCTTCAGGGTTGGCCCTGCCTTCAGCAGCCCCCACACCAGGAAAGGCAGCAGCTGGGGTCTTTAAGTCCCCAAATCAGTTAAGAATCCTGCTTCCCTACCCCAGCTTTTGGTACCATCTCTCTTCCCATCCACAGTTAGCAGCATGTTCCTGTCCTTCCCATTTGCCCCTCCCCTGCCCACTGCTGCTACTATCTGAAGCTGACTTGTGGCACAGGAGGGCAGGAAGGAGAGCCCATAATTACTTCTGCCCCACTACAGCTAGGCTGTTGGGGGATCCAGGCTCAGCCTAAGTTCCTCCTCCCTGAGCCTGCTCCTGGACTGATAGGGAACACTAGGGGGACCAGGAAGAGAGGAGGCCACTTCAGCTACTGCTGCTGTCCCTAGCTGAGCCCAGCTCTCTGTGCAATCCAGCTGGAGTTGGGCAGGAGTGGCTTTTGAGCTCCTCCTGCCCTCAGGTCAGCTGGAGACAGCAGGGATAGAGGTAGTAGCTGAGAAATGACAGCAGGTGAGGGGGTATAGTCAGAGAAGGAATGTGCTAATGAGCACAGAGGGGAAGGGAGGGGAAATCTGCGTCTAATTCAGAGACTTAAAAAAACATCCCCTGCTTCCACAGCATGGTTTAAAGGGTGGGGAGGGTGCAACTGTACTAATGTACCCCCTCTGGATCTGTCTCTGACTACAGCTACTATGATCAGCATTAACTTCCAGCCAGATATCTGCCAGACTAACAATGCAGTTCAGAGAGGAACACCCAAATCCTAGAATTTGCCCCCTTCCATTTGCAAAGCCTTTTTGCTATATATACCACAGCTATAAAAGAGCATCTTCTGGGTCCCCAAAAGGTATAGGACTATCACAAACACCTAGGGCTTCTGGATCTTGTTTTACTCTTGCTTGCCTTCTTTTACACTTCACAGCTGAGGGCATCAGAGGGCCAACACTAAGTAATGCTGAACAAAGAGGAAACCAGAACAACTGATTATGAGAGTTCCAGAATAAAGGCATAAATATAGATAGGCATATCATTACAAAGAAAGAAATGATGTTATTAGATTCACCGTCCACCAAAAGGCTAGGAATTCTACCAGCAGAACAGAAGTCATAGACTTCAGATGGGCAGACTTTGGTAAACTCAGGAATGTAGTTGGTAAGGCCCTTCACAACCAGTGATTGGACAACGTGGGAGCTCATGAAGTCTGGTGCTTCCTTAAAGAGGCTATTCTCACTGCTCAAAAAGAGGACATCCCCATGCAGTCAAAAAGAGGGAAAGGGGCCAAGAGACCTACCTGGCTCAACAGACACATTAGGGAACTTCTTAAAAAGAGAAAAGAAGCATACATGCAATAGAAAAACAGTTCAGCATCCAGAGAAGAGTACGTTCATGTGGCCAAGCTCTCCAGACATGAGACAAAGAAAGCCAAGGCACTCATGGAAATCAAGCTGGCAACCGGAATTAAAGACAAGAAAAGATCTTTGTTTAGGTGTTAGGGTGACAATAATTTGGATTTTTGGGGAGCATTGGATCTGCAGGTGGAACAAGGCTTTAATCTGTCTCAGCAAAATTGCTGACCACAAGGCAAAATGATATATTAAAAAAATAACCTTGCAGATCCTTAGGCAAGTAGTTTGTTTAACAAAGAATAGTATGCAGGATAAATAAATCACTGGGCAAAAGACGAACAAGATGCAGCCCACCAGCTGTCATTTGGAGATAAGGTAGAAGCCAGACCTTGGAGAAGCTGCTGAAGTCAGCAGAAAACTAGAAAGAACAAGTAGTTGACCGAGAGTAGCCAGGTTCATGGCTTTATCCAAGCACTCTTAGCAAAGAGGCATGCAAATGAGTTAATGCATAGGTAATTACATGCTAACGAAGTAAACAGCAGGAGAGCTCAAGATAGGAAGAGAAATGGGTGGAACAGGAGGAAGGACCTTGGTCCTGGGAAAAATCTTTGAAAAAATTGTTAAGGAAGCCATCAACCACAAACTCGCAATTGGTGGGGTACTGAGAAAACAACCAGCATGGCTTTGTCACAGGGAGGTCATGCCTAACAAACCTGGTATCCTTTTATGACCAGGTAACTAATCAGCTGGACATGGGACAGAAGGTGCTTTGCTACTGTTTCCCATGAAATTCTCTCAATTAAGTTGGAAAGTACTGGCCTAGACCAGGCTACAGTGATGTGGGCTGGCAACTGGCTCAGTGACTAATCCCAGCAGGTGGTAACTGATGGGGTGGCCTCATCCTGGAGGGCCATCTCCAGTGATGTCCCCCAGGGATCAGTGCTTGGGTCTACGCTCTTTAACATCTCTATCAATGACCTGAATGGAGTGAAAAGCACAGTGATTAAATTTGACGATGATACCAAGCTGTGGGACCATCGGGCATGTCTGAGGACAGGACAAAGATCCAGGATGACTTTGACAGGCTGGTCCTATGGCCTGAAAGTAATCAGATGAGGTTCAACAGGGACAAGTGCCAGGTCCTTTATCTGGGCAGGAAGAACCCTTACCATATCTATACAATGGGTGGCTGTCCACTGGCTGGCACTGCATCCAAAAGGAACCTGGGGGTGACGACCGGCCAGGGGATGAATATGAGTCATCAGTGCAATGATGGTCACCAGCAGGGCAAATAGAACTCTGGCGTGCATCAGCAGATGTGTTGCCAACAGATCCAAAGCGGTGCTCCTCCCCCTGTATTTGGCATTGGTGAAGCCACAGCTGGAGTACTATGTTCAGTTCTGACCACCGCACTTCAAGAAGGATGTGGACAAGCTTGAAAGGGTGCAGAGAGGGGCCACCCTTCTGTCGGTCAAGGACCTAGGGGACAGGCCTTATGAGGAGAGACTTCAGGAGCTGGGTTTGTTCAGTGCAAGTAAAAGAAGACTGAGGGATGACTTGATAGCCCCCTATAAATATTATTTGTAGATAATAACCCCCAAAGGGGGAACACCAGGATCTGGGAGACCAACTTTTCAGAAAAGCACCCCCTGGAAGGAAGAGGACCAATAGGCACAAGCTAGGTGAGGAAAAGTTTCAGTAGACATAAGGAAAAACTTATTTTCCATATAGGTAACTAGAATCTGGAACACACTTCCAGCAGAGTTGGTGCAGTCATCATCCCTGGCAGTGTTCAAGAAGAGACTGAACAAGCACCTTGTTGAGTTCATTTGAGCCCAATTACCTCCTGCCCATGGCAGGGGACCAGACTTGAAGATCTTACAGGTCCCTTCCATTCTTTCTTTCTATGATTCTACTACATATCGGTGCATCAAACATGAAAACAACAGAGGAGCTAGAAATAATATAAGGGCTTTTTATGTATTTGCTTGATGTGAATAAATTGCTAGAAACTTAAGTTGTTGCTATAATATAGACTGGGAAAATGGCTTTGGTAGCAGTATTTCCCTTTCTCTCTTTTGTACAAAGGAATCCATAGGGTTTCAAAAACATTTCTTGGGAAGGTAGAATTTTTATGCGGTAGACTCAGCATGGATCTCATGTATAAAAATCTAAGTATATGTGAGGTTTCATATTAGACAAAAGGTGAAGAAGTCAATGGACATAACGGCGGTGAAAAAGCAAAGGTGGTTTCCAGCCAGTGTTCCACCACATTGTAACTTTAGGCCCGAATTAAGTTTTTCCATGGAAGTGAGAGCACCCTAAAGATTGCTCTAATTTACAAAAATTAATATAGTTTTCTAGATACTGATGCTACTTACAGACATCAGAAAAAAAAAAACCTGGCACTTTACTTTAAGCTTGGCACGCCCCTGCATCAAGCACAGCACATACCCAGAAGAGGCATCATGCTATTTTGATCCTGCTCAATCAACATCTGTATAATTATTGCATGCTTCAAAGGGATTTTTTGGATTAAATCAGCTATTAGATAAAAGGGCCAAAAAGCCCCGCTGGAACACACGATCTATACAGACACTGGTAAGTCAGGTCAAACTTGGAGTGCTTCCTCTTCCAGTAAAGCATTGGGGTGGAGGGGTTCACATCTGTCATTACTCTGACTGACAGAGTTCATTGTGCTTTGGCTTCAACCCCAACATGCATCAAAAGGGGAGGAAAAAGATAGTAAAAAAGGAATCATCCTCCCAGGTGGAACTGTTATACAACTCCTTTTACAACTTCTGCAGTGCACTTAGTAAAAGCTGAGGATCTAACCCAGAAGTTTATGGGAATCAGGAAGGTGACAGTTGAGTAAAACTGTACTGCTAGATAATTTCAACTAACCAGCATCCTCAGAAAAAGTCACACAAGAATATCATTTTAAAAATTCAATAATCAATAAATTGCATTAGAATTTATGACTTAATTTAATGCAAGTAACCAAGCCATTACAAGTGACCATGATATACAGTAATTAAAGTCAGCATAATCACAGAGGATCCTACCTGGGGTATTTCTATGGCACTTAATTTCAAGAGAAGTGGGGGGGTTTTCCTTCTAAAAAGGAACTTAGTTATTGAAACCCTGAAGGGGAAGGGTGGGAAATTAAAATTCATGGAATCAGTATGGGGGCTGCATAAGAATACCTTAGTGGAGAGGTAGAAGATATATTACATTACATCGAAACAGCCAAAAAGTAATATAACTATACCTGGGTGGTTAAATAGCCAGGTTCAGGAGCTCAGCAGGGCTAAAGATATATCATTTAAACTTGAAAACCTGGCCCAAGTGAAAACAACTGAACAGACTGTGAGGTCTAGCAAATACCTTTTGTACTTAAAAATGCTGGTTTCAAGGAAGCTAGGCTCAACCCACACTTTTTAGATGTCCCAGAGCATAGATAGTCCCAGGAGGGAGAAGAGGCTTCCTGATCCCAAGGTTCCAGTACCATGCAGGCAGCTGGGCAGCACTGAGGCTGGGCGAACTATCAGATGACTGTTAGAACCCATCCCTGACAATGCCAGGTCTTGAACTGGACCCAGGACTGTTGGAGTCATGTCTGACAATCAGCTGATTGTTGGACCCAGACAAACAGCCCCACATCTTGAACCAACCTATGGCTACAAGGGTTGGGTGCAATAATCAGCTGATTGTCAGACCCTGCCCCAACAACCCCAAGTCTGGAACCCACCTAGGACTACTGACAATCTGGACTACTGGGTCTGACAATCAGCTCATCTTCAGACCCAGCCCTAACAGGCAAAGTCTCAAATCCATCAGGACCAGTCCTACAGTTAACTGATGGATGGACCTAGGCCCAACAGCCCTGGGTCTAGAATCTGCAGGGAGCTGTGCTCAGCCCTGGGTCTGGGACACAGCTGCCCCCACCCAGATCTGCAGAATCAGGCTGGTGGCAGCTCAGCAGTGATGGCAGTAGCAAATGAAATGTTATACCCCATCCCAGACTCTGGCATGGAAAGAGGTGCAATTTTTCAGATGGGACATAAGTTCTCTCATCTCATTTGTGCCATTGTTTAAAGATTTGCCAGGGAGTAAGCTGAACACCTGCCTAAGTTCCAGAAGGTAACCTGTTTCTTACTAGTGAAAAAGAATACATTTTGGCCTATAATTACGTAAATAGAAAGCATGAAATAAGAGGATTTTGGAGTGTACTGCATGGGACATATTTAAAGAACTTGGCAGATAGCTCATAATAAATAATTAATTCAATTAATTTTATTTGAATGTTTCTAGTTACAAACTGTCCACAGGCTGATCATAACTCTCCCAAATGTGTGCACTTTTAATGAATAAATGTTTTAATTATCCAACCATATCAACATATCGTCAGAAAGTATTTTATGAATAATATTGACAATTTATCAAAAATTAAATAAATATTTTCAACTTCAGTATCAGTTTCGGACTTGAAGATTCAAAAACGTATTATTAAGTTTAAAAACTGGGTTGGGAGAGAAAGAGGGTTGTGTAGGAAACTGTGCATGAAAGATGCACAAGACTAAGCACAAGATGAGCTATACACAAAATTTGTTCTTATTTAATTTTCTTCCTGTTTACAACTCCAAACTGCACTATTTCCAGATTTTCAACTTTTCACCTTCCCCATGCAGGAGCTATAAAATGAAAACAGGAATCATCCCAGAACAAAAACAGTTTCCAGCCTCAGTAAATATTTTACATACTCAGAAAAGGGTGGGGAAAAAGCAAAAACAAGAAAACTTCAGAGATGTTCTCATCCCCAAATTTTTATGCTTTGATACCAAGCTATGCTTTTGATACCAAGCGAGCGCTGCAAGTACCACTCGAGCAGATTGAGGGATGGCGGCTCCGGGACACGGGAGCAATATTGTTACAGCCAGATGGCCTTAAGCTAAGTTATAGCCAGGAGGCTTGTGTTTTGTTTGGTTAGTGATTGAATTAGACCAGTGGTTTGGGTGAGGCTAAGGGGTTGGAGGAGGCCTCAGGGGCAACCCTGGCGGCGGGGGAACCCCAGCACCAGTGAGGGCGCAACCTACTCATAGGAGACCCACTGTTGCATGGGGATCCAGGCGCCAATGAGGGCACAGTTAGCGGGGTGTGTGGACTCCAGACCTGCCCTGGAGAGGGGCATATGAAGAGCCCCAGTGGGGGTGTAGTAAGTCCTGGAGAGGGGGCAACTTTGCAAAGCCCAGGTGTGGGCATGATGAGCCCCGGACAGGAGGCAGCCTCTTACGGAGCCCAACAGTGGGTGCAACGAGCCCCAGACAGGGGTCAGCATTTTAAGGAGCCCAAGTGCGGGTGCAGTAAGCCCCAGAGAGGAGGGCAGAACTATTAAGGAGCCCAGCATGGGCACAGCAAGCCCCAGAGAGGGGGTAGTATTATTGACGAGTCCTAGCACGGGCACTGCGAGCCCCAGAGAGAGGGGTAGCAATTGAGGAGTCCCAGTGGGGGCATGATGAGCCCTAGGAGAGGGCCAGGATTAGGAAGCCCCACATGGACACAAGAAGCCCCAGAGAAGGGGGACTATTGTGGAGAAGGCCCGAGAGTGGACTAGATTGCGGAGAAGGCCCAAGAGCGGGCTAGATTGTGGAAAAGGCCCAAGAGAGCGGGTGGGTATTTGTGATTTGTGATCGGACAATGTCTCTTACATCTGTGAGGCTTGGGGCATGGTATTAGGGGTGGGTAGGAGCCACGC
The DNA here is from genome assembly GCA_030014935.1 of Caiman crocodilus. NCBI lineage: Eukaryota > Metazoa > Chordata > Crocodylia > Alligatoridae > Caiman > Caiman crocodilus. Next base: position 62,474,427 of record JAGPOW010000261.1, on the reverse strand, counting down.
ATAGCCCATAAGGCTAGGGTGCCTGGGGAGCACCCATCGTACAGGCAGACCCAGAGAGTCTGGGGAACCACAGGGACGGAGGTCCCAATTAGCCGTGCCCAAGGAGGTGTAAGTCAGCCTCCTAAACTGACGGAACATCAAAGATGTGGCAGGCAAGACTAAGAGGGTGCCCTTGGGCCGGCCTTGATGCAGTGAGCGGGACCTCAGGGAAATCACGGCCCTCCTTGAAGATCCTCTCCTGTGACAGCGCAACTGGCTGTTTCCTCACCTTGCATGACGTGATGTTACCTGGAGTGTTGGAACTTACGAACTGTGGCAGTATGACATATCAATGTTATGCTTCTGAAAATATATTTCGTCCTTTCCTGGCAACTCGCTGCAGACTGGTGACTGGTGGCTCATGGACCGACTTGCACTGGTCCGCAAACCACCACTTTGAGAAGCACTGGTCTAAGTTATAGGTTAGACTCTGTGCCAGGAGTCTGGCACAAAAGGGCAAGGAACATTAAAGGACAATAACTTGCTCTCTGATAGTCTACCTAGCCCCACCCTATCTATGTAAAGTAAGCCACCCACCAGGGATGCTTTAATTTGTGCCAGCTGACATCATTCCTCAGGGGATCATCCTCCAGCTGGAGATAGATGAAGGATAGTATACTACAGTTGCCACGCCTCCTTGTTCTTAAATTGGATTAGTTAAGAATAGGGCAATGGATTCCATTAAAAGACTCTACATATGTTTGCATGTACAAGTGTACTGCTACACTATTTTTAAGTGAAAGCAAAACCTGGAAGGAGAAAAGGATCCATACAAGGGATTAATACCTACAGGTATACTGTGTTTTCAGGAGCCAACCACATTGTGTGTTGGCAATGTTTCCAGGCACCAAAAAAACCATGAGGTGGAATGGTTTTATTAACTAATTCTGAATATCTTATTCAGATGACTTGCTTCCCAGCTCAAATCAATGGACCCAATCATAGAATCATAGACAACTAGGGTTAAAAGGGATCTCAGGAGGTCATCTAGTCCAAACCCCTGCTCAAAGCTGGACCATCCCCTACTAGGTCACCCCAGCTAAAGCTTTGTCTAGCCAAGTCTTAAAAACCTCCAAGGATAGAGATTCCATCACCTCTCTGGGTAACCTGTTCTAGTGCTTTGCTCCCCTCCACATGAGAAAATTCTAACTAATATCTAACCTTAATTTCCCTTGCTGCAACTTGATATCATTGTCCTTTGTTCTGTCATCCGCCACCACTGAGAACAGTCTAGCTCCATCCTCTTTTCTCCAAACTACCATTCAAGTAGTTGAAGGCTGCTATTAAATACCCTCTCAGTCTTCTGTTCTCTAGACTTAAATAACCCAGTTCCCTCAGCTTCTCTTCACAAGTCATGTGCCCTAACCCCCCTCACATTTTTTGTTGCTCTCTGCTGGATTCTCTCCAATTTGTTCACATCCTTTCTGTAGTAGGGGGCCCAAAACTGAACATGGTACTCCAGATGTGGCCTCACCAGTGCTGAATAGAGGGGAAGAATCATTTCCTTTGACCTACCAGAAACACACCTACTAATGCAGCCCCGTATGCCATCAGCTTTCTTGGCAACAAGGATACACTGCTGGCTCGTATTCAGCTTATTGTCCACTGTAATTCCCAAGTCTTTTTCTGCAGAGCTGCTGTCCAGCCGGTTTGCTGCCAGCCTGTACTTGTGCATAGGATTATTCCATCGTAAGTGCAGGACTTTGCACTTGCCTTTGTTGAATCTCATGAGATTTCTTTTGGCCCATTCCTCTAATTTGTCTAGGTAACTCTGAATCCTAGCTCTACCCTCCAGCATATTTACTACTACCCGCAGCTAGGTATCATCTGCAATATTGCTGAGGGTGCATTTTAAGCCATCCTCCATGTGGTTGATGAAGACATTAAACAAAACTGGCCCTAGGACTGACCATGGGGCAGTCCACTTGATACCAGCTGCCAGCTAGATACTGAGCCATTGATTACTACCCTCTGTACCTAATGCTCCAGCCAGTTTTCTATCCACCTTACAGTCCATTCATCCAGCCCATACTTTCCACTCTTATAAGCTTCCTTTTTGCAATTTAGTTTACTGACGAGCTCCCCACTAAGCCAAACTGGTCTTCTGCCATACTTGCTAGTCTTTCTGCACATCAGGATAGTTTGTTCCTGAGTCCTCAGTAAGGTTTCTTTAAAGTAAAGCCAGCTCTCCTGGACTCCTCTCCCCCTCAGTCCAGCTTCCCAGAGGATCCTGCCCATGAGTTCCCTGAATGAGTCAAAGTCTGCTTTTCTGAAGTCCAGGGTCCTTGCTCTGCTGCTCTACATCCTTCCTTTCCTCAGGATTCTGAATTCTATCATCTTGTGGTCACTGCTGCCCCAGTTGACATTTACTACTATATCTCCCACCAATTCATTCCAGTTTGTGAGCAGCAGATCAAGAAGACCATGGCCCCTAGTTGGCCGCTCCAGCATTTGCACCAGAAAGTTGTCCTCAACACTCTCCAAAAACTTCACAGGTTATGTGTGCACTGCTGAGCTCTTCAATGAGTTTTTTGCTTTCATATCCCTGAACACAGATCAAGCCAAATCTCCCAATTGGATTATAGATGAGCATAGGAGAGAAACCAGCCTGCCAACTATTAGCACCGACTTAGTGAAGAGACACTTGGAGGGGCTGGATGTGTTTAAGTCAGCAGGCCCAGATGATCTTCATGCAAGGGTGCTGAAAGAAATGGCTGGTGTCATAGCAGAACCACTGGCATGGTTGTTTGAGCACTCGTGGTGCTCAGGTCAGGTCCCAAAGGATTGGAATAGGGCTTATGTGGTCCCTATTTTCAAGAAGGAGAGGAAGGAGGATCCGGGTAACTGTAAGCCAGTTAGCCTCACCTTTATCCTTGGGAAAACTTTTGAAAAAATTATTAAGGATCATATTTGTGGGAGTCCAGCAGGAAAAATAATGCTGAAGGGCAACCAGCACAGGTTCATAGCAGGTAGATCCTGCATGACTAACTTGTTTCTTTTTATGACTTGGTCACAAAATGCTTAAATTCAGGGGACAAGATAAATGTCATGTACCTGGATTTTAAGAAGGTCTTCGATATGGTATCTCATCCTATTCTCATAAATAAACTGAGCAGTTATGACATAGATGATTTCAGAATCAGGAGGGCTGGCATATTGGCTAATGGGATGCACTGAGAGAGTGGTGGTGGATGGATCAGCATTGACCTGGAAAGATGTGGGCAATGGAGTTCCCCAAGGTTGAGTCCTTGGACCAGTGCTATTCAATGACTCTATCAGTGACTTGGACGAGGGCATGGAGAGCACTCTATCCAAATTCATGGATGACGCCAAATTATGGGGTAAAGTAAATACACTAGTGGGCGCGGAACAAATCCAGGCAGATCTGGACAGATTGGAGTAGTGGGGAGAACAAAATAGGATGCGGTTCAACAAGGATAAATGCAAAGTGCTGCACCTAGGGAGAAAGAATCACCAGCACACTTACAGGCTGGGGGATGACCCTCTCAGCAGCACTGTAGTAGAAAGGGATCTCAGAGTCATAGGCGACTCCAAGATGAACATGAATCAGTGATCAGTAAAACTAACCACACTTCATCATGCATTAGCAGGTGCATCACAAACAGGTCCAAACTATCCCACCAAGTCTCTGTTATTGCAATCACGTCATAGTTCTATGACTTTGCAAGGACTTCCAATTCCTTCTTGTTTCCCAAGCTCCATGCATTTGTGTACAGGAACCTGAGATAAGTAGTTGATTGCCCTGATTTCTCAGGAAATGTGAGAAATTGCTCCCTCCTGTTGCCCCCTCATGCTTGCTTTTCCTCCAGGTCTCCCAATTCCTCACTTACCTCAGGGCTTTGGTTTCCATCCCCCGGTGAACCTAGTTTAAACCCCTCCTCATTAGGTTAGTGAGCTTGTCTGTGAAGCTCTCTTCATCAGGTAAATACCATCTCTTCCCATCAATCCTTCTTTTTGGAAGAACAACCCATAGTCAAAGAAGCCAAAGCCCTGCTGAAGACACTACTTGAACATCCAGGTGTTGATCTGCAGGATGCACTTGCTCCTGCCTGGGTTTCCCTTGACCAGAAGGATCAACAAGAACACAATCTGAGCCCCCAACCCCTTGCACTCAGAGCCCTGTAGTCACCTTTGATATGCTTGGGAGCTCCTGCCCAAACTCTGGCCAACATCAGTTTTAACTATTCACATGAAGAGTAAATGGTCAGAGCTGAATGGTTAAACAGGTGCCTCAGCACAGCTGTGTTAGGCACATTGCGAGTCCCAGGTGCAGGGATTTTCCCTGTAAGGTGGAAAAAGTCCTTGGTGCAAGATCAGAGCCCACCAAAAGTTTGCAGCTGCACCAGCGAGTGCGTGCTTATGATTGACTTAAGAGTAAATTATGAACATGTGGCGGTCAGCAATTGGCTCGCTAGCCTCATAAAAGGCTTGGGCAATGCCCACCCAAATTGGAGGAGTGCTCGAACACATGTAGGGAGAGATCCCCATGTGTACTTCAGAGCCACAGAGGAGACCTGATAACCCACCATCAACTACCCATCATGGTCGCCACGACATATCCCATCCCCATGTGAGTGTGAGCAACGGTGTGCCTGTCTGCAGTTTTTGTTCGTCTGTCTACGGATTGTGCCTACACTGTCTACCTCGTGTATACAGCTTGTAAGTAAAGTTTTTTTATTCCATCCGCTGCTACCACTCGTCCAACCAGTTCTGCTCTATAGGCAGCCCTATTCCGCCGGCGTTTCTCAGCCCCCACACAAATGAAAGCAGTAGGGTGTGTTCTTCAAATGCACTGATTTTATACTCTTAAATAGATTCATGTGATGAAAGAGAATAATCATTTTGTCATCCTGCATCTGATTTATTTCATTCTCATAGAAAGTTGGCTTGAATTCCATGGCTTCATAATTCTGCTGAAGTGAGGTGAGCTAAGGTTCCTCCTAAATGGATGTGGAGCAGCAGTAGGAGTATGTTGTCTTACAAACATAATAATTGACTTCTCTCCAATGAGCAATTACTCTTTAATATTGTGCGCTACAGAAACTCAGAGAACATTTTTTCTTAATGCTAGCCAAGTTTCCATCAAATTAATAATATGCATGTGTATCCTTCATAGCATTCTGCTGAACTGCAGATTTGCATACTGCATTAGTATTGTGTAATAGTATTATGCATCTGTTTTAAATGGTGTGTTTGTCTTTAGGTGCTAGACTGGGACTCAGGAGTGATTTTCATTTATCCAGAGTTCTTAAATATTTTAGGCTTTGTAGTATCTGAAAACCTCATTGTAGATCATAAGGCTGGGTATGTGTTCAGTGTAATTCTAATGACGACTCTGAATTTGTATCAGACACTAATATGCCTTTTAAAGTGTTTTATTAAAGCTAATTATTATTAAAATTGCAGTCTTTATAAGAGTGTTTATAATCACTGCTGGTTTGAAAGTGGATCTAAATAAAACTATAGCTTATACTAAAAACATTACTCTAAGTTTTACCCAAGTTCCTTGTAAGTAGCAATTCTGAATGTAAAAAACCATTCAGTATTTCAATATTATGTTGTTCTAGTTTGAAAAGTTTTTAAAGTCTCTTAATCATTTCTGAGCATAATTTCCAAATTAGGTGGTGATAAAAGCAATTTTTAACCACCTCTTCCTCACCTTGAACAACAAGCACCCCTTTGTTTTAATTTACAGAGACTTACATAGTTCATGGGCCTAGTGTTGCCTCTGCGCCAGAGAGTCAATTCTGTCTTTACAAGGAAGAAGTCAATGAGATCAATGAGGTGAAGAGGATTTAGTCTTTTGTGTAAAACATTCGCTTTAGGTTTTATTGCTCAGATCATGATCCCATTAAAGTTAATGGTAAAACTCCCATTAACTTCTGTTGTAAGGGATTGGTTTCTAATCTTGGGAACAAGTAATGTTATAGGCCAAACCTTGTTTGCTTTCCTCACCTAATTAGTAATGAAGTTAATGGGAGCACTTATTTTAGTAAATTAAATAGGATTTGTGTAGGCATTGAGGTAACCAGAAATTTCCAGGTCCTAGGTTACTAGATGGGGTCAGACTAGATGGCCTGCTCTAGGCCCCTTCTGACCCTAGTTACTATGAAACTATTTGATGCATTTTGCCTGTTTTGATGTTGCCAAGCAAGCCATGAAAATTCATTACAATCAAGGTGAGCAGGATTTGGTCCAAAATGCTTTCACAAAAAACAATTCTGCTATTCTACTTTTTTCACATTTAATTTAAAGTTCAATACAAACTTGGCAGGCTGAAAGCATGAAGATTTCCCCAAAATAGACTTGCACAGCATAAACATCTGTTTTTAAAGATGTGCATATTAAAAAGCCTAGTCACACACTATGTATTGTTAAACAGATTGTGAAGATGACTGGGGGTAGAGAAATATTATATGACAATATAAATGTGAAACCATAACACTGTGCTTCAGTAGTACTATTGCAAATGAGCAAAAGGAAATGCCATTATTTAATTAGACAGAGAACGTGTTATGCATTTTTTTTCAGACTGTAGAAGGCAGTTTGAGGCATTATTTTGTTCATATGAAAAATCACATGAGAGATAATAACAAGTTTTTCTCTTCCTGTGTATCTGGGAAAGGTCTCTTAGTAGTTAGCAGCTTATTCCCCTCCACTGAAAATTTTCACAAGGTTTGGCACTAACATCAGCCAACAGCTTAAGGGACTGGATTATACATAAATCTCCTTTCTCCTCCTACTCAAGTGATCATCACTGACACAAAACATGTTTGTTCAGCTTCCATTTTATTTTATAGGCACTTTCTGAGTTTAACTCTGAAAAATAACCTTTCCCTTTAATTTAGACTTTGCCTTTAACTACCACAGCCTAGCAATAACCTAGAGGAAGAAAACATTTCATAGAGTTATAATTCCTTCCATGCTTCCCCCTTCCTTTAGGAGGGTACCAAAAGCCAAGGAAATGGAACTAATATTAAGTTTGTTGTCATCACACTGTTTGTGTTGCTTATATGTTGTGCCCCTCACCCCTCATCTGTCCTGTCTATTGACATTGTAAACCCCTTGAACCCCTTGGGCTGGGACCCTCTACTACTCTGTGCTTTTAGAGTGCCCAGAACAATTGAGCAATTTGCTCGGTTGTCCATTAGGCAGATTATTCCTGGTGATGGCGATGGTATTTTGCTGCTGTGGTCTGTATAAGCAGTAAATTGCTAGTTCCTATCCCTGCACTGAGCAGCAAATAGAAGCAGGGAGAATCAAGGCCCCATCCTTTCCCCAGCACTCTTTTCCCATTCTCCACTCATCTTCTCAGAAGAGAATAGTAAGGTTGATGTACCCCAGTTACTTTTTCTACACCCAGGATCAGGTGTGGGGAACTCCCAGGGGGTTTACCCCTCTGCAGAGGTGTTAGGGTTGGCACCCTGAGCCAACGGACATTAACTACTGCTGCGGGGGGGGGGGGGGGGGGTTGGTGTCAATTTGCAAAGCCAATAGCTACAGGATTAACATGACAACCACCACTGGTTTTCATACTAAGCAGCCTTGTGGAATCCTTAAATTTGACAGTGATAAAAGGATCTATTGAACAGACAAGAGAGTTAACCCTCTGGTTGCACCAACTTCTCCCTCCAAGCATCTCTTGTGGTAGGAGGAAATAGAGGGGAGAGGTGAGGTTGATGAGAAGACTCCAGCCCCCATTTCCTATGGTCAGAACCTTTATCACCCCTGCCTCTATCAGACAACCCATCACCTCCCCTCGAACATCCCACTTACTTTGCACCTGCAGCTTTTGCCCCACTAGTCCACCCCTACTGTCTTTGTGCAACCATACTATATGCTGCAGCCTAACTCTCAGTATCTGATTCTATTTCCTTGCACAAAACTTTCTTTTATTTTTTAGTCCATTGTTAGCAATTTAACAGAAGCAGCAGGAGCCAAAAGGTAAAGCAGCATCCCCTCTACGCAAAAGTATTCACTATAAATTATTTCTGAAAAAGGCTGCACAAGTTGACTCTTCCCAATTTTTTGCTTGAAAGGCAAAATTGGGTGTTGTACTTTTTTCTTGGAACAAAGAAAGGAGGATTGTAACAACATGTACAGTTCATATACATTTTTCTTTTTTTTTTTTTTAAAGGTGTTACAAAATGTAATGTTTACTGTTCTGCCCGGCTTTTCAGTACAATGGCAACTACAAATGTTTCAATAACACTGATAATGTGTATATTAACTTCAACATTTTGATTTCTTCAGTCAGGGAAGATTCCAAACAGGTTTTAATGAATTTCAGATAATAATAATAATAATAATAATAGCAGTGAACTTGGCCTTTGAGTCACATGAACAGCATTTTTCTCAAAGCCGTGTAAAATATCTCAAGTGGCTGTGCCAAAGGTCTTGGTATAAACTTAATTCACAGTCTAGTTAGCCAAGAACCTGAATGTCCTAACCTTGTGCAAGATCCCCAGCTGTTTAATGATTAAATAATGGATTATTACACTGAGAAATAGAGGATATTGTTTCATTTCTATCAAAATAGTTGTGATATCAAAGGTCAAGAACTGCAGGAAGGAACTAGGTAGATGTCTTACCCAAGTTTGAGAAGTAACATTCCTTTTAAAAGAAGGTGTACTTCACAAGGGTCATTACATGAATATGTTGTAGCTATTCTGGAAATATCTGTCCCAATGTAATAATACACAGGTTTATAGAACAGAACCCTGAATCATAGGTCCATTCAAAATCAAACTGCTGCTCACATCATTTGCAGCCAGATATTTATCTCAGTAATATCAGTTTAAATCCAAGTAACTACCTCAGCTTCAATGGAATTACGCAGGATTTATAATAATGTAGTATACAACATGATCTGGTCACCTGTTTCTTGCATTGCTAATAGTTTTAATTTCTCATCTCAGTCTTCAGTTTTATTTTTCATCTGAATATTCAGCCACTTGGCTTGTTTCCTCCTCAAAGCCTTATTCAAAGTTGTTGTTTTTATTAATGGAAAAATATTTCCAGTTTGTAAAGCAAAAATCATCAGCAAGCGCAGATGTTTCCTATTAGTTGAATAAATAGGCATAGCTCTTGGGGCTTTTCAGTGTATTTATGAACATGCAATAGGTGCATTTGAGAATGAAAGGACAAAGTCTGAGGATATGCATGCATGTGGCTTAGACGGTACCTATCACTGTCAATTACCAGTCCTAATACAGATAAGCTGACTACCAGCTACTGCCAAAAAACACCAGTGTAACAAGTGAGAAAATAGCTTTTGTGCTCTCCTGATCAAAGTTTTCTGTGAAAGTAATTAGGGCAATCTCTGGAATGAAGAGGATAGATAGAATCTGGTATTCTGTAAGCTTTGACATGGATCAGACTATTGAAGAAAAGAGGTCATAAACAACTCTTTTAACCCTTCTCAGGCTTTATAAAATGTATTTTGGATGAAATTCTAGCCACTTGATAAGCATATTGCAAGGAAACACAAAAGTAGAGGTTAGTGAAGAGTAGGCACGTTCCACAAAGTGTCTCCTCCAGCACTTTGATCTTCCCAAAAGAAATGCAAAGAAGTAATTCCATAGGCTGTCCTTGATATCTCTTGCACAGAAGAGATGGATTACAAGACAAGGGGGTCCAGTCTGCCCACATATATGTTTGTGATATCTGCTCTTACTATACCACCCCCTTTCCCCTCTACTAAAAAAATAATCTGCACACCCACATAAATCTGCACATTCATACTGCTCCTACAGAGTGTTAGAACTCAAATATTTTTCCCAAAAAAAACTCCATCTCTTTATACCCATACTGTTATTACCTGTAATTAAGATTGCTGGATAGGGATATAGCCAAAAATGTAAAAGGCAGAGTAGGATCTAGATTGCCTTTTGTTCACTACATGACATCCCTCACTGTCAGAAATGTTCAACTATTTTGTTGTGCTGTCCTTAAAAGAGGGAAGCATTGGATCCATCTCTGGATGCTTCTCTGACAAATCTCTGAGTTGCATTCTGATCTATCTCAATTCTGTCCTCTTTTTTAAGTTCAGCCTTTTTTAGTGTTCACAAGCATTTGGAGGTAAGTCTACCCTTGGATTGAGATGGGGGAGTGTTCTGGGACTTCTGACTGGTGAGGCAAGGAGGTTCAAAACACCACCTGTACTGTTCTCTAAGTATCCCTTGATAAATAACATAACAGTAAAGGTAGTTTTGATGTGTTAAATGCCTTCTGTGCCTAACACAACTTACACTTATACCCCTTCTAATGTGGTCACTGGGTACTGGGTTTCCCTCTAGATAGACTTTTATTAGTAGATGTTTAGGATTGTAAATCCAAGAAAAAAGATGACAAAGCCGATAGGGAAATACAGAGCACCCAGGCGAGGGACTAGGGGTGATGGGGGTGAGGTGGGAAACGCAACTAGGTTACATGCCATAGTTGATTGATCTCAGGAGTGTAGCTTATTATTTGATCTGAGCCTTCAAGAGGCCAAGAAGCGATTACTAGATCTAAGCCTTCTAAGTAGCCTCAGCCCTTCTTTGTTTTTCACAAGTTGTCCACTGCCTCAAGAGGGCTATTGCAACATCCTGAAACAAATCTACTACCTTTACATCTGGCTTTGTGCTGATGAACTGGTACAAAGCAACCACAGCAGAGTACAACATCTAACCTCACATTCTTAACTCAAATACTTCAGGGTGCAGACAGAAGTGAAGCTCCCCAAAGTAACTTAGAACACTTTTGTAGTTCTGAGTAACAATGACCCCCTAGGCCAAACAGAAGTTCTAAGGGGAAGGGGAATTGAGCTGCTGGCTTTTAGCCCCCAGCTGGTTTACCCTTGCAATGGCTCCTCCTTCCTGCCCAGCTGTGCTGTTTTCAGAATGGGAGAGCAGAGGGAGCTCATTGTAGGGGTTCCCCAGCTCATGCTGGAGGGTGGCATGGGGGAAATAGAGGTCCCCCCCACCTTGTGGGGAGCTCCAATATATTTGCCCCACCCTCCAGTGGGGCCTGAAAAAACCACAGACAGAACTCCCTCCTCTCCCTTCCCCCACTCCCAATCTGAAAACAGCTTGAAGGCTGCGAGGCAACGCAGACAGAAGTTACAGAAAACGCTGTTTTGAAACATCTTCATCTGCAATAAGGGTTCAGATTTTTTCCCTATCAGCCATTTTGAAGCAGTCAGCAGCTGTGCACTTGTGTTTGGCCATAGCTATAGACCACATCCAGTGGCCAGATTGGGTGAAAATTGTCACTTCTGTCTGCACCCTCATCGGTTACCTCTTAAATTTGTTTCTATTTCACAAGTCCACGTGAATTGTTTTACTTATTTCTTACAAAAAATGCTCTAATCCATTGTAGGAGGGAGGGAGGTTGTTTGTGGTTTTTTTAACCACATCTCAATTCCAGCCAGCTGGAGCTCATGAATAACCCTACAACCAGAAGTATCCTAGAGCTTTACAAGGAGGTGCAAATAAAAATGAAATTCTGTTTTAAGCTTCCATAACTAACAAGGAATAATTTTTTAAACCTATGAAAAAAATGGAAAAACTCTTGACAAGGTAAATTATGAAAAGCACAGAAAATGAATGACCTGCTGCATAAATTCAGTCCTAGGACAACAGGCTGTATATCTAATGTACAGCTCAAGTTTTCAAATTGTGTTATGCTTTTTCCCTACTTTCACAGTGGTCTTTCACCAAATGCTGAAGAATATCACATATTCTTTATTTTTCAGATATTTAAAGTTTTTATGAACAAAATAATTTATGCTTCTTAAACAAGTCTAACCCAGATTATTATTTACCACAAAAAGGTTTCCTGCAGCTATTTTTCTTCAACTAGAGCTATTAGTCAAGGTGACATAGGGAGTGTTGAAATAGCAAATCTTGTTAGAATGCTAATATTATTAAGACAGAAGTTAATAATTCTGCAAGTTAACTTTATGGCCAATTAATCATGCAATACTATATATGCTAGAGGCATCTTACTATAGACACAAATATCAATTTACTAGCATTAAATTACACTGCAGAAACTTTTTGATTTGAATATAAATCAATATAATGTTGAGCTAAAATAGAAGGTCTTTTGAACTACCAGGTATTTGAGCAATGATTTAACATCTTGTGCATTTAAAAGGCATTGTGCAATGCAGTGTCACTCTTACCTCCATGGGAAAAGCTTTAAAATTAACTGTGTGTTCAGAACCACGCTGGTTTTCTCTTCCCCAGTGAAATCGAACATCATATAGTTCAAACTCATGTCCCCAAGGTAATGGCCCACCTACTAACACTGGAAAAGAACACAAATGGTGACAGACTTAACTTTCCAAGAAAAGAAGCTGCTGAATACATTCTCTACAAACAATGGGGAGATTGTTAAAAACTTCTTTATTATGAGCCATCTGAGAGAAGCAAAGCAATGTTAGCTGCTACATTTTCTTCTGCATTATCACCCAGCTGCAGAACCCCAGTTCATTCTCAATTATATACTGCAATGGAAATTGTATTACGCTGAAATCTTGATTTTATGAGGCAGAACAGGTAGTTGTAATGCAAGATAAAAAGCATTGTATGTTTATCACTCCAGAGAGTGAATAGGTTTATAGACTGATAACCAAACAGTAAGTCTCTGTTCTAACTAAATGATGAGGTTTCCTTCTGGTGTAACACTAATAATTGCCTCCCAGTTGTGCAAATACATAGATTATAACACCTATCTTTGTTGTGAGGAAATTTATCAATAAAAATAGGCTAGAAACCCTTAGATGCCAGTGTTTTGTTAGGGCATGATATTTTGTCATAAGCAGCCTATCAGGCTGCAAGATATGCAAGGCCTTATGTTCAAACTAATCAAACCTAAATAGTAGCAACATGCCTCGTTTGTGTAGAGAACAAACCACCCATCTTCTAGCATTTTCTTTCTCCTACTTTCTAAAACCCACTTCTGTGAATTTGGGATAATGTCTTAAAAGTAAAACAGAGCTATTTTACCTAAATTATTTTTCCTAAATTAATCTTTTCAAGCATAAATAGTGCATAGTTATAGTTAATTGTACATATTTAAAAACTCTGCCCTGCTTCCTTCTATAGAAGAATTTGATTCAGTGAGTCTTGAAGCTGCTTAAGACCAAATGTTGCATTCTGGCAAATGCATGCATCCCTTCACTAAAGTCAAAATGTGTTGTTGGTTCATACCAGTGGAAGATTTTTGCCTCAAGGTTAGGGTTTCATGCACCTGCTACAAAGCACATTAAAACTCAAGTATCTGATATCCTGCAATGGACTTTGGATTAGACCCTCCAGGATTCCATTAAATATTTCTCAACTGCATTTTATTGGGATTTATGCAATAAGAAAACAGGGTAAATTTGCAGAGACCAAATTAGAGCTACATATATAGCATACGCTTTCATAAGCTAGACCTCAGATGCTGTAAAGGATGTGCACAGGACACTGTATTTACACAGAGATTCACAACTTTAAGTCATTTTTGTGTGTTAACCAGATATGATCTCACCTTCAATTTAAAGAAGTCATTGTGACAAAATAGTGGTAAAATCCACCAGCTACATTGTATTATCCAGTTTGTCTCGCAATAGCAACAAAAATTAAAATTAGGACAGGCAACTGTAAAATGTCCAGAAGTAAAACCCATCATATAAAATACCTGTAATAAGTTAAAGCAGAAGACGAAGTAACCTATCCTGATAAGTATTCCTTCCACACTGATAGAACACAATTTTTAATAACTATCCTTATGGTTATAAAGGCTATATATACAATTAAAATGAGGCAGCACTCTCTTAAAATACATTAAAATGTGCATCTTGAATTCCTAACTATATCCCTAGAAACCCAGTACTAGACGTCAGCTTTGCATATCTGTTAAACTTTAAGGAAACCAAGGTGTCCAGAATAAAGGAAAATTCTGTGCATATTAATATTATTTATTTAGTAAGCGAAATATTTTACTGTGTTTTTTAAATACTGCTATCTTCTGTGTGTGCTTAGAAATGCTCTGTGTAGAAATATTGGTTTGGAAATATATGACCATTACCACATGAATTTGTGAGGCTTAATTCATAACAATCAACATGTAGCAAGAATATCATCAAAACGTGTTTTATTTCTCAGGAAAGTGTGATCCCCATTGGAAAATCTTATTGAAAAAGTCATGATGGAGCCCCTTTGACCTGTATTGCCAGCACATGAGAAACATTTGTTAGTAGAGTATCTCGTAAAATATTTCTCAATATTCCAGTTGTTTAGGAAATATTCTACACCACTGCAAAGTTAATCAAGCCTTCCTTAGCTAAGGCATCATACACAGAGGCCATGACTACACAAAATACTACTGCACTAGTAACGAGCTACTGTGCAGCAGCATCAGAAAAACCTGTGCAGGGATGCTACTGTGCAACATCACTGGGTACTGCGCACTCATTTAGTACTTGGTTATGCAAAGTGACAGCAAGTAATAACTGTGCAGTATGCCACTCATTTACACACAGCCATAGTGATCAAACTAGAAGAATTCCTTTAATTTTTAAATATTCTAAAGGCTAGGCCAAATCAAAATTAAAGGTGTATCTCTCAGATGAAATTAAGAATTATAAAAACTATCATTAATGATGAGTTGATTTTTTAATATATGTTTTAAATTAAATCATTCTGTTGCATACAGCTGTAAAATCTTTTCTGTGGCTATTACCACCCCAGTATCTGTTTACCTCTCATACATTAATTAACTGGATTTTCCAAAGTACCTAGAGTTTAACAGTTCCCGTTATGGAAATCAGGCTGTGTCCTCAAAACACCCCTGTGAAGTAGAAAGCTATAGGAGTTCCAGCAAGGTCAAGGTTTGGCCCACTTAAGGAATAAGGCACAACTTATTATCTCTTTCCTCTCATCTCCTCCCCCTATAATGGAACAGCTACACCAATTTTACAGATGGATAACAGGGAGATTAATTGCTATGAAAGCTGTGGGAGAGCTGGAAGAAAATGGAGAGGTACTGTACCCTAATCTAATACCCAAATCACAAGCAGCCTGCCTTCTTTTTTTTTATTCTATTCCATGCTATTTTCTATGCAACAGTCATCAGTCAAGGCTCACCACACTGTCTTCAGAATTAAAAAAATATCTCCTTCTCATTTAGATAAAAAGGTGAATGTGTGTACATGTGCATGTATGTGTGTACATATGCATGTGTGTCAGGATATGGAATTTTTGTGTCTCCCTTCTTTCTTTATAATGCTCAAAATTGCTTTTGTGGAGACACAAAAAAAAAAAGTGAGTTTTGCATTTAAACATGCAAGCGATGAAGTTTGTGATCATTCTTGTTTCCCATGCAAAGTAACTTTATAACCTGTCAAACTAGGTGTAGAGCAGGCCCTGTCGTCTAAGTATATAAGCCTCACCTCATCATGGTCAAAAGTCAGAATTTCTGTTTAGTGAGATATTCCAAAATTCTGGGGACAAGTGGTCTCAATCAGAGCAAAAGGTTAAAAAATAAATTAAAATAGACAAATAAATTAAATTTCTCAAGAAATGGAAAATTGATGGGGGGGGATATCATTGTAAAACTTCAAAGCAAAATTAAATATGGGAGCTTTTCTTTCAAGCTGCAGGGCTCCTGGCTCATTTATGATTCTCAGGCCTCCTAGGATCTCAGTATCAGTCTCTGTCAAGGAGCACAGAAGCTTGGAGTACCCCATTTCCAGCCAGGGTCCTCAGAGCTTCAGCTTCTTCCTATGAAATCAGGAGCCAAGTCCCAACTAGAGCCAGAGCTCCTAGTTACACAGACTTCCCCCAAGAAGGCTGAATGTCCTGAGATCTTTGCCTCTAAGGCAAAGACACTGCTGTACAGCAGAGGTTTCCAAGCTGAGGCCCATGTGCCAGGGATGGTCCTCCAAACACTTTCTAGTGATCTGTTGAGAGCTGACATACAATGCTAGCTTTTATCTTTATTCCCAGCTGCTAAATTGTATTAAAAAGCAGAAAACACCCCCAACAATATTATCTTTTCTGGGTATTAACATTAATCCCTAATGCTAGCATAACATACTAAAGCTCATATCAAAGATGTAGAGTGCTTACCTGTTTCTATTGACATACAAATCTCTCATCTTTATTATTGGATCGGAGAAAATAAGCATCAGGGTTAGAGGTTGTGCCTTTGGTCATTTCTCTTTACCTACAAGGAGTGCCTATAGATCTCCTCAGCATGGGAAACCAGGGAATATCATCTAGGGAGCCTGATGATCTAGTGCCAGGAGGAGGCACTACTGGAATATCTTGTACTCTGGCAACTGTCAGGTACAGACCTCACAACACACCTTATCAGCCAGCATAGGTTAGAACCAAACTAAGACCCCTTGAATTACACATGGGCTGAATTGACCCCTGACTAATAGGGAAAGCACAAAGAACTACCTCTCTCCCTCTTCTTTCTTGAACCTCAAGTCCTGCAAAACTGACAACTCATCCAGAGTCAATGTTCTGGCCCTGGAATTCTTCCAGAATTGGACCTGGAAATGCTTCCTTTATTGTCTTCTAATTAATTCTAAGGTAAATAGTGGTGTAATGCCATTACAACTGACATCCATTCGCATCTGGAAAATGTGTTCATTGTCAATATTCTCAGCAGACATACTGTAAGTGTTTCATTCCAAATCGTCTATGCTAGATCAAATCACGGTTCACAGTATCCATACATTGTCTCATTCTGTACTCATTTAAATTAATGTAGACTCCTCTTGACTTACATGGGCTTTAGGTCAGGTTCACAGATCTTAGTCAACTAAACTACATGATATAATTTAGGTTGGGCAACATCTTAGTTATATTCTTGGCTATTTCTGAACTACAGGCACTTGTTAGCTAAAGGGAATTTGGTCACAAGACCACAAGTGCCTATTTTCAGCAGTGCATCATTCTCTGAAACAAACTGACAACAAAGGTCCTTGTCTTAAGCATGAATGATTTGATTTCTAACAGGTTCTCAAAAAGAACGTCCAGTTTTGGACTATAACCAAGCCACGAGACTTCTACCTGCTCTCTGAAGTCAGGGGCAAAATTCCCATTGGCTGCCAGGATGAGTGATAATCAGCCTCCGAGTTGCACAGAAGGAAGTGTTGCTTCTCTGATCAATTGCTTTATGAACAATATACCTTGCACATTTATACACCAATAAAAACCATAAAATGATGTTTTGCTGTGCAGAAAAGATGGAAACCCTGTTGGAACATACCTGATTTCGACTTCAGAACAATCTGAATCGAATGCCCATCGTTAATGACTTCGCAGTCCCGGCAGACAACATAGTTTGGTGCCAGGCGCACTTCCAGGAGAGAAGGGTCATACTTGGCTTCTCTCGAGTTCAGGTTGATCGGAGACTGGTATTCCCCATTTGCATCAGGGAAGATCAGTCCCCACTCCACTCCTGCAACATGTAATCATGTGGAAATAAATTCAGAGAGCTTTGCCGTGATGGAGATGCAATCTTAGGGGATTAGGACAAAGGCAAATAATGACAGGCACACGGGTCCTTTCCCTCAGTATTAGCCTCAAAACCAAATGATTCATAGAAAATTAGGGTTTGAATGGATTGCCAGAGGTCATCTATTCAACTTCCTGCTCAAAACCAGACTATCCACAAGTACATCATCCTAGCCAAGGCTTTGTCTACCAGGGTCTTAAAAACCTCCAGAGAGATCCCACAACCTCTCAGGGTGGCCTGCTCCAGTGCTTTGCTACCCTAAAACACTGGATTTCTTTAAAGCCACCCTTGCTCCCACAGGCTTTCTAAAGACAAGTTTTCAAAACATGGGAGGGTCCATTTAGGAGACCGACTGCAGCCCCAACAGTCCACCACTAGTGTTTGCTTCTGCACAAAAGAAAATGTGAGGAAAATTCCTCCCCCTATGCAAGACAAGCCAGAAATCAAGTTCTCAGATGAGAAATAAGCATCCAGCAAGCTGGTGGCGGGGTCTTCCCCAAAGCAGACCCATCCCTCCAGCCACGCTAGGAAGTCGGGTGGCTCTGGGGCTCTCAGCCGTGGCTGGGCTGGGCTGGCCGGTCCTGGGCGCAGCGACACTAGGGGCTCCTTGAAAGAAGCCGAGTTCCCTTTTGTGGGGGCTCGTTTAGGAGGAGCTGGAGCTGGGGTCGGGTCCGGCGGCGGAGCCCGCGCCTGGGGGCTTGCAGGTGGGCGCCGGAGCCGCTGCGGAGCAAGGCCCGGGCGGGAGCGAGTGCCGCCGCCTCCAGCCGCCTTACCTTCCTCGTAGCCCCACTCCAGAGCCTCGTCCTTCCGCGGGCACGGCTCGGACTCCTCGATGAAGCTCTTGTTAGCCATGGGCAGGCTCCCCGCTCTCGGCTCTGCCTGGG
>JAGPOW010000261.1:62442531-62455878 GCA_030014935.1 Caiman crocodilus | reverse complement strand
GGGCCGGGAAGGGCGCCGCTCTGCCTCCCTCCCTCCCTGCGTCCGGTGCGGATCAGGCAGCAGCTAGAGGCTCAGCCGGCGCGTGCCTGTGTCTGCGTGTGTGTGCGTGTGACACACACGTAGCAGCGAGGAGGGGTGTGTGGCTGCAGTCCCGGGCGGGCTCTCGCAGGCGGGGACCGGGGCTCCCGACACCACGGGCGGGCCGGAGGTGCGCCGACAGCAGCACAAGAGCAACCTGGCATCGCAAAGAACTTTTTCTCCAAGTACTCAGCTGGTCTAATGAAAACTCTCCCAGCTACCCAAAGCACCCTTCCTGCCTGTGTCCCGAACCAGGCAACACCCCTGCAAGAGCAACCCAGAGCCTTCAAGTAGGAAGGGGCAGAGTGAAAAGTGCAGCCCTGCTGGGAAAGGAGGACAGCACTTCCCAAACTTGTCCTCAGCATGACCCCCATCACTGGCCCTGCTTCCTCAGCATGACCCCACCGATGATCCCCCTCTTCTTTGGAGGGCCTCTCGCTCCCAACCCACAGCTCCCCATCCGCTGATGTTGCCACCTCAACCGTTTGGGAGCCACTGCTCCACCATTTTTCTGCAGGCACCAAAGGAGTGGAGGCTAAAGGCTGACATCTGTTGAGGGGCAAATTGAGTTGAACAAGGGGTAGCTCAAAGTCTAAAAAGGTTGAGAAGCATTGGCCTAGAGCAGCGCTTCCCAAACTTTCCCTGAGCACGACCCCCTTGATGGTCCTGTCTCCTCAGCATAGCCCCTTGCTCCCAACACACAGCACCTCACCCCCGCAACCCCATCAACTGATGTTGTCACCCTATTTGGGTCATGACCCACAGTTTGAGAACCGCTGGCCTAGAGGCTGTGGGTGGCTATGCACTGCGGAAATTGGTATTTGGGGAACACTGAGGAGAAAGACCATGTAGGCTGCACAGACAGACAGTGTAGACCAGGGGTGCCCTAGCCCATGAGCTAAATTTGGCCCATGGAGTCATGGCATCCAGCCCACAGGGCTGCCCAAGAATCAGGAAATCTGGCAGTGGGAGAGTGGTGGCAATTAATATGGTCACCCTTCACTGCTGTCAAATTGCTAAAAGCAGGTTGGGACCAGGAAACACTACCTGTGGCATGTATATCTTCAGTGGGTATCTTAAGTGAGGAAGATAATTTTTCTGCCCAAAATAGAAGTATGGAGACACAATATAAGATGGCTGTTACTTCTCTTCCTTCTAGCAGTCATGTGGAGGAAGAGGCAAAGTCCAGCAGGGACAGATCCAGAGGGGTACAGTGGCATGGTTGCACTCCATTTTGATTCCTGCGCCACCCAAATTTAAAAGCAACTGCCTGGCTGCAGCCATAGCATTTCTATTCAGGCTGAGCTGATTTCATAGCTCTTTATACCTGAGTCTTGCTAATTGCTCTTCAGTCTACAGATGTCAACAACTCTCCTTTTAATGTTCCATTAATCAAGCTTTCTTCAGCAATTTTGCTGTATATTAGCTACTCAAGATGTCTCTCCCCCTATTTCACAGCCCTTTGGACTGTTTTTAGCTCTTTTCCAAATTCTGGATCCATGGAGTCCAATCTTCAGCAGCAGCTATAGTTTCAGCTTTTGGCTGAGTAACTAAGAACTGCTCTCAGTTCAGCTGTGAAATGGTTAAAACTGTAGCATTTGCCTGAGCAGGAAAGGGGTGTGAGCAAGCTGAAGATTAGGCTCTGTCCCTGCTCTCTGCAGCTATAACTCTGGAAAAAATCTTTTCTTCTTCTTTCTGCCTTCCCTAAAACAAGGTTAGGGTCTTATTTAGTTATACATGGTATGTGAGAAATCTGGTAACAGTCTTGCCGGACTCTTTCTAAACCAAGAGGTTATTATCTTCTTAATATAACATGAAGGACTCTTGCCATGCTTGGTGGCATTTTGCTTGACTTCAGGGGTAGTTTTGCAAACAGAATGTCTATAAAGAAACCATCTAATGGCAACTTGAAAGCAGGCTGAAGAAAATATGTACAATATATAACAGGAACTTTTGTCACTTAAGAAGTTATCCATGCAAGTCTCTCTCATATGCCAATGACTATACCTAGTAGTATGTTTTCCTCTTTAAGCATTTCTTTAATATACCCTAATCGTTTCTATTACTGTTTATGCCAATTCATTCCATAAATTAATCAGCCCAGTGAAAAATCAAGTTCCTTGTCAATCATCTTTGCTTTTTGACCCCCTGACTGAAAATTCACATCCCTTTCCTTCCAGAATGGAATACATCAAAAATAGTTCTGTGGGGTCTAGACGCGTTCCATCACGCCTTAAAGATACAGTACTTCATCCATGTCCTTTATTAAGTCTGCCCCTGCAGTAGTTTTCCTGTAGGGAGTCTGTTCTAGAATCATACATAGGTGAAGAGCTGCATGATCAGATCTGTACTTTCCTGTTTTGTAAAAAAATACCTAAGAGTAGTTTTCCAAGTCCTCATTCATAACTAAAATTAAGAACTAAGCTACTTACATTTGTTGCCCTTCCTTTTACCTTTCCATTTTTTTCAATAGCTTTCTGAAAAACTGAGCACTGTAGGCAAAGTTTTATTGAATAATTGGCATTGCATTTTTCCCTACTGCATACTTGGGTTTTTTCATATATCCAAATAGCCTATTACTTTGTTGGCTGCTGCCAGGAACTGTGATATTCTATACATGCACCTCCTAAATCCTTTTCTGCTAAGTTATTTGTGAATCATTTGAAGGTGCTGGATAAAATTTCAAAAGGATTTAAGTATCTTTGGGTCCTAAGTCACCTTGAAAACCAATGGGATTTAGGTTTAGCTAAGTAATTTTTAATTTTTTTACAACTTTACACTCTACAGCCAGTTCAGTTCTCTGACCTATGTATAACAAGATTGTGTCACATGCTCACTTGCAGGAGTTGCAGTTCATTGGAATAGTGATTCATTAAAATTAGCACACGTTAGGAGATACCTCCCCCACCACCACCACCATGAAAATAAACAGCTTTGCAACACGATGAGGGTATTCAACACATACTAAACTACTTGAAGGTGCATCTGCTCATGTTCTAACTGTATTTAGTAAGTGTGACACCATCCATATGCAGAAAGTGCAAATATCCTGTAAATTGCTCCACACAAGCTAGAAATTAACATACTTTACACTATTAACTAATATTATTTTTATCCCATGACAATCACTTTATTCTTCAAAATTCAAAATCTTCACTTTAATTATAATTATTTATATACATAATTATTTATAATTATTACTTTAATTATTATTTTCACTTTATATATAGGCATCCAATGAGTTGTATCAGCTGGGCATCTGCCACTCATCTCTTAAGCCCAGCTTGCACTGATCTTCAATTTACAGATTTTAAGAATTCCCAATTATTGGTGAAGAGGAGTAGTTGACTTTAATATAAAAGTATAATAACTATCCATGAAAGAAGTTGATTTTGCAATCCTTAGTCAAAATACCCAGTGAATCTCAGCTGGATTTTTTCTCAGGGACTGCAGGAATAAATGTTACATGAGATCAGCATAATAAGTGAGGTGAATATTATACTATTACGATGGTAGCAAAAGCTGTGAGGTATTTTGTTCCATGGTTCATTGATTTATTTATTTTTTGTCACAGTAGAACTTAGATCACCTGGGACTGGTACTGCATCTTATGTGCTTCTCTGTTAACAAAGCGAAAGACAGACCTCCGTCCTGTAAATAAGAAAGGGGAAAAAACAGGAATACATTAGTATCAGGGAGATCATTAATACAGTAAGACGTAGAACTCTAGTCTCCTGAGTCCTAATCCAGTGTTCTATCCTGTCTTCTAATATCCTAGCTAGGCAGCTAACTTGGATACCTTATCTCAGATTGGATGAATTAAAGAACTATTTGCTGAAATCAGTATTAAAAGGTCTATGATAAACTCTATGACCTAACTCTGACTAACTCTAGTTTATATTTATATTTCATTTTTTGAACTTCGTAGAACTGAACAGAAAATTTAGGCCAGAGGCAGCTGAGTCTCCATTCATCCAATATTCGCTTTTGCTACCTGAAGGATTGTACTTCAAAGTCTTTTCAGTTTCTGAAATTACGATATTATTAAACTGCTATCAATTAAGGCTGTGCAAAGCTTCAGTCCTTGATTTAATTTGATGGAGATTCAGCAGCCAAATCTCTAAATCCAGGTTGAATCACAGAACCCTTTAATCTCTCTGAATCGAATGGGTACCCTCCAAATCGATTTGGAGAGATTCAGAAAGATTCAGCAATTCAAACATAGACACAGCATTAAATGTTTTTTCTACATGCCTCTAGGTAGCAGGCAACTCATGAATGCTATATGCTGCAGACTCAGGAGGCACCAGTTGCCCATGAACCAAACCATTTGATCTAAATAACTTTGGAAAGTTTGGATCCATAAATTGTAACTGCCAACAAGACACTCTTTTTTTGTAGATTTGAATTGCAAGCTTTGAAAGAAAGTATAATTTCAAGCTTTACTTCCAGGTTGTACAACTGCCAAGTGGAGAAGCTGATGGAGAGAGCAGTACAAATTGTTAAGAAAACCTTCATTAGAAAGATCCATACTGGTTCTGCTGAGCTATAGGGCAATCTTCCTGCCAATCTCTGTAGTAAACATATAAAAGAGGTTTACAGATCATCAGATTAATACAACTGATTTTAAAGACTGTGAAGCTATGTCACCTATTGTTTCTAATCTGAGCCAAAGCATTTGTTTCTGAGATTCAGAAAAATAGCTGTCAGTCAACAAATTTACAGAATTTAGAGCTCTGAACTCTGGTGAGGATCCTTCAGGAAACAAACACTAGGGAAGCAGAGGCACACTGAACTTGCAAGAGTTTCTCTTCCTCCTCTTCTATTATAGTGACCTGCAGAGGAAAGGGTAGGGTGGGATCAGCAAAGAGGAAATGTTCTTTTTTCATGCATTCCTCTTCACTGGAATGGGATGGCTTAGAATAGTGAATCCTGTGTCTGTGCTGGGGCTTAGACTAAGTAAACCTTGAACTCTATGATTCTATAAATGTGCAAAACTTTATTATCCCTAAAGCTGTTCTCTGCCTCATCTTTGCTGCTCCAGGACCATCTTGTCTGATTCAAATTTTAAAGAAACATTCCTATCCCCTTTCTTCTGCATAGACAAAATTGTTAAGATTAATATTGTTTTCAACTGAGGCTTTTGGTGTAATCTTGCGTAAGCTTTGCATTCTAGAGAAAGAAGGAGAAAGCCTGCTACTTCCTTGATACGTTGGTTCTGCAAGCTAACCTTAAAAACAGTTACCATGTAGAATTATCACTGCTATTAATCTTCAACCCTATTTTCCTATGTGAACTTGGGTAGCTATTGCTAATGTTGTCCTTGGACCCGCAGGTACAGAGTAAAATGTCTTTACCAACCAACAGAATTAAGGACCTGCATCCTGCAATCACTTGAACATATAAATTTCTAAGATCCAGGCATAAATGCTGCTATGTGTAAACCATCCCTGTCAAGAATCTATAGGCAGAGGAAGATAAATGCTAAACAGCTGACGTTGCTAACCTAATGGATATGAGAGTCATATGTTCCCTTTATGATTCAAAGGGGAATAATAATAGGACTGTGTTACCAATTAGAGATTACACATGCAACTACAAAACAATATACCTGAGAGAGGCGGAGTCATATATGCTTTAAAAAAAGGTGAGAGGCAACTAAATAATAGGACCAAAAAGAAACAATCTAAACAGGTATAATTGTAACCAAAAGGAAACCATAGAATCATAGAATAGTAGGGATCCAATGAACCTCAAGTCATCTAGTTCAACCCCATGTTCAAGACAGGATCATCCTTGACAAACCATGATAAATAATAATAAAATAAAATATGGGTGAAAGGAGGTATAATAAAGAATTTAAGGGCCTGATCCAACACTGTACACTGAAGCTCATGAGAGTATTTATATTGATGTGATTTAGCATTAAATCTGGCCCTAGATTTAGGGAAAATATATCAGAAGTAATATCAAAAGCAAAATGCATAACTATCACCAAGAACTGTAGACAAAAAATAAGAGATGTTTAAAAATAAAGCAGAATCCTGTAGACTATAGTAGAATATGGCAGGGCACTGTTGGTGCCTGCCACTTTAAGGGCCAAGCCAAGCAGCCAGCAGGTGCTTTACTGCGGCGGCCATTTTCAATCTATGGCCGCCTATAAAAACAAAGCAGTTCGGTGCTGGCAGGCAGGCAGTGACATTGCCTGGCTGTAAGGCTGACTGCAGTATCCTGGAGGTAAGGACAGGAGCTGTAGGGGATGGTTTGGAGGATCCTGGTCCTGGGTATGACCTAAAACTGCACCCTGCCTGGTGGGGATCCCAGTGGTGCAGGTGCCTCCAGGAAATACCAGGCCAGTTACCACCTCAGTGAAAGGCGGGTTGTGGCGCCTTAATAACCCCAGCTCCAACAACTGGGTGGGTTACACTTAGTAGGGCCAAGAAGGTGGACCCAGGAGAGAGAGTGGGCTGGAAGCTCAGGCCCCTGACTCAAAACACCGTCAACTGGTCAATGCTGAAGCCAGGACCAGAAAAGTCAAAAGGGCCAGGGGCCCACAGCAAGTAATGCCCAGAGCTGAGGACCTTGGGTTTCCAACAGGTCTTGGAGGTGAGACCAGGGCCCATGTGGCCAAAGATCCTGGGGGACCACTCCTGAGAGGGAAAAGAGTTCAGGGAGAGAGACATCCCAGAATGAAGGTGGAGCAGGCCACCTGATTGGAGGAATCTCTTTGAGGTCCAGATTGAAGGATTCTGGGGCCCAGTGTGGGGCCAGTGTTGATGAGATCTGTGGATGCCATCTGCGAGGCTTAGGCTTCAGTGTAGGGGAGGAACAGAGCTACAGATAGTACCCCCTGGCACTGGGGCAAGAAATGGGCAGCATCCCACCTAATTAATATCATAATTATATATCATCAAGGCATGGAAGGCAAGGAGGTGGGCAGTTGGCTCAGACTTGCCCTGAGGAAGCCCCCCTGTTACATGGAGTGAAATGAAGATAAGAGTTTGTCCTAATGTACTCAGAGGAAAGGACAGACAAAGAATGAAATAATGATCATGTGAAACACCAAGGGAAAACAATCATCAAGGGTTTTGACATGGCATAACTCCTACATAAATACTTTTTCATTTTAATAGGAAGGAAATAGGACCAGAGAGACACAGCTAAATTCAGAGAAGAAATAGGACATTCTGGAAAACTCTAAAATAGGGAACTGATAAAAAGAAGAAGAAAAAAAGAAAAAAGGTTTCATTTAACTTTAACCAACCCAAATCCTTAAGACTGGGCATGATCCTCATCCAATGTCCACTGAAGGCAAGTTGAGTCTTTACACTGAATTCAGTAGGCATTGAATCACGCCATGGCAAAAAAAATGGAAGTAGTAACAGTTATGTTTGGCAGATCTTAAAAATAAGGTGCAGTACCCAGCAACTGGAAAAAAGGAGTGAAATTTTGACCATAGTAAAAAGGAAAAGTGTCACTGAAATTTTCATGTGAGAAGGGTGAGCAGATGTTGCTTTATTAAAGGAATCCACCTTTGAAGCACCTGAAGAGAAGACAGCACATGGTGTCCACTCCAAACATTTTCTGTATGTCTTTTATATATAGCCATCTAATTTATAATATGTATGAAATAGATATAAAAAGAAGCAATGATTTCATACATTCATAGAGTTTAAAGCCAGAGGATTATACAGTCCTTCCTTCTATACATCATCTACCACACAATTTTTAACTAATTACTAATTATTAAGTCTAATAACTTGTGTTTGACTAAAACATATCTTCTAGAAAGGGATCCAGTTTTGAACTGGAAAAAAACAAAAGATGGAAATTTCGCTTCCATCCTTGGAAGTTCATTCCAGTACAAAAAAATCCTATTTCGATACTGAATTTGCCTTGCTTAACAAGAAAAGACCTGGAAATTGAATCCTTTCTCTACTAGAATAAAGACTCCTTCAGTATGCTGTCTCTATAATCATATTTATATCTTGCAATATAGTCATCTCTGAATCTTCTTTTTGACACATTATACCAGGTGAGCTTCCTATGCCTCTCACTGAATGACATTTTCTCCAGCACATGAAAAAATTGTGCTTTCTCCAATTTTTCAAAAAATTGGATATCAGAACTGTACATAGTATTCTACTACTGACCTTAACAATGTTACGTGCAGACATAAAATCACCTCCATGCTCCTATTCACTGTCTTTCTCTTTATACAGTTTTATCATTTCTATCCATTTAACCTATCTAAGATTTCTTTTGTCCTTAAGAGATTTTCATTCTACATGTTTGTAAAACTACTTATTATTATACTTGGACATGCCAGTCAATGATTTTTCCCTGAAATTTTATTGTTTTCCTTTTCAATTTTTATACTGTACAGTTCCTACTTTACATTTTTTTCTAAGGACTGTCTTTACTTTGTCATTGATCCAGCATGGATTTTTAGCCACACTTGTTCCATTACTGACTGGAAAATTGTTGGGGTTTTTTGCTAACTAATAAACTCACTTTTGAAATTCCCAGAGCTCATTCAAATTTGTCTTTTTTTTTTTTTGCCCAATAATTTTTCTCATAATTTCCTCTGCTTCAGGAAATTAGCTCTTTGAAGCATTCAGTATAAGCAAGAGAAATGTATAGGAATAATTAGATACAGCAAGCAGTTTTTATAGATCTGTATCTATAAATGTCCACCAGGCAATTGTAAGTAATAACTCTGAAAGGGGAAACCTTCATAGAATGACCAGGTAGGAGTAGGATAGCAGATTGTAATCTGCTATTCAGTGTAGGATCAGTGTAATGCTATTGCAAAGATAAATGGAAAATATCATCAGTTAGTATAAATCAGAATAGCTATATTGAAGCCAGAGTGCTAAGAATTGTTTGACTAACATTCAAACAATGGGCTTAGCCTTTATTTTAACTTGGTCATAGTTTAATTTGGAGAAGTCAGGAGAAGCTGTTAATTTTTATTCTCATTTCCATGATTGGGATTAGGAACAGCTTACTTAAGTTAATATGGTTTTAATGCCACAATGCCATAGAACCATGGGGGGTTAATATCTGCACTAAAATAAGATTTGCAATAAAAAGAACTTACATTTTTAATCCAATGTACCAAAGTTCTAAAAACCCTGATTTTTCACTTACAGAAATTCAGGGGTTAAGAGGAAGTGCTTCCAACTTTTCTGGCCTCTGAGCATATGTGAAAAACTACCACTTAAAAAAACCTAAATGGTTCATACCTCCACATTCCACATTACACTAGGCTGAAGAACAGCCAGTGACTGCTTTAATCAGGAAATAGTAAAAGAAAAAGAGGAGGGTTTAGCCAAATCATATTTTACTTTTCTATAAAAAATAAAATCCACAAGCTCTCCATTACTGATGAAGAGTACAAAAATATAAAAAATTTTAAAAAGTTAAAAGCATAAAGGAAAAAGTGTTTTGAGTAACTTCTTACAGAAAAATAGCAACAGACTTTTTTCTGTGTTACACTGAATCTACAAGATGGGTGGTTTTATACTATTTTCCTGCTCGTTCAACAGGAAGGGAGTTTAGTTAGTAGAACTGTATGCTTTAGTGTTTCTGCATCAGCTAAGCAGATAAGCTGGGACCATCCCCATTTGGAGAAGGGACAGAGGGCTGTTGCCAAGGAATAACAAGATAAAGGATTCTTATGGTTCCAGCAATAAGAGCAGTCTCAGATGAACAAAAAGACTCTTGGGATATTTCCAGATGAGCGCACACATGCCTCTTGCCCCGCCTCAAAATCCTTTGAGACGGGGCAAGAGGCATGTACGGGAACAAAAAATGTTCCCTGCACTGCAAGCTTGCAGCACGGGGAGAAAATTAGACCCCTGGATATGCAGGGGTCTAAAAAAACAAAACAAAAAAAAGCAGGGCAGGGCATGCTCCCATACCATGCCTTAAAAGAACCAGAGGTTGGGTCCTTCAGGGAGATGCTCTGGCTGCCAGACTGGTTGGCCCCTTACCCTGATGCTGAAACCAGGGCTTCAGTTCTGGTGAGTAAGGGGTCAGAGGGGAGAGGAGACCATGGAGGGGACCCCTGCTGGCCCTGCCCACTCCCCCAGCCCCCACAAGCCCTGCCTGGCCCCTCCCCTCCCCCTGCCAGTCCCCCAGCCCCCCAATTCCTTCCCAGCCCCTCCCCCCACTACCCCCCCAGATTTCCCTGATCCCTGCCCAGCTGGGCCCTGCAGCCCTGGAGCCCCTGGACCATCTGGCCAGGCCAGGCCCAGGGCAGCAGGACCTGGTGTGGTGCATGGTCCCCACCCAGCAGGACCAGCCCCCGGGCCAGCAGGACCCATCTGGGCATGGTGCACAGTCCCCACATGCCACGCTGAGTCCTGCTGCCCTGGACCTGGCCCAGCCTGGCGAGGTGGAGCAAGGGCCCCGAGGGTGGCAGGACCCAGCTCAGCAGAGATCGGAGAGGTCTGGGACACTAGCGGAAGGAGGGTCTGGGCAGGGATCAGGCTGGTGGCTTGCCTCAGGCAGCCCAGGGTGGCAGGGCCCAGAAGGTGCCTAGCCCCAGGCACCCATGCCTGGGAAGTGCAGCCTCATGGAGTGGATGGAGCCTGCTTCAAGTCCACCCAGGGGCCTGCAGCCTGCTGCTCCCTCCCGGAGCCTGCAGCAGCCCTCCAGGAAGGGAGCTGGGGAGAACAGCCATGAGGGAGGACTGGCTGAGGCCCAGTCGGGTGTCACAGGGACCCCAGGGCTGGCAGAACCCAGCTGAGCCAGGCACATGGTCCCCACACACCATGCCGGGTTCTGCCACCAAGGACCAAGCCCGGCCAGGCAGCAGAGGGGCCCCGAGGGTGGCAGGTCCTTCCACCAAGGGCACAGCCTGGCAGCACACAGGACCCAGGACCCAGCTGGGCCTGGTGCAGTGTCCCCCGCATGCCTCACTGGGTCTTGCCACCATGGCTCAGAGTGCCCTACTCCCACTGCTGCTGCGAAAGGTAAGTTATAGGTCCTGGGTGGGGCAGCTGAAGCCCTCCAGGGTGCTTTGGACCCTGGGCAGTGGGTCTGGGGCCCTGTGGGAGATAGGGGCTGTAGCCCTCTAGGGGGGAGCTGGGGCCCTGTGGGAGGGCATTCCATGTGCTGTGGGGGGGCTGTACCCTGTGGGGACCAAGGGACCCACCCCTCCTGAGCAGCCTCCCTAGAAGGTCCTCCACAGTTCGCACAGCAATCACCCCACACCTACCCACACACCAACCCACATCCCTCCATACACCCATACACCTTCCCCCACACTCCTTCCCAACCCCTTCCTGCAAAAACCACATCCCCCCATCCACACCCATTATGTGTGAAGATAATCAAAAGTACAAATCAACACATATAGGTATTTAGAATTTATTTTATCATGATGATACTCACTGGTAGGCTTCCACATATTTTTAATATTGTAAATATACCAACAAAGTATTGTCCAACTGATTGCTCTCTCTCTCTCTCTCTCTCTCTCTCTCTCTCTCTCTCTCTCTATATATATATATATATATATATATATATATTTGTGTGTGTGTGTGTGTAGAATGGTCTTTTGTGTTAATTGTAGAAAAACATGGATTTGGGGATATTTTAAAAAATGGATTTGGGATGCTGCTACAGCAATCCAGCTGGCACAAGGGGTAGTGTCCCCAGATACCAAGTGGCTGAGCCTCAGAAGCTCCAGAGAGTGAGAAGCCCTGAGCTATTTGACAGGGCAAGTTTTCATACTGATGGGGCTAGGACAAGGGAGCTTTATATACTGCTGGGGACAGCACAGGTGCTGGCCCCAGGCTGTAGCTCCCCGTGGCCACAAATCCAGGAGGAGCCAGGCAAGGTTATTTTGCCCCAAGTGGCACAATTTTCTCCACAACAAAGTGCACATCTGATCATGTGGATTGAGCCATAAAGCCCCAGCTCAAATTTGCACTGCTTCTAATTGAGCTGCTGCAAGCACACATGCTTGCATGTTTGGACATGCCCTTGACGTTTGTCAAGCCTCCTCCACTGCCTCTTGCCTCCCATGTCTTACAAATGCATGTGGCTCTTAAAGAGACCTTACTTTTGGCTCCTGACTGTGTGTGTGAGAAAGTAGTATGATCCAGTATTTAGAGCAGGGAACTGAGAGTCAGGATTTCTAAATTCTATTCTTAGTTATTTCACAGCAGTGAGTCTGTGTCTCCTGCTTTTCTCTCCAGCATACCTTTAGGTCTGGAATCAGCATTCATAGATTCATAGATGTTAGGGTCAGAAGGGATAGATCATCGAGTCTGACCCCCTGCATAGGCAGGAAAGAGTGCTGGGTTTAGATGACCCCAGCTATCTGGGGCATATCTAACCTCCTCTTGAAGACCCCCAGGGTAGGGGAGAGCACCACCTCCCTTAGAAGCCCATTCCAGACTTTGGCCACTCTAACTGTGAAGTTCTTCCTAATGTCCAGTCTAAATCTGCTCTCTGCTAGTTTGTGGCCATTATTTCTTGTAACCCCCAGGGGTGCCTTGGTGGATAAAAACTCACCAATTCCCTTGTGTGCCCCCATGATGAACTTATAGGCAGCCACAAGGTCGCCTCTCAACCTTCTCTTGAGGAGGCTGAAGAGGTCCAGGTGCCCCAGTCTCTCCTTATAGGGCTTGGTCTGCAAGCCCTTAACCATATGAGTGACCCTTCTCTGGACCCTCTCCAGGTTATCTGCATCCTTCTTGAAGTGCAGCGCCAAAAATTGCACGTAGTATTCCAACTGTGGAATGAACAGTGCCCGATAGAGGGGAATTATCACCTCCTTGGTTCTGTTCGTCATGCATCTGCTGATGCATGATAAAGTGCCATCAGCTTTTCTGATGACTTTGTCACACTGCCGACTCATGTTCATCTTGGAGTCCACTAGGACTCCAAGATCCCTTTCCACTTCCATGCCATCCAGCAGGTCATTCCCTAGGCTGTAGATGTGCTGGACATTTTTCCGCCCTAGGTGCAGCCCTTTGCATTTCTCCTTGTTGAACTGCATTCTGTTGTTTTCTTCCCACTTGTCCTACCTGCCCAGGTCTGCTTGCAGCTGTTCCCTGCCCTCCGGCGTGTCCACTTCTCCCCACAGCTTTGTGTCATCCGCAAACTTGGACAGAGTGCATTTCACTCCCTCGTCCAAGTCTCTGATGAAGACATTAAAGAGTATCGGTCCAATGACTGAGCCCTGCGGGACCCCACTGCCCACACCCTTCCAGGTCAAAACCAACCCATCTACCACGACACTCTGGGTGC
>JAGPOW010000261.1:62421050-62442431 GCA_030014935.1 Caiman crocodilus | reverse complement strand
GCAGTGCATCCTTGACTAAACGCCTGAGTTCATTGAAATCAGCTTTCCTAAAGTCTAGCACTTTCACCCTACTAGTTACCTTACCCACTCGATGTCTTACAATAAATTCTATTATTAGGTTATCACTGTCCCCCAGGTGACCACCAATCTGTAAGTCTCCTATTACGTCTTCCCCTGTTGCCATCCCCATTGGTAAGACAATTTGCCAAATGTTCTCTGATTTTTCCATTATACTCTTTTACCTGTTAATTTTGGTTCACCAGTAGTTTGTTCAGCAAAGACCTGATCCTTCAAAGGGGTTCTGAATGCTCTCTGCAAGGTGCTTTGTTCCTTTGGATGTTAATGTACCTGAGGTCTGTCTGAACTGTTTTAAGGTTCAGGTTATGGAGAATATGGAGGGGGAAAGAAAGACCTAAATATTGGCAACTATCAGTTTCTGAAGTTTTCTGTATCTGAAATATACTATGCATGGCACTCCAAGGTGCACCTTTAGCAATAGAACTGATTTCCCCAAATCAAAGAATCTGTGGAGTGTTTAGAAGTAAAACCTCTCTATGGCTAAGTACAGACAGTCTAAAAACCTGAGGCTGAATCGATTCAATCTTGCAGGTTACTCTAAGCTACACAGATTGAATCAATAAACAAGTAAACAGGCATTCACTTTTGATTCCGGAAATGCAGCCACATGCCTGCCGTAGCTTAGGCCAGAAACCAGGAAGCACTATAACACACCTTCCTGCTTGGCTGCAGCAAACAGCAGGCTAGCCTGCCTATCCTATATGGGACTTTCAGGGGAGGTGCAAAACAACTTGGGATGCTGGGGGATTATGAGTCAACTTGAATCTGGAGAGGATCTGGGACAGAAGTTCAAAAAATTTATTTCACCTAAATCAGTTAATTCTGACACTACATCCATCCAGGTTTATCTTGAACTAGTTTCAGCCATTTTGAAAGCAGTTTATGTACCCTGAACTTCTCGTGTTACAGATTTGAACTGGTTTCTGATAATTTATAACAGTTCATGTATAACTTCTGTTCCCAGCCTCTGTTGCAACAACTAGTTCTCTGTTCTGTCTTCACTTCATTACTGTTTTTATTTGATGCTGAGCTTTGCTAGAGACCATCCTGGGACAAAACTCATATATAATTTTAAGCGACATAAAATTGAAAGTGAAAATGAAAAGTGTATGCAAAATAAAAGTGTAGAAAATTCCAGGCTTATTTGTACAGCTTATTGCTGACATAAAGTATCTGGAGCAGCTGCCATGTGTCTACGTATTTAGTTTTTTCTACTGTAGGAAGGAAAATGATGTTAGTGTCTGAGTCCTCAATGAATGCAGGCTGTGGCATTGAAGACATTTACAAAGAAGAAAAATCTGATCCTTCATTAAAAGCCTACCACCTTTCTGAGAAGTCACTGCAGCAGTGTGTTTTAAATGAACTATTACATGATAAACGTTTGGCTGGGATGGTTCAGTCAGGGAAGATCCTGCATTGAGTAGATGGCTGGACTGGATGATCTTGCATGTCCCTTCCACCCTAATTTCCTATGGTCTTACAATCCTATGAAGTGGCAATTCCATACTAAATAAGGCATCTTTCTACTTGGAGACATAGCAAGCAGTTCTCATGCCCTGGGCAGCAGCAGTGGCTGGTGTAGCCACAGCAGCTGGCTTGGTAGCATGATAGTCCCCAAACTTGTCTCTCATATATGCAGGAGCATTAACTTTTCACCTAAATCATGTTAAAATAGGCTTTAGAACCTTTGCGTGTGTGTGTGTGTGTGTGTGTGTGTGTGTGTGTGTGTGTGTGTGTGTGTGTGTGTGGCGGGGGGAAGGGGAATATCACACTGTTGGGGAAAAAAGCATATTTTGATTAGTTTAATGTCAGAGACTATCTGAACCACTCTTCACATCTGAAATATCTTTGTGAAGGGTTGGACTGGCAATTGGTAAAATATTTCATCCAAAATGCAAGCTAATTAATTTCTCATAGTGAGTAGATATAGCTACTTAATTAATCAGCAAGTAAATAGTTATCAGTGATTGTGCTGTTATTGTTAGATTCCAGAGTCTACAGGACATTTACACAAATAGGGGTGTTCACACTGAGAGTTGTTGTGGGTTTATAGAAGGCAGCTTGACACACGGTGCACATGTAACTAACCCTGGCATCTACTAACTGTTGACTGATGAGTTTGAAATCTTAATGAGGTTCTAGAAATGCAGCTTTTTCATAGGTAATATAAACATATTTGGAAATGGGTTTATTCTTATAATTGGTCTTTCTGATAATCTAACAAGTGATTTTAACAGTTACCAAAACATTTCCTTTTAAATAATCCTTCAGAAATAAATATATAGATGCTATAAACATTCCCACTTTTAAATTGTGTATACATAGAACATGTACTGCCCTCCCCAATAGCACTGTATTATTTCATTTCACAGAGCAACTTCAGTAGATACCTCACATCTGCTTTTTCCTTATATTTACAGTAGTTTCTAAACAGGGAAAAAAAATCAATGGATGTTAAAGTGAGCAGGACTTTTATTCACCATCACAGGGATACTCGGCATGGAAAATCAGCTCTACTCTAGTGCCTTTTATTTTCCACTCCAGCAGTGGAGACAAAGAAAGTATTCATAGCCAGAATACATGTGACCTGGCCCAGTCTAATGGTATTAAAGCAGTTCAGTGAAGCATTAATTAACTTAAGAGAAATGGCAGAACAACATTAAAATCTAATTCACCCCAGAATAAATGGGACTTTTTTTTTTTCTTGTTTTTTACATATGTTTTCTACCAAAGCATGATGAGCCGGTTTCTGTTTGAAAGTCATAATTGATTTCTTACTTGACACATTGCCATTATATAAAGAGGTGTCATCAGTCCTGGTTACACCTCAAACCGCTCTTATTAAATGTATCTCAATATGCCCAAATAAAATATGTGCTTTCTAGAGCATATAAAACCTCAAAATACTTTTTGCCTACAGTTTCCTTTTCTTCTAGTTTATTCATGGCATTAATCACAGTTGGCGCCTGAAAATGATAGACTAAATAAAGACTACCAGAGAAAAAAAATGAAACCTGCATCACAAATACAGAATCTGCCCTATCATTGTAGTCCAATCCCTGCTTTATACCAATGCTTTCCTTTTCTTCATTGTTATTATATTTTTGTTGAATTCAACTAAAAATGTATATTTTTAGTACCCAGTAGGACTATCTATATGCACATTAATGCGCCACCATTACAGCACATTGAGTTTAGTACTCATTACTACAGGTACTAACTCTATCATAGTAAATGGCACTACTGTACAGTAGTAACAGTGCACACATTTTTAGTGACGTTAATGTGCAGTAGACTAATTCAGCTGTGCATGAACACATTAACAAGGCTTTTGCCATGACATGCTAATCCTCAGTAGAATTAGTCTACTGCGCTTTTAAGTGTCTTGTGTAAACATGCCCAGTATGCCACAGGGTGAGCTGGGTTAACCCTGGATTAAGTCAGCTGACCAAGGTCCTGTGTCAGCAACCCACAGGCAGCACCTCCCACGTGAAGGACTAGCCCTAGTTCATATAAAACAGAGGGAGCTTTGCTTTTGAATTAAATGAGCATTGAATCATGTGAAAAATGTTGAAAACTATTAAGATATTAATGGAAAGATAAACTCCCATCATCTCCATGGAAAATGTTTTTGTTGTTGCTTCCATGTTCCCTAGTATTTACAATGGTGTTGCTATGAAATGTATGCTTTTAAATATTCTATTAAGAGCTAAAAAAAATAAATTTCCATGCAGTGTAGCAAACCAGCAGGAAAGCAAGACAAAGGGTGTTTATACACATGCTTCAGGAGGTAGAGGCAGACACATTAATTAAAGCTGCTCTGAGAGCTTCTCTAATAAAAGTACTCAGAGATTCACGTATACTAGCGTCCCTGTGCTGAAAAATGGCAGCGGGGGTACTTTAATTGAAGCTTGTCAAAAAAGCTTTAGTTGAAGCACCCTGTGACGTTTTGCGTTCTTCTGGCTGCCTGGTCTGTCAAGATGTGACCCCTCTCCTCAACTCATCTGCCACGCCTTTGATGTTGAACTTACTATAAGAGGGGTCTTCACTGGAGATCTTTCCTGGGTGGGCCCTCCCAATGGACAGAGGTATTTACTATCATCGGACACGATGTTCCACCTCCCCTACACCCCATCCACTCGCCAACCAGTTGATGATGTGTTGATGATGATCTCTGGCCCTGTAGGATGGCCAAGGGCCTGTCTACTGGGTTCCAGTCACTCTTTCTCCCCTCTCGGGAGTCATTTTACTTCAAAGAAAATATTCCTCAGAGTAGGAGGGGACTGCCAGCCTGCCTTCCTTATCCCAGTCCCCTCTAGGGATCTCAGATGCCTCTTCCTTCCTACTGTAGGCAGGGAGCTCCCCTGCTTTCTCAGTCTCAGCTTCTTCCGGGGGCAGTGGGGGTGCTCCTGCTTTGCCTCCTACAGGAGGCTTAAAGCTTTCCCTGGTGCTGCCTGAGAGAGCCACGCAGGCTGGGTTGCTTCCTTCCCATGTCGGAGATGCCGGCCTTCTCTCTCTCTCTCTGGCTCTTCCTCCACCTCAGATCCAGTGTGGTTTTTAAACTTTCCCGTAGCGGCTGGTACAGCCACTGGGATTGGCTCAGGTGTTTCCTGTGCCGGAAACAGCTGATTCAATGGCTGGCGTAATGCTGGTTCAAGCGGCTGCGGCCATGGCTGTGGCTCCTGCTGTGGCTGCCCTGCGGGAGGTAAGTTAGCTCTGCTGGGGGCCTGTTCTCAGGGTATGGGACCCGTGGGGTTCATTCTCTCCCCCTTGAGAGCCTGTGGTGATGTCTCACTGCCACAGACCTCCCCACTTAAGTTGCCTCATGGCGTCTGGTTTTCTCATGCAATGGCTTGTAACACCTGATGCTCCTCCTCAGGGATGTGACCCGATCCTTCTTCTAGCTTGTCCGGGCCTTCCCATCTGGACAAAATATCAGCCACAAAGTTACTTTGCCTGGACCACAGTGAACTTGAATGGCTGCAATGCCAAGGCCTAATGGGTGATCCGGGAGTTCATGCTTTGTTTCTGTGTCAACCACTGTAGTGGGGTGTGGTCCATCACTACCATAAATTCTCTCCCCATTAGGTAGTACTTAAACTATTCTATTGCCCAGCGTATTGCCAGACACTCCCTCTCAACCATGGCATACCTGGTCTCCATTCAGCTGAGCTTTTGGCTGGCAAACGCAATCAGGCTCTCTTCTTGCCTGCATTTCTGGAGTAATACTGCTCCCAGGGCCCGGCCTGATGCATCTGTCTGTAAAATGAAAGGGGCATTAAAGTTAGGGGTGTGCATGGTAACATCATGATGCATTGCGTCTTTCAAGACTTGGAAGCTCCTTCACATCTTTGGTGTCCATTTCAACGGAGCTATGGACACCCCAGCCAATGTGTCCATGAGCAGTGCGGAGAGAGTTGCAAAATAGGATATGAACTGCCAATAATAGTTGACAAGCCCCAAGAAGGAATGCAGTTGTTTGTGGGTTCACAATTCCTGAAATTGCCTTATGGCTTCAATCTTGTTGGTAAGGGGCCAAATTGTCCCTCGGCCTACTAGAAATCCCAGGTGTGCCATTTCTCTTCCCGCTAGCTTACATTTCTTCGGGTTGGTAGTCAGCCCCACCATTTGGAATTCTCCTGCGACAGATCTCAGGGATTTAAGATGTTGTTGCCAACTGGGGGAAAATATAGTGATATCATTGATGTATGCCGCTGCATATGCCGCATGTGGTGCCAACAAGTTATCCATCAACCTTTGGAATATCAAGGCAGCACCGTTGAGGCCAAAGGGCATCTGTGTGAACTCAAATAAGCCCCACGGGGTTCCAAAGGCTCTTTTGGCACAATCCATGGAGTGCATAGGGATCTGCCAGTACCCCTTTGCTAGATCAAGTGTAGATATATACTGTGCTTTGCCGATCTTCTCAACAAGGTGAGTGACATGTGACATCGGGAAGGCATCAAAGGTTATCAGGGCATTAAGTTTCCTATAGTCTATACATATGCTCAGTGACCCATCTGGCTTGTCCATGGGCACTATGGGACTCCGTCAAGGACTATGGGATGGTCGTATAATCCCGTTCCTGCATCTTCGTGATCTCCCGCCTTATTTCCTGTTGCCAACATTGGAGTATCGGCCTCCACCTTTCCCTAACCAGGGCCCCCTGAGGTGTTCTGATCTCATATTCCACTCCCATTACCCGTCCCAGGGCTTCTTGAAACACCGCCTGAAAATCTTCGATCAAGGCCAATAGTTCCTGTTGTTTTTGGCTATTCAGCTCCTTGCCTATTTGCACTGACCCCTCCTCTGGGGATCTCCCCAACCAGGGGAAGAGTGGTCCCAGGTCCTCCCCCATATCCTCTTCTTGTGCAATCCAGCCATGTGGAGTATTCCACTCCTTAAGCAGGTTCACATGGTAAATCTGGCGCTCTTGGTGATGACCCAGTTTGAGTAATTTGTAATCCACTGGACCCACTTATCTAGCAACTGTAAATGGGTCCTGCCACATTGCCAGCTGTTTGTCTGAAGAGACTGGAAGTGATACTAAAACCCTGTCTCCCAGCTGGAAGGTTCGCATTCTTGTCTTTTCATTATAGTGCGTCTCCTGCTGATCTTGGGCGCTCCTCAGATTTTGACTGGCAATCTGTTGGGCCCTGGTAATTCGGTCTTGTAACTCTTTGTGGTACCTTTCTGCCAATATTCCCAATCCCATCGGCCACTCCCATTCTTCCCTGATGACTTGTAGCAGCCCCCTGGGACTGTGGCCGTACGCTAACTGAAATGGAGAGTACTGTGTCGATTCTTGAGGTGCATCACTCAGGGTAAACAACAAGGGCATCAAGATGGTATCCCACCTCGGGGGTCTTCCTGAGAGCAACATCTGAGCAGACACTTGATGGTTCCATTTAATCTTTCCACAAGACCACTGGTTTGGGAATGATAGACCGAGGTCTTTAACTGGGTGACGCCAAGGGTTTTACATAAGGCTTTCATCACCCCAGACATAAAGTTCATCCCCTGATCTGTATTTCCCACGGTATGCCCACCCACGCTTTCCATTTGAGTAACTCTTCTGCCATTCGCATAGCTGTCATAGATCTCAGGGGAACTGCTTCCGGGAACCAAGTGGCATAATCCACCATTACCAAAATATATTCATATCCATTATGGAACCTCAGGAGGGGGCCCACTATATCCAGTGTGAGTCATGAGAACGATGTCTCTATTATTGTCATGGTATTCAGAGGTGTCCTTGGGGGTGTCCACTCTTGCCCCCTCTGACACTTCGGGCACACGGCCCCCCACCTTTCCATGTCCTCTTGGAGATGTGGCCAAAAGAATTCTTGGGCCAGCCTAGCCTGGGTCTTAGTGTGTCCCAAATGGAAAGTCATGAGCCAATCTCCACACCACGTAGCGAAGTGAGGACGGGACCACTAAGTGCCTCCCATTCTTGGTGCCCTCCTCACCTTGTTGGACCTAATATAGTAACCCCCCGATTACCTCGAAGCCAGGATGACTCCAAAACGATCCTTCCCCGGGGTCTGTGTCCCATAGCCACTGGAATTCTGGGTCTTCATTTTGGGCGGAATTGGGCCATGCTCACCAGCTGCTCCAGAATGATGCTGCCTAACACTATTTCATTTGGATGGGCCAAGCCCTTGCTGGCCCATCCCTCTCCCCTCCTGAGCCATTTCTTTTCTTCTTCTGTCACTCTCACTCATTTGAGAATGGTGTAGAATGGCCCCCATTCTCGCCCCAGGATCATCTCACAAGCCAGGGTCGGGGCTAGTCCGACTAGCAGCAACTCCATCACCTGGAATGGCACATAACAGCTCTGGACCACATCTCTCCCTAATATAACCCTAATATACAGGTTATTGTCAGGGGTTCCGTGTTCTTCTGTCCTGTCTGTGGGGTGAGGTCTGCGCATAGTAGCAACTGGGAACACCCAGTGTCCAACATTGCCTTGACTGCCTTGCCTCTGATCCAGGAGGTTACTACGGGTCGGTTCCATCCACCGTCTTGGGTGGCGAACCCAAACTGCAATCCATAGGCTCCACCTTCTCCATTTCTTTGCCTTTCTCACGGGACAGAGGACAGCTTGATGGTGCATGGCTCAACTTGCTCAGGCCCATACTGCATTCACAGGAGATGTGTCCTGTTTGCCCACAGCGATAGCACACCTCTCGATGTTCCTCGTCTCAGGCCCATCCACCTCGCCCCTTCATTTGGCTGCCCCTCCTTCGACACTCATGAGCCTCACACATATCCTCTTTCCTTTTCTGAATTAGTGAAGGTCTTGGCCAAGCAGAGTGCTTCTTCGCTGGACTGCGGCTAGTGTCTTTGTACCCATCTCTGGGTGTGTTCCTCCAAATCCCAGAGGAACTGTTCTAGTAGGATCTGGTCTATCATCCCCTCCCAGTCAAACTTGCCTGCTGGTAACCATTTATTAAGCAAATCTTTTAAAGCTTGCAACAAGCCCCAGGGTCGCTTAGCCTTTCTGAAGGCCTGCTGGTGACTTTCTGGAGAAATCTTGAGTCTGTAGAGGATTGCCGCCTTGACTGTCTCATAATCCTGGGCTTCCTATCTCAACAGGGCCTGGTAGGCAGCTTGAACCTGATCTATCACTAGCCCTTAGGTGATGACCCCACTGACTATGGTCCAGCCCTGTCTGGATAGCGGTTCTCTCAAAAGCTTCAATATAAGCTTTGGGATCATCTTCCCTAGTCATTCAGGGCATTTTGAATAGAGCAGCTTTCTGCTGCATCCACTCTTGCTGGTCTGCGCCCTGTAGCTGCTGCACCTCTAGCACTTGCCCTATGGCCTGAATCACCTGTGTAAGCCGCTCTGCATGAGTTATTACTGGCTGCTGCATGTCTGCTTAACCCCAGGCCAGGAACTCTGTCCCGTTGATGATATACAAGACTTCCCAGCCAATGCACCGCTGTGATGTCTTGCACCCTTCTGACTGCCCAGCCTGTCAGGATATGTCCCCTCCCCTCAACTCATCTGCTATGACTTTGATATTAAACTTACAATAAGAGGGGTCTTCACTGAAGATCTTTCCCAGGTGGGCCCTCCCAATGGATGGCGGTATTTAAGATCGTCGGACGCAATATTCCATGGGTCTCCACCTCCCCTACACCCCATCCATGCGCCAACCAGTTGATGATGTGTTGATGATGATCTCTGGCCCTGTAGGGTGGCCAAGGGCCTGTCTACTGGGTTCCAGTCACTCTTTCTCCCTTCTCAGGAGTCATTTTACTTCAAAGAAAATATTCCTCAGAGTAGGAGGGGACTGCCAGCCTGCCTTCCTTATCACAGCCCCTTCTAGGGATCTCAGATGCCTCTTCCCTTCTACTGTAAGCAAGGAGCTCCCCTGCTTTCTCAGTCTCAGCTTCTTCCGGGGGCTTTGGGGGTGCCCCTGCTTTGCCTCCTACAGGAGGTTTAAAGCTTTCCCTGGTGCTGCCTGAGAGAGCCATGCAGCCTGGGTTGTTTCCTTCCCGTGTTGGAGCCCACCTAACGAGCCGCCAGCCCGCTCTTTCTCTCTCCGGTTCTCCCTCTGCCTCAGATCTGGCAGGGCTTTTAAACTTTCCCTCAGAGGCCGGTATGGCCACTGGGAGGTTCAGCTGTTTCCTATGCCAGAAACAGCTGATTCAATGGCTGGCGTAATGCCAGTTCATGCAGCTACGGCCCCTGCTGTGGCTGCCCTGTGGGAGGTAAGTTAGCTCTGCTGGGGGCCTGTTTTCGGGGTATGGGGCCCATGGGATTCACTCTCTCCCCCTCGAGAGCCTGTGGTGGTGCCTTGCCACCACACACTCCCCACTGCCATTTTTCAGTATGGTAATTACCACACTCCAGCAGACTTGATTAATCGAGTTGCCAAAATATCTAAATTAATCAAGTTTGCTCTGATGCACTGCAAATATGTGTCAGAGTAGCGTAAATGCATGTGTGTATGTGCCCAGAGAGTCCAAAAGGGGGTATGTGCCTCTACTGTTGCATCTTCCCATAGACCTACAAAATCTGTTTCATGCCAGGTTTGAAAAGCTGGGCTTTTCCTCTCACACAAGGAACGAATGGGATAATACGTCCACCAGGGGACAAAGCCATGTCTATACTATAATCTGAAGTAAGAATGTAACATAAGTTAACATATCAAACAAGCCTTGCTTGCATAGGTGTAATAGTGAAACTTCAGCAGCATGTTGTGCTGCAGCATAGATTAACTGCTTGAATACATACCTAGGGTCCTGGCCAGCCTTAGCCTACCCTGGAAGCCATGATGTCACAACTACAGTGCTAACATTAGATTGAAGCTAATTTCTACATGCCTATAAATACTGCAGTGACAGCTCCCAATTGTAGTTTAGCCCATTGCCTCAGTTTACAACAGTACAGCTCCTAAGGAGCTCATATTCTGTCATGAAAAAGGATCTTTTGAATGTGAAATAGAAGATCATTCCCAGGGATACTTTAACGTCCTATGGATCCTTTGCCAATTGATTTCAGTGGTACTTCTCATGTCAGCAAGAACTGCTCAGAATAGAAATGAAGAAAGTGGCCTCCTGTTATCAGAAATACCTGATGGGAACAGCAAACCAGAAACAGATTCCTACAAACTGTACTCTAAGGGATTGATGACCAATATTAGTCATTTCTTCATTTAAGTAACATTATTATTACTTATAAAACCTGATTTTTTTATTTATTAAGACCCAATATCACAACAGCATCATGATCAAATCAGTTAATATATTACCTCATTCATCATAATGAACAATGAATGATTAGTGGAACCCTAATAAAACTTAATAATGAGTGGTTAATGTGCCTTTCCCTCCTTCGTACCTTCTTTGAGCATGTTTCTTCTTTCCTATTTTTTTAATTATGTTGTAGTCAGGTAATATAAATGCTGGAACATATTGTAAAGCATAACATTATATTTACTTTAGGCCTTGTTATCTCATTCCATACACTATATTAATATTAAAAATGGGTAAATAGGAATGGGTAAATAAAAGATCTAATCTTGCAACTATTGCA
This sequence comes from Caiman crocodilus, assembly GCA_030014935.1. NCBI lineage: Eukaryota > Metazoa > Chordata > Crocodylia > Alligatoridae > Caiman > Caiman crocodilus. The sequence goes on along the minus strand of JAGPOW010000261.1, from coordinate 62,431,304 downwards.
TGTATTAATCCTCACAGAAACCAGTGGAAGTCTAACATGCATTAAAAGTGCAGAAGCTTTAAAGATGCTGTATAAAATATATGTATTACACAGCAACTTTAATACAAAATGTCTGCACTTCTAAAGTCTGTGTGCACGTGTGTGTGTGTGTGTGTGTGTGTGTGTGTGTGTGTGTGTGTGTGTGTGTGTAGAGAGAGAGAGAGAGACCTTGCTACCATAGCCTGTTCCACATATTTGAATTTTGTAAAACAAGTTATTAAACTAAGAAAAAATAATTGTAATTAAAAAACGGAGAAGCAAATATGCTTTCATCGATACAGAGAATTTGTCCTCAGGAGCAATTATAACTGTAACAACAAATAACTACACATCTGTAGATTTGGTATGAAATCCTGTTGTTTCACATTAATTTTATTCAGTGGGTAAGTTGTAAAAGATATTTGGCTACACCCTCTGCCTCACTCCATCCCTCTGGCCTTTTGGGGTAGCAAAAAAGATGCAGATGGCTGAAACAGCTGGAAAAAAAATCTCCTTTTCCTGAGAGAGAGAAATCCAAGGTAGTACAACACCAGTGTGCTAGCTGTATCAGCTCCACCCACTAACATATTGCAGAGAAGAAAAATCATGACCCTAGAGCCAATCCTTGATCCTTGACTGGCAGATCAGCCCCTGGGATTCTGATTTGTGCTGAAGGACAAAATGTCCACTAGCTAGTCCTGGATCAAGCCCCACTTTAGAATTCACAAAGCAGAGGACTCTTCAATTTATGTACATCATATTGGATTGTACAGAAATTCTTTCTAATAGGAATAGGCAAATACTAGCAGCAGGATACAATTAAAGCCAGACCTTAAGTTGGAAGCTCCCTATGCAGGGATGCTAATTATGGAAGGTAGAAGTATTATCTTTTCCAGCTTTATTGCTCTCTAATAAATTCAGTAGTACAGTCATGATTAATTAAAAAATGAGTTTTCCTCATTTTATTTAGTCATTAAGGTTTGACTTGGTAACACAGGTAAAATAGATTTTTAAGTACTACTACAGTGTCAATCCAGCCCATAAATGCATCCACTGCTGCTATTAGTTTTACAACAAAGAAGTGCTTTTGTATCAGATGGCTTTTATCAACAAAACTAAGTAGAAATGATAAATAGCTTGCTAATATTCTCCTGTGAGTCAGTTTTTAAATGGGTCACATTTGCTCTTTTCTGTACTGGCAACCTAAAATAGAAGTTATTATATCAAGAGAGGTTTAAGCCTAATAGAACACTATCTGAAATTATGTTTTCATTGAAAACTAAGACTATGGTGCTGCAGTTTTTGAAAACTATTATAGTTTACCTTCTAATTTTTCTGTTTCTAGTCTCAATAGTAAAAATGCAGCCAATACTGTAACTCAACCAAAAGGCTCCCTACCAATAGAAAATGAATATAATGGGTGTTCATGATGAGACCATACCTTTAAAACCTTTCTTCTTTTTATTTGTAAACTTAAACTACATGCAGATATTCAGCTTCTACCAGGAGAATTTCTGTTCACCCAGTAGAAAAATAAAATGTATGGATATTCAAGCTTTTTATCCTAGAGCAAAAATGGTCAATCAGGGAGAAAAATTACCTAGGAATAAATAACCCACAGGTTAAATCATTTCAGGGAAAGCACCTGCCTCTCATACCTAAGTTTCAGGTGTGAGAAAAAGGCAGAGGCATTGCTGTGCCACACTCTCTGCTCCTCTGCCAGGCACCAGGAGCCAAGTGCAGGGAACATTGGCCCCTCCCTGCTTTTCCATGCTTGGAAGCCTAGCTTTTAGTTGCATTAGCTTCCCCTTGCCTCCCCCTGCCATTCAGCTGAGTGGTGAGAACAGCAATTTAAAAGATAGAGGGGGCAGGAAAGTAGTCCAGCTTGAAGAAAGCCTGTACACTTCCATCTCCCAGCCACACTAGCTTTTCAATGGTCACCCTCATCACTCAGCTGGCCCAAACTAGTGCAGGATGAGGCAGGCTGCTGTGGCACAGCAGAAAAGTTTGATAGCCTTGCTGCACTGTAAAATGCCCCCACTTTGCGCTTCACTGATCCAGAACAGCACAAGGTGAGGTAGGTTGCCATGCCCCTGCCAAAAGGTGCTTTGGGCCTTACTGCTGCAGTTAAGAGTTTTCCTCCTCTGCACTCTTCTAGGTCAGCCAGGAGTAGGACTATACTTCTTCTGACTGGTGGATTGTAGAGACATTTCCTTGGGATGGGAACCCTTCCTAGGTGTCTATGGCAGCTGCTGATTTTCTGCAGCTGCCAACTGCCACTTGAGGCCTATCCCCTTCCCAGGCAGGGGGAAAGGCAGGCTGTCAAATAATGGGCTCCCCTAAAAGCAGGAGTGGCCCAGGCAGCAGCCTGTGAAGCTCTCCAGCCATGGGACTGGAGGAACATCTGTATAGTCCAGCTCCTGGGCTATTTTTCTACCATAAGAAATGTCTTCCAGTAGAAATGAATATATGCAGACTTACAGGCCTAAATATATATTGGTGTGAATTGATGTAGCTCCATTTACTTTAGCTGTGCTGATTTACACCAACAGACAATGTGGGTCCGTATGTTTGCAATTAAAATTGTCCTGTGCTATAAGAAAAAGGAGGTAATCCAACTAAAAGCACATGCTGCACATTTTGCTTAAATCATACATGCAACAAGAGGTTATTAATGAAAATTCACTGAAGTTTCATTCTGTACTGTCATATTTAACAAAAAAATGTAACAGCTGGAACTCGCGAGTATCAAAAAAATATGGGCTGTTCAAAAGCACTACAAATGACCATGAGCTTGTAAACTACTTAAGAGGAGCAGGTAGGTTACTTGGAGTCACCAGCACCTTGGAAAGGATATAGTAATGTTCACCAAGTAATGCTTAGGAAAAATGAAAATGAAAATAAACACACACATACATGCACATATACAGACATACATACACAAAGGGCACATCCCAGTGAGTACACACACGCGGTTTGCGGCACCTTGAAGCAATTTGAGGCACTGCAAATCGCATGTGGTGCTTGTGCACCCATTCACTGCGCATGGCAGCAGTGTGCACTGCCAGAAAAGAAGCCTGCCCTGGGAGGCCCCAAGGACCCCAGGTAAGGCTGCTGGGGACAGCACCCACTACCCCATGCAGGTCACTTTGCCACATGCCAGAGCATATGTGCAGAGGCATGCTTGGGGACAAATCGCAGCAGCACAATATGTGAAATATGTGAAATATGTGCTTCTGTCTGCCTTGTGGGAAATGCGCACCCCTGCACGTGCATACTTGTCAAGATGCACTCAAGAGGATGAAATTTTCTCCTATGATAACCAAGCCTCTTCACTACATCCATTCACAACTGTACTCAGGGCAGTGCAAAGTAACATTTGTGGGTCATAAAATCAGCTCCTGTTCCTCTCAGGGTAGAGTTACGGTCCTTCTGCCACAATCCTAAGTTAAAGCAGGCCGTGGGAGTTAACAACAGCAATAACAAGATCCAGGGGCCTAAACTGGCTCTCTCCATCACCATGCACCGGACAGAGGCTGTATTGAGCAGAGCTTAGCATAGAAGAGATTAGAATGAAGTGCAAGCTCTTAGAAAAGATTTAAGGAGTCAAAGGAAGAGCACTAACACCATGGGGATCTCAGTACAAAGCTGAATTTCACCCAGACTGAGAGAGTTCAATTAAAACCCACATATTAAATCCATCTCTTGGAGGAAAATATGTTTTTTAACATCTAATATGCAATTAAGAATTGTTTGAAAGTCACAGGAAAATAGAGTGTTGAAAGGCTAAATATTAAGTGCTGCTTTTTCTTTTTATATACCCCTTATTCCCACAGATCCCAAAAGCCTGCAGCACAGGGACTGCCAGAGAGATTTGGGGCTTTGCTAAATTTGTAGTTTGTGTAAGTCTCAACATAAAGCAGCGGAGCTAAATTAGTACAGAGTCCCTTAGGTGTGACCTAGAGTACCTGAGCAGCAGAGATATTTTGAGACAATCTAATTGTGGTTGGAGAGAAAGGATAAAATGGGCAAAGATAAGGTCTAGTAGTTATAGGAAATAGTGCTACAGTAAAAACAACAGGATTTCCCATGCTGAGAAGCAAGGTCAGATCATGTAGTCTGACAGAGCATTCAAAAGTCCAGGTGTCAAGGATGTCTACATAGGAATTAGTTGAAGGAGTAAGGAATTACTGTCAGACTACATGATCTGACCTTGCTTCTCAGCATGGGAAACCCTGTTGTTTTTACTGTATCACTGTTTCCTATAACTACTAGACAATACTATTACATGGGAATTAATGAAGAGAAGTGGCTGCAGATTTGTGAAGCTCTAGGATGTCATGGTTGTTGATATCTAGAGGGAAAAAAGGGAACAGGATTTGTGGGAGAAAGGGAAGGATTGTGCTGCTGATTACTTAGTATTCTATGTTGAATGAAGTAGCTATTGCTTACTTTGTTTTCTTATAGTTTTAAACAAGTCAGAGACTACTCTTCTTAATTTTGTCTTCTAAATCTAGAAAAGAATAAGTGCCTATCATTGGAGTAAATGCAAAAATATGTGTATTACTGCTCTGAATGCTGTTTAGATGAAAGGGCCTAAAGAAAGCTCCTGGATAAAGTTCTAGGCAAATAATCTGGAGAAGTAGAGAGAATAAGTGATTTTTTTAGAGAATGCAGCTTTCTGTATTCTGAATTTCTTGTTCAGTATCAGAAGAAAGCAATTCCTTATTATTCACTGTTATAAAACATCACTGTATGTAAGCAGTGTCTCCATTCGCATTATAGATGTTGCCCCACTGAAACTCCCAAATGGGATGCTAGTTGTTGTGGTAGATTTTGCAATACAGAAATGCCTATAGTAAGAGTTGGTCTCAAACTGTAACTTTTCAATCCAGTTTGCTGGCTCTGATTCAGGTTGCTGAGACCTTTGGAAAAACATACATGCTAGTCCTGGTATGAAAAATGAAACAAAAAAAGTATTACTTGATAGATGGAAAAATGAGTCAGATTTATTATCTACTAAACAGTATTTAATGGTTGCTAACATTGGTGCAATAATGGAAAAATGCAATTTGTGAATAATTTATTTGTGGAAAAATATCAAATTCCCCATCTGCATTTTTCACAATGAATAATTTAGCCAGCTCTGCTTCATACACAAATAATAATAGATGTTAGAAAAGCTGTTTTAAATGTCTTGTTTATATTAGCATAGTTTTAGCTTAGTGAATGATATTTATGCATTGACATTGATTTTGTGTTACACCTTCTGAAGACAGAGTCTGTGTTTTTATATCCCTTCATGAAGGGAAGAGAACAGTTTAACAATACCATTCTTACAATCAAAATAAAATTAATAATCCTTTCTCATTTTATGGCTTCTTCAAAATGTGGGTGAGCATCATCCCACTGCAATATGTCAATCTTCTCTATAGAGCCACTTCAGAAAAACTCCAGCAGCATTTCCTAAGCCATTAATAATAATATCTAAATCAAGATTTGGAAGAAGTGGACAAGGCTTAGACAACAATATACCATTTCTTTTCCAAAGCCATCTGACAGAGGGAAATAACTATCAAATTAATTAACTGATTGGAACAGTTATTCACATTAGGAAATTCAAAACAGAATGACTTAGGTTCACCACAAGGTTAATTTCAGTTCTCTGTTTAGGTGTGTCAATGTTGTGATATATTGCTCTAGGTTTAGAAAGGTTCAGGGTACAACATATTAGATGACCCTAGACTTTACTATTTACATGACTAAAATACAATTTACAGTTGCTATATGTATATGCATGTATGTACGCACACACACATGCACACACACACAGGTACTTTCTAAAGTTTCACTTGGTATACATAAAGGCTGTTGTAATTTATCTAATTAGCAGACTCTCGTTGTCAGAGGGGGTGCACATATAGTATGGTTTAAATATTTTCCATTTTTAGGAAAACAAACCTGCATCTACTACAGAAACTTGGTACTCATTTCAGTGGAGCAAGGTTTCTTTTCATGACTGATTTAACGCCAACAGAGAATGTCTCAGAAATCGGCCTTCACCATCTGTCAACTTCTGGTAGTCAAACTTAGTTCCTTGTTACCTTCATCTGTGTTTCTCACAAAATTACAGTATGGTATCCTTATAATATTAAGACATTTCTTTACTCAACCTGCTAGAATTAGTGACAACACCACCTAGAGTAATCTGCAATTTTTTTCTGGTCATTAATATATATCCTTATTTTTAATGACATTGTTTCAGTTCCCTTATATCTTCCATGGCCTATTAAGCTATGCATAAAGGAGTCAGCAAGTATTTTCCTTTACACCAAATGTAGCACAAAAATACACTGTATTCATTTTAAGAAATGATAACTGTTGATCAAACTACTTGATGGCATTTCACAATATATAATAATGGTTAGTATATTTTACAAAAATGATGAATGTCTATAATATGTGATTGCCCTACAGGTGTGACATACTTGCTGAGAAGTATCTTTCTGTACAAATAATAGGAAGAAGTCTGGTTGTACCATAAAAGACTGGCCTATATTGCAGTTCACAGAAATGTCACATATATTCTAAATATTGCACAAGAGGTATGCTGTTGCGATTTAAGGCAAGCTCCCTGCAATCTGGTATCCTGGTCCTTCAGGATCAGACACAATAATTTGAGGGACAAAAGGTCATTTTTCTGACCTGAAACAGCAGCTTGGGATCAAATTCATTCCCTACAACTTCTCTAATAACACTCAGGCTAGATTTTGCATTTAGCTGACAGATATGTAAAATCATATGTTGCCATAAAATCCCTTTGTGACTATGCAGCAGCAGATGTTGAAGAATACAGATTTACAGCCAGGTCCAATATTCATTTGCACTCCAAATTCCCTCCTCCACAGCTGTCTCTTTCTGCTGTTTTCTGCTTCTTTGCACTTTAAGCCAAATTTTCAAAAATGAGAAACAGACTATAGCTATCAGTGAATGTACATGTGTGGAGACACCTGCCCATGTGAGTTGATTAATATCCTATTTGTGTGTGCAAATCTAAGTGCAGGTTATCCTTCAGTGATGAAAATGTCACTCTATTATCCCCAAGTTCTGTTGGATAGGGACCATCATTTGTTCTTTGTTTGTACAGCAACTAGCAAAATAAAATAGATCCTGGTCCATGACTAGGTGTTGTGGGACTAACAACAAAACAGTATAAATTACATAATAAAATGCAAAATACTTGTAATTATAGAAAACTATGCTGCAAGATTTCCCTATTTTCCTGTTGGGGTGGCTGTTGGCCATTGTGCAGGTGCCTCATGGTAGACACTAGGCAGCTTAGGCTTTGTACTATGATCCTGCAATTCCAGAAATTTTGCTTATGAAACTGCATTTCATCATCCTTACAAAATCAGTCACCATGATTAAAAATGACATACTTATTCTCCATGGCAGTCAAATTTACAACAATGCATGTAATGCATTCTATCTAAGCATAAGGAACATCTCAAATAGCAAGCAAAATCAAGTAGCACAGTTCCTTCCTTTTTTAATTGCACTCTATTTAAATGAAGCTAAATTTCTGAGATATGCATTCTGTGGCCCTAAACTTAGGAATTAGACCTTTTCATGTGCTAAGAAAAGAATATTTGTATTATATTCTTCCCCTACATACATGATACTCTTAGACTGAATGAGTTTTCAACCTTATAGATAATAATTATCATTTTCCCAAAGACTTGTATGCTACCCCCAATTTTCAGGTAAGTCTCTGATTTGTATTGAAAAATGTGGTTCATGCCAGGTCTGGGCCTAATTTTGCTGCAAAGATAATTCTTGTGCAAGTCATTGGGAGCTGTTATGACTATTAGACCAGATCAAATTGCCTTTAAAAAGTATGTGTGAAGGGGAAGAGGGGGATAAGTTTAGAAATCACATAAAATATCAGATTTTAAAACAATTGCAACCCACATTTTTGTTAGAAATTATTTCATAGTATATCATCCTAGGTTCTTTATCCTTTTCCACAGTGGCTGGTTTTTCTCATTCTGGTGTGTTTTTTACTCTTGTTCTTGCAAAATTTAAGACAAAATTATGAGCAGTACCTGGACTAAATCTATTTTACCGAACTTATACAAAGGCCCACATACATTTCAGCTGGACTTTTCCTGTGAATGAGACAAATAGCATCTGGCCTCTTATTGTGTAACACGTACACACACATTTGGTTGTTGTATATTGTGTTTCTATGCTGGCGAGATGGCCCCTGTTGTTCTGGCCATGTTCTCAGAACATGGCAAGCTGGGACCTGTATCTGGGCAAAATGTGTCAAAACCAGGGGCAATAAGTAGGGGGTGTACATGAATGCATGTGCACCCCCTGAGTGTGGCAGTGCACCCCCTGCAAAAAGGTGCCACCGACACTGCCAGACAGGTGGTTGTCACTCATCACCCCGCTCCTGACACTAACAGCAGTGCTTGCAGGTGGTCCACAATCACCACTGGTCGCTGCCAACACTGCCGGTGGCACCTGTGGGTGGTCACTGATCCCTGGTCAGCACTCATCACCCTCACACCCCCGCTGCTGACAGTGTTGGCAGCATCTGTGGGAGCTACCAGTTTACTGCCACTGGACTCCCAGTCCTTTGCTCTAGTCAGTCTGTATGGTTGGGCTGCCTGTAGCTATTAATCAACCTGGCTCAATTTGAAGCTTTTTTCCCTAAAGTTTCAACAGGACATATAAACCAACCCAGAAATTTTGGTGTGTGTGCATGCTGTCTGGAGCTGCAGTTACTCCCCACGCACATATACAGTAGGGCTGTGTGAAGCTTCAGTCTCTGATTCAATGTGGCCTGATTTGGTGGCTGAATCTCCGAATCTGAATCGTAGTTTCATAGTTGGTATGGTCGAAAGGGACATGAGCAGTCAGAAGGGACCAACCCCCTGCCATGGCAGAAAAAAGTACTGGGGTCAAACAACCACAGCAAGGTGTTTATTTAGCCTCCTCCTAAAGACCCCCAGGGTAGGAACCAGCACCACTTCTCTTGGAAGTTAGTTCCAGATCCTAGCCGCCCTGACAGCTCTTGGAGACCATAAAAGCTAAAGAGGCAGTAGTTATGGGGGACCTAAACTACCCAGACATCTGCTGGGAGATGCAGATGGCAAAGTCACACCGTTCACGCAGGTTTCCAACCTGTGTACAGGACCTCCACCTGACACAGGAGGTATACAGTCCCACTAGGGGGAATGCCATACTGGATCTGGTATTGGCAACGAGGGATGACATGATAGGGGACCTGCAGATCGGTAGCCATCTGGGGGACAGTGATCACCTAATAATAGAATTCACCATAAGTTGTTGAGTGGGTAAGGTAACTAGTAGGATGGAAGTGCTAGACTTTAGGAAAGCTGATTTCAATGAACTCAGGCGATTAGTCAAGGACGCACTGCAGAGTAGGAGATTTGAAGTGATGGGAGCCCAAGAAGAGTGGTTGTTGTGCCTTAAGGAAACAATCCTTCGGGCACAAAGCGAGACGATCCTGATGCGAGGAAAAACAGGGAAAGGGGCCAGGTGGCTTCCTTCGCTGACCAGAGAAATCCAGGGCAGCCTAAGGGCCAAAAGAGGAGCACATAAAAAGTGGAAACGAGGAGAGATCACCAAAGACAAATATACCTCCTCTGCTCGCGCTTGTAGGGAGGCAGTCAGATGGGCCAAAGCTACCATGGAGCTGAGGATGGCATCCCAAGTAAAGGACAACAAGAAATTGTTTTTTAGATATATAGGAGACGCAGCAGCAAGGCACCAGGCTGCCACACATAGACCCTGAGATGGTGCAGAGTCACTTCGGAGAACTGGATGCCTTTACGTTGCTGGGCTCGGATGAGCTCCACCCGAGGGTGCTGAAGGCACTGGCCGACATCATTGCAGAGCCACTGGTGGGAATGTTTGAACGCTCATGGAGGACTGGAAAAGGGCCAATGTGATCCCCATTTTCAAGAAGGGGAGGAAGGAGGACCTGGGCAACTATAGGCCAGTAAGTCTCACCTCCCTCCATGGCAACATTTTTGAAAAAATTATCAAGGCTCACATTTGTGAGAGCCCGGCAGGAAAAATTATGCTGAGGGGAAAACCAGCACAGGTTCATAGCAGGCAGATCGTGCCTGACTAATATAGTCTCTTTTTATGACCAGGTTACAAAACACCTGGACACAGGAGGAGGCGTGGATGTCGTATACT
>JAGPOW010000261.1:62392207-62420950 GCA_030014935.1 Caiman crocodilus | reverse complement strand
AAATTGGCCCTTTTGAAATCTGGGACCCTAGTCCTAGTGTGGGCCCTATCTACACTGCGCCGGACAGCAAATTCTATCAGGCGATGGTCGCTGTCTCCCCGGGAGTCGCATACCCGGAGCCCTGCAACCAGATCGTCCCCCAAGACCAGGACCAGATCCAGCAGCGCATCCCCCCTGGCAGGGCCGTGCACCTCCTGGACCAAGTGGAGGTCCTGCAGCTTCGCCAGGAACCTCCTGCACCTTTTGGACTTGGCCGACTGCTCCTCCCAGCAGATGTCCAGGTGATTGAAATCCCCCATGACGATGACATCCCTCGTCCTAACCACCTCTTTAAGCTGGCCAGCAAGTTGGAGGTCCAGCTCCTCCTTCTGGTTGGGTGGTCTATAGCAGACACCCACCATTAAGTCCCTTTCCCCTCATCCTCCCAGTCCCTTTCCCCTTTCCCCCTCAAAGCACTTCTCTCTCTTACTGGCCCTCAGGCTTCAATGAGAATAAAAAGCTCATGGTGCTTTAAAGGTACATGCAATGAAGCCTCCAAACCCCACCTAACAGCCTCCCTCTGGCCTTTGAATCTCACTAGCTTAATCCCAATGAAAATCCCACTTGTCTGGGCACTCACAATACAAAAGCACACCATGAATTTAAATCTCCCCCCTTCTAGGTCCACTCAAAAGAAAAAAAAAGCAACAAAGATCTCCACCCTTATGCCCTTACAGCCCAGGGTTTCCCTTACTGTCCCTCCAAGTACTATCTGGCCCACTTGTGAGCTATGCCTTCTTCCTAGCCAGGACTAGACTGCCTTCATCAGCTTGAGAGCAAGCCTTTTGTGCACCCCACCCTTTCCAGCTAGCCAGACCTATCACCCCGTCTGAGAACAGGGTTTTCTAATTAGTCACTGCAGCCTTGCCAGCTGCCTGCCCTTTGGTTACAATCTCTTCCTAGCCCAGTCTTCCCATAGTAACAGCGCAAGGGGACCCTGTTACAGGGAGATAACTGGCTGGGTACTAACATTGCTGAGGAGAATCTGAGCGTTTTGGTGCATCACATACTCAACATAAGTCAACAATGTGACATAGGTGCAAAAAAATTGCAAATGTAATTTTGATTTGCATCAACAAGACTATTACGTGTAAGACACAGAGGTAATATTACCAATTGTCTTGGCACTGGGTAGGCCTCATCTGGAGTACTGTGTGCAATACTGGTCTATACATGCTAAGAAAGATGTGGAGAAGTTGGAGAGAATCCAGAGGCAGGCAACAAAAATGATAAAGGGGCTGGAAAGCAAAATGAAGAAAGATTGATAGAGTGAAGTATGTTTAGCCTGGAGAAAAAGGAAATTCAAGTGGGACATGATAGCTGTTTTCAACTATTTGAAGGCTGTCATAAAAAGGAGGGAGAACAACTGTTCTCCCTTAGCACAGAGCAAAGGACACTGAGTAATGGCTTCACATCTCAGCATAGTAGATTTAAATTACCTCTCAGAGGAAAAAACGGTTCTTTGCTGTTGAGATTGTAAGACAATGAACCAGACTACCTAGGCAGGTTGTGGAGGTTTTCAAGAGAAACAGAGAAAGCTTTCACAAGTTGTAGCTCACTTTATCAGGTGTAGTGAAAGGATGTGCAGAAAACAAAATAAAAGACTTTGACTTTCAAGAAACATTTTTTCCAGGGAAGGTGACAAATGAGAGGCAGAAGTCATGTACAGGTTGGCCTGAAGATCTGGGCCTCAAGGACAAGGCCTGAACTCATGGCCTGCAAGGCCTGCCTGTACACTCTAGACAAAAAACAAAAAAACCACGAAGAACAAAAGATGTACATATATACAGTTCTGCCAGTGGGGATTTCCAGGGGGCCTCAGGACATCAGGGATCAGCCCACATGGACAAAGCCCAAGGTCTCAGCTTGTTGGATGCCCACATGGTGTCAGGGTGGCTGGCCAGCACCTGGGCATGCTGGGTGCGCACCACCCGCAAGTAGAGTGCCCCTTCCAGGGCAGCGTGCCAAAGGGGCAGCCCATATTGCTGCTGGGGGGCACAGGGAGCCTAAGCAGTGTGTTGGGCTGGTCAGCCAGCTCATTGGCCACCGCTGGGATGGCCAGCAGTGGTGGGAATGCACTGTGGTGTCCGTGGTGGGGAAGGCCTAGTGAACCTGGAGGTAGCCTTCTAGGGCAGCTGCTGCTTCCATTGGGAGGGCGGCCCTAATGGCCCATAGAAGCCGGCCCACGATGCAGATGGAGCACAGTGCCAGCCGGGCAACCAGGGCTTCGGCTGACAGCCAGCCTGACTGAGCAGGGTCCAGGAGGTCCCTCAGGTGGTGTGGTGTGCACCTCAATGAGAGCAGCCATGAGGCTAGCGGAGACCAGACTCAGCATAACATACTTCAGGGCTGGGTTGTGGACCAGAGGTTCCTGAAGCAGTTGCAGGAAACGCAGGCACCTGGCTTGGGAATGGAAATGGAAGGCAGCCTACCAGGCCCACACCATGCTGCGGTAGAATGGGGGAAGGACCACCCCATTCAGGAAGGTGAGGTCCAGCATAAAGAGCTCCCAGTCAAAACCAAGGTCCCCCATTCAGTGCAGGAACTGGTGCGCCAGCTGCCACCATAGGAGGTGGTCCTTGGCATACAGGAACCACTGGAGGGCTTGCAGGCAGTAGGCAGCCACCCTGCTAGCCAGGTTGATCAGGCCCTGGTCCCCCTCAATGGTGGGCAGGTAAAGGGCAGCTCGCAGGAGCCAGTGGCATCTGTCCCAGAGAAAGTCCACTAGGAGCTGCTGCAGTCTCTCAAGTAACTCCGGCAGAGGTTCCAGCATAGCACAGTGGTTCCACAGGGTTGCTGCCACCAGGTTGTTGGTGATGAGGACCCAGCCACAATAGGAGAGGATAGGCAAGCACCAGCGCTGCAGGCAGACCTCCATTCCCTCCGCCAGGTCCTCCTAGTTATGGGCTGCAAAGGCCAGCAGCCCCAGGAACACTGCCAGGTCCTTAAGGCCTTCCCTGTGCCAGGTGAGGCCCCCCAGCTGGTCCAGAAGTGGTCTGCTGGCCCACATCCTGGGCAGGAGCGTGTTACTCTTGCCCCAGTTGATGTGGGCTGATGCAGCGAGATCACAGGTGAGTTGGCAGTCCATCACGGCCTGCACGTCTTCCTGGCTGCCCAGGAAACCTGTCATGTTGTCCTCATACACCATCAGCCAGATTGGGGTGCTGGTGGTTGGGTCTGGTACTGGTGTCAGGGCTAAGCCTGTCAGGCAATGTCTTCAAGCGTGCAGCAGCGGTTCGAAGGCCAGGGCGTACAGCATGCCCAAGAGAGGGAAGCCCTGGCATATGCCACAACACACCAGGAACAGGGAGCACAGCACGCCATTCACCTTGAGCAGGCTGGAAGCGTTGTGATACAGGACCTGGAGTGCTGTGATGAAAAGAGGCCTGAAGCCAAAAGCTGAATAAAAGAAAGAAAGAGAAATTAGAATGCAAAAGACAAAGGAGAGGAAGAGAGAAAAATAGGGGAGAGAAGCAGGAAGGGGACAGTGCAAACAAATGTAAAACTCATAAGAACAAAGGGGTTACCAAAGATAATCCAGGTAATAGGATAAGTATTCATAGTCTTTTTAAAACATAAAACACAAACTAGTCTGTCAATGATTTCTTATTCCACAGTTTCCCACTCAAATCTGTTTTTAAGAGTTTGCTGTCTGAAAACAGCCACCGTAAGGTCAGTAATGGAGTGTGCAGGGAGGTTAAAGTGTTCTGCCACAGGCTTTCGTGTCTTTCTGTAGCTTTGTCAGAGCAGTGTTCATTCATTCTGTAACAGGGATAGTCCAGTCTGCCCTAAGTAAATAGCAGAAGGGAACTGTAAGTGGGTGATGGCATTGTCATTTAACAATTGCACTACAGAATATCCCAAATTAACAAATCTAAGGATGACTATACTTCCAGAGAAAAGTTCTTCTTAACAGAATTTGGTGCTCATCTTGGTATCCAAAAGTCAAACTGGATTATTTTCTTCTCATGAGGTTTCATTGGTAATGAAGCTTCTCTTAGACAAGTCCCAACTTACTGAAGAGTGTAATGCCATTTTTTTTAGCTGATGAAAACCCCTATGCCAATCCAATATTTTCCATAAATTTTCAAAATGTAACTCTGGCCTTAGAAGTGAGACAGGTGAAAACATGAGGATGTGCAAAGATGATTACAGCTCACTCATTTTCTCTCTCTCTCTCTCTCTCTCTCTCAATTGGCTTGGTTCTCCAAGGTTAATGAACAAAAATGATGTTATATTGCTACTATTAGTCACTAAAGGCAGCATATATGAATATGCACAAGGGACTAAAATTCTGAGTAAGAAAATGCAGTTTTTATATAGTCACATACAAAGTCAGTTAACATGATATAGCTCAGCCCAAAGTCTAAGCTAGAATATATAGAGGCCCTCGCAAAGAAATTTATGCCAAGAATAACACAGAGCAGCACAAAGGGAGACAACTTGCCTTTGTGAAGATGACATGCCTATCTTCCTTCAAACACATTACTCATACCAGGTCTAGCCTAAATTTTACAGGACTCTTATGTGTCTGATGTGAGTCACCTTTAGAAGCCAGCCCACAATGTCCAAAAGAGACATTGAAATGTAATCTGTACTTTGGTGTAGTGTACCTACTAGGAATTGATATTAATGTGGCAGAGCAAAAATATCGCTAGTGCCACTGCATCCCTAAGCAGCATTATACATATGATTATTTCTGCTGAATTCCCTCACACTTAGGAAAACGTTCGTTTAAGGGGACCTCATAGGCCACAATAGTGGGGCCCACTTGCTGGGTATGAAGAAAGGCAAGTCACCTTGGAGATGTACCAATTGAATATATTCCCTGAATGGCTTCACTGCGCACAACCACCTATCAAGCTCCAAGTGCTTCCCTGGGGGCACCTCACATCTGGCTGACCCACTTCTTGAAGCATACATGCAAGCCTAGAAAAATGCTGCCACCACTCACGAGTCCTGGTCTGTTAGTGGCTCTGTGTCTCATGAGGTACACAAGCTTTATAGACCTGAAGGGAGTACTCGACCCACTACAAGAACTTGAGGCACTTCCCTTAGCCTGAAGCACAAATAGTGGTCTCCCTTAATCAGCTGGATCAAGGGGACCGCAAGGCATAATTTAGACCCTCTCCCAATACGTTTCCCAAGCTAGGTACAGAAGAGAACTTTATTGATTACAAGGAATAGGTTTGGAATAGGGTACAGGGTAGAGCAATATCAAAAAATAACCCTTAGAGCAAACAGTGACACAGTAGCCTTTGATCACACACCTGAGTTACTGCAAGCTATATATCTAGTTAGATTCCAAGTAGCTTATTCCCAAGTATCATCCAGAGGCTGATAGAACTTTTCTCTGGAGGCGGACAGTTCATAGTGTGTCTGTGCATTTCACAAGAGAGAGCTAGAGAGATGATCTGCTCTCTGTGTCTTTATCATGGCTGCTGCTCCTCTTCCTGGGCAGTCTTTAACTTATATAGACCTTATGACCTCATTTACCTGATCCAATGAAGGCCAGCAGTTGTTGCCTACCAGCCAACCAATTTGAAATGCATCACTGGTTGCTAGGTGGACTGGCAGGATCTCTAGTCCCTCTCCCAGTCCTGAAGTCATTGCTTAGAACAATAGGGAGTTTAAGTCCCCACCCAAGTGTGTGAGGCCAGTCATGTAGGCAAAGGGAGAAGTTCTCCTCTCCCTCTGGAATGTATCCAGCTCAGGTTACAACTCAAGGTTACCTGAAGCAGATGGGGGCAGGAGTGCCCACCCTCTGCAATGTCCATGGTAACCAAATTGTCAGCTAGGTAATAAGCCTCATAGCAGAGTTTGGGGAGAGACAGAGATGGCATTCTGCCACATAGATTCTACCCTATGGGTCCAATCAAGCTGTGTAACTTAAATGGGATCAGGAGTTTGTTCTAAATTTTGTATTGGACCAGCCCAAACAAGACTATATATTTTTGGAATAGAGGCCATATGTAAAAAACCGTACAGACCCAAGGAGCTTTGTGGCACCCCAAACCACACGTGCCTGCATGTCTGGATGTAGCCAATGAGTGTTATACATTTCATTATGTAAAACAAAAAGTAGCGTTCAGGAAACCCAGGTGACAAGCCAATGAGTTTCTGCTCTTCATTTCTCAGAGCTTTTTAGTAGTGAGATATAAAGCAAAATCAAAGCAGACATTCAAAATTACTTCTTCTTCATCATCTCTTCAATATTCAGTAGCCTTTCCTTGAACAGGTACTGCTACTGCTGAGAATGTCTATGCAAACCAAAGCATTCACACTATTTATCCCTCAGGGGCTGGCTTTTCCACAGTTAGTAATATTTTTGGATCCACTGGTTTTTGAATACCAATCCTAAGATACTGTAAAAGACGTGCTCAAAAGTGTTTAAAAGGAAGTAAAATGAAAGAATAGTCTCCTTTAATATGTTTTAATAAGTAGAAAAGACAGACACTTAAAATCAATATCCATTTGGGAAAATTTAGACCAAGAATATTAACTCTTGCTGTTTACCTAGACTCCTTTTTCTTAAAATCATGAGACCTCAAATTAGTATCAAACTAAATATTGCTGGAACATATCTAATCCTTCTCTAAACAAAGTCTCAAGTATACACGCTATATTTTATTGTGCCAGAGTTAAAGTTGCTGCCTACATAACAATACAAAACCTCAAAAGCCAGGAAATGAAAACTTAAACAATAATGCCACCCTTCTACCTTGAGCCCAGACTTTACCAAAACTTTTATTCAACAAAACTAGGCATCACCATTTTCACTCTTCTCTCTTTAAACTACCCATCCACATGTCTCTGTGTTCCATACTGTCTTATCCCAATAGTCATGGACAGTTGGTGTCAGTTATGGTAATTTGGGTATTTTCAAGGGGAAGTCTGGTAAAAGTGATTAGAAGGCTGGCATTAGAGAAAGGCAATATTTTTTTCCCAACAAAATGGAGCTTAGGGGAATGAAGTTATTTAAAAACAGCTTGAATTTGGCAAACAGTTTTGACCAAAGAAGGGAAGAAATTTTCAAAACTCACAAAATACTTCATGTTAACATATCCAAAAGGAAGAGGTGGTTTATTTTGGAAAAATCAAAATGTTTTCTATCAAAATTTTATAAACAAAATTCCCAAGTTTGTGTTTTTGAGGTTTTACTTATTCTTGAACTAAAGTAACAAAACACTAAACAAAATGGATAAAAAACTAAACAAAACTTTTTTTGTTATTTGGGTTGATCCAAACTGAAATTTTGGGAAGGTTGGCCCAAAACACCAAACAAAACAAATGTCATGTGTTTGGTTCAATTCAAACTGTGTTTTGCCATATTTTGATTTAAAAATTTGGCTAAAAAATCTTGTTATTTGTTCAGATCTAATTACTATCGCTAAGGGACAGAATTAAGTTGTGGTGGAAGAATATTCTCTAGAAAAACTCTTTTCAAACTTTTTGGGGCCAAACATCCTTTTTTATAAAGTTTGTCCTATTGCTATGTATTCCAAGAATTCTGTTACAGAGAACACAAATGTAACTCTTCACACCATTACAACTACTCTGTGACCTTTTCAATAACCTAAGAGATATTGGAGAGTTGTTCTTTTTTTGCCCTCCATTTGTATTTCCCCTTTCTCTCTACCCTTCTTTTTGACATACCCTCTTGAGAGTTCAACACAAACCCAGACTAAGAAATGCTGATCTAGAATATAAAATAAATGTGTTATTATCACTGCTGAAATATCAAAGGATCTATTTGTCATACGTTTTTTCCTGATATTTTATACAGCTTCTTTATGGCTTCACTAAAGAAATAGGGAAGTTTAAAGGAGTATTTTTCAACTATACAAGCCTTAAACTAGGATTTTTTTTTAGAAAAACACACTTTTCTTTTTTAGAAAAGTGTGTTCATCTCAATGCATAGCTACACTAACTTTCTTGATGATGTTATTATTAATAGAAAAATAAAACATCCAAAATAAATTAAACAATATATACCATATATCTGTTCTTTGCAAGCTTAGGCAGGTTGGCAATTATTTTCATCTGCAACATTAGCATTTAATTATATTTCTATCAAAGAATATTTGACAGCTTGCTTTACTGCTTACTAGATTTGCATGCCTTCTACAATGCAGTAAATTATGATGCTCCTGTATGGTTCTTGCTTCAATTTTCTCCTATATTATCAGCAGATAACACAATTCTATTGCCACAGGCCACCATGACCCAGTTCCAGTTGCCATAGTTTCTTTAGCTAGTTTGCATCAAGGGCTAATACAACTGAATGAGTAAAATCTATTTTATAGCAACTGATAAAGCTAAACACCATATTTGCTAACATACCACATACCACTTCTCCCAAAAATTCAACCTTCCAAAACTGGGGTGCATGTCTTCAAGCAGAAAAGCTGAAATTTTGTATCAGAACTGAAGAACAGAATGGCTGCCATGGGCCTTGTGTCTCTCTTCGCTTAGGAGGGAGGATGAGAGTCCACCATAACCCCATTACAGCCATTAAGAAGTAAAATTGTAGTTCTTGAGCTGCAACTTGAAATGTAGTGATATTGGCCATGTCTACAGATGTACTTTACTGCAGAGTAGACTGACTGCAGAGTAATGTGTCACCATCTACACATGTGATGGTGTTAGATTACAGTGGGGTAATTTACTGCGATTAAACACACATGTAGACTCTGACCATGGGCATAAATTGTACGCAGTCAGCCCAACCAGCAGTAGGCCAGACCCCTGTCTGCCACTGTACCACATGGCTCCACACTTTCAGTACCCTCATGCCCCAGCCATCCCCACTACCACCCAATACTACCACCCAGAGCCTGTGACTGACCCCCACATACTGCCTGACAGTCTGGGTCTGCTCTGCCCCAGCTCCAATTGCTGCTGTCCTGGGCACATGTGTAGACTCTGCACCCAGGAGTAGTTTATTCCAGCTCAAACTGCTCCAGAGTTTATTGCTTCTCATTAGTTGCACATGTAGACACGCTCACTGAGGAGTTTGCGATGCACTTCCTGCCTATGGCCAACATGCATTCTTCCTTCCCAAAACAAGGTGTGCATATTATTTTGGGGGGCAGTGGTATTTAAGTAAATATAATACCTACTTTGTGAGGTTGTAAAGATTTGTGGTTAGATTTTCTTTTGGGAGCAGGGGGTATCTCAGAGTGTCTTTTCCTTTCCAAGGTAGACAAAGTAAACTTTTAAGCACTGATTTAAACTTGGGCAGTGCAATTTGTCATTGCTCCACTGAAGCCAACTGAAAACACTAGGTGAAGATCATCCTTTGGAATAATGCAGCTTTCCTTTTAAACCATTTCTTGCACTTTATACTTAAAGTAAGTATAATCCTATTTCACTGCTTTAAAAGCCCTGGTCAAATTTTAAATATGCAAACACACTCCAAACTTCTTTTTTCAGCCCTGAAACCTGTAATGTTCAAACAAAAAATAAATCACCCTTAACTTACACTTCATCCTCATTGTCCTTCCATCCTGGATAACCTCTCTTCCCTTCATAAAACCCAGGGAGAATAGACAGGTTTTGCAGTATACCCTGACAATTTTTGGCTAGTTTGGACAGTGGGACAGAGCAAGATACAAAGCTGAAGAACTCACAGGCCATGTCCAGATGTAGGGCCATGCAGTATGTGGTGCTGCGGACCTATCTGTGGTGCCACATAAAGTACATTTAGGCCTTCCTTGTATTGCTATCTTGTAGCACGGTGCTCTTTTTTTTTGACCCTTCAAGATTCTGGGTTAAAAAAAAAACGTGAAAAAGAGTGAGGCAGTGCACGTGGTGGCAGCGTGTGCTGCCTAAAACCAGAGCCTGGGTGTCTGCAGCCATACTGCAGCTGCTGGTCAGGTTCCCAGTGGCAGAAACACTGCAGCTGCAGCTTCCCTAGCCCCCAGGACCCCAGGTAAGGCTGCTTGGGGGTCCTGTTGGCCAGGGAATAAGGCTGCTGGACGGTCCTGGGGGCCAGCCTCCCTACCCCACTTTGGATAACCTGCCACATGCCAGAGCAAGTGTGGCACAGGTGTTCCCTGGGGACAAGCATCAGTAGTATAAAGTGTGCCACTGCTGCTTGTCCCTGGAGAACCAAATGTCTGTGCTCATCTGAATCTGGCCATGTAAAAAGCAACCTGCCAAGAGACCTCTGTTTACTTTCCTATGACTTCAGTTTTTGTACCCCTGCAGACCAGTACTCTGGTTGTGTCTACACATGCATTTGATGCAGGAGCCGTTTACTCACAAGTAAACAACTCATGTGTAAACACTCCCAGGCAGGTGTCTACATGTGCAGGGAAGTGGGAGCAGATTTGCTGCTAATGGCAGCAAACTGAACCTGCTCTTAGGGCCCTGCAATGGCCCCCTGCCACCACCAGGAGGAGCTCTAGGAAGGGGCTGGCAAGGAAAACCAGGCCAGGGGATAGCTTTCTCCTGGCCGGGGCTGTACATTACACCCTGACCCCAGTAGTTGCCTGCTGCTGGGGCAGGAACAATGTCCCTCTGCCCTGGCAGCAGGGAGCTCCTGGCCCTGGCTCCCTGATTGGGGGCAGGGGACTTGGAAAGAACTGCTAAGGCCCCTACAGTGGGGCAGCTAAAAGCTAGCTTGCTGCTACCTGCCCCACCTATCGATCGGGGCAAGGGGCTAGGATATACTCCATCCCTGCAGCTCTTTCCAAACCCTGTGCCTCAATCGCCTGATTGGGGCATGGGGCTGGGACTTAACCCTGACTGGGACAGTTCCCAGCCCCTGTTCAGCAATTGTGTGGAGGCTGGAGAGCTTGTTCCCTGCTCAGCTCCACGATCATATTGCTGGGCAAGGGGCAGGCTCCCCAACCTCACCATAAAGGTGAGCCCTATAGGTCATAGCCCTATGACCACAAAGCTGGCACTGGATAAGGATCTCCCAGCCCCCTGCTTCCCAATCATGATGGTGAAGCAGGGGCTGAGGGATAAGGATTCTTATCCTTAGATTCTTATCTCCCAGCCCCCATTCCCCAATCATAATCTCTGAGCAGAGGGCTCAGAGCTCCCTGCTGCCAGGGCAGGGGGACATAGTTCTCACCCAGGCTCTGGTGGTGGAGCCTGCCCTAGCAGCAGGCAGCTCCTAGAGGCAGAGAGCAATCTCCCGCCCTCTGGTGGCCAGCTGACCAGGAGCAGATTTGCTCCCTGTTAGGTGTCTACATGAGTGGTACATCGCTTCTCGGCCTCTTGAAGGCTCAGATCAAGTGCAGTAAGTAACTGCAAGTAAATTTTCTACTTGCATTTTCAGATAGCAAATTTATTTGAGATTAGCAATGTTTACTGCACAGTAAGTGCGTGCACATGTAGACACATGCTTACTGTGTAATAAACTATGCTACTGTGCAGTAAAGCGAATCGTGTAGATGTCTCTTCAGTGAGGAGAAAAAAATAAAAATACAAATGGAGAAATACATCTCAGCTGCAAACTTTTAGCTGGGGCTCAGAAGCTCAGGCAGTTAATCAAACATGGTGGACAAGGATAGTAGCCTGATGCACCTTTCAGAAATACATGCAAATACTTCCTGGTTAGTGTAAGAAAACTAAATGAGAATCCTGAAAGTCTGTCCTCTCCCTCAATCAGGAAAGAACCCAGGAATTTTTAAATATGAATTTTACCTATAAAACCTGGGCTCTGCTTTTTGCAGAGAATAGGAGAATAATTAAAATATCCTCACATTTCTGAGGCATTCTTAGCTCTTGTTACCTTCTCTATCTCGCTCTTCACGCTACATTCCTTGTCAATCCACCTTTTCCTTGAGAGAGCCCAGGCTCCAGTGCTTTCTATACAAATTGTTATGATGACAAAGGCTAGGTATCCAAATCAGAACAACAACAACACACAGCATGAAAACAGAGAATTCCAAATACCAAATAATCAAATTAATGATTACCAAAGCACCAGTTTTGTTCTGACATTTCCATTTTTCACAAAGCTAGGAAAGGCAGCATGTAGAGAAGAAGGGGATGGGATGAGATATTTTATAACCTTTATTGTTTTTATGTAACCTATTTTATGTAACCTATTGTTATTATTATTAACTCTGTTGTTTTTATAACCTTACCTTAACACAAAAGGCTTATTCCAACTGGTTACTATGTAAGCAAAATCTGTTTTTGACTCCAATAAGAGTTTTACTGAAGTAAAATGTACAGGAAAAAGCTCCCACCTTCTGACTGTTCTCAGAGTCCCTTTACAGGCCAAAAGTGATAGAATGGTAAAAAGAAAAATAAAAGTTTTAATGATTTCAACCAGAATATAATCTAGACTGCCTAGATTTGTCATCATAAAGCTCACCTAGGATGTATTTGGTCTAGTATCTAAAAGGGGCATCATCAAGATCCCTCAGAAGAAGGCAAAACCATTGCCCTATAAGGCCGATTGAAATGCTCCAAATTGTATCTGGACAATTATTTGAGATTATGATGAGTTATTCATGGCAAGGATGGAATATATATATCTGTGATTCCAACTGGAGATTTACATGACAGAAAAAAATCCGAACCCTACAATTTCATCAGCCTATTTACTTTCCTACTTGTTTTGTTTTGTTTTCTCAAATCACAGCCATTAGATGTGAGTAAATGTAAATAGAGATGACAGCCATTAGTTATAAAGATGTCACTTGTAAGGAGAGTTACAAACTGCATGCAAACACAACATGACATCAGTTAATCTGTATTGATTCTCTCAACATGTTTCTGAGGCATGAAAGATTAGCCGTACCTCCGCAGTAAAGATGGCCTAGACCTTTTGGAAACCATGCTATATATGTTTGTTTCATCCAAAAATCTCAAGAAAATACTTTTTTCCCTTTCATCCTCTGGTTTCCAGCTGGTATTCATTGCAATTTAGCCATTGGGCATCTCATCTATATGAATGCACTAACCATGCTATTAGAGTTTATTCTGTGACTTCCTGTTTATTTCTCTGCTCACATAATGCAGCTGAAAAACCTCTGCTTTCTATAAAAATGTTTTTCTAAAACAAGACCTTGTATTTATCTTAAACATTAAGTTTATTTTCTTAGGACATGTATAACTGTAAATTTGAGCTTTATATTTAGTAGAACACACACAGAGATATGCATTCATTTACAGAGGACAGAGTTTATATTGCACAGTTTTAATTTTATTATCAAAGAGAGGTTACTTTTCCATGCTTTGATCCTGGTAGCAATAGAACATCCAGCTTTGATTCACAAGTTACATCTTCTTGAGGTAGATAAATATTTTACTGAAATCCTAGGTAGCATGTAGAAAAAAATAAATGTAAGCTATATGCACAATTTATAACATAATTATCAACTTATAATTGATCCTATAATATATACAAATGATTATATATTTTAAAACTGAATATGCCTTTTCTGTTTCTTGTCACCAGAAACTTTTGTGCATTATGCTGTTAGGCTAGATCACAGAAGGCAACTGAATGGGGATTTAAGTCTAATACATAAGTGAGGAATATTTACATAAATTGTTATTATTAACAACATAAATGATCTGTTTCTGCTGGTCCCTATGCAGATAAAATCTCTTTGAACTTCAATAAGCATTCTCTTGAATACAGAGAACAGGAACAAGTCCAGGAATTATAAATCTGAACTGACTCAGCTTTCCTAGATATGCCTGTATTTTCCCAGGGATGTGCCTATATTTCCTATTGCATCAGTAGACAGCCTAATGTCCTGTTTAAAATTATATTTCTTTAACATGAGTAACCAGAACTGTACTGATGTATTCCAGATGATGTCTTGCCAGGGTCTTGCTTAATGACATTAATATTTCTTTATTTCTGCTGGACATACTCACCCTTGATACATCTTAAGAACACATTTCACTTTTGCATGGTTATATCAGGTTGGTGGCTCGTCCTCTGATCTGCTAGTGCAAACAGGTACTTCTTTTTAGTCATCTGAGTTCATACCTTGTAGCAGAAATGCTCAAAATTGGTCCCTAAATGCCCTTTGAACTATTGAACTAATCCTATTTCTTTAACTCCAGTTCTTAAGATTATACAGTTCTTCTTATATGATATCCTTTGCAAGCTTTATCTCATCTTGACATTTGACAGTTCACATGGTATTCCTATATTCTTTGACTTCAAGCCAGTACTTTTTTCCTATGCATTGTAGGTTCTTTTTTTTTCCAGTGCTTTTCTTGAGATGGTTCTTCATTCCACTCTCATTCCCACCAGTTTCTTTCTCTTGCTTGGGATACAAACTCCAAAGACTTTTTGCAGCTTTGACTTAAAGAAATTTAGGCCTCCTCTGCATTCAAGTCACAGAGCTTTTTAGTCCAGTTGACTTCAGCAGCTAATCCCCTCAGTTTATCAAAGTCTAATTTTAGAAAATTAAGAACCTTAGGTACAGATCTCCTTTTGTTTATCCTTTGTAAATTGAAAACAGAACATTTCATAGTCACTTGATCCAACATTACTATAATCAGCTCTTCTATTGTACGCTAATTATTTGTTAAAGTCAAATCTAAAATAGCATATTTTTTGTTGGTCCAGTGAATAATCAATGAAAAAATATATTGACTAGCACATCCAGGAATAACTGCATGTTACCTCTATTTTGTAGCATTTATTCTCCAGTGTATATTGTGGGAATCTCCCATAATAACCAATTCCAGATTGTGTTTGTTTCTAATCAGAACAGAAAACTATACCTCCCATCTGATCCTGGGAGACCACAGAAGATTCCCAGCTTTAGCCTAGTAGAATCTCCCTAAATGATTTTGACCTAACCAGATTCTGTTCTTACCACAGTACTCTTCCCTATGAGTCATTTAGATACCTGAAATATTTATATACTAATGTGAGAAGCATGAGGAATAAACAGGAGGTTTATACAATAATTCCTTGTACAATTAAGGAATTATGATGTACCAGTAACTAGAATTACAGAGATGTGATGGGATAGTTCACATAACTGGACTACTGTTATGGGTGGGTATAGCTTGTTCAGAAAGAATGAGCAAGGGAAAGAAAGAGGAAGTATCGCCTTTTTTATAACGGAGATGTACACATGTTCTGAGGTGCAGTACAAAGTGAAAGGGAGGCCTGTTAAAAGTCTCTAGGTAAAGATCAGAGGGAGAGTAGCAGAGGATATTATGGAGGGCATCTGTTAGTGGCCACCAAACCAGGAGGAGGCAGCAGCCTCCTTTAAACAAGTGACAGAAGCTTGCACGTCTCAGGACATGGTTTTCATGGGAGACTTTAATTATTAGGACACCTGCTTGGAGGTGAAACAGCAATGCACAAGCATTCCAGCAAATTATTGGAGTATGATAGGAATAAGTTTGGGTTTACTGCAGATGGCTATACTGTTAAGAGGCACTTTTAAGGGCACAGCAACAAACTATCCTAATGTGACAGAAGAATGAGAAGTGCAACAGGAAACAAGCCTGGCTAGACAGCAGTTCCCTCAGTGAGTTGATACTCAACAAGGAATCTGACAGCAAAATGGAAACTTGGTCATAGTACTAGCGAAGAGTTTAAGAACATCATGCAGACACGCAGGGAGAAAATTAGGAAGCTCAAGGCATGAATTGAGATGCAGCTGGAAGGGAGCATAAAAGGGATTTGACAAGTAAAATAAGAGGAAGACCAGTGTCCAAAGGAGGGCTCTCGCCAGACTCCACCCACCTGTTTTGGTCCAGGTACTTCCCTCAATTTTTCTGTATCAGTCAGTCTCTAGTGTCCTTGTCCTTGTCCGGAAGGTTTCCTCTCTTTCTCACTCCATTTTCTATACTAAGACAGTCTTATCACTTTGGCCAGCTGGCTGAAGCCCGCCATAAAGTATCGATGGAACATTCCGCACACCCATGATCTCTCCTGCCACGACTTGTTATTCAGGGAGAAAAGAAATGCCTGGACATGCAGCTTTTAATATTGTTGGTCTTGAGGTCTGCCTCAGTGTAGTGAGAGCTCCATCAACCCCTACACCCATGCCCATTCCACTGGGCCTTAATTCACAGTCTGTGCAGTGAG
Source organism: Caiman crocodilus (assembly GCA_030014935.1). Taxonomy (NCBI): domain Eukaryota; kingdom Metazoa; phylum Chordata; order Crocodylia; family Alligatoridae; genus Caiman; species Caiman crocodilus. The sequence goes on along the minus strand of JAGPOW010000261.1, from coordinate 62,404,869 downwards.
CCTCAGAGCTGTCTAGACACTTCTTACATCTCTGGGTCTGACAAATCAAAAGCTATGTTGAGCCTGGTTATCTTCCACCAGGCTTGAGGCAATACAATGAACTGACTTGTATTTTACCAGTTTTTTCCTGGCCTCCTGTCCAGATGGTTGCGTTTCACTATCCTACTATATCTGGGAGGAATCCTCTCCCACTCCAAAGAAAAGAGGAAAGAAAATAAACTTGGACTTCTTCCTGCCCTTATAGTCCAATCTTTATGGTACCTCTTCTCAGACCTGCTAATAGGATCTTTACAGTACCTCCTTCCTTGCTTGTCCCTCAGGACTGAGCAGTTTCAGTTTCCCTGAGAGCTGCTCCTTCAGGTTTTCTTCTCTGGCAACTCCCTCAACAGAACTGCCTCTCTGAAAACCCTTCCTAACAGCTCCCTCTGTGCCTTCAGTCATCCCTGCTGCCTCTCTGGCTGAGTCTGCAACTTCCGCTTCCAGGCGTTCCTCACTTGCCTGCTCTGGGTCTCTTTTTAGCTTGGAGCTCATGTTTACTCCTTCTCCCCTCGCGAAACACTGGAACAAATAGGATCCTTGAATGGTTCTTTGTAGCCTCAGGGCTGGGGCAGCTGCTTGCAACTCTCGTGAGTTAATCTTTGTCTCCAGTGGCTCTTCTCTTTCCTTACAACCAGAAAAAACCATAGGTTCTTTACAGAATAGAGGTAAATTTAGTTATGGATGATGCAGAGATGGATGAAGATTTAATGCTTTTTTTTACTTCAGTCTTCACAAATACAGGGAGCTACCAGATGTGTCAATCATAGTTGACAACAAAGATAGGGAAGAAGTCAAGCAGCCTAGAGTAGTAGAGGAAAAGGTTAGGGACTATTTAGAGAACCTAGAGACCTTCAAGTCAAGAGGGCCAGATGAAATGCACTCAAGGGCACTGAAGAAAATGGCTGAAGTAATTTTGGAGCCACTGGCTATCCTCTTGTGGAGTTCAGGTGAGGTCCTGAATAACTGGAAAAGGGCAAACACAGTGCCCAACTTTAAAAAAGGAAAGGATAAGGGAACTACAAACCACTCAGCCTGACCTCAATACCTGGCAAGATCATGAAACGGGTCCTCAAGTATACCACTGTGAAGCATCTAGAGGAGAATAAGGTGATCAGAAACAGCCACCATGGATTCACCAAGAACAAGTCATGCCTGAACAACCTAATTTCCTTCTATGATAAGGTGACTGGCTCTGTGGATGGCAGGAGAGCAGTGGATGTAATAGTCTCCCACCACATTCCCATTAAAAGCTAAGGAAATAAAGACTAGACAAAAGTACTGGAAGGTGGATACATAAATGAGTGGATCATCATGCCCGACACACAATCATTAATAGCTCAATATCTATTTGGGAAGAGGAATCAAGTGGGATTCCCAGAGTCTGTCTGGTATTTTTCAGTATCTTCATTTTGATTTGGATGATGGGATGCTTAGCAAGTTTACAAAAGGCACCAAGTTGGGTAGACTAGGAAATGACTAGCTAGACTGCAGTACTTCAGAGAAGGATCTGGAGGGCAACAGTAAACCATAAACTGAATATGAACCAACAGTGTGCTCTTATTGCAAAAAAGCCAACAGTATATTGGGTAATATAAACAAGCGTGCCACTTGCAAATCAAGGGAAGTGATTCTTCCACTCCATTTAGCACTGTGAGGCCTCATTTGGAGTAAAATGCCCAGTTTTGAAACCCACACATTAGGAAGGATGTGGGCAAATTAGAAAGATTCCAGCAGAGAAGCATGGTTTATCAGGACATGCTGAAAGAAGTAGGGTTATTTAGTTTGGAGCAGAAAAGATTTGGGGAGAGTGTTAGGGAGTTTTAAAGAATCTTCAAATATCTGAAGGGCAATTATAGAGGATGGAGATGAACTTTTCTCTGTGGCCATAGGGAACAGGACTAGGAGCAATGAATGCCAGCTGCAGCAAAGGAAATCTATGTTAGAGAGTAGAAGAGATGTTCTGGCTATGAGTGTAGTCAAGCATTGAAACAGGCTACCTAGAGAAATTGTAGAATCTCCATTCCTGAAAATTTTCAAGGGCAAGCTGGACATTTGCATGGAATGGTTTCCATTCCTTGTTTCTTCTGATCTCCCTTCTGCCTGAAGAAAAATGTAAAGCTTCTGCATTATAGCCTCTGTAATTAGGGCAGCCACATTCAATTCACTAAGCAAGGCCAGCTGAGCCCCAGTCCTTTTCTCCTGATTGGTTCTGGGGCTGCTTTTAAGGAACTCCTGCAACACCTGAGCCCCGCTGTACAACATACTGGCTTCAGTCCTTGAGTAGCTCTTGCCTCTGGGACTTCCCTGGTTCCTGCCCCAGTACCCCTGACCATGTACCTAGCCCCTCAGACTTTGGACTCCAGTTTGATCTTGGCTTGCTTCCTGAACTCTGATTTGGGTAAAGTTGACTGGCTCCGTGTTTTGAACTTGGGCCTGACCTCAGCTTGCTTCCTGAACCCTGATCCTAGTTAGCCTTCTGGCTTAGTGCTATGCTTCTGACCCCCTGGCTTGCAACTTGGATCTGCCTTCTGTTGCTCTAAACCATGGCTTCTCCCTTCAAACAAATCCACCCTCTGGCTCTACCCACTAAGACCTGATGTTCCTATGGACCATCACAATAAATACAAACTTCTTAGAGAATAAGGATAGATTACAGGATTGTTTAGAAAGCATGACTATCCTGATAAGGATCAAAATGGGCTTAATTATGTTGACAATATAAACTATTAAAACGGAAAGCAAATCAGCATTCGTATTTTTCATTGATGCCTTTGTCAATCACTGAAGCTATATATTTTGCATGGGATACATAGTACTGTTCAAATTTGATTATTTTTAATGGTACAAAAATGTACAGGAGTGAGATGAAGCATTACATTTTTAGTTCTAACATCACTGCTAATTTTAGTTTATGCATATTAGAAAATCATTCTTTTCCTCTAAGGCATGATACAAAAAAATATCCTTCCCAAATACACATGGAATATATTTCAGTGCCATTATGAACACAAATTGAACATGAAAGTGGCAGCAATAAACCAGCAAATTTCCCAGCTGTGTTGCCAGGAACGATTTAGCTATCAAGCAGACGTTAACAGATGACAGACAAATAATTATTCAACATACTTTGTTGAAATAAGCTTGAATGTGTCCAAATTGTAATACAAGATAAAGCCTGTGATTTGATAAATGGAAACATTCAGCAACACAAGCAGAATGCCAGAATTTCTGCATAATATTCTTAATTACAAGATTTAATATTTCAGCATACAAGATTTTAGCAACAGTTCCTGGAATTACATTTCTGAAAGTAAGGACCACACATGCATGTATAAGTGTTGGATCCAGTTCTGCCCCAGACACATGCATGTCTCATCTGTGTGTATCTGAAAGCAGAATGCTGCCTATAATGCCATGCAAGACAACAGAATGAAAGTGCAGTCTATGTTTTACCTATATTTTTCTGTTCAGTTTTCAAAACTTTTCTGCAAAACCACATGGAGCAGGAGTTGCCATCACCTCCCAGAAGCAGGACATGACCTTCACCGGAAAGCAGATAACCTTTTCCTCCTCTGACCTCAGGAAACCCTGATCATTTCTGCAGAGAAAATGGAATGATGGGTTGGCTAGGCGAATCACATATAAGATCCTGAGGGTGATGGCTTCAAGGAGGTTATTAAGAGATAAGAGAATGCACTTCACAATGGAGGGAAACTTAGTGTGTTTAACTATATTATAAGATATAATAATACCATAGAAAAAGATAATTACACATTTTTAAAATAGCATAATAATGAGTGTTGATTAAGGAGTAATCCTGCAGTTGGGAGGGGAATCTCTATAATGAAAAAATAGCTGGCTGAAAACACTGCAGTTTAGTGGGAAATGTTTCAAAACTTAATCATGCTTTTTCAACATTTAAAAAAGTTTAATTTTTTAATTTCATTAATTTTTTTTGATCATTCAAAAATGTGGACCAATCCTGCAGCTTGCAGAAAAAGTGTTTCATGTTGATTTTTAAAGTGATTTACAGCAAATTTTACACAATGGACATAATTTAAATCTGACAACTGTTGGTCCTTCTAGATCATGGTATATACATGAGAGGTCACCTAGACCTCTGATGCATATGCATAAGCAGGAGAGTTTTGGAGGCATGGGTGACTGGTGCTGCCTTAGTTGGGGGGCACATGCTTTCCCCAGTGACCAGTAGGCAGCAGGCGGGTCCCCCCATAGCCATTCCCACTGACCAGGGGAGTCCCCCTCAGTCCAGTCCTGCCAACCGGCAGGGTTCCTCCGCAGCCCACTGCTGCATCTGCTTCTAGGAGCATCACAGTGCTCCACTCCTCAGCTGGCACTTGCAGGGGAGGCATCGGCACTCCCACCCGCCGCCACCCCTGCCCATCGCCTAAGCAGCAAGTGCAGCTGGTTGGGTCAGGAGGTACACAAGTGCTCTCAGGGTATACACATATACATGCACACCCTTTGCATTGAAACTGCTTGGAGGAGTGGAGGCTGCCCAGACCTTCCCTCCCCGCCTTTAGGCCACTAAGATAGAATCCAAATGCCAGACTGGATTTGGTGTCTCCATGGCTGTATTTTGTATAAGCATCCAAGAATTGAACCTGGGCCTCCTGTGTGGCAGACAAGGATTCTATCACTGAACCACAGGGGAAGCCACATAATCAAAATAAGCTGTACACATATGATGTGGATTTTGATTCTGAACTTCATGAAGTTACAAGTGAATGGCTCAGTTTTGGTACTGTCTTCATAAATGGCTATCCAAGAATGTATTACGGAAGAAGAACAGAATACATTCATGGATATAGGCATGGGTATGGTAGATACAAGTGACAACTCAAAGGACTAAAGAAGTGTTATTCCATATGGTCAGATTTAGGTTTAAACTCAGATGAACTTTCCTTTAATAGAGTTTTTTGAGTTTTATTCAAAAAACTCGATTCTATCTAATTTAAATTATATCTAATTCAAATTAGTTAATGATGCTGTAAAGACTAATTTAGATACTCCCCAAGTATTAGCAAGCAGGCTACAAATATCTGGAATTTTCTCAGGGTTCAGCCATAAGCTAGATCACAAATATTTGTAGCTTGAAACAATCGTTTAAGCAGCATACTGGCTAACTTAAAAAATGCAGTAACTGTGTTGACAGAGTTGGTAATCAATGAACTTGAGTAGGAATGAATTGTAATATATCCCATATTATTTATAGGCGTTAGAATTTTAACTTGAATTTGGAATAAATTATTGAATGCTTTCAGCTCTAATGTGAAGACTCAGTCTACTGAAGGAACTGCATCTTAAATAAGAATAGAGCAGGGGCAAAAAATTAAACATACAAAAAAAGGGCAAGCCCTGACACAGAAGTCCAAAAAGCACAAGCAAAATTCAGACAAAATACATTTAAATCAGAGGTGTCTAATTGATTTGGATCTGTGGTCCAGATGAGTGACCCAAGGCCAGTCCACAGGCCAGATCAGATCAACAGGCCCACAGATCCTGGACCTTCTTTCCCCCTCACAAATGTGGCCACTGGTTCTGTTTTATACCAGACCAAGGGTGGGCAAAATATAGCTCACAGGATGGATTCAACCCACCAGGCAATTTTGTCCAGCTGGGGCTGCTGCTGCCACTGCAAAGGGACCTGCTCAGCTCCTTCTCATGTCCCTGCTGTAGTGCTCTGGGTAGCAGATATGGAAGTGCTGGGGGTAGGGGAATGGAAGAAGCTGTAGCTGGAGTATGGAGCCCATGTCTCATGCCCAGTGAGGCTGTGGGAGAATGGAGTCCAAATCATCCTGGTTCTATTGCTCTGGGCTCCCTGTGGCACCCATGCAGCTTCTGGGACTCATGAGCCACTAGGTAGAAGCCCCACACAATGGAGTCAGTGGCCTTCATCAGTCCCTGTAACCATATGCAGCTCCTGGACTCCACCAGACGTTGCAGGGAGCCCTGTGCAATGGAGTCAAGCCAGCTCTGCTCCCTGCTTCCCAGTGGAGTCCGGAAGCTGCACATGGTGGCAGGGTACAGGGCCAAGCTACTGGCTGCATCACACAGAGTTCCCCCCACACAGCTATGGCCAGGTCCTGGGAGCTACACACGAGATGCAGGGAGCCCTGTTCAATGAAGACAGGCCAGCCCAGCCCTACTCTTTGCCACCACATGCAGCTCCTGGAAGTGACTATAGCCACATACCACTGGGGAGCTCCACCTGCATGGGCCATGAGTATCCTGAGGGCCTGCTGCTTGTTGATGATGCTGTTGCTACTGGCAGTGAGGGCTGTGCATTGTTGGGGGGCACACTCCTCTACACCTTCCCTCATACACCCACACCTGCACTTTATACACCACCCAATACACTCACAAACATACACCCCACCTACACAGCCCCACACTCTTCCACACACACCCCTTTGCACACCCTTTCCCACATACACCACCACACCCCTCCACACCCTTCCCTCCACACACAATCGCACCCCTCCACAAGCCCCACACTCACACCCACCCACCCCCACAAAGCCCAACCACCCCCAACCCCCCCAACCACACATAATATACGGGAGTAACACTTTATTTTGAGCTATTATGCAATCATCTCTATATACACTGCAGAAACATGTATAAATCAGGACAACATTTTTTTTAAATAAAATTAAAATATGTCATAATAGATGTTTGATATTTAGCAAATGATTTTTTTTCCAGTTCCAAGATGGCGCCCTCTTCCCAAAAGGAGTACTTTTGGGGGCAAGGGGAGGGACTTCTGGTGGCAAAGGTCAGGGGTTAGGGGTTGGACTTTAGTCCCAAGATGGTAACCAGGGGGCAGGGCATCTGTCAAGTGGCAGGACTACCCTTGAAGCCCTCAACAGCACACCAAAATGCATTAAGTGGTCTTCCATCTGAAATAATTGCCCATCTCTGTACCAGACTGCCATGTTTTTAAACCCTTTGTCTTCTGTCTGCTTCTCAGTGAAGAACAGATTACAAAAAATCCTGTTTTTCAGTTCATTGGTGTAAATAGATGTCAATCATTTGTCCTTGCCATAGAGATAGGGCCATGCACAGCCAGGAGGCTCGGGGTTCCAAGTCAGTCAGGGAAGGGAAGGAGGAGAGAGGGAGGTGGCCTTTTTGTGGTGGCCCTGCCCCTTGCTGCTAATTGGCCAAGGGGTATGATGGCCCTGCCCCTTGCTGCTGATTGGCTGAGGTGGCAGGCCTGCCCTTCACTGATGATTAGCCAAGGGACCAGTGGTCTCACTGCTCACTGAGCAGTGTATTTTGGGGATTTATCAGGGGCCATTCTACCCCACTCCAGTGTTGGATGCAATGCCTGCAGCACCTGCTCTGGCTGCTATGGGATCCGTGCTGCATGAGCACACTTCCTGGAGACCCTGGGGGCCATGCATTTGTGGCATAGTTCCCAGAGTGGCTGGAATGGGCTCTGTGTGCAGCACATGTCCTCGGCCCTTTCCATTGGGCTTGTCCCAATCAATTTAGACTCAGAGGCAGCACCATGGGCCAGATATCAAGACTCTGCAGGCTGTATGCTTGGTTGACATCCCTAATTTATACAATTACAGTACAGAAAATATGTTTTAAACACTACAGCAGCAATAATAGTTTTTGTAATGCGGTCTAATTCTGTCAAGTACAATTTGAATACTAGCACTATCACTTCTTGTTAAATGGCAAAATCTGAATTCATCATTGCTTGTGGTCAAAGAAAGGGAAAAATGCCTACTTTGATTCTATATAAGAAAATAATATTCTTTGTCTTCAACATAGAGTTTGATTTAAGTTTTTAATCAGGAAAATAATAACCGTATATAAATATTGACTTGATCATCCAACAATCTCTGGTAACAAGAATTGTTCATAAACTCACTGGTGTCAGCAATCAACTGTACTCCTAATATTCATTTGGAATTGGAGTTAATTTAGTTCTGTATGGCTTCAATGGTTTCATGTTGTTGACCTGAGATACGAAACTTTCTGTTGTCCAGATGAGGCCACTGGTGCTTCACTTATAACATAGGACAGGATGGGCTCTTCTGGGTCATCATCAAGCAGACTCCCATGCTATCATAGGCAACCACATCAACAGTTTTCTACCAATCAATTGTTCTTAGATATTTTAGACAGCTTCCTTTACTTACCATTATCAAGGAAAGTCTTGCAAGTCTCAACATTTACAAGCAAAAGCAAGGTAACTGTTTAACCACATGTGAAATCCTGGATGCATTGAAATCTAGGGGAGTATTGCTATTGCTCTTAATAGGGCCAAGATTTCACCTCTGACTTAGAAAATATTGTTCTCTCTCCTTCTCAATTGCCTGGTGATTAAGGCACTCGCCCTGGAGTGGGGAGATGAGGATTCAAATCCCTGGGGTGAATTCGATTCCCTATATCCCAGAAAGTGCTCTGAGCTACTGGGAAAAAGAAGGACTATTCTTTTGGCTGTGTTTTGTGAAAAAGGTTCCTTTAGGCACTGAAGTTTGTGAGTTCATGGCTATGAATCTCCAGTACGGATTGACAGTCTTTGAAGGGTGGGGTTTAAGTCACATGTTTCTTGGCATTTCTTACCATCTGGTTCCTAGCTCATAATGCTAGGTTTTCTTGATTCTATTTTGAGGTGCGTAACTCTCTGAAGACATTGTGAAGAGAATCTTGGTTATCTAATTTGTGGTTGTAAAGTAAAGAACTGCAAATTCATTTTTGCATGTAGTCCTCTATCTGATGAAAGTGGATGCACAGAAGATTAAAGTAGATAAAAATTCAACCCACCTTGGGCCTAAGCCACTAGCCTTATTTTTAAGTAGTCTACAATAATTTTGTCTTTAGAATGCCAGATTTTGTTTACATGGAATAGGGCCGTGACTACTTATTGATGAAAGTTTTCTAAGACTATGGGCATTTGAAGTATTTTCCTTAAAAATAATGTTTCTGTGACATGCAAATAAATTCATTTGCTCATCAAAACAAGCTACTACAATGTAATTTGCATGAAAAACAGTGTTTCCTCTATTTCAGGGTTTTAAAAGTATAGAAATTTGAACAGCTGACAGAACAAGATTGAGGATAAGTAAGTAACCTTAGAATTGAAACCAGCTAATAAGTTAAATTCAAGTTTCCTGGATTCATTGCCTTCAAATGCTCCAAAGGCTTTCACTGTTCCACTTCTGCATATTTTGAAAAACACAAACCTGGTCTCTAATGTAATACCTTAATAGTGACTTCAGTTGCTGTTATGTCAATGAACCAGCACATCTGACATGTCTCATTGATTTGCAAAGCCTTTCTGCTTTAATATTGCTGAGATCACTTTAAGATATTGCTCAGTCTGCCTCACAGTGACTTCTTAATTATACCTTCAGGTATAATACTTCGGAGCAAAAAGAAATCTTTTCATTATCATAAATCTGTGTCTAATGATTTTATTTCTGACTTGGGATATCGCAAGGTTCTTGATCTTTTGTTTCTAACCTAATTAAGTGGTAAGCAATTATTTGGAGTAGCCAGTTATATAAGTGGTTTCCATCTCAGCTCCAACTTCCAGGTTTGTTTCTCACTTTAGGTTTCACTTGCATACACAAATAGGAACAACTGACAAGATAATATTTTCCACTCTCTATTCACAATATGGTGCATGAGGGAACATCAGCTTTCCGTGATATCATCTGTGTTGCATCAAAAATTCTGGTTCCTTGAACAATTATATGAGCTGGCAAAGCAAAGTAAATGATGTGAATTTTCAAGAGCTGTCTTACACATGGAATGACAGGACAGGGACAGGACAGGATAGGTACAGAACTTTTCCCAACACCACAGAGAAATTTATAGAGCTTCCTTAACTATGATGATTTTTGAGGATCATTTACTCCCTTGACTAATTAACCTTTATCCAGATTATACCAACAGAGAAATGCTTTGCTTCAACTACTGCCTCATCAGGTCTTGAAAACTGATTGAACATTCTTTGGAAGACTGGTATTAAGGCAAGAATGACCTCTTAAGTGCAATTATAATGGTACATACAATGTCCATCATGTTACAGAGATTGATTTATTGTTCATAGTGGCCATTAGTGGCCATTTGATTTTAATTTGTGCTTTCCTTCCCTTTTGCAAGTTGGATTGTATTGTCAGAGGCCTTCCTATATCATGCTAGTTTTTCTGATGCATAAACAGTGCTGTGGCTCTTATACCCCATAAGTTTCAGGGTAGTAAAATACAGTATTTTTTCATACCATTCTATTCCTGTCACTGACAAAAACAATCTGAGTATGAATTAATTTTTAAGTTATCTATTTCATCTCATCTAGTACAAAAATAGGAATGCTTAAACTGTCATTCAATTGCAGTAAATTTAAAATTTTTTACAATTGTTGAAAAATTATTGCAATATATGAATGACTATAATTAATTCTTTAGTCTCATTCAAATACTTTTTCAGCCATTTCACAACCACCAAAAATACTCAGCCTGCTTCCTAGTCCTTTGACTGAAGGCAGTGGAAGGTAAGGGTAAGCTGTCATGCCTGACTTCATCTTTGTCTCTTTCACAGCAGCAATAAAACCCGCGATCAATAACCTTGGAAGCTGGACCTTCCCTCCTTTCCTTGTCCATTCACTTGTTTCCCAGAATAAACTGTTCCTGGAAGAGTATGTTTATACTGTACAGGGCTGCTGACCATCATAGCGATATGAAATGCACCCATTTCATGAGCACCTCTTCTCAAAATGGAAGCAATATAGCCAGCTTAGTGCAGAGTTCAGTGCATGCAAACAACCTTTCCTGAGAAATAGTGATGTTAAACTATAAAGATGCTGAGTATGAAGAATGATTAAGGCCTTGGTGTTGAAACCCACAGCAGACTCCCCAGGTTTCCATTCAACACCTGAAGGTAATGAGCTGAAGGCAATGAGCTGATAGGAGTCAGGGAGAAGACTTTAAGAACAGCAAAAGAGAATTCCTGATGCAAGAGGTGAATTCTCTCAGGTTACATGAATTCTAACAAGTGAGCTGTGGTTCAGGAAGGTGTAAGAAGTCTGTTGAGACCCTGAACTAGATATGTAAGGATTTAGTTTTGTGTTTTTTCCCACATTTGGACCTCATTTGCTTTGGAAGGAGAAAATTGCATATCTTCCTTGTTTGTTTGTTTTGGTTACTTTACCAGGAAGAGGGAAATTAAAAAAGCAGCAACATTTGATGCCAGCCCAAGTAAGCTATTGTATTAACCAGATATAAAAAAGATGGCTCCTTTGGGACTGAGCTTCTACTGCATATGTGAATGTAATGAGGGACTTAGTTGGCTGCTATACTTTCTATGTTCCTTCTCAATCCTCTTTCAAATTTCATCTTTTCCTTTCTTTAATTCTTCTTTGTGTTTCCCTTATCTGTCCTTCTCTGCCCTCTTGTCTTTGAAAAATGCATAACAGTTAAAGATGGAAAATGAACAGGCGAGCTGAGGTTAGAATTATTACTTTCTAAACAGAAGAAAACCATTTGAACTCCTTAAAATATTGATCCTGACAGGGTAAAATGAACAATTTACTGTATTTACTAGACTACAAGATGAGGGTTTTCCCCCCAGTCAGCAAAGGGAACTTACATTTGCATACAAGGAAACGTCATTAAAATACATAATCTATTATTAAACTACTGCCAAAAGCAGCATGTTCTTAGTATTGGAAACCATTTAAGAAGTTGATTAAATGCAGCCAGCACTGAGCATGACTATGGAATGCATGGCACATATTATGCAAATGTACTAATGGGAACTTTGTGTTTATTTGTGTGTGTGTGTCCCTTAAAAACGTGGGAGGTGGGGGGGTGGTGGGAGAGGGAGATGCACATTGTGAAGAACAAGCACCAGGCCTGGAAGTACTGCTATACCAGGCCAACACCCAGAGAGGCCAGAGCAAACTCTGAAACCCTCCCCTGGTGCCAAATTTGAAATATATAGATATATTTCATGTTCCAGGTCAAATCAGCCAAATCAGTTCTGTAGCCACTGGGCATCGAACATCTTACCCTACCCCAGGCCTCTTTGCCCCGGGTATTTGTGGGTGTCCGGCTTGCCGTCTCAGGAAGCTGTGGGACAGGTCTCTTTCCGCACTGGAGTCCGCCCCTTTCTCGCCTGCCACGACTTTGTTCTTCAAGTGGGTGGAGCTTCCCTATGGGCGGATGTCCCCTTTGGTTACCTGTAGTCAAGATCTTCTGCGAGGCTCCTCGCCCTTGCCCAGCCCGGCGGTTCTGGGTGTTCTCGTTGCTATTCTCCCTGGCCCACCATCGATGGATGAGCTTTCTTCCCTCTATCTGCCCCTGTGCTGCAACCCCTTCTAACACAGGGTAACACAACCAAACAAAAGAATTCTACTAAACTTAAATACTGCTAGTCCCCTACCGGGGTCTTGGCCCCTCGATCAAGTCGCTACCCATGACTCCACCTGCTAGCCCTCCCTCTCCGGGCTGGCTACCCACCACTCCTTGTCTTGCTCCCCCGGGAGCAACACCCTCTCCAGGTTCTCCCTGCCGTAGAGCCCTCTCTCTGGGTCCACCTGGTTTGGACGGCCCCTCTCCGGGTTGCCCCAGGGCTTCCCT
>JAGPOW010000261.1:62334032-62355868 GCA_030014935.1 Caiman crocodilus | reverse complement strand
TATTATAATGAGCCCCTAATGAGCCCTTTCAACTAGTTTCTAGTGTAGTTCGTTGTTTATCTTCGAGGCCCCTGGCCTGGTACAGCCGTCTCCTCCTTACCACTGCAGATGGGCATAATTTACAAAACAACCTTCCAGTCTCGCTGCGTATTCTGTCTCGGGAGGATGGCTCGAGGCCATTTATTAGGCCTTCAAAGAAATGGCTCGGGGTTATTCACAACACTCTTGGAACGTAGGCATAGGGAAACACAATTTATGAATCCCAGAGAGCCTGAGGTGAGATTTTGGTGCTGCCATGCACATATAATTCAAAATGGTGGCCTAGTCTAAAAGAGCACACTCAATATCTGTACTTTTAGCACATATATTAGTTTTCAGCAAAAACCTGGGATTCATAAGACTTCTTTTATATCTAAGCATTTAGGCAGGTATTTTCTGAATATGGTGGTTTGATTTAGATGTGTATATTCCACCTAAATAATATTCCACCTACATCTCTTTTTTTTTTTAAGCTGGTCCTAAGTTCAGGTCTTGAAAATCTGTCTGTAGAGGGAACCCTTTAGGCCAGTGATTCTCAACCAGGGTGCTGTGGCATCCTGGGGTGCCTTGAGATTTTTTCAAGGGTGCTACTGGGTGCCATGCAGTGTTAGCACTCTTAAGTGTACAAATGTGGCCCCCTCTACACATTACAAATATCTTCCAATTAACTGGTTAATTGTGCAATTACCTTGAGACCAGCTACACATGCAAAGTATCTATCATGCCATAAAAGCTTCAGCCAGCTATAAAAATAGATCCTGAAAATGTGTACTAACTTTATAACGAGTTGCTATTAAATTTTAATTTGTGCCATGTTCAGCTGGAAGTCCTGCAACTGAGTAGCTGCTGACTCTGGGCTTCAGCAACATCCTGGAGCTGCCAGGACCCAGAATCTTGCAGCTGAGGATGCTGGGTCCCAGTGGCGTGCCTCTCTCAGATAAGTCCTAGCAGCTGCAGAGCATAGCTGCAATCTCCCAGCCCTGAGGGTTTCACACATTCCTGGGACAGGGAGACCAGGGTTGCTGTGATCTCCCAACCCTAGGGGTTTCACTCACCTCCAGGGCTGAGAGATCACAGAAGCTGCGTCTCTTAGCCAAGGTGGGGTGTGTGTGTGTGTGGTGGCAGGAGCTGCAGTTGGTAGCCCCTGAGTTGAGGGGGCTCCCAGCCATGGGAGCTTGCTGCTTCTTGCTGGTGCAGGGAGAGCCCAGAATCAGGGTCCCTTTGCACAAGCAATAAGGCACAATTCCATGATTATGTCTCCTGTCTTGCACATGTGGCATGGCAGGAGGCATGATTGTGTGGATCACACATTAAATCCCATTGTGCTTTTATATGCAAGTGTAGAGAAGTCCTGTGATTTACATGATAAACCCAGAGATTTCAAATAGGAATCCATAGTGTAGTGTTAAACACATTCTGACCTGCTGTGGTGTTTCTGAGTTCTTTGGAACAGAAAAATTGCTTTATTATTTTTCTGTAGTCAAAAAGTAAGTGACAAGTAAGAGCTAGCATTTTCAGAAGAGTATCTCAAGTCAAAAAAGGTTGAAAACCACTGCTTTAGGCCCTTAAGGATTTTCAGCACTGCAGATGAGAGAAGCAGACTAGCTAATATCAGTAGGTGGTGGGTTGAGGTGCATGTAGCCACTAAGAGACAGATCACTATTTATTAGCTTCATGAGGTAGTCCAATATGACTGGATTGGAAATTTCACAGTGAACTAAAGACTTTGCATGATATCAAACAGGGAGCATGGTCTTCTTAGCCAGATAATCTGGTGACTCTCTCCCTAATGTCAATGAGTATATTTCTGACTGGAGATGTGCAGGCTCACTCAACTTATGACAGCCATCCAGCATCCAAACTATGAGATGAGGATGTACAGGGCTAGACAAAGTTATTCCCTCCCATTCCCTCCCTGTGTCCTAAAAGGGCTGGTCTTGGCAAAGTTTTAGCCACCAGATGAACTTCTGGGATCGTCACTGCAAAGGCCTCTCAGAAATCAAATGAAAGTTTGTCCATGAAACAGACTACATACTCTAAATTTGAAAATCATACTGGTTGAGGAAGACCTGGTAATTTGCCAACCAAAACTAAAGAAAAGCCAAAAAATGAGGGTTTTTTTTTCTGTACTAAGTCAAATTTCTTAGTTCTTTATCTTTTTGGAATAGTCCTGAATTGCTTAATTTTCTCACTGGTGGCTACAGCAGGTAGAAACAACGTTATGAGATGCATGCCAGAAAACACCCAGTTATATTTGCTAGTGATTTATGGGAGCAGAAGTTACAGGTGGCCTCATTAATGGGGGAGAGTCAACTTGCTGGTCTATGCATATATTTCTTGAGTTCCTTCACAGGAACCTGGAAGCTTTGAGCTATATGTCACACCACCACTGTTCCATCTTTATCTGTTCTAGGTCTTTGCACCTCCATGAAAATTCAGCACAGCTTGGTCCAGCTGCTCCTGTGTCCCCTCTCCAGGGCACTAGCACTCACCAGTTATTGTCTTGTAACAGGTCTTTCTGGCTTGCAGAACCAATCAGTGATGGCTCCTATGGCAGACCCTTGTGTTTCGGGAGTCCTTGTCAGCATCCAACATCATCAGGCGTGGAAGCGGTGCAACAGGTTTGCCTCAGGTAAGCATTCTTCCACAGCTTCTCTACTCCACTGGTCTCTCGTGATGCACCCCGATGGTATGACAAAGCAGTGAGGTCTTCATGGTCTCTCATTAAATATGTCTTGAAACTCCCTTACCACCCTACAGAGCTGCGCTTTCTGAGGACCAGATAAGTGAGAACCTATCACTGGCATCCCACTCCCTTTATCCAAAATCTCAGGCCCCTTATCCAAACCTGACTCCCCTCAGCCCCTGTCTCTGGGCTTATCCTTCTGACTCTTGCCATCTCTTCAGCAAATTAATGTGATAAATCTGTAGTCTACTAGATGATCTAGTACTTCTCATCTCATAATTAACTGGACCTATACTCCTGATCACCTGGAAGGAGTCCTACCACCTGGACAATAATTTGTGATTGTTATTATGGAGTAATACTCATACCAATACCCAGTTTCTCTCTTTACACTCACTGTCCTTAGCTCAACAATCATAATGCTGCTTCTGACTTACCTGATTTGTTTCTAAATTCTATCTAGTGATCTCCCCTACCCATTCTAGTCTCTCCCTCAGCTCTAGTACTTGCTTAGCCTCTCTCTCTCTCTCTCTCTATCTCTCTCTCACACAGACTCTAGCCAGCCCTCACACACAGTGTGAAGGAGACCTCATGGCTGTTGACCATTAACTAATTCAAAAGGGACACAGCCTGTGGAGGCCTCAGGATGGTGAACAACAAAGGGGACACGAATTACTCCCACTTCCTGGGATCTCCTTGAATGCAGGCCCAAATATTCCCTTTCAATGTGCAATAAAATCTCTCAGGTAAACCATTTGTCTTCAGATGATATATGGAAGCCCTCAACTGGTAGATCTTAAGAGTGGTGTGTACACCTTTTAGTATCCTGGACATAAAGTTACTGCCTTGGTTAGTTAGATTTCCTGGGATATTCCCATCCTGGAAATCCATTTAATTAACTCCTTGGCCACCTTAATAGCAGAGAGAGATCTCATCGGGACCGCATCATATAATCCACAAGCACCAGCACAAATCGGTATCCCATATTATTTTTGGGGAAGGGACACACTATGTCTATAGATATCCTATCAAAAGATTTCTCAACTGGGGGGCATAGGAATCAATAGGGCTTGGGGTGGGGGATGTATATCCAAGACCTTCTGGCAATCTGGACAGCTCTGGCAATAGTTTTCAACCTGCTTATAAATGCCAGGCCAGAACACCCGTTGCTTTAGTTGGACTTCAGTGTTGTCTCAACCTAAGTGTCCCTCCATGAGTAGAGTATGGGCAACACAAAGGAGTAGTTTCCAATATTTTTGTGGAACCAGGATTTGTAGCAACTTCTCCCCTGTTCCCCATCCACACTGGACCCTATATACAATGCCATCCCTTACCTCAAACCAAGGGTATGCATGTGCCAGCCCAGGGTTCACCACTTCCCCTTCACATCTGGTTAGTCCCTCTTCAAATATATGATTGAACACAGGCTCCTGGGATTGTTCGTCACAGAACTGACCATCACCAATGACTTCTCTTAGATCTAGAACTTCATCAGGGCTTCTTACCTGGATGAGAGATCAGCTTCTACCCTAGTGAAACCTTCATCTGAGTATTAACCAATTCTTTATCAATAGATTGTTGTAGCATCTTTTCCATAGTTTGATCCACTGTCTCTCATAGATACAGCCAATCTACACCTAATAGCATTGGGCACAGCAGTTTTGGCCAGCCCCACAGACAACTCTTCAGTTTTTCCCATAATGGGCAGCATCACGTGCCTTCTCTGATAGGTGTAGGAGGCCCCATATATGCAAATTATACTAACTGAGGCCTATGTGTGGCAGAACCAAATCAGATTTTAACACAGTTTGAGTACATCCTGTGTTGACGACTGCCGAGAATATCAAATCACTTATTTTCACATCTGCTGCCAGTTTGGAACAGCATGAGGGTCCCTTATGCCAGCCAAAGCTATTGTCCATCTTTTTGTCGTATAGTGTTTCCACCATTCCTTCTTCCCTCATCCTTTGGGTGCAGTATCTGGCAATGTGACCCTGGTTTCCACAGTGATAACACATGATTTCTTTAGTGTCCCAACCTTGGAACTCCTTTATAGGACTTCAAGGTGACTCTAACTTCCACATTTTAGTTCCTCCTAACTCCTCTTGCCCCACTGGGATGATACTTCCTTTCACTAACTTCTCTTAGTTTGATTCTCTTTCCACAACCATGAAAGCCTTGGCCAACTGTAAAGCCTCCTCCATCAATTCTGGCAGGTGTCTCAACACCCACTTTTGCATCTCCTCTCCCAGTGGGGAACTGCTCCAGAGCAAAAACATCCACGACTTCAGCCACTGACTTGCCTTTCGGCTGAATCCATCTCTCTAATAAGTCCCTTAGGACTTGGGCCAGCAGCCAGAGTCACTGTTCTGATATCTTCTTTTTAGCTCAGAACTGTTGCCGATAATACTCCAGCGAAACCTCCAAGTGGTACAGGATTGCTCATTTTACCTTCTCGTAAGCATCAACCCATGACAACGCCCAATATGCCGCTTGTGCAGGGCCTATTAATAGCAGGCTAAATTGGCCTGTCCATCCAAACCAACCCCAACTGGATGGAAGATGTCCTCTCAATAGATTGTAGAAATGCTTTGACATCATCGTCTGGTGTAATTTTTGGCACTCTAGTTCCCTCTGTCATCTGCATCACAGCCACCTGCTGAGCTTCTATTTTTCACTCAATTTTCATTGTTGTGATAAAATAATGACTGGGGCCTCAGCCTCTTGGACTCTAACCCTCACTAATTCCTCCACTTATACCTGTTGATTTTGGAGCAAAAATAACATAATCCCCGGGGTTTATTGCCCGTCTTGGGGTTTTTGCAAATTTGCACCAATTTGCTCCATTTAGGTTTCTCCCCACCAATAGGGTATCTGGATGTATTAGTCCTTGTCTGGTGGGAGATGTTTTGGGTTCCCAGCCAATGCATCAAGATGTGGGTGAATACCTTCTTGGCACCGGCCACACCTTGATGGGGAAAAAAAGAATATAAAAGGGGTTGACAGCAATAATAGTGTGATAAAGAACATCTGGTGCTCTGGTTTCTGCCACAGGGCTCCACCACCCCTTATATCTTGTCCTTGCCCAACCCGTGTCCATTTGGCCAACTGGCTTCCTCTTCAGATACCGGAAAGCTTGCCCAGCTTATTTCATCAGTGGGTTTGTTCCCCCCTCTCAGTACTTTCTTTAGGTGGGGTCTTTCTCCCTTCATCTCCTTATGTTTGCTCCCACAAGCACTACTATACAGCCTCCTCCACTTGAGCTCTACTTAAAACAGTCTCTACTCACTTGAGGGTTCTCACACCAGCTTCTAGCTGGGATTCTCCATCTTTCCCTGTCACTCCTCCCAAGGAGGACTCACCCCTGCAGTCTGCTTGTCAGGATCTGTTGCGACTCACACTGCCAGTGTCCCCTCTTTGTCTGTTCTAGGTCTCTGCACCTCTGCACAGATTCAGCGCAGTTTGCTCCAGCTGCTCCTGTGTCCTCTCTCTGGGGTACTAGCACTCACCAGGGATTTCCTTTTAACAGGTCCTTCTGGCTCGCAGGACCAATCAGCAATGGCTCCCGCAGAGGACGCTTGTGTTTCCAGAGTCCCTATCAGTGACTGACATCATCAGACGCAGGAGTGGCACAATGAGTTCACCTCAGGTAAGGGCTTCTCTCCTGCTTTTCTACCCTAGAAACAGGGGCTGGTAACAGTCCCCTGTTACAGGCACATTAGAAATTAAAAGATTAAAGCTCCTCTTAAAATTTGATTTTTTGTAATACTATCTCAACTGTGGTACAGCTAGAATTTCACTATGTTTATCAGAAATGGTTCCTATTTTACTTTAACTTCAAAGGCAGCCTAATTTCTCTGGCCTATATACATATGTATAAAAGTTTTACCTGCCACTTCCTTCCAAAGCCACTTCACTCATTCACACGCTAAAATTCCTCGTCCCAAATCCTTTAGCAAGTTAGTTAATTCTCTAAATCTTAGACAAATTATTCCTATCTGAAGCAACTAGATCCACTAAATAATAGGAGTTGAAAAAAGACGACAACAAATAATGACACATTATGAAATTTTCATGGCAAAGGACTGCTTTAATTTTAAAAATGTGCTAACAACTGGGGGGGTTGGTAAAAATATTTTTAAACCATTTTGATAAAACTAAAAAATACAAAGGCAAATTCAAACAATTTTCCATAAAAATTGAAAAAAAATCGTTTTTTACTAAGAATGTTTTCCTTTGGGGGGAAAAATGTAGCAAATCAATTTTCTTTACTTTCCCACAGCAAATCCCATTATCATTTTAATTTAATCTCAATTTGTACTCAGTTATTCCTACTCCATTCTAACTGAAGCAAAGTATTCCTCAGTCCACGGTTGCGATGTTTTACAAAAACTTCTTGTTCCTTCCCATGGGTGAACCACTAGTCCTAGTTATTTTTTTCATTTTGGGCAAACCATGTGGTTTGGGTTTTTTTGGTTCTGTGCTTGTCCTCACAGCCTTTTATATAGACCTTTGCCAGAAAAAAAGTGTTAAAAGCACATTGGAGTGCTTGAGGTTTAAAATTAAGTATTTTTACTAAGAGCAACTTAAATGTCTAAATGTCTGCCCTGACAAAAATATAAGTAGCCTTTTGTATTGATTTCTGTTTTTTCCTGGGTACCACCAATCCTAGTTGTGATGTCTTTGATGGGTGGGTGAGTACCATACTGTCTTCTTTTACTGGGACACTCCCCCCTCAACTCACCTGCCACAACTTGTTACTCAGTAAAAGGAGAGGTTCAGTAGTGTTCCTCTTTTCAGGGAACCCAGTAATGGAGGTACTTACATTCATGCTGCGATGTTCCTTGGGGCTCTACCTCCCCTACACCTCATCCACTAGCCAACCGCTTGGGTGTTGCCTGTATAGTTCTTCTGTGCCCCTCTAAGCCCCTTTGCTAAGGGGTCAGGCATCGACTTTGGCTCTGGTAGGTTTGCCTGGATATTAAGGCAGCTGGAGCCCCAGCCCCTGGTGTCAGAGAGCTAGGCTCCCAGTGTCTGGCATCCCTCTCTTTCCCCAGAGAGACACTTTTTTATCAACTCCGAAATGTAGATAGCTGAGGGAGGGTTGGGGGTGGAAATGGATCCTCCCCAGCCTAATGCAGGGACACTGTTCCCCCTGCTCCAGATACAACCTCCACACCTGCAGCAACGCTCCTGCCAGTCACAGGATTTGCACCCTACCTGATGTACTCCCTGCTGGCTCTCTCTCCCTCCTCCCCCCATGCTGGCTTCCAGCGGGGTTTTTAAATCTTCCCATGGTGGTGTCCCCCACTGCCGCCATTGGCCCAGCGCTCCCCTGTCCAGGGAGCAGCTGTTTGAAGAGCTGGGATAATGCTGGGTTGTGCGACCGTGGTTTCGGTCCTGGCTCCAGTCCCGGCCCCAGCCATGCTCCTAAAACTAAGTTTTCCAGGGTGTGAGAGGCCTGTTTGTCCTGTGCATGTTCTCGGGGGTTTCCCCAGGCCCCTTGGAGCCTGTGGGGGCTTCTTGCCATCACCCTAGTTAATGGGGTTTTTTTAAGTCAATAAACAATATTTCTTATACTACTTTGAATAAAATAGTTCAGTGTTTGAAATATAAGGTATATTTTTCTTTTTTTCTTTTTAGCTACTTGAAGGTCATTTCAAGGACACTTTGTTTTTCCTCTGTTAGAAGCAGGAAAACATTAAAGTAAACCCATTGCTGGTTTTATCAGATTTTATTTTTAGAGTTCAAGGCAGTAAAGCACAAGTTTATACAGAAGGACAAAAAGAACATACTGCCTATATTTAAAGATCTAATGGTAGTGACTTCACAAGACAGTGCCAAGGGCAAAGGGATCCTTATTTTAGCCAAGTTTACAGACATTCAAAAACTGAGGCCCTGAAGAGTAGAGAGCTTTCAGTGCTGATACTATGCAGCCAGGGGAGGGCCAAGTACATGCTTCTCAGTATCCTCTGCAGGTTCCCTTACTCTGCCTGGCAACGGATGGCAGTGGTGCATAGGGCAGCCCAGATTGGCTGACCCAGACTGCCTGTGGCCAGTCTGTTTTCCTGCGGCACAAGATGGGGTGGGGTTCTACCCCTTGCTGAAGCAGCAGAGTCCAACGAGCAGTATACTGGGGAAGTCTACATGTGTGATTAATACAGCTGAATAAACTCCAGTGCACTTTGCACTGGAGCTTATTGCTCCCAGGTGCTGTGTTTGCATGTGCGCCTAAGACTGTAGCACATTGAGCTGGGTTGGAGCAGGGAACTTGGAGGGTCAACCTGCCAGCTCAGGTTTGCTCCAGCCTGGCTTAACATGCTGCAAAGGGACTAGCTGGGATAGCCAGCAAGCAGTCCCCACACTGAAGAACCTTTCTGCCCTAGCTAGCCACATTAGCATTTATACATGCATTGTGGTGCACTAAATAATGCCACCATAGGATAGTACTTGTGTACTATAGTACTTCACTGCAAAAGAAGCACTCTCAGAGACACTGTGCATGCTATGCAGCTGCCAAAATGGCTGTAAGAGCTGCTGGACAAGCTGCCACACAAGCAGCTCCCAGTGATGTATAGCATTGCAAGCTGCCCCCACCCCCTCCCTAGTCAGCACTTGCCCCAGTCCCAATCCCTCCCTCGCTGTGGGGGCATTGATCTGCACTCCCCTTCCCTCTACCACAGCTGGAGGTAGCTGTGTCCAGAGTTGAGGACCACTGCCTGTTTAGTTTATAGCCGAATCTCCGAAGTGGCACTTAATCTCTCTTCCAAATCAATTCAGACCTTTTAATTAGTCTCCCGATTCGATTCAGATTTGACCACTAAATCAGGTCGAATCTCCTCTGAATCAAACTAGCTACCAAAGTCCTAATTTACAGTATCGGTTTTTTTTGTTTTTACCTGGGATACATTGTAGATGTAGGGTGCTCTGTGTCTTTAGTATGTAAGAAGGGTCAGAGTAGATTATCTTGCTGACCTCTTAGGTGAATGGTTATATATGAATGCAAGGGACTGGACTATGACTTGGAAGGTGTGCTCTAGTCCTGTATTCCTCTATATCATATACATCTCATTTGGGAATTTAATGATCATTAAGTTTGCTGTTATTGTGCAAAAAATTCTCATACAAATCAAATCATTCCTGCCTACCATCACCTACTAGTACTGGTACTTTCAAAATGATTTTGAAATGTTTAAGCTTATTTGAAAAATAGCTGGGGATTTACTTTCTAGTTACCTAGTAAATACACTGACTCATGCCACAAAAAGCTCATCTAATATGTGGCCTAAGTGTCACAATAAGGTTCTTTCATTTTTTATACCAAATAAACTTATAGCTGCACAAACACTTTCTTCTAACACCTTGATTTACAAAGTAGCTTGTTATTTGGAAGTCACAGCAGTTCCTTCTTAAGTGTCACTACTGATAAGGAAGGGCCTACAAAAATCACTATTGCACAATTTTCCTGGAAACCACAATTTTGGACAGGATCCACAAAAAAGCACAGGATCCCTGAAAAAAAGCTTACCGAAAATACAATGCTGGCTTGTCCTGGGGAGCCATCAATTCTTGTGGCCACTGAGACCTGGTCATACAGTCTGCCAGGGGAGAAGAGGAGGCTACCACCCCTGCCCCTTGACACTGATTGGCTATGAGGACTGTTTGTCATCCCCCCTCCCCAATTGGCAGTAAGGGACATGGCCACATGATGGACAGCCTTTGCAGCCAATCAGTGTGAGGGACAAGACCACTGGTGCCCCTCAGCCAATCAGAGGCATGCGAGAGCCCACTGTACTCTGACTACTAAAATGGCTGCCAGCCGGAGATCTGCCTGTGAGATCAGCCAGCTGCTACCTCTAATTCAGTAGACCCCTAATAACAATGGTTCCGCAAATTGGCTTTATACTCCATAATCCCATTACTGACACTTAGGAAATAAACATGTAAAACCATTAGCCATTTGTGAAGAATCAATATCATGATTTTAAACTGGATATATCTACCTGGTACATAAAATTACCACTAGTAAAGACTGATACAGTTTACTCTGTTATTTAAAATGGTGTAGAAAATACCACATTTAAGTACAGAACAGCCACTGTTTCCATAGTAGCTATGGAGCCTATGAGAAATAGGTATGTTAAACTTCCATTAAAGTTATTAAAACTTAAGAAAAGAATATAGTTGGCTAGCCTAGTCAACCACTGTAATAATCTGTGGAATATCTCCATGTCTTATGTCTGGACAACTGAGAGGTAAAAATCAAGCAAACATGGTACTTATTGGCAGAGTAGGCACTTAAAATTTATAAAGTTAGGGTAAAGTAAATATAACTTAGAGGGGAATCAATTTTTTATTAATTTCAAGTTGAAAATATTCCAAATCTAGTGGAGGAATCCTGATGGAACTGAACAGTTTAGAAGTACAACTGCAAAGTATATATAATGCACTAAAATATATAAAGAATTACAGGATCCTCTGATAGATGAGAGATCCATTGGCTAAAATCACTGAATGTTACATTTTTATGAAAAGTTAAACAGGGGATCAGTGATAGGGGAACTGGTAGCAATTTGATAGGTTTAGGTTGCCTAACGCTTTCTGTGATAAAGGGCATTAGCTCAGCCCTCTATTGTTTGCAGCAGACAGCAGATTAGCCAGCTGCAGAATTGAGTATGCAAGTATTTTCCTGCATGCAATTTTGTTCAGTTCTTGCTGATATAAACGGCAATAAATCATGAGTTTCCTTCTCTCCATATGCATTCCTGAGAGAAATATTGGCATGACAAAATAACTGAACGCGTAAACACACGACCACCCAGCTCGTGCCTGCCAATGCAGCAACTGATCATGACACCATACTGTTAATAATCAGGAGCTGCCATACTAGTAGCTTTCACCAAGCCTAGAGATCCACACTATCCCTTCTGGGCAGCACCATATGTGGCATGAGCGCCTCAAATCATAAAGGCGAAAGGATCCTCACTACTGAACTATACCCAATAGTTCTTTCCCCCTTCCATGGAATAAGATGTCTCCAACATGATACCACTGCCATTGGTCAAGTTTTTGAGTGACAGTGACAGTGGGTGCAGTATTTGTTTGTTCTGAGCTCAATACTCTCAATGCAGGTTAAACATGTTTTGAGTGTGGACCTCTGCCAAAGTCCCTTGGCAGAGTTTAGGTATGGCTCCATATCTCTTTCAGAATGCAGTAACATGGGTGGGAATTAGGCACCTAACTACTCAACTAGGGTGCTTTTTTGGATGCTTAAAAGATGAACGACACATTAGTTATTCTTATACCAGGGTACAAAAATTCAATGTACTGTACAGGCATATGGTGAAACTCTCTCAGATCCAGTATAGAATTACCCTGGGAAACATGAGGGGTAAAACTACACTCAGAGTTGTGCATAGCAGAATTCACTCACGTTCACAACTTACCCAAGGGGAAGCATTTGCTCAAAGTAAATACACTGTTGCCTGCTCCCTCACCACCTAGTGGGATAGTGCTGTTAACAGCACTTACTCGCATCTAGCTACCCTAGCAAAGTTCGTCATCTATTGGCTCCAGATCACCCCTCTAATTTAGATTGGTGTGTTCACGCCCTAAGTTTCAGTGCTAAGAGATCATTTTGGGCCATAATTAAAGGGCTAAATTAATTTAGTCACCCACAAAATGCTGCAACTGCTGAAACAGGATTATTCTGCATTGCTTCTTCTAAGCTACCTAGCTTACTAATGTGGATATAGGCCCACATGTGTGACTAACCTAAGATGGTAGCCTGTGAGCACTTTAGAGTAATGCTGCCTGGTACCAATCAACCTGGTCAAAATATAATTTCCTGCCTTGGGAAAAGCTAGCCCAAGGAGGCCAAAGTCATTATGACCACAGGTCATGCAACATGCACCTTCACAGAAACAACAGCAGGCTCTGTAGTATCAGCAGGGTACGTGAAGACTTCCTTGGCTTCCCAGTTGCTAACGAAAAGTACAAAAATGATAGAGACCCGACCCCCCCACCCTGATTTAGATCAGGTCCCTGGTTACAGCAAATACATTTGTGCCAGAGCAAATGAGGTCAGAAGTTGCCTGTGGAACTCTGAAGCTGCCTCCTCCCCAGGGCTAAAGTGGTCATCACAGAGGGCAGTCCAGTTAGGTCCTCTATGGATACGAAACCGGACAACTTTTCTCTTGAAGAGAAAAATAGAGGACATAAAGGCACTAGGTTTTGTATCCATAGAAGATGGAGTAGCAGAAAACTGGAATGTCCTCTATACTGGCCACCCTACCCCAGCCAGATCCCCGCAGCAGACCACCCCTGGGTAGACTGGCAGCGGAGAAGCTCGTCCACAAGCCACTTGGAGCCATCCCAGCTCGATAGTCCTTTCTAAAACTGGTGCAAGGCGCCGGGGCGGGGAGTGGCCTGGCCGTCCCCTGGGCTGGAAGGGCCGGGGCCGCCCCCAATGCGGGGTGGCAGCAGCACGGCCAGACCCACTCCAGGTCCCCCCAGCCCCCGCAATCCGCCCACACAGAGCCGCGGCGGCCTCGCGACGGGGTGACGAAAATACGCCCGCGGGCGCGAGAGGCAGCGCGGCGTAACAGGGAACGCACCCCGAGCCCCGCCCCGCGCTCCGGCTGCCTGAGCACTTCCGGGTCGGCGGGGAGGGCCCGGGAAGAGGCTGCGTGACGTTGCCGAGGGGCTCGGGCTGCTGTTATTGTTCGCGATCGGGCGAGTCGCCGTCGCCACTGCCCCGGACGCTGAGCGCCGCGAGCCAGGGCGGGGGCGCGGGCCCGGAGGGCGGGCAGCCGTTAACGGCTCGGACCCCGACAGCGGGTGGAGCGAGGCGTCACCGAGGAGCAGCAGCCCGGGCGGCGGCGGAGCGGGCGGGCGGAGATTGGGCGGCCATGGCCTACGCGTACCTCTTCAAGTACATCATCATCGGGGACACAGGTGAGCAGCGCCGCCGCCCCGCACACGGGACGGTGTGGGGCGACCGGGCCCCTATTTCCGCAGTGTTGGCTTCGCCTACGTGGTGCCTGGCTGAGGAGGCCGGCTCCGCCCTGCGCTCCCTGCGGCCCCGCCCGCGCCTGCGGCCTGCGGCGCCCCCGCCACCGCGGCCCGGCTTGGGCCCCGCGCCCGCGGGGGGAGGGGTCCAGAGCGCGCCAGGGCACGAGGCCAGGCCCTGCCCCAAGCAGCCTCCGGCCAGCCCGGTGCCACCCCGTTCCGTGGCTTTCGGAGTAGTGCTGCTTCTCACCTCCCTGCTGCCCACGTCGGCGGAGCAGGCATTCTCCATCCCTGGTGTCGCGTGGGGGCTCCTCTCCATCACACTCTTTCAGTTGCCAGGGAGCCCCTCGGCGGCCCAGCCCATGAGCTCATCCTGATGCTGGGAGATGGTTGGGTGCAGGCAGGGGCCCAGTTTTGACAGCCTTTAAGGCTGCTTGTTTCTTTCTACTGTAGTCGTGGCCAGATTTCCAGTGGAAGGCAAAGCACAGGGATGTGAACACAGCCTGCAGGCCTTATGCAGTCTGCAGAGCCTGTCATTTAGGCCATTTAGGGATCCTGGAGGGGCTGGGAGTTTAGGGATGAGGTGAGCACCACTGTGATGGCAGATGAGTAAGCAACAACTGCACCAGCCCTTGGGTTTCTGCCACCACTCACCCTGGGACAAGACCCAGATTATGAAGAGCCTGGTGACCTGGATCCATCCAGAGAGGCCAAGGGCTTTTGACACCTCTGATAATAATGCGTGTGTCTTATGCATTCAGGCAAACTTGGTGCTGCAGTTGCCCACTGTCTACTTTATGGTCAAGTAAGTCTACAGTTGCTTCTTGTGCAAGTTAACCTCACTATTTATTGCTGGAGTGGCCGTTCTGTAGAAACATACAGATACGGTTGCTGAAGGGCTTAATACTTACATTTCTTGTGCTTAAGCTCTGTATGCTTTTATAAAAAGACAATAAATACTAAGTGCAAAGGCCCACATTAGTTCAAACCAAAGAAAACAAGAAGTTCTTAGTATAAAATTACTCTCATTATACTTTTATCCCATGTGCCCATATTGTGCAGGACATGGAGCTTAAAAAGACTGTATCAAGCAGCATGACTTTCAAAAGTAAAATCAGGGTGTTTTTACTTCCCAGAAAGATGCTACCTTTGCCCTCTGGAAGTTTGGAACTAGGGTTATAATATTAAAGAATGGGAAAGCCTGCCTTACTGTGGCCATTCTGTGGGGCACTCATTTTATTTCACTCCTGAAAATGTACCTGCCACTGTGGGTCATAGAAACTCAAGATAATTACTCAAGTGCATCGATTCTATATGGTCTAAGGCTTGATACAAACCTTAAAGTATATGTTGCATAGTAGTTTATGCAGTTCTTCTGTATCTTGATTGGTGGGGCCTAGTCAGAAATTTTACATCCTAATACTAAAGTTGTATTGGTATAATTTTTCTGAGTAAGTTTTTAATTTTCTAAAGGACGTGTGACAAAATTGTATAGATGAGAATGGTCAGATAGATACCCTAGGAGAACACAATACATTAATACAGTATATTTTTTTTGTAAGTTTACTTGCATGATTCAGAATTTCTGATATAACAAGAGGGGAAATTGGGGCCGAAATAAACCTTGATCTAAAATGACATGCTCCACTTGGAAAGAAAGACATGTTTCCAAAACCAGTTCAAATAAGTTTATAGTGATAGCTATAGACATAGTTTAAATCTCTTGTGAGCCCTTTATTAATTTTTGTATAGCTTACATTGTGGAACTGTCTTCCCTGCTGTAGAACTCCCAGTCTGACTCAGATTATTGCTGAGATTTCGAGTTAGACTCCTTAAAAGTGTACTAGTTGAGTGGTGATTCAGCATTTAATTTTAAATATGCCTCAGTAGGAAAAGAAATGAAACCCTTATGGATCTTTTCATTACTGGCAAGCTTGGTTATGCAAACAAATGTATGCAGTTATACCAGATACCTGCATGTATTTGACAGGATCATAATACCAACAGTTTTCATCCACCTAAATGTAGGTATTTAGTCTGACCTCACTTCTTTAGCTGCAGCTACAGAAAATTTTGTAGGGTTGGCTACATTTTACTGGGCATATCTAGTCCCTTTGCATGCTTTCTGGTTCCAGTGACTTTACTTCTAGTATAACACATAATAGAGTTTTGGGAGACAGATTCTGCATCCTCAATTGTTAATTAAGATCTAGTTTGTAGAATTTTCTACTGTTGGAGAGGTGTGAGCAAGACATAATAGAACTTGACTTTCAATGTGGGTTTGTTTGAAAGGCTGGGAACTTAGGAAGAAGTAGTTTATTTGTAAATTGAGAAGGGTTTTTCTGGAATTGGTAACAATGGGTACATGGACTCTGAATCATCACGTGGAATTGTCATTCTTTACAAGAGAGAGGTTAATTATTGTTGCTTTTATAAAGCAATTACAGGAGAAAGTAGACCTTTATCCATATATTTCTAGGATGCAGTAAAAATAAAGTTCAGAAATTCACTGAATTACTAGTAGATCATAGCAAGTGATACTAAGAGTTTAAAGTAAAGTATATATGACATCTGTCATATATTAATAACTAAATGCTCTAGGAATGATTGTTTCAGTCAGACCTTTGAGCTGGCAGTTGATTACTAAATTATGCTGTATCTCATATGTGATGTTGGAACCTGTGACATGGCAAATCCTAATCTACTATAAAGAAATAGAAGAAAATCTGTCATGTGTGCTGGAGGGGGTGGGAAGGGGAGAGGGAGAGAAGTCACCATAGCTACAGTTCTAGTAAACATATGCTTTATATCTGAGATTTAAAATATCTACCTGATTTAGTACTGCCAAAAAATCTTTTTTTTTCCCTTCCCTCCCCCCCCCTTTTCTTAGTTGAATATTGCATGTTTTGCTCTTTTTTTTATAAATAACGCCAGAAGTAGAAGCTTTTTGTTGATAAAGGAATATTTTCCTGTTTTACTGGCTCAGTGTTAGTTTAAAAAAAACAGAACTCTGCTGTAATTAAGCTACGTCTGCAATCTCTTCAAAATCTCTAATATGCACTTTTACTATAGCATATATACAACAATATATTTCCATAAAATCAAAATGAGCAAAATTAAGGAACCTTTGCTGCTACTGAACTTTGTTTCATTTAACAACCAGAGCTCTTGCCATCAAAATGGCTATCTTGAGACTATTGTCCCAAGGTAGTTGAGCTAGTGCAGCACATGATGGTAGTCTTGGTACAGTCTGGTGATCCACCCGGGTGAGTGGCTGACCAGGATGAGTGGCTGTAGCTACCCAAGGCCCTGGTTTGAGATCATGTTCTCTTTAGCAGTTTGTAGTCAGGGCTGTCTAGTGACTTGACAGCCTTCTACAAAACAAATCTTGGGGAATGATTGGCTAAGCTGCAGTACTGTAGAAAAAGACTTGTGGGTTACAGTGAACCCATGAGCTGAACATGAGCCAACTGTGTGCTCTTGTTGCCAAAACATAAAAAGCCAACGGTATACTGGGTTGAATTAAAAGAGCATCACTTGCAGATAGAGGGTAGTGATTCTTCCACTCTGTTCACCACTGGTGATGCCTCACCTGGAGTGCTGTGTCCAGTTTTGGGCACCATACTTCAAGAAGAACGCGGACAATCTGGAGAAAGTCCAGCATAGGGCAGCAACAACGATTAGGGGCCTGGGAGATGAGACTTATGAGGAAAGAACTAGGGTTATTTATCAGAATGACTGATGGGAATTTAACAATGATTTTAGAGAGACTGAAGGTGGGTTTTTGTCTATGGCTGTAGGGGCAGAACTATGAACAACAGCCTCAAACTGAAGTAGTGGACATTTAGTCTGGATATTAGGAGGAACTTTCTGGCTAAAGGACAGGATATGAGGAGCAGCTGTGGAATCTCTGTGCTTGGAAACTTTGAAAAGCAGGTTAGACAAACACTTGGCTGGGGTGGTTTAGTCAGGGATGGTCCTGCCTTGAGCAGGGAGCTGGATTATGGGGTCCCATCTGACTTTCCAAACTTTCTCAAAACTGGTGGGTTCATCATTTTTGACACCTGTCCAGAGAATTGCTAGGGTCTGGGACTGAGTAGTTAGGTTTGTTTGGTTTATTTCTGTATTTCATGGTGGGTTTGATTTTAAATCACAGTTTAAATCACTGGTCAGGATGCCTCAGTTTAATCATTGTTTGCTACAGAAAGTGAATTCTTGCTGTTTGAAATTCTTTATTCATTTAACTTCTTGAAACTTTGTGCTTTTAAAGAAAGGTAAGGACTTGACTGTGTGTACACAAACTTACAGAGAGACAGTAGGGCTAAGGGGTGGGTAGCGGGCCTGTTATGGTTCCTCTCCATATAGTACTTTTAACAAAGATGTTGTCTCTGGAAACAACTAACTCTTCCTTATCCCTGAAGAAACACATTTGTGCACAAAAGCTTACAAAGAACAATTTTCTAACTATTTAGTTAATCCTAGTAAAAGATATCACATCTAAACAAAGATCTTTGTTTGCCTATAACCTCTGGAGTTACAAATCCAGTTTGAGAACTGAAACCAAGCATCACAGTGATGGTTAATGAGATCTTCAAGACTGAGCACCTAGTCCCATTGGGTAGAATTTTTTTTTTAATCTTTACTAATTTATAGAGGAGCCTGTAGGAACCCCCTAAGATTGAACCCCTAATGTAGTCCGTGGCCTAACATGACTTGTAACCTTTTTATGAGTTTAATAAACATGAATACATTATCTCAAATAGTATATAATTAGAAATTATAATCCCTATTTGAGCTTTAACATATCTTAAATTAAAAATATCTTTATGTAAGTTAATTTTTAAAGCATCTTAAAAAAGTAAAAAAGATTTTTTAAAAAACTGATTTTTAAATTTAAAAAAAATTTTAATCATTAATTTTTATGTACCCTGTCTGATTTATTTACTAACTCACACGTAACTTTGCTTCACATGTAATTCTGCACAGGTTGGTAAGGTGAACTAGCTGCAGCACCCTTATACCCTTGCTATATTGTAAAGGTGCTAGATAGAAAATATTTAATTTGGGTTATGAAATTTGGCATCAGGGAAGTTGGAATAGTGTTTATTGCCACCACTCCCCCACTGCCAAATTTCTGGACCCATGGGGAGCTCTGTGGTCCAGATCCGATATTGATTAAACTCATTTTTTACTGCACACCCTTTAGGAATAACCACTTGTCTGTCTACTTCTGGGTCTAAAATTTGTTTCCTAGATGTATTTCCCAAAGGAATAGGAATTAGGCAGCAGGTTGGAGAATGTAGATCCTCTTAATTGCTTAGGAATGGTTTACCAGAAAGACTTAACTGCAAGTTTTTAAAACTCTTGCAAATGCATTCCTAATGCAGTTGTTTGACTCGGTTCTTCATTAAACTGAGAAATAGAACAGTTTTGCTGTAATTTGACTTGACATTTCTGGTATTTTTAATAAATATACCTGTTTTTCTGTAGCCCCATATCATCTCATTCTTGGAGGGTAAAGCTTAATGGGTTTTTAAAACCCCTATTAATAGATTCCTGATGCGCATATAAAATTGGCGTTGATTAAGCTAAAAAAATCCTTTTCAAGTTTGCAAGTAACATGTATAACAGTCTTATAAAAAGTTGTTTATTTTCTTGGTGGCAGTGACTTCAGCTCTCAATAAATAAACTTAGTACAATAGTGATCAATTATCTGTAAGCTTTTCAAGAAGGTACTGTTGTTGCTTGCAGAGATGCTGAATTTGTTCCACCTTGTGACCAAAATGGCATAGGTGGTTGAGTTCTAGCATGCCGTTTTTGGTGGGGAAACTTTGGGGACTCAGTAGGAGCACACTTTGCTGTAAATAGTTTCCTAAGTAGGACATTTAAATACTATTTTCACCCTAGGACTCAGGTACTGCTTCTTGATTGATCTTCATTAACTTATGCTTCATTTGATTGTATGGGTGTTAGTCCCTGGGTTAATACTATAGTTTTAGAATAGTTGTTTTTTTTAACTTTATTAATGAATCCAAATCATCAAATAACAAATTTAACATTTTAAAAATACTCAGTTCTCTAAAATTTACATAAGGCAGATTTTTATCTACCATCAATTTAACCCGATTCAATGTCCACATATCTAGTGGGGTTTTTTTAATTTTTATTCTCTACCTTTCAGTTGCTGACAGTTCAAATATGTTTTGGTTGATATTAAGGTTTTGTTTCTTCATCTCTTCTTTTCCCACCCCCTACTTTTCAGAGTTCTGAAAAGTATAATTTTTCTTATTTTCTATTAACCTCTACTTTATTTTTTTTTAATTTTTTTCCAGATTTGTTTTTAAGCATTAGCTCATAGAACCTGCGCTTCCTTGTGGTAGTCAAAAATATTTCTTAAACTTCCTGACTTGGAAGCAGAAGAAGATTAATTTTTACCACATTCCAAAAAAATTCCACCAGATCTAAGCAAGCATCTCTTCCTTCTGCCCTGTAGAACACTAACTTGATAGGACTTCTTCATTACTAACTTCCCCAACTTTCTGAAACCAGTCAGTGATTTTAGGGGTGTTGTTTCTCTTTCAGGCTTCTGCAGGTGTAATGTTTGCAGGTGTTAGAAGATAAATGATTACATCCTTATGACTTTTTTTATGTTGTTGTGTTCTCAGAAAGATTCAATAAGAATACTGAGGGATTTTCTAAGAACTGGCATTCTGTTAGTTCTTCACTATATCTCCAGCCTTCTTCCAGAGCAGTTTGATTTTAGGATGTCTGCCACATGTGGTAGAATCCTCCCAACTGACCGCATTAAATACATTTAATTGTAAGTGGGGTGGGAGACCATTGATACAGGATTTTAAAAAACTTTTATTATTGTGCAGATGGATGTGTGAGGACCAGTGTTCCAAATAGTCTTCTATTTTTCCACACTAGTTTTGTGACATTTTTGTTGCAAGTGTGGCTGATCACCTAGAAGAGGAGGAGACCGGCTCTGAGAGACTTGAGCAGGGAAAAAGGAGTAGTCCGAGAGAGGGCAGAGGGAACTGCAGTGGCACAATAAAAACTATTTGTTTGGAGTTGAGCTGTCTGCTTTGCTGTGTGAAACATCAGTATTCCGACCCCCCAGGAGCTGAGCAACTGTGGATTGCTAGGGACAAAGAGAACCTGGGGTCTCAAAACCAAAATCTTGCTCCTTCTGAAACTAAACCAGGGCTTCATATCAGAGGGCCCTTTGGGCTTTTCATGGAGGAAGCACTACTAGCCCTACTTATTAAGATGAGCAATTTTTTAAAGCTGCCTTGTTTGAGGGCAAGACTGTCAGAGACTTTCTTGAAAATATAAATCAAGTCTGCAACTTTAAGGCATTTTCCTTCTTGTAGTGAGGAAGAGGAACTGTGTTTCAGCTTCTTTAAAACTTTTAATCACATACTCTAGGAGAGGAGTGTCCAACCTTTTTTGAATGTGGGGCTGGATCATGAACTTTTTATCACCTTGTGGGATGGTGAGCCATATTCAAAGACCTCAGAGGAAGTGGTATTACATCAGGAAGTAATGTCATGTGACCTTTGACACCAATGAAGTTGCAGGAAGTGACAATGAAATGGGTCTGGAAATGTGGTTTAAAATTCAAAATAAAAACAAGAATGAAATAATGCCAAACTTGACTAAAATAAACACGTTTGCTTCTACTTACTTCTCAGTGAATGAAATGAGCATAATGCAAGTTGACAGATCATATGTGGAAAAGATATCAGCCAGAGTGGAAACTAATCAAAGCAACAAAATATGGGCATTTTTGAGAATAATCTTCAAGAAGATTTAGTTGTATTGAATTAATAATTTGTTAGAAACACATCTTTAACAAGTAGTAACAAGTTGAACGCCCAATCCTGCACAAAGAGAAACAGAAGCAAACACAATCCAAACACTGGACAGTATTTTTACACAGATTTTTAACTGCTCCAGATTTACGTTGGAGCCCGGATCATTCATGCTCTATTCTTGAGCATATTGTTCAGTCTTAAACAAGCGTACAGCACAGCTGCAGGGGGCTCAGCCACAGCTTTCCCTCCCTGGTGCAGCCTGGCCAGCCCATCCCATCCCC
>JAGPOW010000261.1:62306856-62333932 GCA_030014935.1 Caiman crocodilus | reverse complement strand
TAGGGGGAAAGTGCAGCTGAGCTCTGCTGCTCCAGCTGGGCTCATCCTGTCCCGAGCGGCACATGGCTACTCTTCTTCCCACATGCACTGCATTGGCAAAATCAAGCTGATGCAGTGCATGTGGGAACCTTGTCCCTTCCCCAGCCCTTCAGCAGCCATTAGGAAGCTTTTGGGGGGTGGGGGAGGGATAAGGAGTGGGAACAAAAGTAAACTGTTTACTTTTGTTTCCCATTACAACACCTCGGGCCTCAGAAAATGCTTTGGTGGGGCCACATGGCGGCCTGTATGTTGGACACACTTGCTCTAGAACATATAGCCTGTAACAGAATGAGGAAAAGAAAGAAGTCATGGGGAGCAAATTCAACTACGTATTTAAATTTAGGGCTTGAGAGAAGTTCAGAGAGCAAAATGGGCTGTCGTTTCTCTCTGCCACGTTACTATGGGGTTACTGCAGCTGTGTGGGAATATGATTATATAAACCTGACCTGCTGGCTCAGGTCTGTTTGGGAGATTGCGAAGAAACCACAAGGTCTTCTCATAGCAGGTAACCAGGTGCCAGTGTACTCCTTGCCTAAAGTTGTACTTATGTTCTTACGTTCTTGAAAAATGCAGCTTTAAGCAAAATGATATTAAGTGAATAAAATTACATCACCGTAGTTAACTACTAGCAAGTGGCAGGCAAACGTTATAACTGAACATTGCACGACTTGAAACAAATATGTTCTCTAGTAGATCAGTGACATAATGTATTCTAGTTAATATTGTTTTATTATTAAGTGAGGAAGGAGTACCTGTATAAATATGGCTTTTAAGCAAGAAGGCAGGGTAGATTTGCACCTTCTAGATTGTATTTCCAATTTAGTTACTTTTATAAGGTGCAGATATACTCTATCTCCAGCCTGAAGTCAGGCTGTCATGGCTTACTACCATTACTATTACTCTTTTTAAACAAGAAACCAACCTTACAGTATTATCATGCGTGTCAGAATTTTTTGGCTCAAGTTTTGCTTATAACTGTATATCTCAAATGGGATGTCTTTTAAGCAAATGTGCATGCATTACATTAAAAACTTTGGCACCTAAAGAACTAGGCAATAGAAGTTAGGAAACACATTTAAATTTGTCCTTTTTATTTATGTATTATGATAGTTATTAATTACAGGTGCACGTCTCATGTTTTCTAGGACCCCTACCTTACTTCACCTAGATGAACATTTTAAATAAATGAAGCAGTTGTTCAATGTTTTTGTCCTCCTGAACAAACAGTATCTTCCTCTTGAAAGATTCCTGTGAGATCAAGTAGTTTGTTGTTTTACAGAGTTTAAATTGAAGCCATGGGAAGTTTTCTCTTGTGTTGCACAGCAGGAATAGGACACAGCTCTTCTGCGTCCCAGAACAGCATCATTAAAATGTTTTTTTCTTTATCTACCATGCAACTGAAATATCTAAGATAGGCATGCTCTGTACTTTGTTTACTACACCCTGCCTAATTCACCGTTCAGTGTGATCATGCAATATTAAATTGCATCATTACACAGAGCCAAATTTAGGTAAGACACCTTATTTATATCACTTCCTGATTTTTGGCTGCTTCATTTTGTAATCTTCATTTGAGGTTTCTTAGTATATATTTTTTTAAAGTATAAAGGAAGCAATCAATATCTAATGGCACAATTAATGAGGCAGGAGGCTTTCTGTCATGTCATCCACAACTTTTTATCCTATATCAAAACAGGGCACACTTAAAAACCACTACCTTTTCCTGTGTATCTTGATTGCTACTAACAGACAGTTAAGTGAATGGTGACAGACATTTAGTATTGCAAAATGTAATGGATATCTACAACATCCTTTTTTTAGATTTGTTATGACTTGACTTTTTCCAGACTGCAGAATCTCATAGGCTGTGTTTCTAGCAAACCTCACATTTGTCTCAGATTTCCAAAGTACTGTACTTCATGGCGGGTGGAAAATGGGCACTTAAAAATAGCAAAACATTTATATCTATGAAAAGCATGTTTTCACTTCATTTTCAAAAATAGGTGAACAGTTTTATTTATTTAAAACATTTTAAGAATTGTTATGAGTATCTGAAAAAGAAAAGTCTTAATTGAAATGGAAAAATTTCTGCAAATTTAATGAAGAATGGTTTTGAATCTTAAGCACTAAACTGGGATTTGGGAGAGCTGTGTTCAGCATTCAGCTCTGCTAGACCCTGTGGGCAAGTTACTTAAGTTTATCTTATTTTGCCACAATTTTCCCCCTTCCAAGTAGAGAAACCTTTTTCTCTTCTACCTTTTTGTCTTGCTGGTTTAGATTATGAGATCTTTGTGGCAGTAGCTGTTCCTTACTCTGTGTTTAGTGTAGCATAATGGAGTCTAGTTTTGCTATTGATGTAATAACAATGATAGGTAGATTCTAATTTCGACCTTGAAGAATCCATTTTAAGAAACATTTCTTATGCAAAAAGGGCATTGCTTATGCATCTTTATAGAAGAAATACTTCATTTCCTTGGACTGTAACTTGCCCAGTAGTTTACCATGCAAGAAAAAATGTGGGAAATGTGACTTTTGCATTTTTAGTTTACTGTATTTACTCGAATATGAGACAACCCTCCCGATGATTAGGTTCTATATCTGGAAAATGTATACATTTATTATAGTTTTCCAGATATATAATCTGATTATTGGAGGTTTGTCTTGAATTTGCTCCCCTCACACTGCTACAGCTGGGAAAATAAG
Source organism: Caiman crocodilus (assembly GCA_030014935.1). NCBI lineage: Eukaryota > Metazoa > Chordata > Crocodylia > Alligatoridae > Caiman > Caiman crocodilus. The sequence continues at coordinate 62,331,190 of JAGPOW010000261.1, read as the reverse complement.
TCTGAGAAAAATGTGTGGCCCTCTTGCCTTTTGTGTTCCCCCCCCCCACCCCGTTTATTGTCAGAGCCTGATTTCCCTGAACATATGAGCGAGGGGCAAATTTGAAAACACTGACTTTAGTACGAGTAAACACAGACTTAATTCATCCAGAATTGATGCATTTTACTTGTTTCAAAACTGCTGCAGTTTTTTAGCACAGGTACTCATCTTTAAGTAGCCCTTTTCTACCTGCTTAATATCATACATAGTTTGTACTATATCTAATCCAAAACTGGCAGGCTTACAATTTATCATACAGTTCATTGGGTCAGGCCCCAGCAGAGTCAATGTTTCAAGCTGTGCTGACCCGACAGCTCAGCAATGCATGGTTTATTTGTACACTCCAGATATGTCCCCCAGAGAAGATCCATATGCTAATTAGCCCCCCACTAATGACTGGAACTGGGTTTTCTTGGGATCCAAAATCTTTGGAATCCTGGGATCCTCCAAAAATTAATATGCAGATGAGGTATACAGTAGCCTGGTCTGGCTCTGTGTCATAGAGGGCTGAGCCACACTAATCCCATGCAACAGGTTGAGAGAGGAGCAACAGAAGAATTCTGGGTGAACTGTTTGGAGCCCTTTTTGGTGATGCTTGCCAAACATTTGAGGCTGGTGAAGAAAGAGGAATCCTTGGAAGTAGGAAAGAAAGCTGCAGGTTAGCCGTGGGAGTGAAGATTAAGTTGAAATGTATTCAATGTAGTGGCTCACCGACTTGGAAAAGAGTTGGCACTGAGGGTGGACTGAGTGTAGTGGGCACTACCATATATCTTATTCCGATGTGCTGTACTAATCTGTTTTTTGTGATAGCCTGTACTAGGCAAACATACTGATGGGAACCTATGTGTTATAGTCGTGCTTAATGTTGGCTGCATTAAATCCACTGTCTTCTTTCTATTACTGAGCACATACTGCTTTTGGAACAGGTTTAATGATAGAAGATGAGGTTTTTAATGGGGTTTCTTTGTATATAAATGTAAGATAAGACAAGATTGTCTCACAGATCAGCATGGGAGAAAAAAACCCACTCATATTTGAGTAAATACAATAATTGACATTTAATGTTAATATAGTATTTACCTGAATACAAGAAGACTGTGAATTTAAGCTGACCTTGTCCTTGCCCCACCCCCCCCACCCGGCACGATTAATTGGGTACTGTACGTGGAAAGCCTATAAATCTGTTATAATTATCCATGTATAGAATCATTTAATTATTGGAGGGTCATCTTAAATGCCTTCTCCTTGCCTCCTTCCTCTGCCCTTACTGCCTACCCTTTCTGCTACCTTTGCCCCCTGCCCTTCCCCTTCCTTCACTGTCTTCCCCCTGCCAGCTGCTTATTCTCTGCCTCTAGCGTAGCCCTTGAGGCATGGAGTACATGCTTGCTCCAGTCACAACCCAGCCCAGTAACAGCAGCAGTGGTGGCAGCTTTGTCCTGGGCTTTCAGTTCCTGGCTAGAGCTGCCTTCACCCCAACAGCTATTGCCCGGCTAGGCTGGGTCCGGCGCAACCATGTGTATCATGCCGGTGTAGAATCAGAGCAATGCAGGAACTGGAGTGAGGGTAAGCGGCAGGTAGGCAGAAGGTGGTGGGAGGGGTAGAAGTGGCAGAAGAAGCACGCAGCAGTGGAGAGGCCCACGTGGTAGGGGAGACGGCAAGGAGGCTGGTGTGAGAGCCAGAGGTGGCAGGGGATAAGCAGCAGCTTCAGCTCTGGCCCCTGTCCAACCATGCAGCAGCAGTTCAGATGGTGGCAGCCCCAGAGCTGGTACTGGAAATGTTACCATTGCCATCGCTACTGTATTGATGGGCCAGAGCTAGCATATATTCCATGCTCTGGGCTGGAGCTGGATGGTAAATGGTAGTGAAGGAGGGAAGTAGGGTGGGCATGCTACATCTCTAGTTCCAGGCCTGGATCGAGACCTGGGTTGGAGCCACAACAGCTGTATTCCCCACTTGTCTTCAAATCCAAGATAACAAGCCCTTTCACCCATGTTAAATGGGACAAAACCCACCATCTTTGATTTAAGTAAATATGATATTTTATCTTCTTGGTTTAAAAGAAACTGGCTTACGGTATTGTGGGGTAAGATGAGCACTGAGGGATGCCTTGAAGGTCCCCTTTACTGGTACCTAGGCAGCAGCTCTTTTTTTATTTAGAACAGTTTCCATGGTATTATGTGGTTTTATGTTGGGAGCAAATCCCTAAAATTGTTGAAATAAGTTTTCTTTTTACATTGAGTAATCTATCTTGATACAACATCCTACTGAGGACAAGATACAGTTAATTTAATATGATGTGGCTAGTTAAGTTAGCACTCCAACACCTACATCCCAGGTTTAAACTTGACTAACTACAGGAAAGAAAAAACTGTACAGTATGGCATGTTTTCAGTTTAGATTGACTGAACAAATTTGTAGTAGAAGCACACCACCCTCATCAGGAAAAACGTGGGATGCTAAGACTTTTGCTCTTCAAAGAGCAAAAATCAAAAGAAAAGGAGAGCCAATTTTTTTCAAACAGTTTCCACCTTATTACATATTTTCCATTTAAAGTATAGTAAGAAAGCATAAGCACATAAGCAGACGTGTGGGTCTGGGAGAAAGGCTCAAGCTTTCAGTCTGATTACCGGAGGGCTTGTGTACATTATGTTAGTAGTGGATCCCACAGACCGAACATGACCTACCCATCCCAGTCTACTAATAACATTCTAGAGCCAAAAGTCTACCTTTTAGATGGTTCTGGACTTTTCTCCAGCACCCACTCTTGAGCCCTTGGTCTCTTGATGGGTCTGAGAGCAGCTGTTGGAGATGGCTCTGGAGCTGTTGAGCTTTTGGTACTGGAGCTTATCCATGGACTTTGGCCCAGCCCTGTAGTTTCAGAGACTTGCTGTTGATTTAGTTCAAATGAACCCAAGAGAAGCTGGAGCAAAAAGTGAAGGGGCCTCAGCCTTGTGGAGAAGAACAGAGCAGAAGAGACCACAGTGAGGTATTTAAATTGTGGCAGATGACAGAGTGGCCAAGAGATACAGCATGGACTTAAAGATTTTGTATAAGGTCCCTGGTGGTGTGAACCAGTAGTGGGTCCAAGGAGTAAGGCACTATAGGTAACACCATAATCAACTGGGGCTTGGAGCCAGTAAAATAAGGTGGACCTGAATCCCCTTACCAAACGGCACCCAGTGCAAGACTCACTTGAAGGCTGTCTAGCAGCAGAGATAGTGGGGAGTTAATTGAGTGATGCCTCACAAGGGACAAGCACTGATGGAGTAACTTGGAGAGGCAATTAGTGGAACAGATGGGCTGTCAGAGCCAAGTGGACTGGAAAAGACTGAATAACAAACAGCTGCCACAAGGCTTGGGGCGCCTCTAAAGAGAGCTGCAAGGCTGCAGGGGGCTCCATGTTATGGTGTCCACTGATTCAGGTACTGAAAGGAGGTCATAGAGCTTACTGAGACCTACGACCTCTGTATCATCAGCATGTGACCTGAAGGTTTGTCTTTGGACAGAGCCACATATAAATCTGATAAATAAAGTAGTGCACAATAAACTAAAAACCCTCTTCAGAAAAAAACTCAAAGATTTAGCAGGTGAGACACCAAAGAGGGATGGAGGAGAGGTGATAGGTGAAAACAATTAAGTAAAGGACTTATAGTCAGACTGATGTTTTTTAAACACCTGTATCTCCATGATTTAATATTTTAGAAAAGAAGCTTTGATTGAAGATTGGTGTGTCTCTCCTTTTTAGTTATTTCTCTCTTACCATAATATCTCCAACAAGTCTTTCTACAAAATGAGCAGGGGAACTTCTCCCTAAACTTTTCCAGTAACTTTTATATGGCAGAAATGCACAAGTGTGTGTGTGGAAGGGGGAGTATACAAACCCAGTCTTGCTTCTCACCTCTACATTTTTCTTCTGATTCAAATGGGTGAAATTCCCCTTAACTATTACAATTGATACCTTTGTTTTTTCCTGCCTTCTTCAGCTGTTTGTTTTTGAACTACCTAGGTTCACTCTGTCTTTCTGCAGTGGTTGATCATTTGTGTTTAGATTATGTTGATGTATGTGCTTTGTTTGACTCCTAGGGGCTCTCAAATGTACAGAGGAAAGAATACTACATAAATCATGGTTTAAAAATGTACTAGAAATATAAATGTGTATGTAAGGGGTTGAACCACTAACCCAGATATTAAAAGTTTTGTGTTCTACCAGCTGAGTTAGTCAGGCCTGTGCTGGGTATGACCATAAACTGCATCCAACTGGTGGGCTTAGTGACAATGCGGTGGGACTACTTGTGGCAGGGTAGCACCTATAAAATACCACAATGTTGCAACCTCCAGAGTCAGGCAACTACAAAGCACCTCAAAACCCTATCCCCCACTGCTTTGTGGGTACTCCTTGGCTGGAGAAAGTGTGATGTCCTTTAGCTTGAGAGAAATGTATCCTCACTCAGGTATTAGGCAATCAGCAGGCGCTCTCGTTTATTGCTCTCTGGCAGAAGCTACAACTGTGGAAGCGCTGAATGTCTCCACTTGGTCTGGTCTTTGGACCGTTTCCATGGTCTAAGGCGGGGGTTGGCCTAGAGCAGTCTTCACTCTCTGTACTCTAGCCTAGGCCTACCTGATGATCTCATGGGCCTCTTACACATGCAGGTTTCCCTTGCTTTATTCTGTATATGTGTTCATGGAAAATGCCATATAACTCAAATTCACATAAAAGGAACCCACTTTACAGTGTAACAAATAGGGATATGTTCCAAGACTTTGACTGCGCTGACCCCCAGACCCATTTCTACCACTTTTACAAGACAATTTTGGTACTCACCAACAGCAGACAGTAACCATCACCCTGTGCTTGTGTGTAATGTTACCATACTGGGGATGGCAACTACAGAAACACTTGTTGCAGACAATGAGTGAGGAGCACAGATCCACACGAGACTATATTTTGGTGTATGTCACTTCTGCAGTGCACCGCACAAAGCCGCTGACTGCAGGCTTCCACCACACCGATTGCATAACAGTGAATTTACCTCACAACAAATTTTTGGTATAAAGGCATTGTATAAGAGCGAATTAGCACATAGAATCCGCATAATGTGAGGGGAAACCTGTACCCCATGATCCATAAAGTTGACAGTTAACAAGAAGAGAAATATAAACCAGATAACCAGCAGCTGGAATTCAGCACAAAGTTCACAATCAAACTTATGAGAACCTTGACCTCCATTTCACTTTCCACAAATTTTGAGTAAGGCAGAGGAATATCTGCCACAGGCACCCTGGACAGAAATTTAAGTTTCCCTCTTTCTCTAGTCATCTGATGAAATTGGATTGTCCAAGTCTTCCTCCCTCTTTTGGCTTCTGGAAGGGAGAAGGAGACCCTAAGCTTTCTTTCTGGTTACTTTAAGGAAATGTCTCTTATATTAGACCTACTAGCCACCAGGCTTCATTTTTGTTATTTTACTGTTTTCTCAGACAGCAGCTAAGAAATTACTTTTGTGTTTTTATCATTTTACTGACCTCTACCTGGCCATGAATAGCAAGTGCAGATTTTTTTTTTTTTTTTTTTTTTTTTTTTTTTTTAAACATTTGATTGAATTTTGTGGCCAAAGACATTTTTAATTGAAAACTGAAATTCACCAGATATTATATCTTTAGCTGTGGTTGTTCAGGGGGAGGAGAACCTCTCCACTTAGTGAGTACATTTTAACCCTTGGTTTAAAAACTACTAAACAGTATCATTTTAGGTGATTCTGAAGTAATTTCCAATCTAAATATGAGGGTACTAAGGAACAAGGACAATACTTGTGTAATATGTTACAGTTTTTGTGTTGTTTGCCAATGCAAATCTTTGAAATCTTGCTTATCAGGCTAGGAATTTTTTTCCTTGTAACTGTCCCAGTCTTCTTTCTATTATCCTCTTAAGGTACTTTTTTCCTCTTGGATCTAATTTGCTTCAATTTTCCACAAATTTGTTTTTATTTTCCTGATATCTTTTTAATGTAGCTGAATGATCATACTGAGTTACGAAATCCCACACTAGTGTGCAAAGCTCTGGGAGAAGAAAGCTGAAAGATCAATAATAATCTCCACTGTTGACTGGTTTTCTGATAAATCATTTATGTTTTCTGCTAAGTTTATAACTTCATACCATGAACTGCATTTGTCTGGCTCTTGTACTTTGTCATCTTTCTGGCCCTGCTCTGCCATGTTTGCACAATCTTGTCCTGTAATTGAGCTAATGATTTTGTACTCGTATCCATGTAGTTTGTGTAGTTCAAGGTGGCCAGCCTCCAGCATACATGTCACAGGCAGTATGGCTAGCTGTTGTGTATGGCTTGTGAAGCCCCAGGAGCTCTAGATGCTCAGTAAGAGGAAGTGCAGGTCCCAGAATGGAGGGGAGCTCTCCATGGAGCCCAGTAGGGACAGAAGGCTATAGATAGTGTCCTGTGACACTGGTAAGAGTCAGGTTAAACCTTCCCTGGTCATGTAGCTGTCATTGAATTCACATATTTGGATCCTTGCTAACCTTTACCACTAGTTGCAGGGCCAGGTCACGGATAACTTGGCTTTTAGTGGTGATACCTCAGGCAGCAGCATCCTGCCCTTACTCTGCAGCCAGAGGCTTATTAAGCCTTCAGCTTCTGTTTCAGTGCTTCAGGGCTCAAACTCTTTGTCAGGTAGGCCTGGGGTGGGGGTCAGAACAGGACTAAAGATGGTGGGGGCGTTCATTTGTGGCGCACCTGCTAAAACGTTTGGCCACCACTGGTGTAGTTGCATCTTCCCTGTGTTGTCCTCTGCCACAGAGAAAACACTGTTCCTGGTGTGCTTTGTTTTCTTCTCTTCATCAGGATAAGATTATTCTAGCTGTATTTTAAAAACAGTGACTGGCCAGAAAGAGAGGCACATGTAATAGCAATATGAGACAAGTGAAGGAAGGGTTATGAAAGACGGAAGGGTAACAAATACAGCTAGAGGTAAGAAAGAGATGATCTTTGTGGGGCAGTCCAAGAAAAATGCTGTACACAACTACTGAGTGAAAGATTGTTATGGGCAGTTACGTGGCCTTTTTATAGTCATAGTAGCCTTTTAGGGCAACTCATTTCAGATATTATACTCCACCAAAAAATAATCACTGAAAAATACATTTTAATGTTACTCTGTGAATTGTCACAATCTCTTTAGTTGTAAATTCTGATGAAATTCTAAGATTTATTTCTGTAGTGTGAAGGAATAAAATAGTTTAGATAGCTATGATCACAAAATGGGCCTAAATTATAACTTGTTTAAAATGCTTTTTTAATTGCTGCTGCTTAACAGAATGACACTGAGTTGCTTTTTTTTTCTCTTAGGTGTTGGAAAGTCATGTTTGTTGTTACAGTTTACAGACAAAAGGTTTCAACCAGTACATGACCTTACTATTGGTAAGTTATTCATTTAAATATGCTGCTCAAAAGAGACTTAAAATTAGCATATTTTAAGGGTTTTGGCTAGCTGTCACCATCAGTATGTTTGTGGCCTACATACTTCTTTTTTCCACTTACCTTGTTGCATTAAAACTGATGCTAATTGCCGGTTCTACTACATTAATTCTATCTTATGGCTGTCTGGTATCTGATATGAAATAAGTTTGTTCATTTCCTCGGGGGCAAATATGAATCACTAAAATATTCCACACTTCTCACTGGCAACATATTGGCAGTCTCTACAGGACAGCCAAAAAATGACTGGTTTGGAAAAAGTGAGATTTGAAGTAGAGATGTAAATATTGTTTATAAAAAAAAAAAAATATATCAGTTTAACATCCTCTAATTATACTGGTTAAACAGTTAACCAATAACACAGCAGCCTGGACACAGCAACTGCTGGAAGTTGCATATGCGAAGCTATAGATGGCATGGGGCTTTCCTACCCCATTGCTGTGCTGGGAGGAAGGGAGCACCTGTGAAGGAGCAGCTAATTGCTTAATTGACAAGTCATTAACCTATAAGTACTAGTCCCCACCCTACCTGTTCTCTTCTTCTTGTCTTTGCTGCTTTTTCCCCTCCCTCTTGCCTGCCCTGCTGCCTTCCTGTTCCTAAGGCACCTCACTGCTTCCCTTCCCTGCCAGTCTGCACCCTGTGCTAAAGGTTAACCAGTAATTCGTTACCAGTATAAATATACTTATTTAAATGTGTAACCTTTCACATCCCTAGCTTGAAAGACGTATGATCTGGAGACTTTGCATTTGTTCAATGGATAGGACTTAAATCTCTACTACTCTCTGGGTTTTTACCATTTGCCACAAGCATAACATTGCGTTTTAAGTTTTAAAAACAAAGTTAACTTTAAGGAATAGAAGGGGAATTCTATCAACACAGAAGTTGTATAGTGGCTCCTGAAGGATAAGGATTGAATTGTAGATGTTGTTATTGACTGGAAGGGTGCCGCCTTGTCTATTTCAGCAGCTTGCAGGGCCTGTTAGGGGGATTTAGGGGTGTGTCTCATAATAGAAGACTTAGAGGAAATGAGTGAATCAGAAAGGAATGCATTATTTCTGACTTTATTTTGTGTCGCATTTAAAAATAAAGTGTTTGTTTAATTTTTTTTTTTTTTTTAGAAATCTTCCCATGTGCACCTTTCCATTTTAAGTCAGTGGATAATATAAGGATATGTCTTTCTCTGTGTGGATTGGGCCAGTCTTTTCTTGGGTTATGCTTAAACAGATTTCAGCTGCTATTGAAAGATCCAAGCAGTGAACTCTATTTCAGGTTTTTTCAAGGAAACTATTAAAGTAGACCCTCCAATTGTTCTTAGCCTTTTGCAGAATAAGCAGCATAATTTTCTATTCTTTTAGTTTGTCCTTTGGATTAGAGAGGCTTCCCATCTATGGCAGTACTTAAAATAGATGAGAGAAAAACAAACGCATGTTCCCCTTGTGCTAAGGTGATTTTAATGGTGTCTCTCTCTGTCTTTTACTCTGTTGTTGTGCAATTGTCTGATGCAATTCAAGCTATTAGTTTACAGTTACCCCAAAGTTCCTGGGTTTATATAGGTTGATTAAATGAATAACCTGGATTTGTCTGTTGGAGCCGTGTTAGCTTTCCTCGTGCCATCTTTGGAGTCATGTTTCCTTGATAGCTTTCCTTCAAGACCTGAGTTGCCAAATGTACCTATCATAAGAATCTCTCTAACATTTGGCAGCTCTTTCATATACTTCTACACCTCTCCTGGGTTCTGTGCATCTGGCTGTGCTGTGGGAAACCAATTTGCCTCCCCAGTTCTGCTTGCAGTGCTTTCTTCTGTGTCAGAAGAGATGTGGGAGAAGGTGGTGGCAGCTGGTAGAGGGTTAGTGAGATTGGGATTTGAAAATGAGGTAGGTGTGGAAGGGGACAGAGCTGTAGAGCGTGGGAAGCTATTGGGGAAAGTAAAATGACTGCCTTAAGGTCCCTGTTGCCTGATACATTCCTATCAGGCTACAACAAATGACATGCAGTTGTCATAGTTGCACCTCTAACACAAGTGGGATAGAGATATGTGCAAGATGAAAAATTTGGGGCCACAGCCTATAGAAGGTACCATTAAAGACAGTTAAATGAGCTCATAAAACTATGCCATGTTGTAATAATGTGTTCAGTTCATTGATAGTGCTGAATTCAAATTGCACTGACAAGTTAGAACTTTCTTCTAATGATGTTTTTCATCATTATTGTGTATTTGTGGGATTTTCAGAAATGCCAAGGAAGTTAGCATTCCCATTACTTCTAGCTATTTGTTTTTGAAACTAAGCTCCACCCTAAATCTGTCTTTAAACTAACATTAAACTAGCATTTATTAGAAAAAGAGATGTACCAGCGTGTGTCTAATATGCTACAGAATCATTCGTGTGTAAGTTACTAGTTTTTTTTTTATTGTAGTTCACCAGAGAGTAACAAATTTAATGGCTGTGTTAGTCTTTACCTGCTTTTTTTGCCTCGGCTTCTCCCCAGTGCATTCACTGGCAAATTAATCAGAGATGTTACTGTCTCAGACAGCTAGAGCTGACCTGAGGAGCGCTTATTAATTGGTCGTCAGGCGGGCTGGTGGATGGAGAGGCTGGACAGCGTATTGGTTGAAAAAAAATAACTTTACTTACGCCGCTAAAGGTGGCGACGCAGGTGATAAGGTCACTTACATAGTTACAGGTAACAGTAACGAAACGAGTCGACGAGTTCGTGGACGGAACGGGCATGAAGGATGGGGTATGTCAAGAATGGGCGGTGATGGGGAGATGTTGGAGGGTGATCAGTGCTCCAACTTTTCTCTGTGACATGTACGGAGTTCTTCTCAGAGCTCTCCTCAGAGTTTACTCTGCCACGTGTTCAGAGCTCTCCTACTTGGGTGGAAACTGTACGGACTTTTATATGCTTGGGGCAGCCAATGATGGACTGCCAAGTGGAGTGTGGAATTGCTAACATTACACAGCACACTTCCATGACCAAATTTGGGGGTAATGACAGTCACTCAAAGGTAATTGTTCTATGCAGTCTATTGTGACATGGGCACTTATTTGACTTAGTTATGACAATTACAAATAGGCTTTGGAGCATGAACTATGCTTATGAAGTATCTATCATGTTTCTGGAAGTGTGGCATCAGGACAGTGAAGGCAAGAATTTAGCAAGATTCTGAAAGGGGTTGGACACTTACTTGCATGGTAGTGATATATAATAGATAATGCTGATAGTTTTGGGAGACATTTAAGAATCTTTTGCTTCAGGATTTAAACTGAGCCCTGTGAGGCAGTAAGATGCAATTTTCCTGGGCAGCAAATTAGCCCACACCTTTCTGTTTGGGCTGTGCAAAGCTTTGGGTGCTAATTCGATTCGGAGGACATTCGGCCTGATTCAGTGGTCGAATCTCCAAATCCAAACTGAATTGGGAGACCAGTAAAAAGGTCAGAATCGATTCAAAGCTCTTCAAATCTAATCGGAAAAGATTCGGAGATTCAGGCAATCCCCAGTCACCATCGCAGGGAGCTGGACCTGAACTCCATGCTGGTAAGTAGGGAAGGGGGGGGCTGGAAGACGGGGAAGGGGACCATAGGGGGGATCCCCTGCCTGCTTCCACACACTGCCCCCATCCCCAAATACCCCCCCAACTCCCACCTGCTCTCCCAGCCACGTCAATGTCTGCCCTGCCTGGCCCCAGCTCCTGGCTTTTAAAAAAAAAAAAAAAAAAGCCTAAAAAACCCTGCTTTCTCCAGCTTCTGCCAGGTGGGGGAGGGGAGCAATCCCCACTGCCTCATATTGTGTGGGGGTCTCTGCCACAATATGCCTTTCCCCCACCCATTCTTCCAGCCCCCCCCCATGGCTGCCCTGCGTGGCACCAGCTCCCAGTTCTTTTAAAAAAAAAAAAAAAAAAAAAAAAAAAGCCTCATAGTCACTGACTGCTGCAGTGGCCAGCCGGGCTTCTGGGGGCTCGGGGCAGTGAAGGGCAGCCAGGATTGCCCCCACCACCACCTGGCAGTTGAGTGTGGGGCTTTTTTTAAGAGCAGGGATGCTAGGCCCTTAGCGGAGCAGCCATTGACAGGGCTGGGAGAGTGGGTGGGGCGTGGGGCCTGTTTGATTCAGAGATTGGGCTGATTCAGCAGCGGCCAAATCTCCAGATTGATTCGAGGTAGTGATTCGAATCACCGAATCGAATCACTGTCCCCTGAATCAGCCGAATCTGAATCTGAAGTGAATACTGGCGACTTCACACAGGCCTACTGCCTATTACAGGGATTGTTCCACTTTCTGAACCATCTGTTGATGGCCTGCTATATCCTGGTAGATACTAGAACTGTAAAACTGTTGCTCACTAAGGTTGAATCTGTAAAACTTTTTTTTTTTTATAAATAAAACTGACATTTATAACTATATGCAAAATAACTTATTAAATAACTTGTATAAATGTTGCATTGACTTGGTAGCTGTGTACGAATCTTTCCTTTACAATGACCATTCCTTCTTTGTTACTGTTAAGTATAGAAAAAAGTTTAGTTGTAAAGCTGAAAGAGATTTTAAAAAAAGGATTTGCATATTTCTATTACTTTATGTAGCAGTTGGTATTCCATAGAAGATTAAGATGTTGTTCTGCAGCTAGCTATTCATACATTTTCCATACTTGAGCTTCCCTTATTTTACAGGTGTTGGTTGCATATTATTTTACCTTTTCATTATGTATGAATTGTATCCTTTCCAAAATTACTATAGTTGGACATAGTTATTTTTCAGAGACTTTACAAACATGTTTGTTTATTAGTTAAAAGATTTTCAAAGAAACGTTAAGAAATTTAGGCTGGTTACAGACATTAACCCTTTCCCTCCACCCCAAAAAGGTCACATTATTTTAAACTCAGCATGCCCCAGTGCTGAGCCCAGAGTGTGCCCAAATAGGCATGTCAGTTTTGACCCAGCTCACCAAACAGCTGTATAGGTTGAGTGCTTCATTGGGACTTTTTTGACTCTTTTATCTGATAGGTGATTCAGCTATTAGATAAATGTGCCAAAAAGCCCTACTGAAGTGCATGAATTGTACATGCATTGCAGATCCAAGTCAAATTAATACGCTGCCTCTTCTGGTTCTTTTGGGGAGGTGGGGTTCCACATACATCAGCAGCCTAAGCCTGTGTCAAACTTCTGCATTTGCAACCCAAATTTTTCAGATTCTTCAAGCATTCTGTGTAGTAATAATTTAGAAGAATCTCGTGTACAAGGTACAGTTGAAGAATCTTTTAGGCTTAATGACTTTTTTCCCCACTATTTATTAGTAGCTGACAGTTTCTTCAGCCTCTGCTGAAGAATATTCTACTTTAGAGAATTCTACAAAGAATTGTCTTTTGTCAAAATGGCTCCCATGCCTTATTGTTTACTTTTGAATTGAAGCCATAAATGCCAAGTTGGCCACTATCTCATTCATCCATTTTTTCACAATACTCCTTTCTACCTTCAGGAAGTACAGATGACAAATGTTAGCTGATGGGAGAATGCTTTTTTTTTTTTTTAATTTTTCTTCTAAATAAAAAAAATAAGGGGAAGCATTGTGAAAGATGGCTTTTTAATAGATAGTGTACAAGTTTCAGAGTGAAATTCTCTATATGGTTATTGTAACTTTCTGAAAAACATTTTTTTTATTTATTAGATTTATATGCAACCTTCCCAAGGATTCCTACTCCATCCATTTCCCCCCCCCCCTCCCCGTCTCCCCCAATCAAGTGGTCTGCTCGCCACCATTACTCAGTTGTATTGTCTGGCTTCAGCCTCAATAGGTTCATCCACATCCAGTTCTCAACTGCAGCAAGGTAGTGAGGAAAGGACTTGAGACATCAATCAATCCATCCATCTAATTAGAAATGTGTGCTTATTACTTTGCATACTCTGTTCTTTAACTTAGTCTTCATGTGTTTCCGTTTGGGAACTGGACTAATTTTGGTCTCAAAGTTGTGGGGACAAGAAATTGAGCTGTAAAGGCAGTCTCAGTACCCTTTACAGCCAGGACACGCTAAGTGCATTAAACATTTACAAAATGTATGTGAGACCACACTAATCAGACTAAGGGGAATGAGGGAAGGGATATAGGGTACATATTGTGCATCCTGGATTGCCTATCTTATGCATCTGTTCCCAAGGCCTTAGTATTCTAAAGCAGAATATTTCCAGATACCAAGATATTAGAAAATTTACTCACCAGATAGATGTTTACTTCTTTCAGCTCCAAATGATTTGCCTCGTGTGGACAAATTATATTGACGTAAAGCTCAGGATAATATTAATTTCATGTTAAGGGTGCGTGTGCACATTCACTGTCAGTACTGTATGTATGCCCTGAGTTAGAGGATCTCCCTTTGAAATCAAGTCAAGGAAACATCAGTGTTGTGAATGCTAATTCAGTCCTTTCAGCTACCCAGAAGTACTGTCATCCCATCCTTGAAGGAGGATAAAAGATGTCTCTTCCCACTGCACTCTTTCTTTTCCTCCTCCATTTTATGATTTAGACTAGATTTAACTACCTTCTTATCTATGGCCACTTTCTAACAAGTAAATGGTATTTCTCCAGTGGGCAAAATCAACCTTTTGCACCTGTTGAATGATATTTTCTTTTATACAGTAAGTTCTGTACAACTACCAGTAATTACTGATGCCTGATTGATAAATATTGCAACTGCATTCTAACCTCAAATGCTTTTGTTCCTCTCAGAATGAATTTCATTTTAAATATTAGAGGTGCACCAACCAATACGTCGGTCCCATATTGGATTGTCACCGATTTATAGGGAAAATTGAAAGTATCAAAAATCGGCTTTTTTTGCCAGTTGCAGCTGATAGTCTGGCTGATAAATACCCTGTGCACATGCAGAGCCACAGCATGCACGGGGCCAGGAGCTCAGCCCGGTAGCTTGGAGACCAGCATCTGGCTGGTAAGTCTGGTGTGGGGGAAGGGATGGGGGGGGAAGGAAGAGGTGTGTGGGGGCGTGCAGATTGAGGATTGGTGCTAAGGTGAATTTAGGGGTGGCTGCAGCCCCCTTCCCTCCATAGCCCTGCTCCCAATGCTGCTGCCACCTGTCCAGAGTGCAGCGCAGTCCACAGTGGCAGCCTGCTCCACCCTGCACAGATCTGGGGGGGCACCCCCCCATGCCTTCCCGGGGTGTGTGCAGGGCAGGATCTCCCCCCCCGCCCCCCCCCCCCCGCATCCACCAGATGAGCCATTCACGGCTCTTTCCTGTGTCCTATGCCATCAGCAGCCCCGCTCCCTTCCTCACCGCAGGATCCTGGATCTGCCTCCCACCCCCACACACCTTCCCTTCCCCCACACCCAGTTTACCAGCTCAACACTGGTCTCCCAGCTGCCTGGCTGCATGTCAGAAACAGCCAATATGGCTCCTTAAAAGTTGGTCATTTGTATTGGTCCAAATAATTTCTATCAGTGCACCCCTATTAAATATTTGTCTTTAACAACACAGCTTGTATTCTTTTTTTTAAAGTACATAGCATTTACAGTTGGGGAAGTTAATGGGAGCGTAGAGTCACCTTAACTGCTGGTACACAAAATATCTGCAGTTTGACTTGACTGCTTGTGCTGTTCACTTGTGTATAAGAAGAAACTCACCTGACTAAATGTGCTAGCAAAGAACATTATTTGCAAGTAAGAAATTTTCCAGCTCTTTGTTTGTAGAAATACTTTTTATAGTAGTGTCATCAATTATTCTTTTCACTATATTAATTCCAAATGTAGAAAATGAGAATTTGAACTCTGTTACTTATTTACTAATTAAGCCTTCCTTATATGAAACATGTACAAACTGCCCGTATTTACATGCATCCAAGACAACTTTGAATTTAAGAGAACCCCCACTAAAATTGCATGATATGCGTAGAAAATGTATACATTTGTTATAATTTTCTATACAAAGAATCTAATTATTGTAAGGTTGTCTTAAATTCATCTGCTTTTCCCCCAGTCTGGCCCCAGGGCACGGGGTACATGCTGGCTCCAACCTCTGCCATACAGCAGCAGTTGCAACACCAACTCCACCCCTGATCCCTGGTCTGGGTATAGAGCTATATCTGCTGTAACTGCAGCAGGGACGGATGGGGGCTGGTGCCAGCATGTGTTCTGTGCCCTGGGCCAGAGATGGGAAGATAAGTGGCAGTAGCAGGCATAGAGGCAGTGGGGTGGGCAATGACTAACTTCAGCCCCAAGCCCACATCAAGCTGCCTCCCGCCCCCCTCCTCCCCTGTACTCAAATCTAAGATGGGGGACTTCTTAATGGGGGAAAGTCCCTTGTTTTGGATTCAAATAAATACCGTATTTTTTTTTAAGGAAGAATAATGACTGTAGCCTACTAGTAGCACTAGTTGTAGAGAGCAAACAAGAATAGGCTTGTATGTCTATTTAATTTCCTTTGTCACCCAACAAACAGACCTGCTTTATCCCTCCATAGTTAGGGAAACAAATACTTAAGTATTTTGGAAGACTTTTGTACAAAACAAAATGTACATTCAAAGAAGTTAGAAAGCAACTAAAGCATAATGTAGGTTGTGGGAGTTGTATCTAACCTGTCTGCTTTGCTTTCACATTTGTAGGAGATGTCAACTTGTGCAGTACTGATGCAACTTTTTTTTTTTTTATTATTCAGGTGTAGAATTTGGTGCTCGAATGATAACTATTGATGGCAAACAGATTAAACTTCAGATATGGGATACGGTAAGTATAATAAAAATGTGGTCTGTATGTATGCATTTTCATTTTAGTTTCTATAAATACCAACTCGAGTTTTTTTTTTAAGTTTTTATAAGAATGGACTTTTAAAATTGTTCAGGTTTCTATTGTTAGCATCATAATTTAAGATTTCCTGAACTCTTTCCCCTTCCCTTCCCTTTTGTATTCTAATTTATCTCTCCCTCTTAGCCATTGCATGTTGAACATCCTTTCATAGCATCTGATTAAATGAGGTTCGGCCCATGAAAGTTTGTGCAATATAGACTAACAAAAGCAGATTATATATGATGAATATGTACCCTGACTTCTACTTTATTTTTGCCAGGTCTTTCTGGAAGAGAAACCCATTCTGACTTAATAGTTTGGGCATTTGTAGCATGAAAAAAACATTATTATTTGGGTTTTATTTTACTGAACTCTCAGTTTTTCAGTAGATTAAAAATTCTGTAGAGACGGCTTATTTGGATTTGGAATGGAAAGGAGGAGTTGTATCTTTTTTCACAGCAGTATATTGAAGAGTTCTGCATGCTAAGCAGGATGACAAATGGTAAATGAACATCAAGAAGGGGGTGGCCATCACAGACTCAAAATCTATCAAGCCAGAGAAAAATGTACTAATCTTTGGGGTGGAGGTAGTGCGCTATGTTGATCATTTCAAGAACAGATTTGTTAGGAAAAAAGTCAAATACATTTTGTATCCCATGCTCTACTGTAGTTATTCACTGACTACCAATGTCTGTACTTTCCATGCTGCACTGTACTAAAGACACCCATATCATTGTCCTGTGACAACCACTGGCACTGTTACCTCTTCTGTAGAACAACACCTCTTAAACAATTTTCACAGAACGCTTTCATTTTTTTTTTACTTATTTGCTTTTTAATGTAATTAATAGGTATGTCTGAATTTGTTTGGCTGTGGAACGCTGGCAAATACATAATAAATAAAGGTAGAAAGGAAATCACCACAGATGTTTATAACCTAGTTGCAACTGAACTACAAGTTTCCCTTGCTTTATGTGGGTTCTGTATGTGCGAAGTTGCCGTTATGCAATAACCTTCTTTATACCAAAAATTCATTATATGCGAGGTAAATTCACTCTTATGCAATCAGTGTGGTGGAAGCCTGCAGTCAGCTGCTTTGTGCAGTGCATTGTGGGAGAGAGGCACACCAAAATATAGTCTCTTGTGTGGATCTGTGCTTCTTGCTCATTGTCTGCGACACGTTTCTGTATTTGCCGTGCCCATAATGGCTTCTAAGCGTCCCGCTAGCTTATCTCCTGCCCCTTTCCCTGGTTCATCAATGAAGCCTTCACCACCCTCTCTTCACACCAAATAAACATTCACCACCACCACCCTGTGTTTGTGTTTACTGTTTGGTGTAGGTGAGTACCAAAATTGTCTTACAGAAGTGGTAGAAATGGGTCTAGGGGGTCAGTACAGTTAAGGTCTTGGAACATATCCCTACTTGTTACATTGTAAAGTGTGTTCCCTTTACGCGAATTCAAGTTATGTGCCATTTTCCAGGAACACATGTACAGCATAAAGCAAGGGAAACCTGTAAATACGTGGAATATTTATACCCTGGTCATATAATGCATCCATGCATGCCCTTTATTAATTGACCTAGCACTATTTGAGGCTTTCCCTATAAATTGTTGGTTTAATGTCCACTCATTGGTGGATTGTAGAGAATAAATAATAGCAAATGTTTGTATGAATACAAGGACGCTTATCATCAAGGCTTTATAATTACTGTCTTAAACTAGTCAAATACAGTATTTAAGTTCATTGTATAGTTAGTATCAGAGAAGAGCCTTGATTGCAAATTACTTGAATGAAAGCTCAATTAGTGCTTCTCCTGAAAGGTCTCTGGTGTAACCATTAGACCTTAGTCTTCCACTGTGTATTATCCACTCCTTACACTCAGAACAATTTAATAGATTTCATAGACATTAGGGCTGGAAGGTGTGGGGGCCGAGAAATGAGCCAGAATGGGGCTGACAATGGAGTGGAATTAGGCACAGCACACGTAGTGGTTGCAAAGAAAAAACTTTACTTAAAAGCTGCGATACAGGGACTTGCGTTGAGGTATGTGGTGTAGGCGCACTTAGAGTTGCAAACAGAAAGTAGAAAGCTTTGTGTGGCACAGTAGGGTACGGGGTATGTTGGGAATTCGTTGACGGGGAGTCATTGGTGGTTGATCAGGCCCCAACTTGTCTCCGGAATGCACGTAAGGATCTCTCCTAGCGAGTGTGTGAAGCTCTTCTCCGTGCATCCAAGGTCTCCTCTGACTTGGGCGGAAACTTCCCAAGTCTTTTGTACAGCTAGCAAGCCAATTGCTAGCCGCCATGTGTGCATAGTTTACATCAGGCCAATTGAAAGCATGCACTCAGCGGTGCAGCTGCAATCTTTTGGCGGGAGCTGATTTTGCACCAAGGGCTCTTTCCCTGCACTGAGTACTTGCATCGTGCCAGAACACAGCTGTGCCGAGGCACTTTTTAACCATTTAGTTCTGACAGAAGGGACTTCGCAAGATCATCAGGTCCAGCTGCCCAAGGGGCAGGAAGTCAGCTAGGGTCAGATCACCCCAGCAAGATAAGCATCCAAGCATTTCTTAAAGATATTTCTTATACAAAAGGCTTTAGAACAGGGGTGTCCAACCTTGTTGAATGTGGGGCCAGCCAAATCATGAACTTTTTATCACCCAGTGGGCCAGTGAGCCATATTCATATTTTCTCACCCCACGGGCCATATGTTGGACAAGCCTGATCTATATGAGCATCACTCTGGGGAGGAGAGATGATGAGCAATAGAAGTGTCTACCCGTTCTCTTCCATTCCAAACCACAGCAGTGTGTTCCCCTACTGCCAGGATCCCAAGGCAGGGCATGATTAGGTAAAAGTCCCAGGCCCTCTGCTCTAATTGTGTGTGCGCGCGTGCGTGTGTGCAGTATCAGATCTGTGTGCCTGTTCTTGTGTCACTGTCTTCAGAAGTTCGCTGCAATTAAGTACCTGCTTAATTGTGGTTGTATGGAGTTGTGTAGAACAGCAACCGATTCAGCAAGGCTAAGTTCAAAGGTACTAGAGAAGCTCTCGGCTGGTGCGACTGTGTTGGCATTGCTGGAATTGTGTGTAGTTCTAAGCTGTATACGCCTCCCAGGTAGCTGTGCAGGAATCGGTGCTGCATGCATGATTGGGCACAACTGCATAAGCATAATTGTGAGTACCTGTGAGTGCACCACTGCGTGCTCTGGGGCCACTATCTGCGACGCGTGACACCGTAGGGCTGTTGTGATTGTGCATGCATGGCAGGTGACTCCAAGGCAGCGGGAGTGTCTATGCAGATATTCACAGGTGTGTGAGTGACATGACAGTACCTGCATGTGCAATTGTGTGGATAGTGCTGCTTCACCTTGAACCTTTGTTCCTGTGGGTCTATATGGCCCGGGGTGTACATGAGAATGCATGTGCATGTAGTGCCCACAACTTCGTGAGCATGTGTGTGGAGGTGGGTGTGCACATGCATGTATGTGCATGCATGTGTGTTTGAGTGTGTGGATGTGTGCACACGTGTGCTCACCCCTGGAGTGCAGATGGACAGGCAGGCAAGCAGCAGCATCTCTGCCCCTGACTGCATATGCATGTGTGTCCACACCCTGCCCCGGCAGGGTGTGTGCCCATCTGCACAAGCCTTTCCCGGCTGCTTGCCTGTGTGGGGCCTCCTCCCTGTGCCCTGGCTGGCTCCTCCCGTGGTTGCATCCCCCCATGGCAGGGTCGGTATCTGCCTTTCCAGAGCCGCGGGCGGCAAAGTGCGTCCAGGGGGCACTGGGTGCTTGGACCCAGCAGAACCCCTAGCCCAATGAGGCCCCAGCACCGGCACTGGCTGGGCGTCTGCTTGGTCCCTGCACCCGCCAGACCGTGCCGCTGCCACCCCCACAGCACTCGCCCCTGCGCCTTTCCCCATGCCCTCCAAGCCAGGCCAAGCACTGCCCCCACTCCTGGCACAGCCCCCGCTGGCCCCATGAGCCAGGGCTCCCCTCCTGCCCACCTGGGGGCATGGACCAGGGCCAGCGGGTCACTGGAAGTCCCGGGGGGGGACGTCTGGCCATCCCATTGTCCACTCAATCTGGCCATGCTCACGCCAGCGTTACTTCTAAGGCATTGTCCCCAGCTCGTCCTATCAGGTGCGGCCAGGGCAGCCCTGTGCCGCACAGCCCATGGGGTGGCAGCGGGCCCCAGCTCATGTGACGTGAGAGGTCATGCGAACCTAGCCTCGCGGGGGTGAGCAGCTCCCCTCTCCTCCCCCACCCGCCTGTCCCAAGCGAGGGACCTCCGGCCTCAGAAAATGGCTTGGCAGGCCGCATGTTGGACAAGCCTGCTTTTAGAAGATATTTAAGGCTCATATATACAACACAAGTGATTTTACAAATGGGGCTGTTTAACTTGTTTATTTTACAGAATAAGGATGACTTCGTAAATTGAAATAATTGAAAGTACCTTTCTTTAAAAAAAGAAAGAAAGAAAAAAAGTAGAACAAGGAAAAGAGAGAGAAATGTGAGGAGGGCAGTCGGCCAAAAGGGTAGGGAGGCAAAGATTGAGTAAACTTATTTAGGGCATAGACAGTTGTTACTTTTGTATCACTACAAAAATGACAAGAGGCACTACAAAAAGTGATACAGAAATCTTCCTCAATAAAATGGGAACTTCTCTGTAGCACTACATTGTGCATTATGGCACCATGTGTAACATGAGTCCAGTTCACCATAGTGTTATAGAGCATCTCTGTCTCCCAACATCTTGCAGTGCTCTACTCCCTCCCCATCCCCAAGGCAGTCACTGAGTGCTTGCCAAGTGGGGTGCAGCCAGCCTGTGACTGGCCTGCAATGTGGTTTCCAGCCCAGTCCCAGCTGAAGCAGTCTGTGAGCCTGGTCCTGGTGCCTGTATTGCTATAAATGCATGTCTGTTCACAATCTTGAATATTTTGGAGAAAGCTTCCTATGTCTCCAGAATTGATTTTAGTAATTTCTATTGTTCTGGTATACAATTTTTTGGGGGGTTTTTCTGCGATCATCAGGCTTACCATGTTTGTTGCAGTACTCAGTTTTTGGGCAGGTTTTGATTTGCAGTTCTGTAATAGTTGTCTTGAACATTTGTTAGTGCTCTGTGGAACCAAAGCTTTTCATACTTATGTGGGTCCCATTTAGTACACACTAGGTTTAAAAATAATCTTCTTTATAGATATATAAGTTTTTCCCAGAACATATACAAACATAAGGGCATTTGGAAAAAATGCGGTTTAAATTGGTGCCTACTGAGCAGCATTGATCTAATTTCATGATGCTTATTTTAAACAATTGGAAATAGGGTCCAGAGCATCCTCTGTATATTTTCTGTTGTTTACTCTTAAACAGAGGTTCAAAGAATAATATTTGAGGTCACTAGCTAGAATTTTTCCATTGGTTGAATGAATAATTGGGCTCGATCTTAAGGATTATGGAATCCTTGTTGCATTTGTTCATCAAATGTGTATACAGTATTGCTACAGACGTTAGTAATCTCAGAGTTTACTTACGAGATGAATGCAGTTCTGCTGAGTCTGAAGTAACACAGACTTTGGGGCCTAATTAATAAAGGATATTTTGCTGTTTAGATTTAACCTTTTTGTTTAAGGCTGCAAGGGAAGGGCATCTCTTTCAAGAAACTGAAAGGGCTAGAATCTCTTTCTCAGTCTAGTGTAGCCTAATGTTAGGATTACCTGCAGTAGGTAGAGAGAGGCATTAGTGTGTAGAAAGAGCTGATTATTACATTTTGTAGATACAGTGCACAGAATATTTTTGGCTGACACAATGCATACTTCTTAAGGAGTTAATAGTAGAACAAGTGCTGCACACTGACAATGACTAAAAAGATAACCAATTTTATTTCCAGCTGGAGATAGTTTGGGGCTATGCAACCTATGAGTTTAAATAGCTGTGCTGCCTGACTATTATTACCCTGCGATGGGGTGTAAAGTTGAGGAATCCAAAACCACCTACTCTGATAAGAAGTTGTAGTCTTTGTAGAGAGGTCCAGCATTTGTTACTAGTTAAGATGCTTCGTGGTAGAGTACATGTTGAAGGACAGTTTTCCCTATGATGACTTTTGGCGGCACCAAATGCAGTTGGTTTTTTGGGGGAGGGGGTTGTTTTTGAACAAAATAACAAACTCTAGTAGCCTAGAAGGCAAAATAAGGAGGAAAGAAATTTTCTTCCAAGCTTGTGGCATTATGCTGAAAACTCCTTGGGTAGATGGGGTAGGGCTAAAAATCTCTAGTAAGTACTTGTATTTGTATATAAAATACGTTTTGGGGGTATCTGTGACGTATACTGTGGAGCTGTGAACCTTCCACAGAAATTAGAACACTTTTTTCCTATTCATTTTAAAAAGGCATGCTGACTTTCAGATATTCAGTTTTGTTCTAGTTTGGTAATCAGTCTGGTCATAACTGAGTGAGGATCTTTTGGTCATAGTAGCTCTTCATTTCTTGATTGGTTTTTTTTTTTTATGATTTTTTTTTATTATTATTATTTATTTATTTATTTATTTTGTCCATAAGATAATTCTCACTTGGAAGTTACCTATACAGTTCATTTTAAGATTATTTTTGTTTTGTTTTGTTTTTTTTACTTGTAAACAAGCTGTGTTCTGTGTCTCCACTCTTTCAGTTCCTGTCATGCTGGGCTGAGAGTGGCCAGGTCTGTGGGTCCCCCAGGGTCATGAGAAGCAGCCAAGATCTGACTGGAGTGTGCAGAGTCTGAACGTAGAGAAGCAGGAAGCCAGGAGTCCTGTCTGGGGAACTAAGTTAGATCCAGAGGGTCTGGAGGCTAGCCAGACTGGGCAATCAGGAGACAAAATAGAGTTGGGTCAGGGAGCCAAGGAGTTAAGCAAGACTTGGGGCAAGCTGGGTCAGATATCTGGAGGATCTGTTGGAGAGCCAAGGGTGCAGCAGCCTGCAAGGGTGAGCCTTCTTGCCCAGACGCTTCGTCTTCTGGGTCAGGGGTTTATATTGGAATGGGTGAAGAGTCAGCTGACCCTTGCTGGTCTCGTGTGTGCGTGCGCGTGTGTGTGCATGTGTGTCTGATATCTAGACTTATGTATCTATATAGATATCCCTGTTATTGAGGTCTTCTATGAAACATGTAGCTTGTTTTGGCAGTCATATAGATCACCAGAATGTATGCAGCACTTTGTAGCTTGAGGCCCATTGTCCCATTGATTTATGGTTTGATTCACTTTTGAACCTGGAGGATTGTGGCTAAATTTTCTGGTCTCACAAGTTTCTAATGTTGTTCTGCTTTACTTTTCTAGTGTTTAGGAAGAAATTAAGTTAATAGCTGCACAGTGGGAAAACTTAGCTCAGGGGATGGGATTAGACCCAATGGCAGGCAAAGTATGTGTGGTCTGCAGACAGATCCAGCCCACCAGGCAATTCTGTCTGGCCCACGGAGCACCTACAAAGTTTAGAAAATTAACATCTGCTTCAGGCTCCCTGTCAAAGATGACGGGACCCAGGGGAAGGCAGCAAGAGTCAGGAGAGAGGCCAGCTGGGCAACGCTCCACCAGTAGCCCTCCCCCCACACCTGGAAGTGTCTGCCTGCAGCTGTTTTCCCTGCCTGCCACTGCTCCAGCACCATATTTGAGAACAGTTATTAAGCAAGCTTTAGGGTTCAAAACCTTTCCTTCATCAAGCTAAGGAAGTTTCCGCAGTTGGCGTGTGCTCTTCCTCAATGGGAGTGAGGCAAGGACGCTCTGTGTGTGTGTGTGTGTGTGTGTGTGTGTGTGTGTGTGTGTGTGTGTGTGTGTGTGTGTGTGTGTGTGTGCGCGCGCGCGCGCGTGCGCACGCGCGCGTAGTGGGGCAAGGATGCTGTGTGCGCGCGCGTGGTGGGGCAAGGATGCTGTGTGTGCGCGTGTAGGGGGGTGGGGCAAGCACGCTGTGTGTGTCTGTCAGGTGGGGCAAGCACGCTGTGTGTGTCTGTCAGGTGGGGCAAGCACGCTGTGTGTGTGGGGGGGGTGGCGCAAGCACGCTGTGTGTG
>JAGPOW010000261.1:62265721-62295720 GCA_030014935.1 Caiman crocodilus | reverse complement strand
GTGCACTCCATGGAGTATACTAGTGGCGGGGGGGGGGGGGGGGTCTTGGTCCTCTGGCAGCCACCGTTGGGGGAAGAGGGGGCAGAACTGTGGAGAGCATGCTGCTGTGTGCAGTTGATACATTTGTGTATATTCATGCCAACAGTGGATACTATTTTCTCCAAATTGTGGAGGGGAAAAACCTTCTTTTTCTTCTTCGCTGTTTGTTCAAAACATATTCTAGTAAACAACATTGTACGATTCTTTTCATCAACATATTTACTCCACAAATTTAAAAGGATCATACCTTGTGCAAAATGTAACATCTATAGGTCAGGTAGGCCACCTCTAGACATTATTTTGGTAGTACTAAAAATGTGTAGCACTTTAAAACAAAATAAAGAGCTTTGGGAACCAAATGTTGAAAGCCCCATGGGGTTCTCAAAACATGGGAACAACAGGGCCCTGTGTTAACTGGCTCCCCCTGCCCTCAGCACTTGAAAGGGTGTGCCAGGAGCCTAGGGCAGGGAGCACTTTCTAGTCCCAGACTCTTTAAAGTTCTAGAAGTGTGGGCAGAGTGCAGACACTTCAGAGGGCTTGCAGGCAGTTCAGGACCAGAAAATAGCTCCCTGGTCCCAAGCTGCCGGCACACCAGAAAACTTAAAGTGCTGCTTGCAAGATGCCCCAAGTTGGCAAGGGGGGGCATTGCCACCCCCTGCCAAAGCTGCCCCATTCCAATAGCAATATAGCAGCAATGGGAACAGGATTTCATTCAAGCTTTTCTGGACAGAAAAGACTCACTAGGATGGGGAGAAGAGGTTCTGCCACCTTGCTGCCGTGGCTGCCTTGCTCCATTGACATCTGATGACGGCAGGGGCAGGGCAGCCTGCGAGTCTCCCTGACAGTTCCAGGCTGGCCAGGCTGTCAAAGAGCCAGCTGCTCTCCCTCTTACCCTCTCCCATAGCAGGGAAACCAGAGCACTGTGGGAGAGTGGAGGGTCTAAGATAGTGATTTTCATCCAGGGTGGCACAGCGCCCTGGGGTTCCATGAAGTCCTTTCAAGGGTGTTGTGCAGTGCTACCAACAAACATAATTCACAAGATAAACCTAGAGATTTAAATAGGAATCTAGAGTGTTAAGTGCATTTTGACCTGTTGTGGTCTTTCTGAGCAGTCAGCAGCAGCAGAATTGTTCTATTATTTTTCTGTAGCCAAAAAAACAAATGAAAATGAAGGACTGGCATTTTCTGGGGGTGTTTTGAGTCTATCAGAAGGTGCCACACATTAAATTTATCCCATCACAACAAAGACATTGCAGTTTGAAATAGCAACCTCTTTGCCATGGATTTATCATTTATGTGACAGACCAGCCACTTTTATCCTGAGACGCATATATCTATGTTTGTCTATATTTAATCTATAATTTCCATATCAGTTCAACTTTTAACATATGTTGAAATAAAGTAGTTGTAAAATTTGCCAAAAGTTTCATATTGCATATGATCTAGAAAATAACTGTGTGGCTTACAGGAAGAAGGCAAATTAATCAGACTTGCAACAGTTGAAGATGAATGAGATATAAAAGTAGGATTTGCTTTACTTAAATGAGATTTTGATAAATAACTGAAGTGGTTACACTTCTTACACTGCTGTGAAATGATAAAAAATGACACTGAAGGAAATTGCATATTTTGTGGCAAATTAAGCATTCACTTTGTGTACATTGGATATTAGTACCATATCAGTTTGTCTATTTCCCTATCTCTTCGTCCCAAGCTGGAAAGGAACCCCCAGTTCTCTTTTTGAGGGGAGAGGAGGATGTTTTTTCTCTTTGCTGTTAAATGATAATGAACATTTTGAATGTATTTGTTTGTAATTCTGATAAATATGCATGGTATAACACAGGACTGAGTGTGTGATCCATTAGTTTTCATTCTGAAGTCATTTATGTCAAGCTGTAGAACTCCAGTTGTTTAAATACAATTTTCATTTTACAGATTGCATAACTTATTTTAGAATGAATATTTTATAATGCTGAATCAAAAACAGTTTTTTTTCAGAAACCAAACCTTCACTTTTTTAGAATTCTAGTCTTTAAAGCAAATGATATAACAATGACAATGTATTAATCACAGTAATTTTTTATCTGTCAGAGTTCTTGTAGCTGGGAAAATTACTTGAGATAGAAAAAGGAGAAGAACAGGTACTTATGTCAGAAATACAGATAATGCCTTCTACTGGTATAGTAACATATTCCACTAAGTGCAGTTGTGAAGTCTCTCCCTCTCCAGTGAGGACATCCTCTCACGTACATCACATCCCTTTATACAGGGGTGTCCAATCTTTTTGAATGAGGGGCTGGATCATGAACTTTTTCTCACTCAGTGGGCCTGCAAGCCATATTCAAAAACCTCACAGAAAGTGGTATCACATCAAAATAAAAACAATATAAAAGCAAGAATGAAATAATACCAAACACTTGACTAAAATAAACACTTTCGCTTCTACTCACTTCTCAATGAACGAAAGAAGCATAATGCAGTCTTGTCCTGGGACATCTGGGTGTACAGCACCAGGTGGAGGACGCCATGGAGGAGCTGTTGGCCGTGGAGGTCTTTTGGCCTCCAGCAGCAGCAGAGAGGAGGAGAAGGAGAAGCAGTGCCTCGGGACGCTGCCCGGCTCCGTCAGAGACGAGGACCCCAGTCTTCACACGTGGCCACGTGCATGGAGCCCACCTCCCTCCTCGCCCCCAGCTCCCATGGAGGAGGAGGAAAGCACGAGTGTGACCTTGTGCTTCCTCCTCACGAGTGCACACATGCATGTGGCATCCCTGCCCGGGCATCTCAGCATCCCCCCTGGGGACACAGCCCTGCTGCTAGCTGGGCAGTCATATTTCACACTCATGTGTTCATCCCCACACCTTACTGTGCCACCCCTTCCATGCCAATGCAGTGTGGACCACCCCCGGTGCAGGGCTTAAAGGACCCAGCCTGGAGCCAGCAAAAAAAAGGGGCGGGGAGGAGCTTGCTCTGCCTGGAAGGGAAGAGGAGGAAGTGGAGGCAGCGCAGCAAGCCTGGGCCTGCGCAGTGCGCTCACATAGGGACCTGTGAACCAGGCACGGGGCAGTTCCCAGGCAGCCCCCAGCTGCAACTTTTCCACCTGTCGCTAGGAAGATGAACCACACAGGTGAGCATGGAGTGGGGCAGGCACGTGGGCCCCAGGATGATGCCTCCTCCCCAGCCACAACCCCAAGGGGCAGAGCCAGGAGTAAGCAGCGATTTAGCTCGGGGGAAGTTGACTGGGGGGGGTTGTCTCCATTCCCCTCGCCCTGCGTATTCCCGGCCGGGCTCCGCTTGTTGCTTGCAGTGCTGGCCGGTGCAAGATCTGCCCAGGACTTCCCCGCGCCTCACCAATGACCTGCGCTTTCGCTGCCAGCTGCTACTCCTCCCACACGCACCACATCAGCAGTGTCAAGCTGATGCAGTGCGTGTAGGAACTTTTGTCTCTTCCCCAGCCCTTCAGCAGCTATTAGGAAGCTGCTGAGGGATGGGGGAGGGATAAGGGATGGGAACAAAAGTAAACAGTGTTTACTTCCATTTCCTGTCGCCTCACTGCAGGCCACAGAAAATGCCTTGGTGGGCTGTATGGCGGTCCACAGGCTGTATGTTGGACAAGCCTGCCTTAATAAAACATGCATCTTATTTTTGGAAGACCAGAATAGAATGTAGAGGGTGGGGAAAAGGATTTTTTTGGAGTCATGGCCAATTGTGTGACAGAATAAGTCCTGGAAACAGTGTGTGGCCTCAGGAACTTTTAAGTGTGGCAGAATCTCTCTTGTGGTGCTGCACTGTCTCCAGGAGGATTTCATTGAACAGAATTAAGCCTCTTGCAAAAGGCAGACTCAAGACTGTTACTATTTTACTGTAAATCACTGGTTTTTAACTTTTTTTCATTTGCATACCCTAACAAATTTTGAATGGAGGTGCCAGACCCCTTTGAATTTTAAGTGTGGATATTCACATACGATCATGCTCATTTTTCACAGATCCCTTAGAGCAGGAGTTGTCAACCAGGGCTATGCATGCCCTTGGGGGTACTTCAAAAGGTCCCAGGGAGACAGAAAGCCACCTCCTCCCTGCAACCCCGCATCCAACCGCTTGCCACCTTCCCTCCAGCCCCCGGGGGTACACTTACTAAAAGGGGGGCTGAAAACCCCTGCCTTAGAATAGTCTGCAGACCCCCACAGGTTGACAACCACTGCTATGTAAATAGCGTCATTCCCACATCACAAAACTCATCAAAATAGTACCAACGGCTCACTTGCTGCTTTGGACACAAAGTACAGTGTAGCCAAGAGCTGCAGGTATGGGAGGGTTAACACAAGATTCCACCCCATTGGCTTGCTGAGCAGATACAAGTATCAGCCATCTTGGCAACTACGCGACATGCACATGCACAGTGTCTCTAGGAGTGCTTCTTTTCCAGCAAAGAAAACAGCTTCCCCACTTAAAGCATACACCCCCATTTTGTGGGGACTGGTTTTGGAGGAATTGCCATATTTACTCCAATATAAGATTACACTGAATGTAAGACTACCTCCCCTATAATTAGATTCTATATATGGAAGATTTATAAGCTTTCTATACATTTTCCAGATAGAATCTAATTATTAGAAGTTTGCCTTGAATTTGTCCCTCTACCATTGCTACATCAAGGAAAACGGATCAAGATGGGAGGGGGAGTCAGGCAGCCCTCTTGCCCATCAATATGTTTTCCCAGTATGGGACACGTGGGTTATATGTGTGCTAACTGTTGGCTGCATTTAATCAGCTTCATAGTTGGTTTCTGTTAGTGAGTACATGCTGCTTTTGGCAGCAGTTTAATGATAGACATTGAATTTAATGATATTTTCTTGTTTGCAAATATAAGACACAGGGACTTTTTTCCCATGCTGATTGGGTGGGTGGGGAACCTCATCTTGTATTTTAGGAAATACGGTATATGCTACTAACAGTTTTGTATTGCTAATTTTAAAAATAGCTTTGAAAATTGTGAAGGATCCCTAAGACTATAGTTTAGGATTATTTAATTGCAGTTTTATTGTAAACTGTAAAATTTATGTAATGGACAGAGAGCCCATTTGGTACTTTGTCATATTTACAATGACAGTACCAAAACAGGAAAGATGCTTATGTTTAATCTTCCTCTTCTCTGATGCCCCCTCCCCGCCACACGCATCTACACACACAATGTAGCTTTTTATTTACTCTCAAGCTTTGTCTTTCAGTGTGGGATTAGTACATGCAAATTAAGAAACAAAACTTATTATTCTTTAAAAAAACAGAAGTTTATTGACCTACTCTCAGTAAGGTTTTAAACTGATAATAGCATATTAAACAGAAAAGATGGCTGATTCTATTGGGTAACTTCTGCTCATTGCTGCCCCTGCCACCCCCAACCCTCCCACATACACACACACTCAGCACTTGTGGAAAAAGAGCACTGCTGTCTGTCAGAGGGCATGCACCTTAGGGCATTAACAAGTACATGCAAATGAATGTGTGCTACATTACAAGTTAAACATCTTTGTGGTTGGTTTGCTACTTTATCATGCTATATATGGCATGATAATGTGGCATCTTATAAATTGTGACACAGTTAATGTGGGGTTTCAGGTAGGCACCAGGTTGAAGTTCTGGGTTAGATAGCACTGATGGCTAAAAATAGGTGTAATAAGGGCCAAGTACAGACTGTCAGAAAGCCTGAGGTGGAATTGATATAATCTGTTAAGGTTTCTCTAAACTGTATCAATTCTACCACTAACTAGGGGTGCACCAATAGAGAATTTTGCAGCTGATACCGATGGCTGATTTTTAAGGAGCCATATCAGCTGATACTGATTCAATAACAGATATGCGGCCTGGCAACTTGAAAAGTGGTGTCTGACTGGTAAATCTGTTGTGGTGTAAGGGGCGGGTGGAGTGCAGATCATGGCCCCCGTGATGGGGTAGGGAGTGGGTTTGAGGCCAGGCGCTGCCCAGCCGGGACAGGCTTGGGATGGATGGAGCCACAAGCGGCTTGTCAGGGTGGGGGCAGCTCGCACTGCTGTGTGTACCCCAAGAGGGCATGGGGGGCATGTGCCCCCAGATCTGCATCTGGGGGAGGGCAGGCTGCCACTGTGGGCTGGGGCCAGGGCAGTGCTGGGCTCTTCCTGGTGGGGGCTGGGCTGTGTTTGAGGCAGGTGGTGGCGGTGCTAGGAGAGGAGGCTACGGGGGAGGGCTGCAGCCACACAAAAATTCACCATAGCTCCCCCAACTTCACCTCCCAGCCCCGCCACTGCCTTCCCTAAGCACAGTCCAGTGCAGCTCCCCCACCAGGAAGAACCAGCCCAAGCCTACAGCAGCAGCCTGCCCTTACCCCTGCACAGATCCAGGGGCATGAAACCTCCCAGATGAGCTGCTTCTGGCTCCATCTTACGCCACACCCCGGCTGTATAGCACTAGTCTCAGCCTCACTCTTGCTCTCTCCCCCACCATGGGGGCCTCAATCTGCCCTCCACATCCCTTCCCTCCCTCTGCCTCTTCCCCCCACAACAGATTTACCAGCAGGATGCTGCTGGGCTGCGCTCCTGGCAGTCTGCGTGCTGTACTGAGACTAGCTGCACGCATGCATGGGGGCATTTATTGGTGACATTCAGTCACATCAGCCAAAAAGTCAGTTGCTGGTACTGTCAATTTTCTTTATATTGGTGCCGATCTGCTATGGGACCATCGTATCTGTGCACCTTTTCCATTAACAAATGGAACTTGCATTCACTCTTTGGTAGGGGAAGGCAGGCAGATGCCTGTACTGGCTGAGGCCAGAAAGTGGGAGGCGCTCCCACACACATCCCAGACTATCGGATGTTGCCGAGAGCAGCTGAACCCAGCCAAGCTGAGGCCATCCGTGGTTGCCTGTCCGACACATGCCCCCAACCACTACTTTCCCAGGGGGAGGCAGGAGGAAGCCAACACAGAATCTCTCCCCTGCCTTGTGGCAGTGGAGGGGGGAGGGGGCAGTAGGGGTCCTTGCCCTGGTACCAGCCCCTCCAATCTGGCATCTGCACAGCTGGGAAGAGCCCATATGGTGGGGGCTTTCCCCTCGCCCAGCTGGTATAGGTTGTGCAGCTCCACCCTCATGAGTTGGTGCATTTGACCCGGAGGGTGGGGGAAGGTCAGGAATTGAGCCCCCACCCCTAGTCCCAGTCCCACCAAGCTAGGGTCCGCATAGCTTGGGGAAACCCATGTGATGGGGGCTTTCCCCCTGCCTGGTTGGATCAGGCTGCCTGGCTGGGACTGACTGCCCCTGCAAGTCAGTGCCTCCAACCCGTGTGGAGGGGTGGAAATGGAGCCCCCTGTCCTGGTTCTAACACTTCCAAGCTGCGGTCTGCACAGCTGGGAGAAGCCCCATGCCATGGGGCTCTCCCCCAAGCAGGGTGCTGTCCCAGAGACCCCAGGTCCAGGCGGCTAGGACCAGGGCAGGGTGCTCCATTCCCCAGCCCTCTCCTTTTCTTTCTCCCCTCCCCCTCATTGCGGGTCAGAGGTAATGACTCATGGGGGGAAGAGCTGTGCAGCCTGACCAGGTGTGGGGGAGAGACCCCCACATCATTGGGTTTCCCCCAGCTAGGCAAACCCCTAGCTCTGGGGTTCCCCTCAGCTGGGCAGCCCCCCAGCTCAGGGGTGGTGGAGGGATGGACTGGGACCAAGGTTGTGGGCTTTTTTCTGTTCCCACCTCCCTTGCAAGTCAGAGGCAGTGACTTGCAGGGGGGGGGAGGAGGCTGCGCAGCCCATTCTGGCCAGGCAAAAGCCACCTTAGTGCAGGACTCCTGTCAGCTGTGCAGACTCCAGCTTAAGGGGGAAACCCCCCCCCCAGGGTGGGGGTTCTGTTCCTCTGCCTCCCTCCAACTACCCCACCTGGCTGATAGGTAAGATGCAGGCTGGGGAGCAGGGACTTTGCTGCCTCAGCTCCATGACAGCCCAGGGATGGAACCAGCCTGGCTCAGCCAGAGCAGAAAAGCACTGCTGCAGTTTAGCTCACCTGCACTGAAAGGCAAGGTCAGCAGGGGGCCGCAAAACATTCTAAGATGTCGGGGGACTGCAACCTTACTTGAGTTGGGAGGGGATCTGGAACAGAAATTCAATAAACCGGTCTAATCTAAACTGATTAAATTGGATACTGCATCCATCCAGGTCTGTCTTAAACTGGGTTCTGTCATTTTGAAACTGGTCCACAAGTGCTGAATTTCTGTTCTGCTACAGGTTTAGGATGGTTTCCAAACGCTTATACCTGTTAACGTATAATTTCTGTACCTAGCCAAGAGTATCCCTTATGGTACTGGTGCTGTACTTCTACTAATTTGACTTCAAATAAAGATTCTAACAAGTATGAATGGCTCCCTTGATGAGATGCAAATGAATGTGACATGACTAGAAGTATCTCTAAAGGTTACTACTTGCAGTATAGTCTCATTCAGAAAGTAACTCTCTTGCTTTGTCATCTTAGTGATTTAGAATCTAGAAGAGAAGTGAGAAAAGAAGAAGGTGAAGCATTTGCACGAGAGCATGGACTCATCTTTATGGAGACTTCTGCCAAAACTGCTTCTAATGTAGAGGAGGTAATTAACATTTCTGTTGATAATCTTTTAATAGAATGGTTGATTTTAAGTTGCTGTCCTTTAATGCTTATGCATTTAAATTCCACATTCTTTTACATGCACCATTTTTAATTCTGTTACTCATCCCTTTTTAAAATTACTTGAAACCCTAATATTAATTTTAGTTTAAAAACTGTTTGTACAGTGTAATGTAGGTTGTCTTAAGTTACTGCGAATATAGGGATTACCCTTTGTGGTTTGATGGTTTTCTACAAATATATATGGATCGACTTTAATTTCTACCTTTCATAGCATGCTTGGTAAACACGTATTGGTAGAGTACAGAGGGGGATGCCTCCAATTCTGAAATATTCCAAAATTAAAAATGTCTGCTTCCCTTTTGCTCTCCTCCCCCCCAGCCCCTACTTCCCCAAGAAGAAAAGCCCATATAAAATACCGGGAGAGAGTTTTAACTAACTTTACGATTTACCTCTCTTTTTGTTAGGGTTTTTTGTGTTAACTAGCACACTGTAACGACTGTTCAGTTTGATTTTTGGCATCCCTTACGTACTGTTGAAAAATACCTTTCTAGTTGTGCCCTAACTAATGCACCTCTTATTGTGAGAGAGAAACACAAAGCAAAACTACTTCACCTCAGGGAAGCTGAAAAGACCCCTTAACTACCTTGCTACCAGAAGCATCAGCAGAAGTGCCATTTGTCTAGTCTAGGGAAGTTAGATACAAACTCTAAACCAGACTGCCTCCACATGTGCCTCCTAATTTCAAGAGTGGAGCTTTAAGGAAAACCCTTGATTACATAAACAGAATTAAGATAGCACTAGGTGGTAAGATGGATCATGTTTACTAAATAGTGTTACTTCCTGCAACTGTATATATTCTGGTGCATCAGCTATGGTGTATGGTTTTCAAGGGAAGGGGTCAGCTGCTTCCTGGATCTGGGGTCTGACCCATGACTGGTCCCTTTCATCAGCACTTTATATCATAGAAAAAAATATCATCATTAATATCACACTTAATTTCAGGGTGTGGCATGAACATGCTACAGTAAGAGTCTGAGACTGGGAAACATTTTCAAAATAGGACTACTTCGGACCATGTGCAGCCTAGCTGCATGTGCATCCTTTGAACATTCCAGGTTCAGGAGGAGCCCAAGATCTGGGGCTCCCCTTTCCATTAAAACACTCATAGTGCAGCCCACATGCTGGGGTGTTGGTTATAGCTGTGACACTCCGTCTGCCTGAAGAACAGTGTTTTTACCCAAAGGCTTGCAAAGGAGAATTTTTCCAACTATTTTAGTTGGTCTAATAAAAGACGCAAGATTTACCCAAAAAACATTGTCTGCCCACATGCTGGGACATTTTAAAGCTACATGATGCATATAGGCCTTGCAACTTTTAGATGTCCCAGCTTGTGGGTTGCACCTTTAATAGGTCATGGTGCAGCTGTGTCCTGGGCAGGGAGCTTCATCCTGCCTGGTCTACTGTGTCCTGGACCTAGGGACAGCCCTGGGTCCTAGACACATCCACCTCCAGCCCCTTGAAAGGCAGGCAGTGCAGCCCAAACACCAGGCCATTTAAAGCTGCAGAACTTGCCTTACAAGGTGGCACTTGGGGCAGCCCATGGGTTTGGGGCACATGTCCAATCCCGCTGATCAGCTGGATATGGTACTGGGTCTCCATTTTGGGACCCCTTTGCCCTGGCAAATACAATCTGGGATTAGATCCTGTTGTGCAATTTAAATTAATATCTGTCGGGGTTCTTCAGAATTGGGTAATTCTCTTTGGGTCAAGGTGCTTGTCTCTTGGGCTGGGGAGAATTAAGAGAGTTCCTGATTGTTATGAATATATTGGCTTTATTGGGAAATCTTTAGAAATTGCTGGAAATTATCCTGTTTCATAAAAATGATAAACTTCTATTTTAATGATATTTGCAAACAATGCCAAATTAAGGTATGGTGTGATTGGAAAATAATTAAAAGGACCTAGAGAAGTAAAAAATGTGGGCAGGGAATACTACAACTTTTGGCTGATTTTATGAAAACAAGATAATAGATTCAGGAACTACTAATAGAAGTGTACACAAGGTATGAAAACAGGTCAGTTTTTGGTTGTTTTTTTTTTTTAATTGATGAAGTATGAACAGTCTGTGCTGCTTTGAGCTACATAAACAAAAGTCGTCACATCATATGCAAGGGAGGTAAATATAGTGCTTCCAGAAAGCATTATTGAGATTGGGTACCCAGAACAAGTACTTTGTTAGAAACACAGCACTAAAGAGACATCAAAATATTTGAAGGTGTCCAAAAAAGAGATTACTGACCTGGAAGTATTAATTTTAAAAAAAGGAACTATAAAGATCTAAAGGACAGATCCAGTAAGCCCTCTAAACTTAAAATTTCTGTTTACTTAAGTGTGATAGGACAGTCTACAGGTATTTTGAATGATGTAAACACCAAGCAGGGTGAGAAACTTTTTTAAGGTGATCGATCTGGAATTAATGAGATTAAATTAAGCAAAAGCAATGTAGGCCACCTTGTGGGAGCACTTATCTTAGTGGTGACTTTTAGATTAATTTTTCACAGGAATTGGTAGAATCCTAATGACTGGGGAAAAGAAAGTTTGAAATAGTAACCCCTCCCTCCTCCCCCTCCTAACCTTGGATTCTGCATTGACCAAGGGAACAGACCTGACTTAATAAACCTGTAATATTTAACTTCTGTGATTTCTTATGTCTGTTGGATTGTTACAACCTCAGTTAATTCACATTAAAATAAGTTGCTGAGCAGATATACACCATTCTTGTTGCCAATCTATGTATTTATCAAATACATTTCCAGGCTGATTATTGAACCAAGATGGCACACCATAACTGTGCCACAAGCCAATATATCATCTACAAAGTGGTTATGCATGTCTTCTATACCAGAGGATGCCTTCCTCTTATCTGAGACACCTTCCCATTTAGTAATATAGAAATAAGTGTGGTTGACTTCCCAAACTGGGGGGCTTGATCCATAGTACTGAAGCCTCCCCACCCCACAAATTATGTAGGCAACCTTTATATAAATTATATTTATGCAGCTTAAGAAGTACTTGGAAGTGAACACATTGAGCCTTTAGTTTAAAACACAAAAATTCTAACATAAGTACAAAAAAAGTGAGGGGGAGGGACTAAAGTGTTATTGTGTGTGCCTTTTGTCAATTTAAAAGCGGAAAAAAATATTTAAAAGCAGACTTTGACAACACAGTAGCTTATGCAACTTTATAAAGATTGGCATAAATGTGGATGTACAAATGGGCTGGCTATTAGAACAGCCTAAACACTAGTCAGTTGCCTGGTGGTGCACTGTTTTACCTTGTTTTTAAAAAAGGAATAAGAAATGTACCAATACCACATCGGGTTAATGAAGCTGGGAGTAAGAGAGATTTGGTCAGATTTGAAGTACATTGGCAGGGTCGCATGTACAGGAACATTCAGGAGTTCTCAATGCAGAACATGGTTGGTGAATAAATTTAAAACTTCAGGACCTAATGTTGTTGGTCGCTTCATAAAATATGAAGGCCTAAGTGACTAGCATGGATATTGAAGTCTCCAAAAGTAAGGGAGAGTTTTGGTGTTATTTCTGCATACTAAATTCTTATGCAACAGGGAAGTGTAGAGTTCCAGAGGTCTTTTTCCTGTATCGTGCCATGCTCTCAGGGGTATAACATCAGTTTCTACTATTTATTCCTGGTTTCTACGTCTGTTCAAAGTTTTGAATATCGTGTTGATGGTTGGACTTCTTTTTTTTCTTGTCCTACATAAAGTTTTTCAAGGTCGTCATGATGTTATAGTCATTAGAGGTGCACAGATGCATCGGTCCATGTCTATGCGCATTGATAAAGGAAAATTGACGTTATCAGCAATCTTTTTTTGGCTGATGTGGCCAATAATGTCACCAATAAATGCTGCGTGCATGCACAGTTGCGGCATGCACGTGGTCAGCCCAGCAGTTTGCAGAGCAGCATCAGGCTGATAAGTCTTTTGGGGAGGAGGGAAGGGGGAGGGGGGAGACAGTCGAGGCCCCTGCAGTGAGGAAGGTAGTGTGGCTGAGTGTGGAACAGACCTGCAGTTGGTTCATAGGTGGGGAGGCTCCCATGGCTGCATGCATCCCTGGGGGAGCCATGAGGAACATGTGCCCCCTGGATCTGTGTGTGAGGTGAGGGTAGGCTGCTGCTGTAAGCTAGGACTTTGGGTGGTGCTAAGCTCTTCCCACTGAGGGGTTTTGTGTTCCACCTAGGTAATGGCAGCACCCGGGGAGAGCTCCCTCTCCCAGTGCTGCTGCCTGCACTGAGCACAGCCCTGACCCATCTCCTCTCTGTCTAGGAAAAGCCCAGCACTGCCCCTGGCCCTTGCCCGCAGCAGCAGCCTGCCCTTGCTCCACGCACAGATCCGGAGGCCATGTGCCACCCATGGCTCCCCCAGGCATGTATGCAGCCATGGGAGCCCCTGTGCCCCCTGGACAAGCCGCTTGCGGCTCTGTCCTGTGCCAAGCCCCAGCCGCACTTTCTCCCTCACTACTCTCATGAACTTGGGGGGGAGGAATCTAGAAAGTTTCTTGGTTTTGTTTTTTCTTTTTTCCCCATGTAGCATGGTGGTTGTTATCATTGCAGATTTCACTCCCTAAATAACTGACATCTGCTAATAAATTGATTTTGTTTTCTGTTTTTCCCTTTCCCTTTTTTCCCTTCCATTCTCCCTGCCCTTGCAAGGCAGTATCACTAGTATTATGAAGATCAATCAAATGGCTGTTATCTTTTGTTCCTGAAATTATTCAGTTGCATTCAATGGTTACCTCCTTCAAAATCTAGTCAGTGACCAGGGTGAACTCTTGCTTTACTCTGTCAGTGACTGATTGATCACAGTCTCTGATTGCACATTCAGTTTTATATAAATCTAAAAAACCAAATTAATATTCCAAAGTATGCTACAATTTTTTTAAGGTAGCCTCTGCATATTCTATCAAAGATCTTATGATTATATCAAGAAGTGGCTAGTACACCATACCCATGGGGAAAAAAAATATGACCCAAAGGCTGCCTTTTTCACTCTTCCCAACTTGAGATCAGTTTGTTTTTTGATACATGCAACATCATTCTGGATGGTAATTTTCCTAGATACTGAAAATAATGTGATTGCCAACCAGAATAACCAGAGAGAAAAGTCACACTTCTTTGGCAATTTTACTGTAAACCCTCTTTCTACTGTACTGGATT
This sequence comes from Caiman crocodilus, assembly GCA_030014935.1. Taxonomy (NCBI): domain Eukaryota; kingdom Metazoa; phylum Chordata; order Crocodylia; family Alligatoridae; genus Caiman; species Caiman crocodilus. The sequence goes on along the minus strand of JAGPOW010000261.1, from coordinate 62,281,835 downwards.
TTTTTTTCATTCCATGTTCTATTTTAAAAGGTGATCTGGAGGACTGTGTTGTTACTTGCTTTAAACATCTTTTCAATAATGTTATCCTCTCCAGCTGTGTCTCCAGTATTATGGTTACTGCTGGCTTTTCTAATATGCCATTGTAATGTTTCATGATTCTATAACAAGCTCTAGTAGTAGGCATTTGATATATGTTTCTATTTGGTCATTCATTTGGTTCATTTTAAGATATCCTGAAAATGTTCTGCCTATCATCCATTCGTTTGAGGGGGGTTGTAATAAATGGGGTTGCAAGAGCCACAGAAATTTGATAACCGTGAGACTTGGACCAGAAAATGGCCCAAAATGGCACTGCAAATTCAGAAAGGGAGTGACCATTGATAAAGATGGAGAGCTGCCTAGAGCTCTGTATTCTTTTCGTCACTTACTTGAGTTTTCTCTTCTTTTAGCAACATGCTATGGGGTGCCACTTAACATTAGCACTGTTAGATGTGCAAAAACTGGTGCATGATTCATAAGATTCAGTCTAGAAATTTCAAATAGAAATCCATGGCATCAAAAATATTCTGACCTGTTATGGTCTTTTGGAGTTCTTTGCAATAGAAAAATGGTTTGTTTGGGGTTTTTTCTGCAATCCAAGAATGAGTGAAATGGCATTGTCTGAGGGGTGCCTTAAATATTAACAGGTTGAGAACCATTGCTTGAGGTAGCATTCCGGTATCTTCCCACAAAGAATTAATATCTTGGTTTTCTTCAGTTGATACCTTTTAGGATTATGAACCCATTCTTTAGTGTTTTATATCTTTTAATTAAGAACGATTGAGTCATCATTGTCCTCTAACCTGCCTCATCCTCTTGAATTTTGCCTTCAGTTTTGCAACATAAGTGCTCATGTCTACATATAGTTCCATCTCATCTGTGAAATCACCATCTCTAACCTCATCTAGGTTTTCTTAGAAAACTAAGAGCTGGCAATATCTGAGGGGGACCTCAAGTCTTTTGAGAGGTACCTTGAGTCTAAATGGGTTGAGAGCCACTAGGCTAGATGTATTCTGGTGTGGCTTCTGGTGGTTTGTTTTTGTGGTCATTTTTGTTCATTGTATGAGATGGGTTTCCTAGCCCTGTGCACAGCCTTAGGTTAATGAGGCTTTATTGATCATTACAGCTATTCATTTGTAGAAGTCCCACATTTGCCATCAAGGGTATACACTTTAGTAGCTTCAGATGTTCCAAGTCCAGACTTAAGTCCACAAGAACTATGACTTCTAAACACAGTGGTGTATTAATACAATGACTTAATAGTGGATTTGATATTTACAATGAAATCTCAGAATAGATTAAACCCAACAGTTCACAATTCGGTCTTTAGAGCACTGGGTCTGGTGTATGAGAACTGACTGGTCACGTGATGCTGATCTTTGTTTCCTGCTGTTACATTGCATTAGAGGATGCTAAAAATATCTCATTAGAAAAATATCTTTTATAATATTAACTATCCATGTAAGCAATTTGTGTGTGGTTTCTACAGGGATAATATTAAATCATAAATGGAAGGTAAGGTGGCATATGTGACAACTCGGAACTGATTTAAACTTTTTTTTAAAGATGCTTTTTAACTAGACTAAATTCTTATTAGAACTTAACCTTTCCCTAATGTAAACCTTTTTTTCAAAGCATATTACACTGTTCTTCTAAGATATGCTTATTTGTCTGATTTTGTTTTTAAATGTTAATCAGAGGGAAACAGCTATTCAACGTATTAATTTTGCTAGTGAAATTCTACTTAACATGAGTGTTTTGTGTAATTGAGAGTATAATGTTAGGTGTTTTAAATCTAAGACTTGAATATGGGATGGTACTTTTTAAACTATGGGAGGACTGGAAATTTGTGAAGATTAGAACTGACTAAATAGCAGAGTGTACAGTTTTATGGATATTTTTTAAATTTAATTTCTTTTGGGTTTTTTTTTAATTGTGCTGTACTGCCAACCTCCCAGATCCTTGCAGCTCCTCACTAAAATAGATATTCATATCTTTTTCAATGGTGAGAGAACGTTGTGGTGAAACTGACAGAAATGTCTGTTTCACTGGGAAGTTGCAAAGTTTTTTTCCAGAACAGCCTCTCCAGAGATCCTGAATCGTGTTCCAGTCCTGCAAACAGGAGGCGTGGAAGTTCTGGAGACCCTGGCTCCAGCTGAAGTTCTTGGGGCTTCCAGGCTCCTTGTTACAGAGACAGGAGACAAGCCCTTAGGTGATCATGGTTTTTAGACTCCATAGCAAAGAACCTAGAAGTGTTTGCATGGCTAGCTGTTCCCGAGTTGAGTCCTGGAATCCTTGCAGGCAGATTTTCCCCAGGACCGAGGACCTGAAGCTTGCACGTCCCCACTGAAAAACAGAGCAGTGAGGTAGTGTGTGTAAATTTTGGGTCCCCAGCTCTTGGTCAGGGTCAGGTTTCCAAATCTCGGGCAAGCCACCAAGAATTCATTGCAAGGTCTGACTTAAAAGTGTTTTGAACCTGAGTTGTATCAAATAAACCATTTCAGGCTTATTAACAAGTCGGCATTCTCTTTAGAAGAATTTTGTTGTGGAACTACTAACCAGGTATAATGAATGACAATGACTATGCAAGTTTGCTATATTTTTTTTCTCTATTTTCCACCTGAAAATATATTTGGCTTCAGTGACTATCTGAAGCACACCCTTTAATTAGTCATACATTAATACCACAGCAGTCTCTGTTTTATCTTAATATTTAATGGAGGGAGGGAGAAAGGTGAGAAATGTAACTCCAGGAATTAACTAACTTAAGGTCTTAACTAAATATGGCTAAAAGTCATATTTGTCTTGTTGGCATTTTGTAACTTACTTTTACATTTTTTTTCATTTTTACATCTAATACTGTAGCATTTAAGCTATAAATGTGATGGTATTGCAGATAGTTGACCAACCAGTTCATTCAGATTTCCAGTGATGCAGTTTGAATATAACCACCAGATGGCAGCATGTTACATGAACAGAAAATGTCATTGTTAAATTTTTGAGTTTTCAGCAGAGGAAGTGTTCTTTTCGTTAAATAAAAACAAAAATATAAATGCTTTTCCATTATTGTGCTCATGGACCTTTAAAAATCAATAATAATTCATTTAATTATTAGCTTTGCAACAGTAATCATCTGTATAGTTATTGCAGAGACCCTCATTAAAAGGTTCAGCATTGCAACAAGCTTCAGAGGCAGAGAGGTGCCATTATCCTTACTTTTATAAAAAGGAAAAGTGAACCACTAAGAAGTGATATGCCCAGTGTGTTTAACCTGTGGTAAAGTCATGGCTAGAACCAGATTATCTGAGTCCATATCAAATGTTTTAAACACAAAATAATTTCTCTGGATATATTCTTGACGCGAGTACAAGGACAGATATAGGCAATGTTACTTATCCAGATATGAATTTCCAAGGCAATAGAAAGGGGAGTTCATTACTTGTAGAGCGTATTAACCCATTTTTCCCTTGTGTGTAGTGCAGTATATTTTATTGTATTGGTCCCCAAGATAAGTAGGTGCTCAACACATTTCTGGAGCTGGTCTTCAGGCTCTCCCCCAAATTTCCAGACCTATGGGGAGCCCCACAAGCCAGATGACGTGGCTCTGTGGGACATATCTTGGTCACCCATGCTCTAGATAATGATTGCATTGAATTTATTTGGATGTGTTGTTTTCAGTAAGCATTGTATGCATTTGAATTTCCAATTCTTGTAGCAATGTGTGTGCTAGAAACCACCTTTTTTGCTTTGAAGTATATCTTAGTTTAAATATGAATTTGTCAGAACCCACAAAAAAATTAGGGTTTGGAGGGGAGGTTTTAACTGCTGGGTAAGACATTTTTTCACTTTCATAACTGACTAGTAATTTTCCTTCTGAATCAGTACCAATGAGGATACATGTTACGGTATATTTTAACAAATATTTTTCTTCTGAGAAATCAAAACTTTTTAATTTAATTATACGTTACAGATTGAACTGGTTATTTCCCAGTGTAACATGTCAGCGTATAACTACTTTAGTACTAATAATTGGTGTTTCAGAGCCATAATAACAAGCTGTTAATCTGTGACTTGGTGCTTTTTTTAAGATAATTGATTGGTTAAAATTTAATTGTCCCTTATATTTTTGGAACAAGACCAGTAGTTCAGTGAAGTACTTAAGCTTGGGCTGAATAAGTTAAGCACGGGGATAGTCCGACCAAATTCAGTACAGTGATTTACACATTTAACCTAGGTAGAAGTCAGTTAATGTCATTGCCATAAACGCACATTTTCCTGTGTCTAAAATAAAGCTTTGGCTGGAAACTAATAGCTGGAAACTCTCTAATAGCTTTTCTTTGACTTAAATATAAAGTTAACAACTGTAAGAAGTAGGCATGCTCAGTAATGAATTCTAGGACTGTATTGTACATGCCAATTGTTAAGTGCTTGTTTATGCAAAGTTATCATAACACGTTTTCAGGACTTCATGGTTCTGTTTAATGTTCTTCTCTAATGGGAGCAAGTGAATATCCATATAAAAGATTCCAGCTGTGTTAATTCTGAAGTTTTGACCATAGTTTTCAATTAGTCAAATGTATATGGATGTTGCAATAAATGGTGTGCTATCAGGAGCAAAGATAAGTTTGGGGGTTGGTGGAGGGGAGGGGTTCCGCCCTCTTTATATGGAGAACTTTAATTTCTGAGGAGTGTGAATCAATTTGTAGTTGGCTGAAAGCCAATTTTTTTCCTCAACTCTAACACACGTTTGAAAAACGTACTCACTTCCTAAGTGCCTTGTGAATCTGCAATGATTAATTCTTCTCATTATTTTGCTGCAAATTCTCATGACCCTCTGTGATGATTCGATCACCCACTTAGAGTTTATGCATATTCATATCTTTCCACTCCTGCTGCAGTCGTTCAAGTCTCCTTCACTGACTGTGGTGTGTGCTTGGTGCAGTAATTGAGCTGCAGTAGATTGATTACTCTGGGGAGCTGTAAGGCCTTTAAAGGTGAAAACATATCAGTCCTGTTAATTAGGAAACAAAGCTCTGGTGGCAAGTTCAGCAGTCAAATGCTTCCACTGTAGAAATGAGGAAAGGTATGAATTGTTCCTCTCCGTGAACCCTGTTTACTTTTTTATATTTGAATTAGATCCATATCAGATGTGGTGGACTTCTGCAGAAAATAGCATGTCTTGTCTGACTATACAGGGAGAGTATTTCAAGATGAGATTCCTTTGTTTGTAGTATATGTCAGTAACTATTGTAAATCAAGCCTTAAATTATATATTGCCTGTTAGGAGTTACTTGACCTATAAAGCAAAATGAAAGACAAAAAAAAATCTTGTATCTCGATATTGATAACTAGTCCTTCTCTACTAACATCCTTATAGTTAATGATATGTTACCTTGGCCTTAAATGTACTATTGGGCAAATCTTTCCTCTGAATTTAAAGTTAAGTTCTCTGAAAGCCTACATCTTTGGTTTTTACTGTTCAACCAATTGTCTAGCTTTGTATGTATGAGATTAATTAAAGAGGATACATTCTTAAAATTAGGTGAATATTAAATGATGGCATAAGGTTTTGTCTAACAGAGAGAGCATCTTTACATCAACATCATCGTAAGTACCCTGTGGTTTTATGTTGCTAAGCACTCTAATCTAGAGTGACATATTACAAAGATACAAAGATATTCAGGGTGGGGAGAACCATCTGCCACATTATCCATAAGAGCCAGAAATAAAGTATTTAAGAGTAATTTATATTTTTAAAACCCACTTTCCTTAGTAATGATTGGATAGCAGCTTTTATAATACAGATGCTGTTATAAAATACCAGTGTTTGTGGCTGTGATTGATGCTTCTTCAGGTGAGTTACTATACCCAATCTTCATTCCTGTTGCTGTTGAGGTCAGTGGTAGATTCCCATTGAAGTCGGTGAGATCAGGGTTGGACTTTTCATGTTTTGTGTGTGTGTGTGTGTGTGTGTGTGTATTTTTTTTTTTTTTTTACTTTGAATAGCATATTGTATCCATTTGTTTTGTCTCAAAATTGATCTAAACTTCCTTTTTTATTGTAGGCATTTATTAATACTGCAAAGGAAATCTACGAGAAAATCCAAGAAGGAGTCTTTGATATCAATAATGAGGTAATTTTTTTACCATATTCTGATAGCATACTCTTGTTCAGGTTTTTTTTCCCAAGAGCATTGCTTTTTTTTTTCCACAAGAGCTTAGATCATCCAGTAGAACAAGATGATAGAACAAGTTTTATCACAAAATTCTAACTGAAAACCCAAACACATATTTGTAGATCCCTTTTGGCATAAAATTGTCTGCTATTGTGATGAAAATGGATTAAAATAAGTGACCATATCCATCCATGAAGCATCATAAAATCATATAAATCCCCAAAAGAGAGAAGAAAATCCACTTTCATCCACTTCTCCATATGGTGTCATCTGCTTTCAAAGATAATTTTCCACTGTGTAAATGGGGAGACGGTGTTAATGTGCCAGATGTGCTACATGAGCTGTCCAGTATTGGGATGGTGGGGAGGGGACTTGAAGGAATTATATAAAGTATGACTTAAAAATCCTGGTTTAGGTGACTGGATTCTACAAGGAGTAAAATATTAGCTACTTTACTTTGTCTATACAAATTACTCAAAGTAAAGATAATGATGGCCTGTTTTGATTTCATACCAAACAAATGCTGAAACTCAAAAAACCTTTATATTATTGAATCACAGAAAATTTATGCTCTAAACCTTCAGTTCTCAAGCACATCATATTGTTTTACAATAGAGGGCCTTGGATAGCTTGGAAGTTATGAAGTCGTTAAATGGCTGGTTTGAATTCAGAACAAGTTACTATCATCTAAAATAATAGCTCTTCAGTATGTTTGTGAAATTTGAGGAGTAATTAGCCTATTTGTAGCATCTAATGATGCTGGCCATTGCCTATGGAAAATTATGCCTCTGACTAAGTTAGTTTCCCAGGTGCCCCCCTGTACTACCTTCTTGTAAAATACATTGGTGGGATGAGTCAAATTCTCAGTGAACTAGTATTCACATCAGTAATGCCATATTTTGCAGATATCTGGTTGATCTAATAAAAGCTATCATAGAATCATAGAAAGTTACGGTTGGAAGGGACCTCAGGAAGTGATCTTGTCCCAACCCCCTGTTCAAAGCCTCTGCCACAAGACTTCCGAATGATTAGCACTTGGCACACTTGCTGACAGTTGAAGATGTCCTTGGTACACAAACTTCTTTCACCCTTACGCTTTCCCATAAAGGTCCTAAGCTAAAACATGTTAACAGGACAACAGGAAATTCTGCACAGCCGCTAGCCATTCCATCCCAATCCTGTGAATAAGGATATTCATTTTCCAGGGCTGTCAGTCTGACATATCTGAATAAGAATGACAGTCACTACAATGTTGCTGTGTTGGGAATTGGTAAGGAAAGTGACAGAACTGCATTAAATTGTTCCACCTGCCCCTTGCTTATCATACAAGTTTACAAAGTAAAACATTACATGTAGTTAGGGTAACAGTAGACATCAGCAAGATGTCATTGCAGAGTTTCAGTAATACCCCAGCTGGTTGCACTAAATGGGTTGTGACTAAAGAGAACTTTACCCTTACGCATTGGTTCTGAAAACAAAACTCCAGTTTCTCAGAAATATCTGTTTGTAAATTCTCATTAACATTTTTCATCCAGTTTGTTCAGAGTTCAGGTTCTTCAGGGTTAATGTGCCATATAATCTTGAGTTGGTTTTAAGGAGATGCTGTTCGCTTAGAGACGGATGCTATATAGATTGGATGGTAATCAGGGCCTCTGAAAAGGCATGCTCATTGTATCTGTCGAGTTGCATATAGTAGCTGACTGCTTTACTGTGCCTTATGGAGCTTTGATTGCAATATGCTGTCAAGAGCCAACAGTCCGTGCTATTTATTTGGCTTAATGCCAGGTCTGGCTCCTTGATTCCTCAAGAAGTTGCTACCAGCCCAGAGGGGGCAAAACCAATGAGCCATAGGGCATGCTTTTTATTAAAGAGGAGTCAAAGAGCGAAAAGAAACCACATCAGCTGCTGTCAATACCGAGCTAGTGCCAGAAACCCCAAGGCTACTACTGTTGCAGAACAACTGCCAAGCACTATAAATCTGAGATTTACTGTGACGCAAAGTTTCCTTAAGAGCTTAATTTCTGAAGCTACTGTATTACTTTTCTCAAAGTGCTGTATTTTTAGGTAAAATCCACTTGAGGGAGTGAGGGTTAAGATATAAGTGTGAGTTTGATGAATGAAAGAGCTGCGCTGTGTGTGGGTTCTTGGCGAGTAGCCATGTCTTTGGGGATCATAGAAATTATTGATGACACAGAACACTCGTATGCCCTTAGCCTGTACAGCTGATTCAACATGGAAAGAAATGCTGTTTAAAGAGGAAAAGTTTTACATTGTATTAAACCAGTTGAGGTTTGAATCTATCTTTCTTTCTACTTTAAAATGTTCTTTCTCTTTTTCCTTTTATTTTCTCCTTTTTTTTCTTTTTCTTGCTTTTGTTAGGAACATATGCTATTTAAAAAGCCTTTTTCTTATATGTAATTATAGGTAAATAATACTTCAGGTGAATGATTGTTTTCTCACTTTGAAATACAGAACTGTTTCACAGAAATGAAATGGAGATAAAGGAAACAAGAAGGAAAGCATCTCCCTCTTTCCCCTGCCCCCCCCATTTTACTTCCTTAATTGATACCAGGCATATTTTTTAATAGAATTTTGCTGTGGTTTATTGCACACAAAAATGAACAGAGAACTTGTTTTAGATAATTTATTTTTGTTTAGGAACCTAATTTATTTCAGTGCTTTTAGCATACTAAAATGGCCTAAAGTAATTATACTCTGTGTTCAACTTTTTCTTATTTCAGGCAAATGGAATTAAAATTGGCCCTCAACATGCTGCTACTAATGCAACACTTGCAGGCAATCAGGGAGGACAACAAGCTGGTGGAGGCTGCTGTTGAGCCTATTTTTACTTTCTAGCTGCCTGAATGGGGCCTACTAACTTGTTCTTTCACCCTCCCCCACTCCAGCTCAACCGACACATGAAACTATTGTAAGTTGGTTTCATGTTGCAGGAGAAGACTTTATCCTTCAAATTCTTATATAACTTTGAATAAATGGTTAATGTTCACTTAAGAGACAGATTTTGGAGATTGTATTCATATCTATTTACATTTGATTTCTAGGTCAATTGATGTGATTATTTTTGTTAAATGTTGTCTTGTGCCCTTGACTACGAACTGAATTGTATTAAACACTACAAAGTCATCTGAGTATTTTAATCAGTTTGTGTAGTTAGGTTTCCCAGCTACTGTGGTTACCTAATGTTTAATATCGTAGAGCTGTCCTCAAGTTTTTGTCGATTTTCAAGGCTATAAAGAGAAGCAGAAAGGACTTTTTAATTCTGTATTTATCATTTCTTTCTGTATATATAGTTTAATAACCTGCTTGGGTGTATTTGCCAAGCTAGAATTCTTTAATGCATTTGCATAAATTCTATACTATTTAGAGCTTGAAAACTACAGGAGCATTATTAGAAATTGCTTGGACGCTGAATTTTAAACCTTTTTGACATTGTTAGCATGTTTACCTTCTGTCATTATCCTGAAGTCCAAGAAAAAAATGCTTAATGTATATTACTAGAGGCTACATGTGTGTTACCTATTTTAATGCCAAATGTTTGCTGTTTGTTCACAATTTCCACAGCACCTCTTCAAAGACGGATTAGCTGTTTGCCTTAATGAATACTGTAGGTAAAAACTGAGAATGATGATTGAAAAATATAGGAGGAATTGATACCCATTTAAAGTGGCACATTATGAAGATTTTGATTTTTTTTTTTCTTAAAATAATGTTGTTTCCCCACTCCTTGTTTAGATTTTATTTCTAGGCATATTTTTCATGCAGGCCAGTTGGGAGGGTGTTGTTTTGGGGGGTTGTTTTTCCAACCTAGATGTACAGTGACTGTGTAAAGTTCTTCTTTTGGTGAAAACTTGTAATCCTAAATATATGGTAAGCATCTTGTCAATAGTGAAGGGGATGTGACAATAAAATCTGTCAGATGGAAAATCTTGATAGAAGCCAAAACTGGAAATGATTTGGTACTTATTATAGTGGTGATGTAAGGAAGGGAGGGAGATGTGGTGCTCATAATGACATGGTAAAACAGTGCAAAATAAAATCCTCTGTTTAAGTATTATATTGGTTAAAGTGCAGAATATTCAGTGTCAGTTTGACTGCAAATGAACAAAAATGAACTTCTAATTCTTCATATTTGTATCTAATTCATAAATAAAAGGGTGGCATTAGATCATGGTCTGTATGTCTCCCTGAAAAAATGAATTTTAACTACAGTTTTGTCTTACTGGGCCAACTGAGACAGATTTCGAGGACATGGAGTCCTCTCTCATTTCATCTCATTTTACAGTCAAGCTACAAATGGGAACATTGACTTCAGAAGTGAATAAACCTTAATTTAAGAAGTGTAACATAGCAATGGGTCTGAGATTAAATAAAGTTTTAAAAATATTTGGGATCTTTTGCTCTTTTTATAAAGGAAGTTTATCCATAGGGCACAAATAGTACCAATATCTTTCTTGTCCCTTTAGGATTGTAAAAGAATTAAAATTGCAGTTTACACTACATTATATCCTTCAACTGCATTCTCAGCTAGTTAAGCTTTTGAGACATGTACCTCCACACTTATACCACAGTTATGAATTTTAATTGTTTATAATATACCATAATTTCCAATCAAAGCTACGTAAAACATTAAGCATTTATAAAGCAGAAAATAAAAGTGCTAACCTTCTAACCTTAGTGTAGCAGCCTGAAGATGATTATTGTAGCCTCTTGAGTCCATTCTAATGAATTATTTTTGGATAATGGAGGTATTCAGTGAGATACCTAAGTGATCTCATGACATTTAAGAATGAAAACCAGGTCTGCTTGGCTGTCTACCACACAGCTTGCCTACCATGCTTGTGCTAAGTGGATCTGCTTTGGTATGTCAGGGGCAGCAGTGCTGCAGAGGTAACGTTATAGTCTTGGGACTCTCTCTAGCAAACCTCATGCCATTGTGGAAATGGTTTCTACCTTCCTAAACCATAGCAATTATCAGTATAAAAAGTTTAAAGAATAGGAAATTATTTTTATCTGGCAGATCCATATCCTTAGGGGGTGGGGAAGAGAATCTCACATATTACAGAAGTGGTAGGTTGTGGGTTAGGACTAGAGAAGCGTCTGAGAAATCATGTCAGTTGCTGAAAGGACTCATTTTAGAAAATTGGAGACATAGTAACGCTGCTACAGTAGAGAACCGACCGCACCTTTTCAGACCAGTGCTATAATTACATTTCAAAAGTCTGCTGATTTTTAGAATAGAATCTCAACTTCGACCATGCCAGTATGCCTTCTGCTCTGGAGGAATGAAATAGCAGTGTTGAAGAACACACTGCTTACAGACTGTTATCTGAATACACCAGTATTTGCAAGGAGGAGCTAATGCAGTACCAGCGTTACTTTCTCCCAGGTGTCGTTTTTTGCCTGCCTTAGAAACCAGGTTAGTGTGAATGTAATGCTTGAAGCAAGTTCTGATATCCTATATGTATTTGTTTTGGGTGAAAGGAGCAGTCACTTTTTACATGCCTTGTTTCTTTACCACAGTTACAGTAATCCTGTATCTCCAGTTAGTTATGCAACTTCAGTTACACCTTAATGACTGTGGTAATATCTAGTTTCTTTGTTGCATTTTTAGATGCCCTAACTGATTGCATTTTTATGGCCAAGGAATTACTTGTTGGCCATGGAATTTGAATATTTCATTGTACACAAGAGACCAGAACAGCTGCTGTGTATAAAAAAACAAAACAAAACAAAAAACCTACTACTACTAACAATAGAAAAGTCATATCAAGGTGTATCTTCATGCATGTTGTGATCTTCTCCCTCTGCCTACTTGCAGTAAGATATAAAAATATAACTGTTGAACAAAAATGGTAAACCGAGGGTGATATGTTCTCAAGTGGTTTTTTTTGTTGTTTGTTTGTTTGTTTTAAGATTCTCTATATATCATTTCTAGGGAAATTCCAGAAGATTGGTTATCGTTTTCACAATAATCTGATAAATTCTTTTGGTGAAAACTTGTAATCCTAAATATATGGTAAGCATCTTGTCTATTGTAGAAGGGGATTATCTACGCAATAAGACTGAGAAACTCAGTCTTCTTTCAAAGGTTGTACACTATTGTAATTCCAGAGGTTTCAGTAATTCTGGTTCTCGTAAATGTTGATATCAGATTAAAATTTCTAGTCTGGTAAAGTAAGCAACACTGTCTTGGTTTTGTTGGAGTAGAGTGAATGTGTGAACGGATCACCTACTGAATTGCTAAGAAAAGAAATTGAAGTTACTCAAAATAATTTATTCCACATGTACACTTATTCCCCTTATTTGCTTGTAAAAATGATATCTGTGTAATCTGGATTTTGGGGGTTTAAACAAGCAAAAAAAATAAAGTTGGAAATTGTGAATGTTGCAAGTATATTGAAAAGCAGTTGACTGAATTTTCTGGACCTCTACAGTTTGCTTTCAAAAGAGTTAAGTATGATGTGCAAAGGAGAACATATGACTTCATTAGAAATATTATGTAAACTTATACAATGTCATGGCATTTTCCCCCCATTGGCACATGATACTCATGTTCTCTTGTTGCTATAATGTAGTTTATCAGTAGATACTGTCATAAGAGTTAGTATTAATACCAATATTTAATAGCTCTTGCTTTTAGTAAACTGTATACAACTGTATATAAGAACTTTTTCTCAACAGATTTATTTTACCTTGAAAATGCTGAAACCTGTGATTTACACATTTTCCCACAATGTTGCTTATAAATTACTTAATATCTGTTTAAACTTTGCAGGGGTGAATTTTTTTTTTCTCTTCATACAGTTCAGTAGCTATTAATTTTTATGTGGAAAGTTAGAGAAGATTAATACTAGAAATCCCATTATCTTAAAAAATAAAATAAAATACAGGATGGTGCACATGGCTGCAGCGTGTGCTGCCTAAAACCAGAGCCTGGCCAGCCAGAGCTACACTCGGCTGCCAGCCAGGCTCCATGTGCCCAAATTGCCACTGGTACAGCCCCAAGAGGCCCTTAGGACCCTGGGTAAGGCATGGCCCTGGCCTCTCCTACCCCACCTAGGGCAATTTGCTGCATGTCAGAGCACATGTGCAGTTGCCCCTGCACAACTATATGCTGCTGGTGCTACTTGTCCCCAGGGAAATGCACATGCACACTTGTGGGAATGTGTTATGGGAGTCTTCCCTCATGGAGTCTGGGAGTAGAGCAATGACTGTTTCCCAACCTTTCCCAGACTTAGGATCACCTCACTAGGTGAAGGTGCAGAGAGCTGGGGAGAAGGTAACAGCTGTAGGCTGAATGTCTTTAATGCTTCTGTTCCTGTAAACATTCCTGCTGGTGGACATTTCTGAGACATTCCACTGGTAGAGATAGATGGCCATGAAGAGGCATTCATGACAAAGTACTTTTTTGCATGGCACTTAAGTTTGATTTTACTCTCCATTACAAATGGATTGGAAACAGAACTAACAAAAAATTACATTTAGGTATGTGTTAAAATATGTATTTGTAGACTGTAGTGATGATAGTACAACTCTGATCACTTGCAACTAATATCTTACTTCATTCCCAAGAGCCAGCTCTTCCATATGATTTTTGGTTTTAATTTGTAATTAAAATGTGGCTTCCCAGTTCTTGTTACCCCCATCTGAAGGCACAGGGGTAATATTTTAAAGTTACTGTCGTGTTAATTTTAGGCCAAAAAACCTCCGTTCTTGTCTATAGTAATCTTGAACTATGGAACTTGAAGCAGCAAACCCACACTTAAAGATCTATTATCCTGGATTCCAATTTCTTTTGTAGAGCACTAATGCTAGCTTAATTATAATTTAAATTGAATGTAAGAGAGAAGAGAAATCTAAATAAATTAATTGAGTTAATATTTTCTCCTAGAAAATGGTTGGAAAATTTGATTTATGCCAGAAGCTTTTTAATTCAAATGAGTGGGTATCTTAACCTCCCTCAGGCCAGGTACAAACATTACACTTTAACTGATATAAGTGACCAGAAACTGGTCTGTACCTGTAACAGAACAACAGTTCAGTGCACATAGATAGGTTTAAAAATGGCAGAATCTGGTCTAAGATTTGCTGCCTACCCCTGGGTGAATGTGTGTTCTGTTTTCTACCAATCTAAACTACACTATTTAGAGAAACTTGCATCCATTCCACCTCTGATGTTTTAGTGTTTGTACCTAATTGCGATGTCTCTCTTCCATTCTTCTTGAATGTAGAGGAGACAAGCTAGTTTCTTCTGTCATATTTTCTGTCCTGTTCCTTGTCTTTATTTTGTTCTTATTCTTCTGTCTCTGCTCTGCCACCCAATTCCCTCCTGTTTCTTCACCAGGCAAAAAGAAAATAAATTCTTTATCTTACCTTGCAATTCAAGAGCTTTTGTCCTATTTGTATTCCTATACCTTGGCTTACAGTTCTGCAGTGCTTCTGAGAAACATACTTTCTGTGTGATTTTATAAAAAGTAATGCCAATGTTCAGGAGATGGAGGTACCAAAACTAGCTAATTTTTATGAGTCAGGCAGCTGGAATCACACCACCCAAAATAAGTGTTCTGTAACTTTTTACCACTAGAAATTAATTATACCCACAATTGTACGGAATATACCCTATATTCTAATAAAAATGGAGGAAAGGGAATTAATGCACTTCTCTCTTCCTAGTCCTGTTACAGATGAAGCATTGCCTGGGTTTGTTTCCTTTGCATATCATTGTTTACATGGAGATACTTGCTTCTGTTTAGTTTTTTTTCATGCCAGTAATGGAAATATCATGGTTTTGTTTGAGTTTTTAGTGTAGGCTTTTACTAAATATTAGTTGTAAAGGATTATACATAAAACTATAAACACCTATACTATTCTTAGAAAGTTCTTATTTCCATTGGTCCTTGCTAAATTACAGTTCATCTGCCATACAACTACACTGTAACTTTAACAGTATACAGTAGTAATTTGTTTTATTGTAGTACTAAAATCTCAGTTTGTAAATAATCCATGTAGCTGCTGTATAAATAGCCGATGAAATGCCTTTACTTGGGTGCTCCATATGAAAGAAACCACAACATTAGGTAATAAAAACTAGTAACAGAATGTAACAAAACCAAGACCATGACAAAAAGCAGCATGTTGCATGGATCTATGGCTTTTATTCTTAGGACAGATTTTATTATTTTTGGAGCTATTACAAAACCTATGTTAAATATTGTGGCTGATAAGAGGAAACAGACTCTTGGCAAACGTGGAAAACCAATTACAGCATATTATCCTATTCCCCCTCCAGTAAAGGAAGGGCTAAGTCAGAAGTTCATTCCCTGCTTTCCCAGATGAAAAGTGTTCCTGCTCAGTTTGACAATTTTATTGCAGGTAATCCAAGCTAGAGAAGATAAATCTGAGATGCTAGGCCAGTGGTTCTCAACTTTTAGACTCAATGCATCCCTCATAAAATGCCAGCTCTTAGTTTTCACTTGTTCTTTTGATTAGGGAGAATAACAGAGCAAGTTTTCTACTGCAAAGAATTTAGAAAAATCGCAACAGGTCAAAATATTTTTAACACCATAACTTTTTATTTGAAATTCCTGTGAATATCCTGTGCAAACATGATTCACAACTAACAGTGCTAACATTGTATGGCACTGGGGCACCCCTGAAAGGATCTCAAGGCTGATGCACTCTGTGGCACCTTGGTTAAGAATCACTAGGCGACCAGGCTTATCTGAAGGGATATGTGGCTATCAAGGGAAATAAGGAATCTAAATAAGGAAATCAATATTCTGTGTTTATATATAGTTAGTTTTAAAATTGCACCCTTGGTTGCAACTTAACTTGGCAGTAGGTATTACAGATGAAGCATGCTCTAGGAAAAAAAAAAAA
>JAGPOW010000261.1:62239408-62255962 GCA_030014935.1 Caiman crocodilus | reverse complement strand
GGGGGGGGGAGGGGTGGCGCCCTTGCCATTGGTCGGCAGCCGCAGCCAATCGGCGCCGCCGGGAAATCGCCGTCAGGGAAAGGAAAGCCCTGTCACGGTGATGTCACAGGTGGAGTGGAACGTTGGGCAGGGGGATGGAATCCCAGGGCGCGGGGAGGTGAGGAGCCGCGGGGTGTGAGTGCGTGACCGTGCGCGTGTGTCATCTGGGCGGGGGATTTCCCCGGGGACGAGGGGGCAGGGGGTCGCGGGGCTGTGCACCGCCCCGGGGGGGGAGAGGAGCTGCGGGAGACGCTGGCAGGAAGGGCAAAGCCTACGACTCTTTTTTTTTTTTTTTTCATGGGATCCTAAGAGCTGGGGCTAGCCGAGGCCAGGCCTGTACCGTGTCTATGTCGGATTCCTCCACCTTTCCCCGGCTTTTAAAGGCGCTGGGCTCTGCTTCATGTCTGGCCCCCGGGATGCCCTAAGTCAGGGCCTGTCTTCACTGCTGTCCTTCCCCCAGGTCGGCAGTCCCTCCTGCAGCTTTCCTCGCTGGGAGTAGCACAATGGGACACAAACCTGTTAGAAATGTGCGAGAGCTGCTGTAAGAATGGGGATACCGTGGCTTATTTATGTATCCCTTTTGTTTGATGTAAAAGTAGTGTTGTATGTGTATTATACTGTGGGCTGTATTTTCCTGCTGGGCTACTTGGCTGAATTCCCCCAGGCAGCCCTGCACACTCTGATTCCACCTGGAGGGGTGGGGACCCCTCCGTTTGCAGCTAGTTTTGAAGGCAGCTGCAAATGCACTTTCCCCCCCCCCGCCCCCATTTGTGCCAGGGTTTGAAAGACATGCTTGAAAGTCTTGGGTCTGGTGCCAAAATGTTTCTTTTCACACAAACTCTCACAGCTCCATCATGAGGGTGACTCCCAAATCCCCTGTGTTTGAGGTTGCCTTGCTTCCCTTGATGATTCAAAATATTCAGTCCTTCCTACAACAAGCCTCCTCTACAGCTGCTGATTCTGGTGTCTCCACTGCTATTTGCATAATTGTCACAAACCCTGCTCTGTAACAGCAAACCCAGTCCCAAAAACTATTTCTAAATAAAACAAATGCAAACATACTTATTTTCAGAAAGTCTTTTTACCTCAGTTTAATAACAGACTACAGTGATGCTGTTATCTTCCATGTGGACCATGTCCTAAGTCATTAAAGGGAAAAATAGAAGCTGCTACTGTTAGAGTGAGTTGCTAAATCTGTCTCGTATTATCAACTACAACCTACCTAATTAGACAGTAAAACATTGTTTCCTATCTTCTCTATGTTAAAAGTTTTGGAAGCTGCTGTTTAAGATCTGGGCCTTACTGTGCTAAACACTGCATGGAGGTATATTAGAAGACAGTCTGATCCCAGTTTGATCTGGAGGAGTCTGAAGGAATTAAGCTCCTCCAGTTGAGTACCTGACTCCTAGGCCATACTGGGACAGCATCTTTTTTAATATATTTATATAGTGGCCAGCACAACGGGGCACAAAGCCTGTTAGGAACACGTGAGAGCTGCTGTGATAATGCTGATACCATGGTTTATTTATGTAAATCCATACACCTTAGTGTTTTATACATATATAAAAACCAGTAAGTCAAGGAAGCAGGTTGAATATTGCAGTCTGAGAGCCAAGTTCACATACAGGGTATGTTGCTTCTTTGGGTTTTCCTTGGAAACATACTCTGAAAGAATGCAAAAATGTTGCATTTCCCAGGGGAAGGAATATTTTTTCCTAAATAATATATATCTCTCTAAAAAGATGTTGTTTTAGAAACTGATCTAAACACATGAATAGAGAAGCAAAGGTTGAAGCATAAAGCTGGAGCAAATCATTGTGTGGCAGGTACATACAAATAAGTAGGTTGCACATCTGAAAGCAGGGGAAACAAACAGGCTCCGCATTAAGGCAAGCGTCGAAAGCATGACAATTTTAGCCATAATTGGTCTTAGGGTGAATTTGTTGCTGCTGGGGTAAACCTAAACCATGTCACGTGTTCATAGCGTTTTAAAAGGCTGAGAAAAGACAGCTTGACTTGTTAGGGATTAACCCATTCTTGTGGGCATAGCTCGAGATCCCTTGTCATAAAGTGCAGTAACCATGCTACCCTTGAAGAATGTCACCCAGTTGAGGCTGGGTTGCAACGAGGCAGGTCAAAGGTGAGTCTCTTCTCCATTACAGTACAGGCTGTATGAGATCTGACTCTACTGTACTATAATAACCATGGCAACAGCTGGCTTTCTCTCATGCACATGGTAACACGGAAGTACACAATACAGAACTATACAAGCTTATTTGGAAGTCTACTTTTTCAGACTCTTTGAAGACATTTTAATTCCTTCCTCAAAGTCCTTTTGGACATTTTAATTCCTTCCTTAATTTTCCTTTAATGTTTATAATACCCACTTTTTGTGGGCAATTCTATTTTTTTCCTTCAGAATTACTTTGTTACTAAATGAAAGATTCTATGCTATGTATTCAGAGAAAACTCCCATGGGGGTTCTGCTCATCTGAAGACTGTGGGACACAGTCATGTAAGTACTAATTCCTAGTAGCGTAAAGTTTATTTATAAAAAAGGGAAGGAAGATTTTTTTGTTGTTGTTGAACAGGTTTCATTAATCTTATTTTTTCCGAATATATTTAGAGTCAAACTGCTTAGCTTTTTACAATTTTAAATGTTTCAATGGAAGGGAAATGCTCCATTTGGCTTTTTTCTCATATGAAAGAGGGAAGAAGTGAAAGACAGTAAGATTTTTCTGAAAATGATATTTAAAAATTTAAAATTTTGTCAAAAAACTAACAAAAGACAGAAAAAAGGCCAAAATGGAATTTTTGTCCCTAAAAAATCCATTTCCTGTTTTGGATTTTTTTTTTTACAGGTTCTAGCTTCCAATACTAATTAATCCATTTTTCCTGTGAATTTAACTAAAATCTTATTCTATGTCCCTGAATCTGAATTACAATTTTACACAAGGCTTGTTTAACTTTACTAATGTTAAATTGTGGGAAAAGGGCTGTAGGGAGGAAGGATTCTATAAGGTTAATTTTTCATTGAATAGGGCTCATTCTCCAGAATGAATCCAGTTGGCTAGTGCTAGACTTTGTGTCAGCTTGAATTCATCAAATATGAAAAATCCAGTAAGATTTTACTTTGTTCCAAACGTGTATCCCGACATGTTGGTTGAAAATACATAGCAACATAGTTGATTCAGGTTAACCTGTTAGCTTGAACACATCTTCAATTTTCATTTGCTTTTCATACAAGTATACACCCAAAACAAGTTGTGTAGAACCTGAAATTATGCCAGCCCATCCATGAGATTGTTGGCCAGTTTATAATTTAAGGGGGAAAACAGGTTCACTTTAAACTCAAATTTTTGACAAGTTTTCCTCCCAGTCCTTATTTCGTATTACAGCCAATTTTGAGATGAAGATAGTGTGTCATACATATTGTCCAGTAGTTACTTTGCTAGTAACTTGAATTGCTTGAGCTGACACTTAATAGAAGGACAAGCAGCATCTGAAAAATGCAGAAAACACTTAATTGATTCCAGATATAACTGGCCAGGATTTCACTTCCTCTCATTACAGCTTTCTGACCTTGTAGAAATTACCTTGATTGTGTTGTACAAAACAAGGCCTTGATCTTGCAAAAACTACCATGTGTACTGCTACTCAGTAGTTTCAGTGAAGTCATGCAAATGAACTTTAGGTATGGGAGCAAGAGTTTCCATGATAAGGACCCAAATTTGGGGGAGTTTCCCCCTTCACTTCATATAAATTTGGAGCAGAAGTGTTACCATACTTAAAGCTGGACCTGGCTTTTCATTTTAAAACGGATCACAGCTATTTTTTAAAAATCTCTGAGAGGATTAATTTCAAATTCTTATTGTAATTTATGATCTGTTTGAATTTTGTATGGTATTTTGAAGGGGAACATTTTGAAAATTACCAAAATTTCCCAGCATCTCTGCTGTTTGCTTTGATGGTAGAAGATTCGGGAAAAGTTCATTATAAGCCTCCCTAACATAGTGTTAGGCAAAACGAATAAATAAAAAAGCCTCCTAAACAACAACTGTTATTTTGTGTCTCAGCTATTAGGCTCTTCCTTTCTGATCTTGAGTCTCAGCTTGCCTTTCTCAAATCTTTTAAACACTTCAGTGAAAATCATCTTCTGGCTTTTTAGTTTGAACACATCCCCTCTTTGTTTCCCTTCCTTCTCTTTCTTCACAGCCTCAAGAAAAAACTTGCCTCATATCTTTTTGGAGGACTAGTATTGGCTTTCCCGGCATATATGGGCACCTGGATTGGCTAGTTGATGTCAATGATGCCCATAAAAAGTGACACCAGGTAGACATAGGCCTTCTGCTCCACTCTCTTCCCTGAGATGATAATTCTTCAGGGATTCAAGAACTGAGTTTAGGAGATATTTTAAATTACAGATTTAACAAACATAGGGCCACTTGACCAAAAAATGATGATGCTTGGCTATATTTTAATTGATTCACTGCTGTCGCTAGTTCCCTTTCAACACTTACTTATAGCATCATCCAAAACTTTTGTTATGCCTTAACAAAAGTATTTTAGCTGATATTTAAGAAAATCAAAAGAAATATGCAGAATTAAATGTAGTTTTCAACAACTTTTGTGTAGATCTTTGAATAGGTGTGCACAGTTTGTTTAAATATAATTTTAATACACTTTCTACAAACATATTTTTTTCTGTTTTTGTGAAAAGCAAAGCTATGCATTGTCAGTTACATGTTTAAAAAATAGCAGAATTGTACAGAATGTTCTGACAGGGAAAATAAAAAAAAATTGGCCAAAATTCATCCCTGGTGTGGCCCTCTAAGTGCAAGTTGAATAAGTTACTATAGCAAAGATTAAACTGATCCATTGTCCTGTAAACCATGCAGAAACATGTGTATTGAATAAGAATGAGCTCTGTGTTCATTGTCTTAAGATACAAAGTAGCATTCAACAATACCACTACTATTATAAAATAAGTTAAAGTAAAATTCTGTTTCCTTACAGCCATTTTTAACATAGGTACTACTTTCCATACTAAAATGTTGTAGGTTTCATTTTAATTATATAAAATCACAAGAGAACTTCTGTTCCATTCCTTTAAATTGGCACTCTACAAGGCATTCATACTGATCATGCTCCTTAAGAGCTAAATATAACCTGTATTATCATAAAATTAAACATACAGCCACTCCCACCTTCACAGTCAAAGGATGAAGATGAAGCTGATCAGCCATATAGTTTTATTGTTGATTAACTCAAACACCAGGCAACTTCTGTTCAGCTGTTAAGGAAGTAAAAGCAAATATTATAGTTGTGCACAATTGCTTTTCATATAAAATATGGAAGTGACTTATACAAATTAAAGTTGGATTTCTAGCTTTTGGCAGGTTTCCATGCAGTTTTTCAGTGCAACAGAGCTGTACACCTCTTCAGAGATAAGGCTGAAGGTTGGTCATCAATGCACAAAACAGATGAGGGGAGAGAGATTTCAAAGAGTAAAGTCTGTATATTTTCAATATTGTTCTTACTATACTGGAGAAATGTAATTTGAAAAATAGTAAGAATGCCAGTTGTGGCTGACTACCTATTGTTAAACTATCTTTTAAAAATTAAGTGATGAGTAAAGTGTTCAATTAAAATGTCCAAAACAATAATTTCAGTGTTTTATTTGAAAGTGATTGTAGTTACTTTATATGTTTCACTTGTAATGTTGTGCAATAAATTGTAGCTGTAACTTTAGAAGGAAATAAAACATTTTTCACTGTTAATACATTTGTCGTACTCTTTGTATATTAATATAGGCTGGTACCCAGTACTCCTGCACAGACTGTAAGCTACCTATTACCATGAAAGATTGGTGTGCCCTGTTGATTTAAGTAAACACTCTTGAATCGGAATGCTTTGAGTTCTAATATTGGCTTTAACAATGATTTTTCCTGTCACCTTGGAACCAAGCCATGATTTGCAAAGAGGTGTTGAAGACGTTAATTCCTCTTCTTTGGGGCTCTCAACTGTAAAATGGAGAAAAGGATTTTTTTTATTAAAATTAAAAATGTTATTAAAAAATTAATTTTTTTTAATTAAAAATATAAAATACCCTGTAATAAAAAGCAAAACATTGGTTTTACTTTTCCTGCTATTAACTACCATGCAAGACATCCAAATCTAGGCATAACATTTATACTGCTGCTCCTAGTTCTGAGAGAAACTGTGAAAATTACATAGGTAATTTTGATAGGCAACACCATGCAAGGGTATTCCATTCTCCTGTCCATGCTAACTCTGGAACTAGAAGCATAAGAACTGCCACTTACTGGGTGAGACCATAGGTCCATCTTGCTCAGTATCCTATATCACACAGCATATATCTACACATGCAATGAATGCAGAAAATCCAGGCACACTAAACTGTATCCAGCATGCATCTGAACATGCACCTGTCAAAAACAAATTCGCTCCTGACAGGAGCAGTTCAATCCAGAGCTGTTCCTGCCCTGCTTTGCCCCCCTGCAGTAGCCAGAGGGAGCTCCAGGCTCCCCTGGGTGCCAGCCCTGAGCTGGCCACTGGGATCAGACCTAGGCTCCAGTGGGGCAATGATTGGGGCTGGCCCTGATCCTGCAGAAAGAAGGGAGCTGCCGTGCAGCCAAGACAGCTTCCCCTACTCTGCAGAGATCAGGGAATAGCCAGACAGCAGTTGTGACCCCCCTGCTGCCTGGGCTGACCAGGAGCAAATTGCTCCTGACCAGCATCTACACATGAGCTTCAGTGCATTAGTTAATGCACTGTTTTTCTAGTACTTGCATGTATTGGTACTAGCAAATGGTGTATTAAGCTAATTTAATGTGAACTAATTGACACACACACACATAGACAGTGACACTTTGCTGTGCATTAAATTAGTCTAAGGTACAGTAAAGCATCTTGTGTAGATGCACCCATAGTGGCAGAGTGTGAATGCTGAAAGGGAAAGCAAACTGAGTATAACCCGGGTTTTCCCCCTGTTCCTCTCCCACTTGTCCTCCAGCATTTAAGATCTAGGAAGTTCTGATTCCAAAGCTGTACCCCTAACTTGTAAGCAGCCGAGGCACATTAGTTTAGCACCAGGCACCGGATAATATGCTTTCCTGAAAGGCAACAAAGAACAGGCTCTGTTAATTGTCTTAAGACACAAAGTGATGCTACTGTAGCTCTAGTGCTTCCACTTCTGGAGCTAGTATGGAGAATTTGCCCATTGTTCTTTGTTCTGGACAGATAGACCTTCCATGTCCTTGTGTGTTGTGACTACTATGTTCTAAATTAAATTTTTCTAGCAGCTCCAGAGCTTAATAAACTACTATTATGGATACAGACAATCTTTTCAGCAGCAGAGGTTACTATGAAAGCATTAGACTTATCTTCTACTTGCTATTTTGACTTCCTATTGGATTTCAAGTTCAGGGCCTTAGTCTTTACGTTCAGGATGCTCAATGGAGTTCTAAAAGACCAAGTAACCCTCTAAGATGAAGACCACAGTCAACAAGTTTACTATTCAGACACAGCGGAACTTTGTATTAAAAGCAGATAGTGCCTGTATAGAAGACCATTTTCCCAAATTCCACTTTGGGCCTCTGGAACAGATTCCCATAGGAATCAAAAGCCATTAAAAAACCCATCACCTTCTATTCCCAAATACAAGATGCATTTCCTTAAACTAGCCTTTTCTAATATGAATGAATAACAACACTTGAAAATGTGTATACATGTGCATGCACATATCCATACCCAGACAATATGCTTACTCCTCCTCGAGAAAAGGTAAAAGAACAACTGATGTGCGACAGATGTACAAATACTTTAGTAATGACGAGAGCAAAAGAATACAGAATAGCATACAATGGTATAATTACAAAATTTACCGATGATACCAAGCTTGAAGCAGTTGCAGGTATTCTAGAGAACAGGATAAGAATTCAAAAAGAGAGATTCAATTTTGAGAGGTGATTTAAAATCAACATGATGAAATTCAATAAAGATTAGTATAAAGTGCTACACTAAAGGAGGAAAAATTAAATGCACAAATACAAAATTTGAAATAACTGGCTAAACAGATACAACTGGGTTTATAGTGGCTCATATAGTGGTCGTATTGTAGGCTTATAAATTAAATATGAGCCTATAATATGATCAAATTTCAAAAAAGATAATCTTATTCTAGAATGTATTAATCAGATTGTCATTTGTAGAAATAGAAGTAAATTCTTCTTTATTCAACACTGTCCAGCAGTGTCCAGTTTTTTAGAGACCACCCTTAAAACAGATATAGAGAGACTGCAGACAAGAGCAACAAGAATAAGAAGCTATGATCTATGAGGAAAGGTTGAAGAACATGGTTGTTTTTCTTTTGGAAAAGAGGAGACTAAGGAGTGAACATAACAATCCTCCAGTAAATAACAGGTTGTTATAAAAAGGGCTGTGATAAATTGTTTTTCTTGTTCAAGGAAAAGAAGAAATCAACTTAATATGCAGTGAAGATGGTTTAAGTTGGATAATTGGGAATGCTTTCTAATTAATAAAATACTGGAACAGGCTGCTTAGGCTCTTCCATAATCTCCCTTCACCGGAGGTTTTTAAGAATAGGTTAAATAAGCATATGTCAGGGATGTTCTAGATATACTTGATCCTGCCTTTGTGCAGTGGGCTGGACAGGATAGCCTCTTGAGAGTCATCCCAGCCTTACATTTCTATGAGTCTATATGGTAGGGATGAAATGGACTTTAATTCAATGGGAAAAATAAAATAGCCCTGAATGACAAGTGTGAGGTAACATACTTCACCCTCCTGTGTTCCCTCTCTCATTGCTTGATTCACTTTCAGGGTCTGAGAAGGGCTAGTGAGAAAGTAATCACATCCAGCTTTGCTACCACAAGACAATGTGTCTTTCTGTTGATGGGCATTTTATGAAGTTTATTAAAAATACATGGAAAAGCTATATATGTTCGTTTGTTTAAAAAGAAAATTCCTTACTAGCTTTCTGAAGTAACAGTTTTAGTAGGCACACATTGAAAAAACTATCACTTGAAACAGCTAGTTAAAAAGAAGATTGAGTTATAACAACTTAAGGATGCTATCAACTTATACTTCTTTCTCTAAAAAAGCACTCTATCTACTCATCAAGATACCACTATGCCACCTATGAGTACTGATTCTGAGTGCTTTTTGAGTATTTTAAAGAGGAACAATAATGTCAACACCTTGTTCTTCCTCTCTAGTCCATGTAGTCTGTTCTTTGTAATGTCTTTATTGAAGGAAAGCTGAGTAAAAAAATGGCATTTATTTTTTAAATGGTGAACTCCACAATCAGACTTGCCTCCTGTGGCAGAGCGTTCCATAGTCTAGGTCCAATTTCTGTCAACATTTGCTCTGTTGTATATGAGAACCCCCTCTCCTAGTAGCTGAATTTTCCAGTGTTTCAGTGAAAGCTGTGATGGGAAGCCTTGATGGCACAGTTAGAAGTGAGGCAGAAGGCAAGGTAGGGGTGATCTTTCAGGTAACTCCAGTCTGTAGAAGACTTCGAATATTAGGGCAGAAAGCCCTTGAATTGAAATTTACACTCAACAGGGAGCTGATGTTAACAAGAAAGCACCAAACTGACCTCTCTAACACAGCCTTAAGAAAATAGATTTTTTTTTTTTACCAGTTAGAACTTGTATATGGTATGTGACTTCATTCTTGGGTATAATTAATTGCAGTGATCAAAATGAAGATGAGAAACCATAGATGGCCGTAGTTAGGTTTGAGCCTTACACAAAGGTGTGCAATCTATATGAAGGGGAAGTCTAAAATAGATGAAAGATCTTTCATTTATTTTTTGATGCTGCTATTTGGGCATTTTGGGCTGCAGCCACATGAGCTGCTGACTGTGCAGTAGCTCTAGTGTCGCATCATAGTTCATGGATATGCAAGTACTAAATGACTGCGCGGTAACAACTGTACAGTTAGTGACTCATGTAAACACAGCCCTGAAATAAAAACAGGCACATGGGGCATGTGCCTATATTTTAATAATAGTAGTGGAGTTTCTGACCAGTCAACACATAATGTACAATAGTGTTGGTGTGCATTAACATTGTGGTCAATGTTCTGCCTAAGAACTGAGTCAGATGTAGGAAGTATAGCAGCAATATTTTGTTGATAAAGGGATACACAGCTAAAATAATTTGAAAACCACTACTGTAGAAGAAATATGTTTCTCTTAAGTGTTTCTTTCTTCATAGGTACTACTGATCAGACCAATAACCTATCTAATCTAGTATCCTGTTTATAGTAATAACAGGTACCAAAAAACAATGGTGGCCAATTATAGAATGATCTGCTCTTGAAGGAAGAAACCTCCCCATCTCCTCATGAGGATGCTTTATGCTCCAGCGCCTGAGACTTTATATCCCTTTAAAACTTTTCTTTAAATCCTCCCCACTGTAATTTTTCCTGAGTACCTTTTCAGTCCTCCCTGGGTTTAGTGTTAACACTTACACGGTTGCTCTCAGATAGTCTTTTAGAAAGGCTGGAGATAGAGCTTTTTGTTTGACATAAAGGATATCCTGCACTTGGAATGGAATAATTTCATGCACAAATACAGACTGGGGAATGATTGGCTAGGCTGTGAAGCAGAGAAGGACCTGGGGGTTCAAATAAACCATAAGCTGAATATAAGCCAACTGTGTGCTCTTATTACAAAAATAATAAAAAAAAGACAAAAGCATACTGGGTTGTATTAACAAGAGCGTCTCATACAAACCCAGGGCAGTGATGCTTCTGCTCTATCCAGCACTCAGGAGGCCCCACTTGGAGTACTGTGTCCAGTTTTGGGCCCCATGCTTCAAGAAAGATGTGGACAGATTAGAGAGTGACAAAATTATTAGGGGGCTGAGAAACAGGATTTATGAGAAAAAGCTGAAAGAGAACTGTTTAGTCTTAAGAAGACAAGACTGGGGGGTGGGATTTGATAACAATCTTCATATATCAAGGGGATTATAAAAGGGGACTAAGACAGTTTTTTCTCTGTGGTTGTAGGGGACAGAACTAGGAGCAAGGGCCTCAAACTGCAGCAGGGGAAATTTAGGTTGGAGATTAGAAAGGACTAATGTGAGGATAGTTAAACATTAGAACAGGCTACCCTGGAAATCTTCAAGAGCAGGTGTCCATATCCCAGTCTTAAGATCCAGTTCAAGATTTACAAGCTGGATGTTATGTTTTTGGGGATTACCTGGGAAAAAAGAAAGAGAGTGTTCAAGCAAATAATCTGGGATGATTGAGAGTTAGAAATCACATCTTTCTACTTGTTTAAACCTCCCATGCTAATGAGTCTTGCATACTTCAACTATGTCAGACTCTATTTCTACAAATCCACCTTGGTGTTTGCAACTTTGTCTTTTAGCTAGACATCCAGGTTTGCCTTCTTTAGTCACTTTAGTTAAGCAGATGCATGCAAAGGAGTGTGTTTTGTGAATTCTGTTCCTGTACTTTGGTGAAGGAGGCAATAGAGCACCTACCATCCCCTCCAGAATTTTTATCTCTGCTCTGTGAGTGAAGATTACTATAATGGAAATTTAAGAAGGAAAATAGTATCTCTCCATAAGCTAATTATGTTCCTGATTTTGGATCAAAATTTTGTAACAAGGAACACAATGAACTCCTGGCACTCTAGGAAAATTTATAGAACAGGCTGGTGAGCCTTATTGGAGGACCAACTGCTCGCACTCTAGGGTTGCCTAAGGTCCACAATATACAGCCACTGGCTACTGCTGCTGCCACTGCTTCTCCCTACTGTATGGCCCAAACAAAGCCCTCCAGCTGCTTGGCCCCACACTAGACAGTAGAGAGCCAGGTGGTCAGGAGAATCAGAATCAGAAGCAGCAGCTGGGTAAGACTCGAGCTAGGATGATCTGGCCTGCCACTGCAAAACTTTGCTGACCACCTCAGCCTTTGTTTTAGAAGTTCCCTGTTAGAGCTGAAACCTTTTGAGCCAGTTCCAGCTCTTGCCACCCTTGCCATCCTAGCTTTTGCTTAAACAGCACTTCCTCTGATTGATTTTCTTTTCATTCCCTGGTGGTTCAAGGTGGCTTCCTCACAGCACTGGTGTTTCTGATGCTACCTTGTAGCTGATGTCACTGAGTTGTTGGTGCCTTTCTGAGGCAAGAAAAACTTATTTCTCACAGGAGTTCATGTATTATCATAGATTATAATCTAATCTATCTATAATCTATGTATTATCATAGATTATAATCTAATAATAGATTATTTCAATGCATTTCAGGTTGTTTACTTCATCATTTTCTTAGGTGATGATTTTTCTTTCATTCCTCATACATCATTAATATTTCTCTGACCTTGTCTCCTCTTGCCACAATGCTTCCATTGCCTTGGCATTTATCTTTGAGTGTCAAGTTCCCCATCTTTTTGGGGGGTACCAATGCTATCTTTAGGTATGGCCCCTGGGACTAAGGTTCTTAGTTTGGAAGGGCCCCCAAACCCATCAGCCAATGTTGAAACATGTACGTGTCCAATGTACACCTTCATATAGGGTGTTCAGGAGTGTAAAATGAAGGAAGAACCAAAGTACACAGTGCACAAATGCACCAAAATCCAAATATGTGAAACACCAAATTTGCTCATATGTACACTCAGGCACAAGTTGTCATGTGACTAAATTCAGAGAGGCTTCCAATCAACACTGTGCCTCCAAAATCCTTAAGAAAACCCTGTTGGTGCTGTCACTTGGGAAATGGAAGGTATTTTCCATTCCCCTCCTCTTTTCTTTTCAATTTAATTGAAGGGATATTCAAAAGTTTGAGGGCAGCATTGGGGTCTCCCTTCGTTTAGGAAACATCGTCAGTGAGAAGAATGAAGCACCTGAGATCTGTGGAGACTTCCAAATGACACTCAAGTCTGAACCACATGCCAGCATGGTCTGCTTCAGAGGCATCTGCCTCAACACACAGCTCGGCCATGATTGAAAGAGATGGAGCCTTCACATTTCACCTTGTTGAGAGAGAGGCTTTCAAACAGGAAGACATTAAGATTTGCAATATCTGTACACAATGTCATTTGTAGAGGCACCAAGGCCCAACACCACAGCTGAGAAGCCTTCAACAGAGGACACAGAGAGGTGTGTGAGCTAAGGTAGGTGGTATCATGAAACCTCCAGATGAGACTCAGTTCTTGGCAATGCCTGGTGTTGAAGAGGCAATTGTATTTGAGTTGTATCTTCCTCAAGCAGATGTGCCTATTTAGTCCCATACAGCTGAGTTCTTTGTACAGGCACTTCTCGACCACTTAAGATTCCTGGAGTATTTTTAACTGTTGTAGGAAATCAGACATAAACCCATGAGGCCTTGTGGCCTGACTGCATACAACTGATGTTTCGGTTCTGTATACATCAGTGTTGTACGTTATCATGCTGTCCTCCTCTGATGTGATGGTGCCTAGACCTGAATATCATATTTCACTAAATCTTCCTTTTAAAACAGATGCGAGTTCATCAAAGCCTATGGAATCTAACCTCCCCCATGTATTTTCATGTGATGGGAAGTCATTTGCATTTTACAATGCTGACACTTAGAACAGGTCTAAAGGCCCTTCACTGATCTCAACTTCTTAGTTTAGAAATTACATTAACGTTTTCTGTAACAGGTTACTTATGACTGTCTGATGAATTTGCTCAGATGTGTACAAAACTTTCCCTTTTCCTGGAATGGTACCTGTCTGGTAAAATAAGGGAATTCACTTGTATTCACATCTGACTCCCTGAACTACTACCCCGATGAAATGTTCCAGTCCCTTCTGCTGAATGACAACTTTCTTTAACTTGCTTAATGATCTTGCTTCTCTTGCCAAGTGGCTTCTTATCTTTCAAGGATTATGCAGTTCTTCTACACAGCACAGGTGAATTTGCATGAGTTACCACTCTTCTCAATCACTGGTGATTTTATTAAGATATTACTGTGGGATCCAGCTCCAGCCAGCTTCAGTGCTCCTGCTTCCTTTCTTTTTTATCAAGGTCTATTGTTTCTCTTGATGACTTTGGAGATTATGAGTTTCTCTTTGGTGGCCACCTCAATAGTTTTCAAATGAGGGTTATGGGCCCAAACCATTTATGCAGATGTTGTAATACTCATTCCTTTCATACATATATCGCCTAGCAGCACAAGTGTAATTGTGTTCTAGTTCAGGATGTGCTGCCTCTGATTGTTGAACTATTTCTCCCAATTTTCCACTTCCTGTTGTGGATGAGGATTTGGGAAGTGGCCATGACTCTCCTGTTTATAGGGAAGTGCCTTATACAGTTTCAGTTTCCTCTACCACTGGAGAATGTTTGGAGAATGCCATTCAGCTTTGAAGAGCCAGTTAAAACCCAGTTCATATAACATGCCAGGACCCAAAGTGCTAGAAATCAACTGTTTATGGTAGCTGAGGATCTGCCCTAGCACCTTCGTGAAAAGGTGATTCCAATACCTGTAGATCAGCTTCTCCTAATACAGCATTTGACCAAGTTCCTGCATATATATGCCTCTGCCTTCCTGGACAGTTAATAAGGAGGTGATATTTTGCAATGCTTCTATATTTCTCCCCTGGTCTCACTCCAAATATTCTGTTACACTCCGAACTTTGTGAACTCTTGTTTTCTGCTAATCAGGAAACTGAAACAAAATGTTCAAGGGGGAGCACTAAGGCTCAGGCAGTTGTTCTCAGAATGATTTTTGCCTGCCTCTCCCAGGACAGGTCTGGTCTCTTTGAAAGCCAGGGAACTTCCAGCTTGAGTCTCAAGTGTTGCTGAAGAGCTGGGGCAGCTCTTTGATACCTCTGGAGGTACCCACCTCCTTCTCTTCCTTTTTTCAGCCTGTTTACTCTGTGCATTTGTCAACACTTTGTGCAATCTGTTTCAGTTTTCTCTAGAACAGGCAGCTGGTAAGTCAGTGTCCTCTGGTGTGAGACTTTTACACAAGGCCAGGAGGGTTAAAAATAGAGCTATATGATTGTAACAACCACCAAAAAAATGGCCGAGCTGCTTTCATAGCAGAAACTACTTTAAGTTTCTTTTTTTACCCTCTTTTTAACTAAGTTTCAAGTTGCTGGGTTGTTTTTTGTTTGTTTGTTTTTTCAACTTTATGGACAGGAGAAATGGCAGGAGCCCACAGCAGTCTGCTGAGCTACCAGCCTTGAAACGCATTTCTCTGCTCAAACCGTGGGACAAAAATCAGCCCTCCCGATTCCCAGACAGAGATGAGCCTCAGCCCGTAGCTCCTCCCCACCTCCAGCCCTGGAGGGAGCAGCAGCCACCTCCACAAGCTGACCCTTCCCCCTCTTCTCTCCGGCCCTCGGGAAGGGCACTCCATGGATGCCGCGTTCACACAGGAAGAAGAAAGGAGCCCGCATAGGCCTGAGGTGGCCGCACGTTGTTCTCCACAATTCATGTACCCGCTTGGGTTTGTTTTGGTTTGTTGTTTTCTCCTCCAGAAAAAGCTCGAGACTGAATGATTCCCCCCGCAACGGTTGCAGCAGGCAGCGAGAAGCTCTTGTCACACGGATCAGTGGAGCTTCACTGCCGGCGAGGGGAGGGGAAGGGAAGGGAAGGGAGCCACTGAGGACCCGATGCCCGGGGCTCGAGGTCGGCTCCCGGGCTCGCTCTGCGCGGAGGCGGGCGGGTGGGGTGCATCCTCGCGGCACCCCGCGCAGGTTTCGCCGTGGGAGGGACCGGCCCGGCAGCAGCCAGCCCTCAGCCCGGGTGTCTGGGGATGGGGCTTGAGCGAGGAGTTAGCTCCGCACCCCGTGTCACCAGTCCCGAGGCCACTTCCGAGTGGACTTCCTGGCCAGATCCCTTCACGAAGTGTCCCCAGGGCACAAGCCTGGCTCACGGGCAGCTTCCCTGGCGACAGGCACTCGCACCCTGCCGTGGGCGGGGTATGCTTCGTGGGTGCGGGCTGGGAGCTGCCCCCCGGGGCGGCCGGGCTGAACCCGGGCGGGATGCGGGAGGCTCCTGGGGGGCCTCCGGGCTGGACGGGGAAGGAAAGGAAAAGAAACCGCCGCGGGCGTGGGGCGGGGACTGGGCTCAGTAGGTCCCGGGAGGAGGCAGCGGGTTCACAAAGGGCCGCTTCAATGCGCGCGGCTCCGGCCGTGTGCGGCGGCGCTTGGGGCCGGCCGAGCCCGGGGACATGCACGCACGCACACACACGACACACACACAACACGGCCACTCCCGAGAGTTTCACTTTTCCCCCCCCCCCAATGTCGAAGCCTCTTCCCCGCGGGGAGTCGCCGCCGCCGGGAGCGGGGAACAGGACGTTTCCTTGCAAGTTGGCAGCGACTTTGGCGGAGTTTCCCACGTGCGGCCCCGGCAGGAGCCCGGGGAACAATGAGCATCCTGTGTTCCCAGCCTGCCGGCTGCCCCGTGGGCGGGCGGCCCCGGGCTGGGGGGGGGGGGCGGGGGGGGGGGGGGGGGGGGGGGGGGGGGGGGGGGCGCGGGGGCGC
>JAGPOW010000261.1:62025985-62239308 GCA_030014935.1 Caiman crocodilus | reverse complement strand
TGTGTGTGTGTGTGTGTGTGTGTGTGTGTGTGTACGCGCGCGCGCGTGCGCGCGGGAGGGGTCCGGTGCCGGGCGAGCGCCGGTGGCCGCGACAGGGTGGGGGAAAGTGGGTGACCCCACGTCTTCCCACCCCCCCCCGGCAGGGCTGGATTCTTGCATAAATTATGCGGGGCGGGGCGATGACGCGAGGGGCGGGGCGTGCGGGCGCTGGCCCCCGGGGAGGGGGAGGGGAGGGGCGGGGGCGCCGTGGCAGAGGGCGGAGGGAGCAGGGGGCGGGGGGCGGTGGCAGCCGCGGCACCGCCTGGCTGGCTGCTGCCGCCGCCGCGGCTGGTGTCTCGCTCGTTTGCTTGCTCGCTGCGCGGCTCCTGCGGACGCGCTCGGGAACTATCGGATTAAACTTGGATCGAGTGCAATTACACAAAGAAACCGGCGCCGGCCCTGCCCGCACGGACCCCGCCCGCCGGGCCCCCGCGCCCCGCCGGTGAGTGAGTGAGCGAGTGAGTGACCCCGGGCCGCGCCGCGCCGCGCGGGGGGGCGCGGTGTCAGCGCTGCCGACGCC
Organism: Caiman crocodilus; assembly: GCA_030014935.1. Taxonomy (NCBI): domain Eukaryota; kingdom Metazoa; phylum Chordata; order Crocodylia; family Alligatoridae; genus Caiman; species Caiman crocodilus. Next base: position 62,238,749 of record JAGPOW010000261.1, on the reverse strand, counting down.
GCCGCCCCGGGCGGGGCCGGGCTCCGCGGGGCACTTCCCAGCTCCGCGCGGCCGCTAAAAGTTGCGGGAAGTGCGTGCGTGCGGGGGAGCCCGCCCGGCCCCGCAACACGCGCGAACAAAGTGAGCAGCTGCCCCGGGCACATGGGGCCGGGCCGGGGCCGGGGAAAAAGGGCGGCGAGGGGGGCGCTGGTGCCGGTGCCGGTGCCGCTGGCGGCGGCATGATAGCGGCTGCCCCCCGCCAGGCAACTCCGCGCGGGCCGGGAGCGGGCGAGGGCGCGGGAGGCGGAGCAGGGCGCCCCGCGCACATGGGCTGGGGCCGGTCCCTGGCGCGGAACGAGGTGCGGCCGGGCCGGGCCGGGCCGAGCCGAGCCGGGCAGCGGGGGCTGGTTTTGCGGGGCGTGGGTGCCCGCTCCCGCGGCGCTGGGGGCAGTGGGGGCGGCCGGTGCCCGGGTGCGTGTGTGTGTGAGAGTGTGAGCGCGCGGGGGAGGAGGGAGGGAAGGTTGTTGGTGAGTCTCAGGGAGACGGAGCCGCAGGCAATGAGCAGCCATCATGACGTTGCCTTCATTGATCCTCTCCAGGGGACACCCCCTCCCGCGCGGCGGGGCACCCCCAGCCCCGGCGGGGCGGCCCGGGGCCGGGCCGGGCCGAGGAGCGGCCGGCGCCCCTCGCACGCCGCTCGTGGCCCGGCTCCGAGGAGTTAAAAACAACAACAACAACAAACAAAAAAAACCCAGAAAGAAAGCGCAGAACAATGGACAAAAGAGAAGTAGCGATGCCCGGGGACTGCCCCCTCCCTCCCTCGGAAGCGCCGGGAACGGGGGAGATGCGCCACGCAACTCTCTACGCACTTAGCCCACTTTTGGCCTTTTGTTTTCCTCCGGGGAGGTCCTGAGGGCGCCTCTGGCTCCGAGAGGCTCCCCCCGCCCCTCCCACCGCGGCGCGGGGGGACCTGAGCCGGGCCCCCGCGCACTAAGTTTCTTCCCAGGCGTCGGCAGGATTTTACTTTCATCCAAGCCGGCCGGAGCGGGGCTGGCACTAGAAGATGGCTTTCCCGGCTGGGGGGGTAGCGGGGGATGCGCTGCTCAGGTCTTTTCTCCTGAGCGTCTGGGGCTGGGAGTGGGGGGTGAGCCAGCAAGTTGAACAAAAAATGTTTCTGTTCATTTCCTCACAGATCATCCGTTCTAACGAGGGGGAAAAAATCTTAATGACTATGACCTTAGCAGCATGGCTAGCTGATTTATCCCCGTTATAAATCCCGTTAGTTTGCGGTAATGTGTGAGTATCCGTATATAATTCTTATTAAATTAAGAGAAGGCGTGACCGGTCATTATTTATTGTTGTTATTTATGATTATTATTATTTTCTGAAAGTTGAAATCCATCCTTTCCCAAGGAGAACGTCTGTTGCTTGGAGTGTGTGTGTTTTTTTTGTCTCGCTGTTGCACAACAGAGGCTCTCTAGTCTTTAACCTAAAATGGCAGCTTTAATTTGACTGGAGCCCATTCATTGACAATGATAATAAAAAAAAGGCTGAAAGCTAAATGTAGCTGGATGCTTGGGGCGTGTTGTAGAACTCTCCTCAGCATCGCCAAGCACCACAGAGGGCAACTTCTGAGTTCTCTAGTTTCTTCATCAAAAGTTTCCAACAATTTTTTTTTTGTTTGCAATATGACGCTCTCTATAAACACATGCTAGACAGCCAAGTAGTTGATGAACTTAATTGTAATGAGACATTTGGGGTTCCGGCTTGTTTTAAGGGGGAATTGCAATTAAAAAAGACAATCTTGAAAAATGCCTGTTATGTTCTTTTAAATAACCTGCATTAAAGGGGAAATTAACCATTTGTTTCTGAGGTTTGTAACAGGTGATTGGCACAATAATATTGTTAACGTTTATATATTTAAGCTACTAGAACAAAGTGAGGTTGTTAATTGTTTTGTCTTGACTTTTGTTGGGATGGTGTTCAAAATGTGAAAAGGTTTGTACAGATAATGCTTTTCTTTTAGTCTGGTGTTCAACTTCTTTCTGATGGGGCGAGTAGTCTCAACATCTACTTTGAGGCGAGTTAACATTCTCAGAAAAAAACTATTTGAAAGACTGGTTTAGGAAAACAAAATCGTTATTTTTATACAAATAGATGACACCAAAATCTTCATAAAGTCTGTCTGGGTTAACATTTACTTAAGTGCCTTAAACCTTCCCAAAATACTTTTATAGACATTTAAAACTCTCTCAACCAAAATGCTTAAAATAAAATGTAATATTTACTAATGGGATAATCACACTGGACTAAGTTTCTAACAGGATATCTAACACTGTAATGATAAGAGCCTTTTAGGTTTTGTTTTTTTTTTAATTCAAATTTAGTTTGTTTAAACAATGGAAAAAACTTGCTCCGTCTTAAATGTAGAACACGCATCTCATTTTATTATATGTTCCACTGTTAATTCAGTGGTTTGATGAAAGCTAGCATAAGCTTGGGAAGGAGATCTCAAAAAAGAGAGTTGTTTGTAAGAGAATGAATGATATTGTGGAAATACCAACCTAGAATAAAATACTCCAATCTTGCCTACCGAAAGGAGAAACACTCCAAGAATAGGGGACTACATTTTAATATGGTTTTAATATCTTTTATTTGAACATCAGTTCACATGCAGATGTGTAACATTTGTTCTAAAAAGACCATGCAATATTTTTCTTATTGCACACTCAGGCTGCATCATATATTCTAACTTTTCCAAAGTGTTTGCATGCCAGTTTTCATCCAAACATTGCAGCTTTGACCTATGATGAGTAAATACTACAAGTAACATTTTAAAAATACATATCTAATATTTTCAAGCAGTTGTGAAATACGGTGCATTTTAATATTTTAACAGTTTTGATTATAGCATATGTGAAGATAGCGGCCACTCTAGCATACAAATTTATACGGGCTGATTTTGACTGTGCATGTTATACCATTTTATAGACGCAAGGTGCCAGAAAGAAGCTCTGTAGCAGTGTAAAATATGTTGCTGCAAAGAAGGCCCTAAACTTTATAAGTTCAGACAGGAAATGGCTTAGGCCCCTTTATCTTAGGACAGTTTTCTGGTGGGAGACGGCACGACAAAAACAGGATCATTTGTATAGAGGGAAAAGGCCTTAATTTATTTTCACGATTTGTACATCTAGTTATTTTAAAACAGTCTTCTAAAGTTTGTATCAAGGTTCTTTAGATTGGCCTGGGGTTGGTGTCCTATAATGACTCCTATTCTCTAGATTAGATATTGACAGTGTTTAGGGGCAGAGAAAAGGACTGAAGGTGGTGGTGGGAGGAACAAACAAGTAAGCGCCTCCAATTCTATATTTGTCTTATTTCTGGCTTCCTGTTGGTTGTGTATCTATCAATTATTTTCCAGAAGGAAGGCTTTTAAAATCTGCTGAATGGGGGTTGAATGGGTGAATTTAGAATATGGGCACTTACTTTACTTTCTGGAAGGTAAGGTAGGTTGGGAACTTGTCACATGAAGTCTCTTTGATAACTGCATGTGTGCATGGTCTTACTCATGGTAGATGTGAGGTAACTAGCTGTGCTTTTACTAATGGGTAAGCTACTTTGCATTTACCATAGTGTAAGATTGTGTGCTTGAGCAGTTACAGTCCAACAGCTACTTCCCAGTAAGTTGTGGCAGCTGCTTTGTGTGCCTGTATGCTAAGTGTTAAGAAATGAAATTGTGTGGACCCTGTCTGGCCTGGGCAGTTGCATGGCAAGTGCCCCCATCTCTGCAGATATACTTCAGCCCTGACTTGCAAACTCATTCCTGTTTAGTTCCTATGAATAAATTGCCATGGATTGTGACTGTTTAGTGATGACCATAGTGAACATGAATGAGATGAGGAGACACTTTTCTTTATTATTTATTTTTACAACTTAGGCCTTGTCTGTTGAATCATTTTCTAAACGGATTTAGTTAAATTGGCTAAATTCTTGTTTGCAGACAAGTTTTGTTATTCTGGTTTTCTTAAGGTAAAAGACCATTATTTTAATCTGCTTCAGCTAGTTATCCCGTCTTTATAGTAGCCATCAACTTATTAATTCATCCTCTGCTTCCCAACTAGTCGTGCTTGTGTGAATAGGATACTTGATGCAAGTTATTTTTGTGGTGTCATCTGTGCTCATATTTGAGTTAATATCTAGCATTTTGGCAACCCTAAAGATGAGGAGGAAAACTTTATTCTAAGTAGAACTAATCTGCTTCTAGGATACTTTTGTAAAATAGTTGAAAACCTATTGTGGGGTAGCAATTTTGGAATATATAGCATGTTTTTAATATTTGTTTAGTGACATTTCTGAGAAGGTACTAAACCTTGAATAATCTTTCTGTCCATAGATTCTCACTGTAACTTTTAGTAGTTCTTATTTTACTGGTGTTCACTCATTGCTTGTGACCTAAATGCAAAGTTTCCACTTAACTCAAACTCAGTTTTCCAAATATGAATGCCATAAAAAACATTCTGTGACCTAGAGCATGTAGTCCAAGTCTGAATATGACAACAAAGCTCTTACGGATATTCTTAAGTACACAAAAGCGGATTACTCTTAGCCTCCAATGTGTGACATTTTTTTTTAAGGATATAAACATGCATCTAGAAAAAGCCAGTCAGGGTTGATGATCCCTAAGCTTCTGGCCTCTTTAATTTCATAGATACTGTTTGGTTACTGTTCCTGAACATGTTGGTTTCTGCCATCTCCTTATTTATATTAAATAGTGTACTTCAAGAAAACAAACCAACTTGGAAACATAAAAATCCAAAGGAATGATCCATCTTAATCTAAAAGTGAAAAAAATCAGCAAAAACCGACTAATTAAATAATAAACTAGTTTAGTTGGGGTAAAGCACATACTTAGAAAGCTGATTGGCATATAGGCACTGACCACAGTCCAGTCCTAGCATGATGTAGGGAGCACTTTGCTTTGTGGGGACCTCCCCCTTAGCTATTTTGGGTGTGGTGTTGTCTGGCTTTGGAAGGAGCCGCTTCCAACCTTCCTCTGACATAGAGACAATTGCTGTGACGAGAGGGCCTTGAGGGGAATGGTGGGGAATAAATAACTTCAAGAATCAATTGTCTGGAAAAAGTCAGTGCAGCCAAAATGTCTGCCTTCTTCCTAATGGTTCTGAGAGGAAAATTTAAGTTTTGCCATATATAATCTTTATCTTAAAGGTTATTTTGTGCAGAGTTCATTTAAATATGGGTCTACTGTGTTGTTTCTATGATTATAAGATACCTGCCTGAGAATAGCTAGCTTGCCAGGTGAATAATTTGGAGAAAATGTCTAGTTCTTTGTATTATTGAGGCATTTTAAGCTGTTCCTTTAAGCTCACAATTTTTTGTTATGATTTCAACAGGTAGCTGTCTATTAAATTATTTTCTAATAGTCATATTTGAAAGTATATTGCCTTATGTAGCTGTTGTGTTGGAATTGTCTGAAGAAAAAAAATACTTTAGTTTTTGTGAAATGGCAAGAGTAGAATAATAAATGTTCTCTAAAACAGGGCCAGGTAAACATCTTGTATAGGTAGAAATCAGAATGTCAGTTTTCCTTAAACACACTTCTTTTCAAATGCACCTGAAATACCTCCTCACCCCATTTTCTCTTCCCCCTTTCTCTGTTCTCTTTCTGCAGGGGTTTAGCTCCAAGACTAACTTCTCATGTGCTTTTATTCAAAAGCATTTTGTCAGCTTTCCTTCTAGTTTTATACTTTTTTGTTTGTTTGTTTGTTTAATGGCATTGAATTTTTTGCTAGCCTCAACTATTTAAGATGTTGCAAAAAGTAAACAAGCACCTCAGCTTCTAATAACTTTTACCTTTTGTTAAAGATGTAAGCAGCATTTTGTTCCAAATGAAAAGAAGTAATGGCACTGAGGCTCCGTATTAGAACTCAGGCTGATCCAGAGAGCAGGGACATGTTGTCGAGGCTAGATTCTAGATTGCCTGTCTCAGCTTGGTCACCTCAATGTACTTCAGATCCTTTATGCATCTTTGGGTATGAAAGATGTTTTACACCTTAATGTTGTGATGCAGACTTTCATTTTGTACTTTCTAAGAAACTTCTATTCCAATAACCTTTAGAGTTGAAATAAATTTCAGTTGTATTTTCCCTCTCTATTGTAAGAGGTAGGAAAAAGATATATTCAGATGATATTTCAAATACAGTTGAAGCAATTATGTAGAATACAAGAAGGATGAGGAAGATGACTGGAGGTGCAGAGAAGGTGCTTACACGGATGACTGAAACTTTCTGGGGCAGAGGCGTAGTAAGAGAGTAATAGCAATGGGACAGATGGTAATTGAGACCAAGTAGATAAGAGGCTGGAGTAAGTCTGAAGAATATTTTCATGAGGGCAGTTTTGTCCTGGATCTCAGGGTAGAGAGCTAGTTGATCTGTTCATGAATGGTGTTGTGGGGAGATTCAACTTTTAGGTGTTAACAGACTTTGGACATTGTTTGTGAGAAGAATACAGGGAAATACCTTCTGGAAATGCCATAACCTACCAAAATGGAAGCTGAGGCAGCAAGGGCAAAAGAAACAGGTAAATAAGAATGTTCTAAAAGAGATAATGGAGGCCCTAACGGATAAAATATTAGTTTGGACCTAGAAGTGGCATGATCAGTGTGTGAGAAGAGGAAGAGATTTCAGCTCTTCGCAGCTTCAGTTAAGGGAAGGTTGGAGTTGAAGATAGCATTTTCAAAGACAAAGCTGTTTGTCGTCAAGATTTGACTTGGTAATCCACTAACCTGTTAGAATTTCAAACAAATCTACAAGTTTAGTTGGCAAAAATGGGTACAGAGAAAGGACAAAAATGGGTGCTTTTCACATGTCAGGATATCTGTATAGTATAATATGTCAAAAGGAGGAAAATTAGATGATCAGAAGGGAGATTCATGATATAATTTGTATGATTTCTCTAGGCAGAGAGGAAAGCAAAGAGAGTTGCTGTGAAGGGGACAGGCAACTGGTGCAGCTGTATGTTGCCTGATCCTCTATGCCACCTCAGGTTGAGTTGGTCATCCCTGGGTTGGATCCAACCTCTTTGCAGGCTGGATTCAGCTTTGGGGCTGTATGTTGCTGACCTCTGTCCTAGACAAATGAGGAGGTGAGTTCTAAGGTGTGTGTTCTGGTTAACAGCTTAGCTCATAACTTCATCCCATCCTATCAAAATCCCTGCACTTGCTGGGGTTTGAGAGCATGCCTGTCAACAGGCTGAAAGTTCAGAAATGTGTGGAGCTCTTGGATGAGAGACTTACTCCCTTTTTCTTCAGTGTTTGAGGTACAGTAGATAGACTGCCCTATGCACGTATAGTTGCAACTCTCCTGATAACTTAAGATAAATATATTGTAGCATGGAACAAGGTTTAGGAATATGACAGCTGCAGTCTTTAGCCATCTCTGACTCTCCCTTGGTAATTTTGGTGGCTATTTGAGGTTCTGCTGTTATTGGTACTTCTCCTGGACTGGAGCCTCTGATCCTAGTCTATTCTTGGCCTGGACTGGAAGTAGGAATTGTGTCTCCCTTATGCTATCAGGTGGAAGATGCTTTTGCTTTACTGCTAGCCACTGGTTAGATGTCTCTTTCTTGCTTGTACACTCTGGTTAAGGGACCTGTGTCTCAACCTTGGTTCACGTCTCGTTACTGCCCATAACTGACCTGTGCCATTCAAGCCATTTGTTCAAGTCTAGAACACTATTTCCCAATACACCCAATAATTTAAAGTTCTTTTGAGGAGGCCTTTGCTTAGAGTCAAATTCTTGTCTTAAGAAACCCTAACCATGAAGATTCAGGTGTGGCACTTCTTGTTAGTTCCTAAATCACTTGATTTAAGCTTCTAAGCTGCTTACTTTGTATTAGTTTTGTTACTATGTATCTGCTATATTTTAATATATACTCTATATGCTGGGTGTTACCATATTTGCTATATTCACCTGGCTCCTAGAGGGAGAGAAGTTGGCTTCACTTTTCTTTCCTTACTTAGTTGACTCTCTCTATCTTAGGTGGGGAGATAAGATGACACTTTGTTCATGCTATCTTTTCTCCTTTCGTGCTCCTCACAAGGCTCCACTTCCATTTTGCTTCTCCATAAAGGTGTAGTTGGAGCACTGGCAATTAAATAATTCATAAGTTTCACTGCTGTCACAGCAGAGGAAGCAACATTTAAAAGAATCCTCACCAGTTTCGAGCTGCTGCTGGAACTTTATTTGGCCAAAGAAAGCATTCTGTTGGCCCTGTCCCCTGAATCTTAGTAATGGTATAGGAGGGAGACCAGAGGGTCAGATTTGATCCTTACAGCATCTGAAAGGGAGGAGCCTTCATGGAAGTGTCACTGATGTTGGAAGAGATTTAAACAGTGGCAGATCCATGACAGGATTATTGTTCCTGCCTTGGAGTTGTATGGGGGTACTCCTAGATTCAGAGGTATGAAATGATCTTTTGAGTTTAAGGAGACAAGAGAAGAATCCAAAAATAGAAAAAAAATGCACGAGTGTTGTTTCATTTTATTATGTGTAAATTAAATTACTTTTAAAACTTATTAAATGGCCTGAAATATGAGGAGGCAGATTTTTCTCAGAAAGAATTTTGAAAAGGCAGATGAATTAGTGTTGAGGCTTTTTTTTAAAGAAAAGGGGAGCACCAGTAGGTTAGTGTGTTGGGTAAAGTACCAGATAAAAGTAATTTCTTCAAAAAAAAAAAATATCTTAATAAAAGGAAGGTAACTGGAGGTGCCTCAGGTATATGACTGGTTGCAGTTGTATGTCTTGAACTTCATCAGAGTGAATAGCAAGTCAAGGACTCCTGCAGCTGAGCTGCCCATTTGCTGCTGTAATCGATCCAGTTCTGCTGGGGGAGTTATATGTTTGATACATGTTGACTTCTTCCTTCTCAAGTGAAATGGCATATCCACAGTAGGCAGTTTGTGACAGAGTAAAGCAGATTCTTCCACTGAGAAAAATCATTGATCAGGAAACTTAGGTACTGGACATCCAGGTTAAACTGTCACTGGGATATGGCAACATAACTTGCCACATTGTCTTGTTGCCTACCCCCAGATTTTTTCTCTGGGGTTTTAAGAGAATGTATATGACACCTTTTTGTAACTTAAATAGTGAAGGAAGCTTCAAAAGAGAACACTTTCCTTGCACAAAGGAGACCATTTCAAGAATGTTGATCAGAAATTGTTCCTTAGTAACTTTCCTCAGTGATGCAGTCTTCTGTGAAGTTTGTGGCCATCTTAACCCTTGTCTAGGTTTATTGGTAGCTAATTTGTTAGTAGCCTGATTTTTATGTGTTGCCAATTTTTCCACTTGGGATAACTGCAGAAGATTTTTTCTGTCTAAGTGCATTATCCTCCAACTACTTCATCTTGTACAAAAGGAAAAAAACCCTGAATGTTAATCTATCAGCTACTGCAAAAGCTTCCCATGCACTGAGAATATGAGTGCTTAAACTCTTGTTTACAAAATTTAATGCCTAGATTATGCTATGATACTTTTACAATGATAAATAGTTCTGTAGCTTTCAGCATGGCTGAAGGCTGTTGGGTATCTTCCCAATGAGTATCATCATGTAGGTAAGTCATGTGAATCAGAATCTGTACTTTGCTTTGTAGGTGAGTATAAAGCTGTGAGTACATTGGTCTTTTGAATTTTGTCTGATACTAACTTAAGCCATCATATTTTAACAAATTAATTTATGACCCAGCTTCTTAGCATAAAGGTGCTTGATATCAAGTTAGACATAAGTTGTCACTTTCATACCATCTTTCTTATGGCAGAAGAATGGGGGGAAAAATGAAGATTTAGAAATTGTATAAAAAGACTTGTCAGAAATGATACACTTAAGTATTTAATCTTCAGTATTACTTTGTTGCAAAATGTAGCAGATTCCATTCTTTCTCATCCCCCTCCCCCCCATTTGAATCCTTTCTTTGTAATATGTTTTTTGGCAAACCACACATTCTCTGCAGGACTCTTCAAGTCTGCAAGTCAACCTGAATACGAGACATTTTATCAAATTAGAGACTAATTATTATGGTCTCAATAATTCACACCTGTGTATTGCCTAATATATTGAGATTTAATTAGACAAAAACCCCCAAATACATGTAGGAATAATTTGTTTTCTGTAAAACTTCACAGCATGGTGTGATCAGGCTTATATAACTGACTCAAAATATTTCCTAGTGTTATAGACTAAAACTTTATTGTGCTGGAACAAATCTAGCATAGTAATGATCCTTATTATGTTCCTTAGGCTAACAATGGTGAAAAAGATGACATTGGGAGAAGTAAAACAACAGTGATTGTAACTGAGCAGTTCTAATATTATTTTGTCATTGTTCTCCAGGGTAATAGAAACTGACAGTTTATACTTAAATGTATTTATGCATCATTCAAGTAAGAAATGAGCATCTTACATAAATTGCTTTCAGGAGTTTTGAAGCTTTATATTGTACTCTGGCTACCCCTGTTGAAGGGATCCCACACTGCTGAAAACGTTCATGACTGTTCTAAATGGGCAGTGAGAGAAGTACAAAAAATAGATCTTTGATCAATGGCAAGCAGCAATTTTGTAAAGCTATATCAACTGATAATATCATAGATCAAGGTAGACAACCCCTGGCATGGGTGCCAGAGTGTGACACATGAAGGCATTTTGCTTGGCACATGTGCCTTGGGGCAGATGGTGGAAAGGGGCCGGGGATGCACTGCCACAACAAGGATCGGGTCCTCACTGTCTGCTCCTGGTATGCCAACATCTTACAAGTTGGAGTTGCTGGTGTTTTTGGCACTCTGCCCAAAAATGTTGCCAACCCCTGGTATATATAAATCCTTCTCAGTAGATTAAACTTAAGCTGTTCATTTGTTTTTTTGCTTTTTATCAAGTCTGCTTGGACTTTCTTTTCTCTCTCTCTTGAGCCTTTTTCCCAATCCCTCCTCCCCCCAAAATAAAAACAAAGTTATATGTATGTGATTTTTTTTCTTTTTTTTATGGTGGGGGAGAATTTGTTCCAAGCATTCCAGAAAGGCAGGCAAAAATGTGTTTGAGATGAGTCCTAATGACATTTCAGCTTAGAAACTTTCATAACGTGTTTTTGATTGTCATCAGTCTCTTGCATTAGGAGTTACACGTTGCTGGTGTTGGACCCAGGGAGAACTGGTGACTGACTAACATTGTGTGTATTCAGAGCGAATGCTGTAGTTAATAAAACCAGCTTCTTTACATTAGGAACTGTGTGTTCAAGTCTAATGGGCTTTTATAAACCTACAATACAGCTGTAAAACATCTACATCCAGGACCATATCTAGTCTGCTTGATATGTTTGTGGCCTGCATGACATGCTCAGATTCTACAGAATTAATTGGATTGGGGTTTTTTCCCCCCCTTTTTAAAAATGGAATATATGTAGCCTTTCTAGTTGTGGTGAAAGTCTTTCAAGTGTAAAGCAATACATACAGTGGTAATGTTACAAGTCTTCATAGAGCTTGCAGCAGTGATTTGAGTACCAACTTTCCTCCATTCCTCACTAATCTGATTGGAATGTTATCTGTACAACCTAATAATGATTTGATATACATCAGTGGTGGGCAGTCTTTTTAGTAGATGTGTCACAAAGTAAGCCCCACCACTCTCCTAATGCCCTTCCAATCACTTTTCTTCTGCCTGATCTACTCTGTTCTCTCCTCCCTTTCCAATCTGCTGCTTTGCTCTTTCTCCTTTCTGCTTGATCTGCCATGTGCTAAACAAAGTGGTTGCACATGCCACTTGTAGCATGCATGTTGTGAGTTGGCCATCCCTGATATAAACCATTTATTTGGTTTAGTGGATGGAATGAGGTGGGGAGAGGGTTTGAGTCATATTAGGTGGAAACTTTTTTCAAGAAATGCTAAGGAAAGAATGGGGAAAAAGGAAAAAAATGAGAGACATAATAAATGTTGAGTGTTCCTATTATTCCATGCTGAATGTGAGTTATTTGATTTGATGTGAGTTAAGATTAAGATGTGAATTGCCATATTTTCTCCCATGCATGTGCACCTTTTCCCCTGAAATCAGCCTGCCAAAATAGGTCTGCATTCATTAAATGGGGAAGCTGTGTGTTTTGCTGGAAAAGAAGCCTGCCGATTGTACATGACATGCCACTGCCAAGATGATTGCTGCTTGTCTGGCTCAGGAAACTGAATGGGTACAGTCCTGTGTTGATCTTCTTGGCAGGTGTAGCTATTGGCTGAGCACTGTAGCCTGTGCCTGAAGCAGCAAATGAGCTACTGGTAGGTGAATGTCTAGATGAGGCTTGTGATGTGGAAATACTAGTTGTCATCCTGGAAACAGTGTCCAGGAAGTGTGGCACCCCAAGAGATAGTCTGGATGAGGTAGCAGGAGCTTCCTGCCATGCCACGAAGTTCCTTCTGCCTTACCTATGCTGTGTCCTGTGATGTTGCACTTCCTGGACACTGCTTCCCAGTCTGGGGGGGAGGGGGGGGGAATCTCTTTTTTCTACATTCTGCTCTGCAAAAATAAGATGAGTGTCTTATCGGGGACCGTGTTATGTATGAGAAAATAAGATTCTGTGTGAAAATGATACGCTAGCCTTTACCTTTGTCCACAGTGCTCTTGACATCAGTGGAAGGTCCGAATAGAGAGCACTACATAGTCCTAAATTTTATGTCCTAAGCCAGAATTAAAAGTAGAAATTGAGTCTTCAGTGAATAAATTTGATGCCTTTTCTCTGAAAAGCATGCAAGAGTCACTGAGGCTAATGTTTGGCCAGTCCGTGTAAGTCTTGTGAAAAACAAGTCTGTTTGGTCTTGTGGACTGAACAGATAGATGCCTGGATGTGAGAAACTTCAGTTCTTTTCCAAATTGGTGTACCAAGTTCATCAGAATGTATTTTCAGATCTGGCACACTGAGGTTAATAATACTTGTTATTTACATAGCACCTTTCATGAAATGTTCTTAATGCTTTACAAGTGTTAATTATTCTTCATTAACGTGTAGTAACATTAAGTAAGTATGTGTTATCAGTTCAATAATGAACAGTTTTGAAAATCTTTTGACTTCCCTGCTACTATTTGTGAGTTCATAATTAAAAAAAAAAAAAAAATGTCTCTCTGGAAAAACACTCAGCCACAGGAAACTATGTATAGCAAAATTTCATCATTTTCCCCTCCATAAAGTAGACATATTAGAAAGATATTTTAATCTGACTCGGTTGTTGTAGATAGCCACCAATTAAAAGCAGTGATAGTTTAAGTTTATAGAATACATTCTACTACAAAACTCCTTTCCCCCCCTTGCATTTCTTGATTTATTCTTTTTTTTTTTTTTTTAATTGAAATTTTCTATATTTGTTGTTTGCCTCAGGCCAAATGTTTTATAACAGTCTTAGCAAAAGTGGCATAAGCCATTAGTGAGAATAAGGTTATGGGAAAATTGGTAGTTTCTCTAACTGCAAGGGAGAAAGCTCGTTGTGGGAGAGGGACTTGTCAGAGGGACGGTCTCTGGGTCAGAAGTGAATGTTACTGTCCTTAGAAAATGTACACGTGTGTTTGGTGAGGTTATATGCTTATCGTTCTTCACTTACACAAGTTCATTCAAACTTACTAGAGCAGGGCTCTTCAAATTCTGAGTTGAACCTTGACACTGCTCTACCATGCCATGGGCTGCCGTGGCTCTGGGTGCTGCCGTACTAAGTAACTATTATTTTTAAAGAAATCTAGAACATTTCCACACCCTCAGCGCTGCTCCAGGCAGGCAGGGTCGTGGGGCACTGTCCACGGGAAGGCAGAGCGGCATGGTGCACCAGGCAGGCAGGCACCACTGTTGCTATGCAGGAACGAGGCCAGGAGGCTGGAGTAGGCATGTGCCTGGCCCAGCTCCTCTTGAGTAGCAGCTGGAGGCAGAGGGCAGACTGGGCTGGACAATTTTCAGTCTGCCCCTATTGCTCCCACACAGCAACAGGGGTGGCAGTCCAGTACACAGTGCTGGTTCTCTTCTCTTCCAGACTGCCCCCATGCCCCTCTAATTCCAGGTCTTTTGTTTCCATTTTCACCAACTGAACGGGACTGTCCCAGCCAAACCGGCATGTATGGCTACCCTTGCCATGCCCTCTGTGACAGGAGGAGGCGGCAAAAGCTCTTGATGGTGGGAAGCCTAGAAACTGGCTGCAGCAGCAGCTGGAGAAAGAAGTGGGGGTAGGAGCTGGGGGCAGCAGCACATTAAGTCCACAAACCAGCAGTTGGATAACCCTGTGCTTGCTGGAGTAATGTCAGACCAGATAGTATGGTTCTGTGGACATGTGCCTTAAGAGAAGTGGTGGTGGGCTGGAAGCCACATGTTCCTCTACTTGTATTATTAATTCTATGCATTTCCCAGTGGTTGACAAGCAGGGCCTCATACCCTCTAATTTGGGTGGTAGGCAGTTATTGCCCCATTTTACAGATCAGCCAGGTGAGAGGTTGCAAAAGGTCACGTCAGTGGGAGCTGAAGATGCATCTGTGTTTGAGCCTTGGATCTTCTATTGTTCACAGCCATTTTGCTTTTAGAACAAATGCATCAAATCTGTGGTTGTGATTATCTAAAGAGCTTATGCTGCATTTCACATTAATGAATACAACCCAGAATTTCTTATAACGTTCTATTATTGCAAAGAAAATAATTGTATAAACCATGCCACTATTATATGGCTTACAGACCTTACACAATTGTTGTGAATACATACAGTTTGTGTACTGTTTACCTCCCAATGGCTGGTTCAGAAAGGAAAATTGCCTAGTTTTGTTCTTAGTTACTACTCTAGCTGAAGTGCTAGATATGTTGTTGTAAAGGTCCTGGATTCAAACTCTAATAATCCTTGATCGTTTCATGCGATTTCTCTTTCTAAATGGTGTTCTATGTAATACTTATTTAATAAGTTACCATTGTAAATTCAAGCACTTCGAATTAGAAAACACTAAAAGTAAAGAAAACGTTCCACTTTGTTCTTCCTTCACGTGCAGATCTACAGGAGTTTTGCCTCATTCGATTTACAATATGGACAGTGAAAGAGGTGGAAGGCTGCAGAAAGATGAGATGTTTTCTTTGAGGTACTGGACTGGGACCTAGCAAAGCTTATTTCTGTTTCTGGTCCTGCCACCCAGCTGGCAATATTGGGCAAAATTCATGGTAATGCACAGAAGGGCTGAATTAAAATTGCATTTGCCATCTAATTCTTATATTTTCTCCAAGTGCTTGACTTTACCTTAATAATAATCTTTTATTGTGGTCATCTTAAGTGTTGCTTATAGCAATAGGAAGCCAAACTATCAGGCCATGCTTTTGGGAATGAGAAAAAGGCAAATATGTATAATGAAGGGGTTTGCATGTCTTACTCCAAGGGTTGGCAACATACAACTCACATGCCAGATCTAGCCTGTGGAGCTACTGAACCTGGCCCACAGAGACCCGGGGCTTTTTTTGCCCATTCCTGCACCTATGTTGGGGCTATGGAATGGTGAGCTGTGCTGTGACTGGGCACCTTCCAGCTGTGCCCTTGTCACTGCTGCTTCTCTACCTGGCTGTGGTGAGGGCACAGGCCCCAACTGGTAGGGAACTTTGCCAGGGCTGGGCAACTGAAAGCTGCATTCTGCTCCTGCTGCTTCTCCCCTACTACCACCACCCTGCAGGGGGAAACAGCAGCGTGAATGCAGTTTCCAAGCGTCCAGCCCTGCCATAGACCCTCCTTCAGCTGGGGTTTGTGCCCATGTTGCAGCCCAGGGAAGGCTAGGGGGCAGGGGAAAGCTAGGGGGCTGTGACAAGGGCACAGCTCTCAGCTGCCTGGCTCTGGTGTGGATGCAGGCAGAGACCCCTGCCACTGATATATCACAGAAGTCACCTAGCCCACATCAAGCCAGAACTGGGTTGTTCCAGTTCATGGGTTGGGGAGGTTGCCAGATGGTGCCTCACTCCATTTCCATACTTTTAATTTTTGTTTTTAAGTGAAACTTTGAATTCTTTTGCGTCTAGACACTTTTTGAGGAAAATTTTGTTTTTCAAATCATTTAACATCCTATAACTTAACCTATAATGTAATCTATAATTTTTTGTTTTAGTCTTGGAATAAATCAAACCAGAGAACCAGTATGTGTATTTGGTAGTGTCTAAACGACGAGTACTGCTCATGCTATTGCATTTGACTGTCAGCATTTCCTTTATAACGTTCTTGCCAGCATTTGGGTTATTGGCCAAACCATTTGGTTTATTCTTGCAGAATATGAAATGCCTGGTATTTCAGCATCATGTTAAATAATGGGTCTATAGACAGGCATATGTAAGTAAAGTATTGCACATTGAAATACTTTGAAAACTGACTAAAATGGGTAATATATGCCAGTGTCCCTGCATAATCATTGCTTATGGAAAACAATTTGGAGGGTGTGGCTGTGAATTTATCTGCTTATGTACTATTCTGTCTTGCTGCATGTGTTATGCTCTCTGTAGGAAGCTGTGTTTGCTGGAGTACGTAGCATGAAAAACGTAATGTGAATTTACCATTCTCAGAAAAGAACCAAACCAAACCAAAGTACATGCGTATTGTATTTCATGGCTGAGATTTTATACATGCCAAAGATGAGAAATTCAGTTATGATTCCCACAGCGACTGTAAATTGGCTATGACGCATACATTTGTCTTAACATATAACATAAATAATACAAATGTGCAAGGGAATCAAGTTGTGGTTATCATGGGAACCATAACTTTGATTTTCCTGGCTTTATATGTGAAAAATTCAACCATAGCATTGCATTAGCATAGATTTATTTTATTTAATTGTTTAGAACCAAGGTCTCCTAAAGCCAGGGCCCTTCATCTTATCTAGATATACGTAATGTTATAATACAATCCTGAATAAAAATCTCTAGTACTTGAAGGCTTGGTGGAACAATTGAGTTTATCCAGCTGTATGTAGCTATATGATTTTCCTGGGTTGTTTTTTTTTTTTTTTCTTTTTTCCAGAGGAACTTGGCATGCCTTACAACAACAGAGGCCAATCTTTTTGGCAGGTGTGCTACGCGCTATGTCTTGTGGCCTCCATGAATGCTACTGATTTTTCTGCCCCTGCACAATCTCCTGCTCTGCTTTTCTTCCATGCCCTCTCTGCCTTTGTGCTCTGTCCCATTCTGGACCTGATGAGTGCCACACACCCAGGCTACCTACCCTATGTGACTTGTGACGTGTACTGTAGGTTGGCTACCCAGGCTTTACAATATTTAGTTTTCAGAAAAGTGTTATAAAATAATGACTGCTTTAGGGTTTTATTTTAACCTAGCCAAAAGGTACTTCAGACTGGAAAACTATAGTAACCAAAATCAAAATGCAAAGTATGAACTCTCAAGGGTTTACTGCCATTTTATTTATTTATTTTATTACTAATGCTCCCAAATCCATTAAAGACTTCAGAAAATGCTTCCTGCTTTTTCAAAAAAATTGTGGGAAGAACAAAACTGGTATAAGTGCAACTATACTTTGAGGCGCTGTACTTCATTAATGGGGAAAGTGATTGCTATGTAAATATTGTGACGTGTTCTGGGACCCTTTGGTAATCATTGAAAAATGGGACTGGAAGGGACCTTAGGAGGTCATCTCTTAGGCAGGATCATCCTTGTGTAAACCATCCCAGCCAAGTGTTTCCCTAATGCTCTTTGAAAAACTCCAAGGATGGAGATTCCACAGCCTCTGGAAGTTGCTTGCTCCAGTCCTTAACAACTTCCTAATAAACAACCTAAATTTCACTCGGTGCTGTTTAAGACCATTACTTCTTAATCTGTGTCTTGTGGCTGTATAGGATAACCTATCATGATGCTCTTTATAACAAGCCTTTTTTTTTTTTTTTAATTTTATTTGAAGACCATTATCAAATGGTCACTCCAGACTAGACAGTCACAGTTCTGCCAACCTTGTCTGGTAAGTCATGCTTCCTAGACCTCTAATAATGTTAGCTGCTCTCAACTATACTCTTTCCAATTTGCCTGCCCTTCGTGACATAAGGTGGCCAAAACCGAACAAACTTTTGATTGGTTTGATAGGGTGCGACTGTTTTTTAGAATTCCTTAGCGAAGAAGCACACTTTGCTGTACTGTAATAAATTATTTTGTCTCTACACTTTTTAGTTAATTCGACTTTGACTTATAGATACTATTACAAATAGTCTGTAATGTTTAGAAGGAATCAATTTTGTTCATGCCTTAAAATAAAAATAACTGAAAGCAATGTAAGGTAAAGGCAAAGTGCAGTTCTGGGTCATGTGGAAGGGAGCTTTTGCCAACCAACAGTGTCTTGGATGTTGGCAGAAACGTAAAACTCAGGAGTTCATAGTAAGGGGTCTGGTGCACAGAACATGTTCTGTAGTACCTTGTGTTTATGATCATGGAACAACAACTGTAGAACATGAATATATTTAATGCATATGAGCTGAAATTTACCCAGTGATGGAGCTGGTGAATGTTGTAGGCAGTAGGAAAGTGTGAAGGTCTTGATATTATCAGAGGTGTGTCTGGAAGGAGGGGAGATACCTAGCGTAAAATTCTAGATGGCTTAAAATAGTAGCAGCAGAAAAGGTTAAAGTATTCCTGGTGGAAGGGAGAATGGATTTTGTCTGCCCAACAGTTACACAGTTGGTATAATACAAATATTGTGGAAGTTCTTACAGGCTAACAGGGTAGATCCATCAGAAAGCATAACAACCCTTAACTGGTCATTAAGCATCATTTATAGTCCTTGTTGAAGATGGCAACTTTTAGTTTTTGTGTGGAAAATAGCATAAACCTAGATTTTTTGCACTTTATAAAGGAATGGTAAATTAGATGCTGTAACTCTGCTCCCCTCCCCTAACCCCTGATGGATTCTAAAGGTGGGTGTTGGCAATTTAAGTAAAAAAAATGTCCAAGGGTGTAAACAAAGCTAGGGTATGGGTGCCTAATAGTGCTTCTGTCTGTGGTGGGAGATTTTGCATTCAGTAACTGCTGTATAAATCCTAATCTTTTGTGGTTAAGACACTAGATACATCAGGTTTCTTAAAGGGTGTTTGATATTGGAAGCTTTGTACAAGATAGATTGGAAATACAAAAAGATAATGTTATTAACATTTGCAATTCCAGTTGTAAGTAAATGGGAGGAATTTAAACTTTGTGTGGTCTTTCCTTAAAAGGGTGTGGGTGGGTATGCACCCATGCACATGTGTGTACATGTCAAGGATGTCAAACATGACCTGTGGCCAGATTTGGCCCACAGAAACGTTGCATCCAGCCTACCTGATGTGCACTGCCCATTGGCTCTGTGTGCTGATGTTGCAGCACAGAGCTGGGCATGTGTAGTTGCATAAATGCAACTGCAAGCCTCTAGGTCCATGTCACTGCCCAGCGATGTGGAGCTTTGGCTAGCTGGCCATGCCAGGGGTGTATAGCAGTATGGATCTGAGGGCATGTGGTTGCATGGAATAGTATTCATGTGGTGCAGAGCTGGGGGATACATCTGCGGAAAGCCAGGAGTAGGTGGTAGTGCAGAGCTGTGGCTGAACTTGGCTGTGTCACAGCATGCCCCCAGTTCTGTCCTGCTGTCTGGCCCGAGCTCCATTCTACCCCACTTCCCTGGCTTCTTGGACACATTCCTCTCTGTCTTGGTGCTGCAGAAATGTGGCTCCATGCTGCTACACGCTGTTGGATCCATGCTGCTGCCTGAATGCCACTCCAGGGATCCAGCCCAGGAGGAGCCCCTGTGGTTTGGATCTGGCCCAGGGCCTGGGGTGAATTTGACAACCCTGGTGTACATAATATGTAGGTGATTTGTACCTAAATGCATGTGTAGCAGTATTTCTGTAAATATTTTTAGTTGTGGTACATGGGCAATCTTGGTAGGGTAACGCAGCTAGTCTTTCCGAAGTGTAAAAACCCCCACACATTATACTGTACAGGTTAGATGCAAATTCATTCTTTCTAGTTGCAATTCTTCAGGGAGACTGGAGTTCTTCTCATTTAGCTAAAACCACAAATTGTTGGGAATGTCATGTGGAAAGTACGTGTGAACTATTCTGGATTTATTTTCCCTTCTCTCTTCCCCATCCTCCCTCTTCCAGATATAACTATTGATATGACTGTGACAGACAGGCAGATGTGATTGGGAGCGCTAGGTTAGTCACATTACTCATCACTAAACTCCCCTCTTCTAGGAATAAGAATTTGGTCAGTGGCTGGGTTTTAGTGCAGGGGAGAAGAAATGAGGGTTTGGGCTTTTTAAAAATAAATTCCTGGTGTCTGGAGCAACTTTTATATCTGAACTAAAAGCACATGAACCTGAGAATTTACCCTGGTTTTTCTTGCCTGTGCTTAGGCTGCTGTTTTCTTTTTCTGTTCTTGCAATTAATCGTAGGGTAAAGGGTGCTCCTTCTTTAGTATGTCTATAATACCAAAGCTTACTCTACTCTTAAAATGTGTCATCTTCTAATCTCACTGCTCTATCCATTTTTCTTTAGTGACTTCATCTGAAACATTCTGCCTGACCATTTAACTGGAGATCTGAGGTGAACTGTTTTTACGTGGTCAGCTTTTCAAGGAATGGCAGGGAAAAAAAGAAATGAAGTTATTAGAGTTGCAGTTTCTAATTAGTCCATTACAGTTAGCAGGTTTGGGCCTCAGCCTTCAATTTACCTCTTCCTGTCCCTAACAAATGGATTATGTCTAAGTTTGAAGAGTCAGAAATGCCTGAAAACATAACAAGGCACTTGCTTCATTGCCTGGTAAGATAAAAACTATCCAGGCCAAACATCAGTTTTATGAGCAAGCTGGGGAGACTGGAAAAATTGCTACGTACAGGGTGCAGTGTTAATCTGAAAACTTTTTCCAGTGGAGCAGCCATTAAATCCCTATACTTAAACCCTTTAGTATTAAAGAAATGTTCCAAAACTTGTACTGAAGAAAATGCGGAGGTAGCAGAAATGACTGCAAAATGTAGTACAGAAAAGTTACCATTTGGGACTGACATGTGCCCTTGATGCTTGCAGTTACTGCACCCAGAGTATAGGGGAAGGGATTGTGTGTAGTTCAGCAGACAGTAGTTCAGGTCAGTATGAAATTGAGGACCTCTGGACTGGAAGTGCCTATGAAAAACCATGTGTGTTTCATCTTCCAAATAGAAGGAAGAATTGTATACATTCTTACATCAAAATTGTGTGTGGAATCTACTGAGAGGGGGGGTGGGAACTGTTTTGTTGTTTTTTTTTCCTTAGCCTTTTAGCAGGTAAGTGTATTCATGTTTTATAAATCAAAATGCTTTAGAAAAGTATATTTAGACATGAGATTTTTACTGTTTTGTTGGTTCCTCCTCCATCTACACTTGCCTGTCTCTTGCAGCTTGACCTCTCTGTGCGCATGTTCCAATTTAATAGCTATCTCTAGATGACTACTCTTGGATTGGTTTCTACTTTTCCCATAGTATTGCATTAATTTAGTCTGTTTTGCAGGTGAGCTGATTTGATTTAAGGCAAAGGTGATAGGTCTGACCACATATCATGGTGTTAGCTCTAACAGAAGGTTTGTTAAATAAGTAGCTAGAACTCTTATTACTAGTGAAATCGGCTTTTCTTTTGTCTGGCTGCTGTTGTAGCAGGCTACATTTCTCTATTATTATTATTATTATTATTATTATTATTAAATATCTAACGTCGGGGCCCTGTTTACAAGGTGCTTTACAAACAGAGGTACATATAGTTCATGAACAAAGCAGCTTGGTACATAAGAAAAGGCAACTTAAAACAGGAAGCAATAGATTTGAAGGAAATTGTGTAAGAGAACAAAAATGAATATTTCCTAAATGTGTGTGTGCATGCTTGTGTGATTCCTAGCCTAATTACACTATAGGACATGTATGTTGTTGCCTATTACATGTAATCAGCAAGTGAACCAGAGTTACTATGAGATAATGTAAAATGATTCAGTCTAAACAAAAAAGACAAAATTGTAGTTCCAGAATTATTTTTCAAGCTTTACATCTTAATCTTATTTTTCTGGACCATATCTATGAAATCTAGTCAAAAGCTTCACTCCAGACAAGCATTTGAAAAGCTATAGCTACAATAAAAAGTTTAAAATATTCTTTAAAATAACTTCTTGCTACTCATGGGCATCTGAGATATGATGCCAAGGAAGTTGATCTAGATGTACATGATATTCAGACTGGCAGAACTGTTAAAGAACCAAAGTGGATTGAAGTACATAATTAGAGTTTATAGAAGTCCTTACATTAAAAATCTAGTCTAATATAAAACCTAAAGCACATGCTCCAGCCTAAAGTTACGAGTTGTTCACAGCCTAATTCTGTCACCTCATGTCACGTACATATTGTAGTCTTTTACTTCATGACAATATAATATGTTGTAGACAGACGTTTTCCCAAGCACCAGGAAGACCTGCGTTCAGGGAATGAGGCAATTATTCAGTATTTTTAAAAAATGAGGCATTCAGTGATTGGACCATTCTTTATTTATAGTACATCATGACACCCTTGTACCAAAAGTCAAATTGTTTGCTTCATGTTTTTCTTCCAAGGTGCTAACTGCTATAGTATCTGGCCACCTTTATAAATATGATTTTTCCTTTACAGTTCTGAGAGGAAAGTAACTGCATTGTTACTTAACAAATGAAAAAACTGAGGCAAAGGAGAAATGACTTGCCTTCAGACTAGGTATTTGAATCAGTGGCGGGTCTAGGTTTAGGAATTTCAGTCTTCTAGCTCTTGACCTGTGGTGGTTCTCCAGATATTCAGCCCTATGCCAGAAGATTTGAGTATTCACAACTTTCAAAGCTGAGCTGTACTCATGAGTGCTAAGTGCTCAGGATGATCAGCAGAGATACTGTTTTTTTCTGATTAAAAAAATGCAAATTCTCTGATTTAAAGACCACAAAAACCTTTATTACAATTTTTAAAAGCCCCTGTAGCCCTCCCTAGCCTTGCTGGTGTGCCTCCCTCATGCTTCCTCCAGCCCTGCTGGTGACCATCTGCCCCCGCAACAGCCCTCCATCCTACTTATGCCTCTTGCCCCCACCCACAGCCCCTGCTCCCAGCCCTGCCAGAGGGGGCCCTCTGCTGCCAGGGCTATGGGGCCAGGGACCTAAGTCTGCAGCTCTCTGCCCTCAACAGCAGGCAGCTGCAGCAGAAGCAGCATGAAGCCGGCTCACCCACTTTTGCTGCCTGCTCTGGTGGGGATAGAGCTGGCTCCTGGGGGGTCCCCAGCCCTCTGCAAGCCCCACTTATCCCTGGCTCCAGGAGGGAAGAATGAAGCTGAGCTGAGCCTGGAGCTGTGGCTGATTGAGAGCCTCAGGCCCTGACCTTCCCTTCCCTTCCCTTCCCCCTTTCTCTCCAGGCAGGGCTGGGGGTTTCCTGCCCTGTTTGCAAATAATTCTTGCAGGCTGGAGCTCAACCAGCCTGCAGAGTTCTTTGCAAAAGCAGGAAGTCTGCAGGTTTCTCTGCTAAAAGGAGAGGTCCACATTTTCTCTGTTTTTCTGTGGAAAACAGAAAACCCAGAACCCTGATGATCAGGAACAGGCAGAATTGAAAGCCATCTTTGAAAGTTTTCTAAGATTTCTAAGAAATCTGGGCAGAGTTGGCATGCCTGAGTGACATTCAGCTGGATACCAACAAGATAGTTCTTCTCTTACTGAAATCCATTTATTTGTGAGTCTTTTTACACCCTCTAATTTTTACAGGCAAGGTAAAGGTCCTACACACAGTAGTCTTATTTGCTACACCATGGTAGATTCATTCAATGAGTACTATCCATCAAGTGCACAGATAGAAGCAAGAATACTCTGGGTGAATACGTATTATCCATGCATGCAAAGAGGTTTAATTCACATTGCACATGGACTCATAATATCGTGTTTTTGAATGACTGACTGATTTTGCACCCTTATTAGTCTCTTACTACAAGTTTTACTATGTAGTCTGTTTGAATCAGGAGCTGATGTAGTCTAGAAATAATAAAATACACTATTTGTACAACTTAAATTCTTCCTTATGTGCATATTCTTAACAATAGAGTCTTCAATTTTCCTGGTTATAACTGTTTTTGCTAGACCTTGGGCTTATTCACTGTACAGGTTAAGTACTGCTTTGTGCTTTCTGCAACTTGCTCTGTTTATTTTGTAATTCTTACCTATTCTGGCATGTAGTTGAAGTGGGAATTACCTGATGGATTTTGTGACTTGCAAGGGCAGAGGGACAAGTTAAATACACAAGGTTTTCTTTCATACTTTTTTTTTTTTTTTTATGTTACACCTAGAACCTACATAGTGTGGTATCTCTGAAAACACTTGTAAGTTATTGGGGAGTTATGTTGGCTCTTGTATTCAGTACATTGTTAGGTGGATGATACCAAAAGATTCATAGTGGAGTCCAAAGCACTTCCAAAGCAAAGGGTAGCAGTCTCCACAGATAGAGCTTTACAGCCTAGTGACTTATAATAAGGGTAGTATGTAATTAGAAATTGTCCCTGTCTTTACTGAGTACTGATGAAAATTGTGGCTCAGAGGTTAATTAAATCATAATTAATATTGGTTCCTGTCAGTACAGGGTGGTAATGAAATCTTGTCATTTGATGACTTTGACTTCAAAAGGGGGTGCGAGTACATGAGAGAGGTATTCTAGTTTACAGTACATCTTATGTTTAGTTATCCCACAATCGGTACAAAATCTGATTATCATGTACTTATTCATAATGAGTATTGCAGTCTACAATGAAATTTGTCTAAGTTGTACCACATCTGACTATATAGTGAGTATATCTACCGGTTTGATTGCTAAATAGATGAATGGCCTAGAAGTGGAGGGTTCTTAAAGGAAGTTTTCTTTTTTTGTTGATCAGTTATTCATTTTTGGAAATGAGTCCTGTGGTCAGACTTGTAAAACTTCATCTTCTACCTTACCATTGAGGATGTTTTGTTGGGAATATTAGACTGTTATGTCTTGCATACACTTTTTTTCCTGTTAGGTGAAGAGTTCAGGAGAAAATCTTTGAAGTTTATTCATGTCCTTATTTACAAGCTGGATGGTATCTCCACTTCTAATTCTGTTCATTACTTCATTCCACATTTTCTCGTAGTGGTATCTCTCATCTGGAATGTTGCTTGGTAACTGGCAGTTGGGCAAATCCTGATAGAAAGGGTGACTTGTGAAACACTGGAATCTTGGCATCAGAAGTATTCCATTAGCAATGTAATGATTTTCTGAAGTTGGGTAGTAATGCTTGCTTCTACAACTAGTTACATAAACCTCCCAACCAAAAATTTCTTCTTCCGCATTTAACATTTTTAGGACTATTTTTCCTTCTTAAACTATGCTAATGTATTTGTCATGAACAGTTGAATGAACCATTACACATTGACTTCTTTTTTATAACAGGGTGTTGTGGTATTTGAATACATCTTTGAAAGACTTTAAGAACTTTTTTAAGGCACAGTTTTGGGGGTTGGTTGGTTTGTTTGTTTGTTTACTTTTACACTGACTTTGTGTACTTTCTGGGTAACTAGGATTACACAGCTCCATTTAGCCAAGTCCCCAGTGAGCCTGCCATTCCAAATTCTCCAAGCATCCAAACTGATGGTTAGGGTAGGAACTAAGAGCAGTGTACAGAATAGCCTACCATTGAGGACAGAATAGTTTAGGGCTTGGGTTAGGTTCTTATTTTAAAATGATTTAACGTGTAAAAAAATTCACTTTTTTTTCTGAAGAAATGTCTCTGAGGATGGGAAGCTGAGTGAGATCCATTATTTATTTATTTTTTTTCCGCATTCATTCATCTTTAGAGTGGCACCAGCTGGTGGAGATGGAGCCTAGCCGCAGGCTTCCATGCTGTCCCACCCACATCAGAGCTTCTGGCCATGTGTATATCCTCCCTACTTTGTGGTTCCCAGCAGCCCTGATGGCAGGGCAGGGTGGGACAGCAAGGAGGCCCACGGCCAGGCTCCATCTCCACAGGCAGGGGCTGCAGAAGCTGAGCTTTTGTGGGCTGCTGTGGCTGCTGGGCAGAAGTAGCACTGCCCCCCACCATGAGGCAGCTGGAGCTGCCAGGGCCTGAGCGTGGCTCTCCCAGGGTTTACCACATGGTGCTGGGCACCCATTGCCACCCTCCACCTCCCCCATGGCACCTGGGAGATGTAGTCTAGCCCTGCAGGCTCTGGAGGCTGGACTGCATCTGTCAGGTGCCATAAACATTGGATGGAAGCAGCCTTGGCTGCCCAGTACTGTGCAGCACGTCCTGAGTGAGCCATACTCAGGCCTCCACCTCTGTTGGTGGGAGGCGCAGGCAACAGCTACCGCTCTGGCCTGTGCTGGTGTTGCATGATGTTGGGTGGCTGGGTGGGGATGCTTCTGCCCAGTGTCACCAGCAATGCATGACAGATGGAGTCTTTCGCTGCAGGTCCTGCTCCATCTCGCAAGCTGACACCCAGCATCCCCCACAGTTCCAGCAGAGGTTGGAGTTGCTGCTTGCCAAGAAAGGCAGGGGTCTTAAGTGCAGGCGGTCCATGCCCTTCCATATGGTGCTGCCATCCACCCATGGGCCAGATAAAATCAATTGGCAAGCTGGACCCGGCCTGTGGGCCATATTTTGCCCACCTCAGCACTAAGTAAACAAACTATCATGTAGTTACAGTGCTGAAATGAAGGGCTGACAGAAAAGAGAACTGATAGGCAACTGAGATTTGTTTCTTATTGGTTGTAGGCTGTGTTGCTACTGGATGAGAATTGAGCATGTATTTTAGAATGGATTTAATCTGAAAGCTTTTGTTGCCTTAATTGTAGGACATGCAGCTTTTATGCTAGAGTCTTACAGAGATGATAATGCAGGAAAAGAATTCTTCCTAATCTGAATATCATTGAAATCTGAAAATTCCTCTGTGGGTGCATGTGGGCATGTGTGTATAAATGGTTTACTAGTAGCAGGATTTAAACATATATATTTTAGGATTACAATTTGTTTGAAAAAGTGGAATAAACTAAACAATTTTTTTGTGAAGACATCATTTACATGTCGGTTGTGGTGTTATAACGTAAGGTTCATGGTAGATACTTCATTTATTTTAAACAATTTTACAATTTCCATTTTTCTGGGGTTGGGAGGGTTGGTCCTTGTGTGTGTTAATTTTTTCATTCATAAGATGAGATTGAAATATTGCATCTTGGGACTGACACATCTGTTGTTTAGGATTTTCTTTCTCTCCCTGTCTCTCTCTTTTTTAAAACTGGTATAGATATGTTGATAAAAAGGTGCCTTTTAATTGTGCTCACATGAATAGGAGTTTGCCTCATTATAAGCTGGAATAGCTGAAGTGGCAAAACTGCCTAATATAGACAAGTCCATAGAAATCCCACGCTCTCCTCAACCTCTGGAAATTCTTCAGAAGGAGAATCTCCCAGAGGGCCACATCTGTTCAATGGCATAAGCAGCAGTAGTGTGAAACCGATGTGAATTGGTTTTACTCTGCCTTTACTAGTATATACTTTTACAGTGGTATGTGTAGGATCAGCACAGAGGAATACAAAGAGGGAGCTTTGCAGTACAAAGGCTGCCTGTTTGGCCAGCCGAAGACCACTGTGGATGTACTAAAGGGGACTCTTATTACCATGGAAACTTTCAGACAGGAAGGAATTTGTCCTACCATATCTACAAAATAGGCTGGTAATGGCCAGCTCAAGAAATAAAGCAGCTTCAGGGAAGTAAGATATATTTAAAAGTAGCTCTTTCCACAGACAGCCTCAAAACTGAACATTTGAAAAATCTTACTTTTATGTAAAGGTGTCAATTATATGAATACAGGGAGTGAGGAAAGGGTGTTGTTCTCAACTTCAGACAAGTATGTGATCAAGGAGGCTCAAGCCAAAGAAGTTTCCTTACTTTTTTTTTTTTTTTTTAACTTGAGCTCACAATAGTCTCTCCTTTATTTTTCGCCCTCTCTTCTTCTCTTCCTCCCTCTCCTTATCTTATGCTAACTCTTCCTGGTATACTTTTTTCATCAAGGGCTTTAAGAACGGAGTAAGCAGAGGAAGCAAGGACATGGTCTTCCTTTGCTTGTTAAGACAAACCATAATATACTTTTACTGAAATCCGAAAAAGGAAATGCAAAAATATTCTTACCTGAAGTTGTCTTTAGCATTATGCCATCACGTAGAGTTCAGTATTTTTAATTCTGTTAGATGGTGAAAATATCCAGAATTTCAACATTTTTGGTAGGAAGACCAATATTTTAGTACTGATTCAATTAAGAAATGTAAATCTGTTATGTATAAAACTTCCCTCATAAACAGATAAATATTGCTCAGTGTATAAGTTACCAAGTTAAAGTTTGTTAACTTGTCCTCAGAATATCTTTTGTTGGGACTGGAGTCAAGTAGCAGAATGAGTAGCATTATTTAGGGCTGGGACATAGTATACTGGCAGATTAAATAATGAGTACAGGTCACAGAACTTACTTTTATGATGTGAATGTTGAAATCACAGCTGCTGCAGTCTATTTCCAAACTTTATTATTTGTAGGTGGCAGGGCAGTTGAACAACAACTTTGTTTGTTTATGACAGTCAACATTTTCTGAAAGTTCACTTCATCTAAGTGAACTTGACGTGCTTGTTAAGACTGGTGTTTTACTTGTGATTCAGCTGCAGTTTCTGCTCCTTCATTCACCTGAGGCTATTTTAGAAGAAATATTTCACTGAATTGAGTTTTCTAATGTACTTCTGATGCATGAACCTATCTATTCCTTTGTTGTACTTAACTCTCAGGGGTTTTTACTTTGGTCAGTGCTTGTGTGTCTTCCTGCTTCTACCCAGTTCCTTTCTCTAGTTCTGGTACCGCTTCCCAGACTGCTCCAAAATGAAGTGCTTCCTAATCTCAAACAGCTGTCTTATTCCAACTAGGATGAAGCCCTATGTTGTGAAGCCCATTTGTGTCCCTTTTATAGTGGTTAAACTTGAACTGACGCTCCAAACATTAGGGATAGTCACCACATAACATGAAAGTATGTTTTACTTTATGTCCTATGTATGTATCCTATTGCTGGCACTGAACTTTCTGCTGTGGAATATTTGTATTGTGAGTGAATTATTTTGTCTTATTTTGCCTTTGCTTGACTGTAGTTTTTTGGGTTGTTTTTTTAATACCTCTTCTCTTCCCAATTTTCCTTTGTAAAAGACTTTTCTTTCACTCTTCAAGAATTCTTGATTTCTTTCTTCTTTCTCTTCGGGTTGCTTTACCATACCTATATTTTCTCTATTTCATTGTTACTGTGGTCTCTGCTATACTGCAGTCTAAACTTCGTTCAGTCTTTTATCTCCATTCCCCCATTCACTTTTTTCTTACTTGACTCCCCATTATACTTAGTGTTGTCTTTACTTTCCATTTTATATCAGTACCTTTCTGATTTTATACTTCCCTATTTTTTTTTATCACTAAGGAAGGAGGAATAGCAATAGTTGCTTCTGCTACCCCCTCCAATCCTCTCAAACTCTTGTAGAGCTCTGCCTAGGCCTGCCATTCTATCTCTTTTTTTTTCTCCAGCCCAAAGTTTCCTTTCATGGAGTGGAGTTCTGTTTCTCCCACCACATCCTAGTCTACTGAAAGGAGGGTTTGGGAGACCTTAAATTATTCAGCCCATGCCTCTTGTTTCCTTATCCTGCCTGGCATGTCCTCCATTGAGCGTACAGTAGAGTGGCTGTGTGTAGGAAATGTCTCTTCTTTCCCCCCACTCTTCCGAAGCTGCAGAGAAGGGAGAAGCCTGTAATGTTTTCTTTACCCATAAAACCTTGTGTTTTCCTTCTCAACTGCTCTTGGTGTTGCAGAATCCTCCGGTAGGACTGATGCCTTACCCTGGTCTCTAGAGAGAATTTTTAAGGACTGGATAGTACTTTGATCATTGAACCTTGCAAAATTTTCAGAAAAAAATGAACATTGATTCCCTTTACAACCTCAAAGCCTTGACTTAGCGGGGAGGATACAATAAAAATTATTCTCAAGGAATTCTGTGGATGTCTGCTGTTAACTTCTCTATAGCTTGCAGATTTGTTTGCAGGTATATTAAAATGTCTTCTTACAGTTTGTTTTTGAGATTTTTATCATGCACCATAGAGACCCAAATAATATAGTAAAACCTCCAGATATGTATCACGCTTAGTTCCTTGGTGATGTTGGACCGACGTGACAGTGTTAACTGATTTAAGAATCTATTTTGTGTGCTTGCAAGAGCAAAGATAGGCAATAACAACAGAAGAGGCTGAATCTTTGTTTTTGCAAGGAACAGTACAACTGACAAGAGGCAGTACACAGCTGTGACAGGCACTGGTGTGTTGCTCACAAGCTGTAGAGCTTGATTCTGATTAGACATCTCTATGGCAGCTTGAGGATCCTACTTCTGTCCCTGTTGCTTCATACCGCTGCCATGCTGTGAGGCCTGTAGTTAGCTGTAGAGCTCTCTCTCCTTTGGATCACTCTGGCTGTTGACTAGCCAAGTAATTGTAGTCAAGGAGGAAAATGGCCACTTCCTGGATTTATACAGATCTGCATTTTGGCAATGTGTTCTTTATCTGGCACTTGTGCAGTTTCATAATTGTATTATATGCTAGTCCTACTTGGAATATTAATACAGTACTCTTCATCATTATGCCCCAGCTACCAACCTTATACAACTTATTTTATGAGAGTGCCAATTTAAAGATCAGATTTATCTGAAAACTCAGTATCAACATTAGTTAAAATTAATACCACAATTGCTAGAACTAAAATTATTAAAAAAAAAAAAATCTGCTTTTCAATGGCTTGTTTGTTTATTTATATTTTTTATTTCATGTTCAGTTTCACTGTATTGGCTTCCCCCATACTTCAGTTTTTCCATGTTTGGGGAAAAACTCTTGCAAATGAGAAGAATGGAAAAATCTTTGCAGATTAAATATTTTATAAAGATAGAATTCTGAAACTGAATTTCTAAAAATTTTAATCTTTCTAAAAGTTATTAATGTCCAATTTTTTGTTTAATTGCAACCTGGATAGTATTTTCTGCTTTCCAAAGATGACTTGTTTTTAAAGTGTGGTGCTTCTACAAAAATAACTAAAAATGCAGGTCTAATATTTTCTCTTCCTGTACAATCCCATGTAAAACTTGATCATTTATAAACAAAATATGTTTTGCCTAACAGTTGGCACTGCACACGTGCCTGGAATCTGCAGGTCCAAGCCATTTTCTTGCCAGCCTTTGGCCATAACTAGTAATGGACTTCTAATTCTGCCAATTTTAGACTTTTTTTTTTTTTAATGGAATTGTTCAGGTGTGACTTTCTTCCATTGAGTTGCACAGGTATAAGTGAGGGTAGAATTTGGTCCTACCTTTTAGAAGTTTGTTAATGATTTTGTTGATGCATCAAACCAAAAAAGAATCTAGATCTCTAAAATTACTTTGGTCCTGTAGTAGTAGCAAGTGTGAAAACATAAGAAATTGGCACTATAATAATCTAATTGACTACACACACAATAGAGCAATAAGGTACGATTTTTATTCTACATTTCCAACTGGAACCATACTTGAATTGGTTCCATTCATTTGAGCTCTGCAAAACTGTCATTATCTATCTATGTTTAGCCCATTGAATTGTCTGTCATTGGTGTGGTCACTTGTCAGTCAGGTTGATATAGGAAATATGCTCCTTTCTGTTTCCTTACTGTAACTGTTCACTCTTAAAGGGTCAGTTGCAACATTTCCTGTGCTTTAAGCCAGGGCTACCAGCAGACATCCTATAGCCCGCAGGTCGCATGCAACTCACTGAGGGGTCAACCTGTGGCAGGAAGGTTCCCGGTCTAGGCACTGCTTCTCCCATTCCTCTCCTGCTGCTGTTGCTGCAGTCTCCTGTAAACTTCCCCTATCTTGTCCAGTTTTTCTTGCCTCCCTTCTCTACCTCTTCCCCCTCACATACATCTTGATGGAATGAGACGGGAATTAAGGGTTAAGAAAGGCTTCAACCAGGTGGCTTGTTGGCATGGTGCAGTAGAGGGGGAGTCCATGTGGTATGGCATTCAGGGTGCGGGAGTAATGGCAGGGTGCAACGGGCAGTCATTCCTTGTGTGGTGTGGTGGTGAGGGGTTTTGCCCACAGCATGATGCACTGTGACATATGGCCTGTGTGGCTGCAGGCCCTTCAGAAGTTGGACAGCCCTACTTTAAGTAAATCCATTTGAGTATTATAAAATGTATTTTATTTTTAAATATGTCCATATCCTCTGATATTTTTTGGGGGGTGAGGGGTATCTCCCATTTTTTAAACTGATTTTAAATAAAGGGTTAATGTTTATTTCCAAGACCTATATGCTTTTCTTAACATGGTGACAAATGCAAGCCATGGCAGTCTCTGTGTTTTTAAGCCATGATATTTATTGTGTTTCACCTGGGGGAGGGGAGAAAGGGGGCTGGTTTTATTCAGTTTTACTTATGACTGTTGTTTTGTTTCATAGTACGATTATGGGGGACAGGTGATAGATAATTGATTAAATATGGACATTATTTTGCAAAATGACTAGTGGGTTTAGAGCCTTGACTTGAGGTCCCTCAAAGGTGCCTGGCTTTCAGAAACCTCTGAACATCTGGCCTTTAGAAAATGAGTGTTTGGAATTTGATATGTTTACACTGGTATAAACAAGGCGTGGACACGTGGCATACAGTCCTATATTGCAGTGATGTGACTGAATCTATTTTGGAACTACCCTGAAAAAAACACTAGGAAAATTGGGGGTGGGGGGAAATGGTGCATGTGTGATTTGTCTGGAGCTTTCCCAGGGTAGCTATGTATACAAGCTATTACCTGCTCTTCCAGCACTTTGGTGGTACTTTCTGCAAGTAGCTATACTAGAAGAGTTGGCTGGTGCCCCGATTCCCAGCATAATTTATCTTGGCATTCAGAATCAATGTAAACTATGCTGGTATAAATGGTTGTGTCCTTGGGTTCATAGAATATGTCAGGTTGAGGCACTCAAAATCACTAGCTGCCTTGGAAAATATGAGCCTCTATGCTCAGGTCAATCTGATAGCTATAACTCTACTGTTATAACTTAACAAGGATGTGCTTGTTGTTCTTTGGAGCAGATCTTAGGGAATGGAAAGTACTTTAGAATTCTGTGTAGTTATTTTGTTTGTGTATTGAAGAACAGTTTGACTTTTCCCTATTCAGTTGTAAAGTCAGTTGAGGTGAATCATATTTTTATGCATAGTTGGGCTTCTGGTGACTTGAAAAATCAGAGCCAAAGTAACTTTTTCCTGGATTATATGGGACACATGCTCCCAAGTTTTACTGGGATAGTCCAGCAATACAAAGCTCTGAGGACTGGCCAGTTGCATGACAGTTACTGTTACTTTCTCGAAGAACACTGAGATTTCCTATGGGATCCTGCTTCAGTTCAGTTATATTTTAATGATTAATACTTTTAATACTGGAGCAATGCTAATGTTCAGTAGGAGGAAAATCTTGGAGATCCAGAATCTCTGTCACAAGGAGATGTCAGTATCACCTGTTGCAAGTGGATTAAGCTTCAGTTGAGGATGAGACGCACAAATGAAATAAGCTTGTGTTTCATAATAGTTAGTAGTTGTATGGCTCACCATCTGTTTAGCCATAATCAGCTACTGGGGTTTGAGAGGTAGGAAAGACAGTATGTCAAGAGAGTAAGCAGGGAGGAGGGGAAGCTGACTGAGTGATGGAAAGCTGGTAACATTTGGCGAGTGAAAGTGGTAGTTGACATTTTAATAAAGTAGCCAGGTATAATAAGATTAGGACATAAAAATATTTTAAAGATAAAAATCAAGGAGTTTGTGTTTCATTTGGTAGAGTTAGAAAATTAATCCAAAGACACAAGAGGGAGTAATCCAGAAGGATGACTGGAGTATTACTGGGAAAAATTGTGGGTGAGATGCTAAAGAACTCTGGCAGTACTTGAGACTGGACTTGCTCTTGGCTGCAGTGGAATCTGTTTTTACTGTGGAAAAATGAAATGGCTATTACCATTTTTTTCCCTGTAGAACTGCAAAAATAAGTTCAGTGAATAGTTTGAAGTCCCTGTCTCATTTTGGGACAGTTGTCTGTTTTTTTTTATACCCCTATCTACTAATTCAGACTGTTTGGATGCTTCTAACAAAATTCAAAGGCAGCAGTACCCAACAGATGTCATGGGAGAAAACCCTCTGTGCATCTTTTCTGTCTTGTGATGCAACAGACATCTACTACTTGCTTTCTTCTAGCTTATTTAAGGAAAGTCTTTGCTAAACGTTTGTTTGTTTGTTTGTCTGCAACTTCAGAAAAAATTCCAGGAATACTGCAGTCTACTTTAGGCCTCTGTTGTAAGATCTGTTTGTCTTAGTTGCGACTTTGCTGCTTCATCAGGTGTCTGGTGTGTTAAAGTTAAACAGATAAGTCCTCTCCCCCCCATGGGTAATAAGGAAAAAATATTACACACACTTATTTATAAATGAAAAGTTCTTTATATTGCATCTTACAATATAGCCTAAGCATGTTGATAATCTTGGTACAATATGCCTATATCCTATGAAGAGCTGGCACTCCTGCTTTTATAGGTGCTAAATTGCATTAAGATAGCATATCTTACCCATATTACATTTCCAAATGTACAGTTTTATTATTATGGTAATAGAATGTGGTTCACAGATGTGCTACTGAGATATGAGCTATGCCGTCAAAGAGTTTGAGAATTCCTGTCATGTGGGACAGATCCTTGCATACATACCTTCAACCAACATTGACATTCCTTGCAAATTTGGAGATCCATAAAGATAAGAACGCTAGATTTTGTAAAGGTGTGTGTCATCCATGCACCCCCCCCCCAATCTTCTGAAAACAGGTTATTTTCTACACAAGAGAAAAGAATATTTATAATAGGTTACTGTGAACCAAACAAATCTTTGAGAACTATCAGAAGTACATAAAATGTGTCCAGACAAGGTTCCTTGGGTGAATTTGATATTTTTTTATTAGACCAACCCAAAAAGTTGGAGAAAAGTTATTAAGCAAGCTTTAGGGTTTAAAAACCCTTTGTTAGGCTACGGAAGTTTTAGCAGTTGGTGTGTGCTCTTCTTGGGTGGAATGAAAAAATGTGTCCAGTGATTTCTGTTTCACGAAAGACCTCCTCCATGCTTTTTTATTTTTTTACACAATTTCTCCTTTTTTGTAAAGAGAGCTTTTTTTTTTTTTTTTTTTTTATTTGTCTCCTTTTTGGAATCATTAACCACGTAAGCACCGTCTCCTCAACACTGAACAATCATGAAAATCTGACTGAATTAGATAAAAGATGCATCTTTGATCTCACTCCTGTGAAATGCGTGTGAAGTAGGGTTGACAAGGATAGAAGCCTATGCCTCTTCTTTGCCTTTTGGGAGATTGTTTAATTTGGTGAGGATCCAAAACAGGTTAGGTGATGTATTGAAGCCCTCCTAGCATACATTGTTACATCAGCAACAATGGAATCTTATTGAACCTTGGATAAGAGATCTCCTTCATGCCTTTGCCCTGTCTTAATTATTGTTTGCCCAAAAAAAGAATGGAGCCACTTCAGTGAGTTGGTCTAACCCTGTTAGGATCTGAAAGCATATTCTTACCTCACAGCCAGCCAAGAACGTTTGAAGGCAGCTTGGACATACTCACTTTGACACTTTATAAGGATATTGATCTAGTACTAGATGGATGCAGATAATTAGCCAGTTAAGTCTCAATACTATAAGAAGGCCTGAAATAAAAGTAGAGAACTCTAGCTAGGGCTGGAGCTGCCTTACTAAAACCTTTATGATCTTCTGCATCTAGATCAGATTTTTTGCCTCCACAGAAGTTGCTTCAGAGCATATATTCATCCTTAAGGCTGACAGGACTTCATCTCATAAATGGAGGGAAAGAGATTTATTAAAATGTGCCGCTATCTGAATTAATATCATATTAAGACTTTGCAAATACTTTGTTCTAATGGCTCCTGTCTACTTCTGATAATTCTAGGTCAAACATAATCCTAAAACACCACCAAGACTAGAATTTTGTAGCTGGTTAAAGTGACTTAGAAGTTCCTCAACCCGTGCAGATTGATAGTATATCTGTTGGCTCTGACGCATAGACTGTGGCTGGTGAAAGATTGAGGACAAAGCAGTAATGGCCACCCAGGTTGACTACTGGCCAGAATGATAAATAAGATGCTTTGTTGTATAATAAGAATTGGTTTTCCACACAGTCATTCTGACATTCCGTGCAAAACGTGATACTGGCAGCATGATATTTATCCATATGCATTTTTTCCCAGAGGTATTTTGGCAACAATAAGTGTATAAAGGGGTTGTGGGGGGGAGCCATGAGATCACTGGAACAGCTAAGCATTTATGCTAAGACTGAAAAGGTGGGAGGTTTCCTTATGTAAACAGAAGTGCAAAGATAGTGAATTCTTAAACTGACTGGCAAAGGTAACATAACTATACTACTTACTACTATGATATCAATTGGAAGTGGCTTCTTGTATCTGATGTGGTGATGTCTTAACAGCAACCTAAAGTATCAGTTGACTCAGTAAGACTGTCCTGGAGCAACTGCTATGTTAAGAGAAAAGGAATCTACAAATTAAATAATGCTTGAACTGAAAGTGGGACTGACTCCATTACCATCTAAATCCAAAGCACACAAAATCCTTTCCCAGACAGGTGGATGTCTTGGGAGCAATGCTGTGCGGCATATCAGTCTGCCTCATGGCCACAGGCTGGGAGTTTTGGTATGGGTCCTTGCCTATTGGTAGCTGTTGGAGTCTGGGACTGGGTGAGAGGGAGTGTGCCACTCGGGTCTGTGGGTTCCTGTGGGCTGGAGCACTGCCTGGGTATGGTGCATCTGTCTTGGCAGGCAGGAGCCTCTGTAGGTGCTATGAGGGGAGGGGGAGGGCACACCATTCAGCTCACCCCTCTGGCACCACCATCACTGTGCTCACTCCTATTTAAGCCCTGCCAGTTCTACCACGCAACTTTGCCCAGCTCTGTTCCCCCAGGTAACAGCTAGTTACCTCCATGCTGCAGTCTGGATCTCTACCATCTCCTGGGCAGCCCCTACCACAGCCCTTTACCCAACAGCAGGCAGCACCAAGCAAGAGGTAAACAGTAAATGTTAACTAGTATAAATATAATTACCATTTAACCTTTTACATCCCTAGTCATTCCTCTTTGAAACTGTCATTTCTTATTTCCCGCCTGTATCCCATGATTCATATTTAAATGTAGAGAGAGGTTGATACTTTGGAAATATTTAAGTTGCACAGATCTCAAGATTTTTGGACATGTTATAATGAGAAGTTTCCTGGGGTGACCATCTTAGATGATCAGATAAAATCATGGCAAGCATATAAGAAGGCCTGTATAAGATATGTTGTTTTATTATGAATAAATCTCTAAACCTTTAAATAAAAGAGCATGGAAGCTTCTTTTTTATTATGGCAGTAAGTGGTTTTTCATTAGACACTTGGTTAACCACTGTATCTTCAGGTTTTTAAGACTATTTAATTTATTAAAAATAAACTTTTGCTTTAGTTTACTACTTCTAGCTAGCTGTTGTGAAACATGTACTACTTTGGGACAGTGAGCTTTGCAAACATCAGCAGAATTAACAGTTCTACCTGTAGGACTAGCTTATATTTCCTTATGCAGCCTCAGTGTCACTCAAAACCTAAACCGTCTGTCACTAATTCCAGTGGGGTGTTTCCTCAACTGAGGGACAGAAAAGCTGCTTCCTTTTTTTTTTTTTTTTTTTTCAATCTGCATGCTATTCAGCCAGCTCAGAGTGGTTGTAAAGCAAGCTGCTTGTTTCTCTGTTGGCATGATGAAAAAGTCCTGAGGTAATAAATCAAAGATCCTTCCCAAAATAGTGGCCCAAAGGCTAGCATGGTTAATGCAGACCAGCTTCCATATCCACATTTGGGTGTGATGGGTCTGACATCACATTCAGCTGCCTTTGATTCTTGGTTTTGAATGACCCACACTTACAAATGTTGCCAGAGTAGGGTTCAAACCTACATCTGTGGAGCTGTTACAAGTTGCTTCAACTGTTGCAGCTATTCTGCCACCACATTGCATCTTGATGTAATAAGAACATGACGATGGCACTTGTGGACCTCTCTTACAGTAAGCTGCGTTTCAAAAGACTCTAATCTTTCTGCTCAGAGTAAAAAGGTGCTGTGTTCTAAGCAGGTTTGGTTTCACTTGCATACAGTAAAATACTTTAGGAGGTCTGACACTAATAATGAATTAGAAAAACTAAAGATCTGTGTGGCTCTGAAACTTGCAGTGGTTTAGCTTTCTATTCTGCTTGTGAAACCTAGAAGCAAATTGTAGCTGCTTGAGTTTATGCTTCTGCGGCCTCTTGAACTTTGACAGCAGTACCTTCAGCCTAAGGGTGTATGTCTATGTTGTGGTGTATAGACAAGCAAGCTAACTAGTTTAGGTTTTGGTAGCAGTCTAGCTTGTTAGAGCACAGAAGCTCAGCAAGAGCTAACTTATCCTCCATTCTTGACAGGTTTTTAGTTCATGCTGATGAAGATAAGTAGTTTCCCAATGATTACATACATTTGTGAATGCCTCTGGATATCGGGTATCCATGCTACCTCCAGGTTTTTCAGAGTTACTTTTTTTGAAAGAATAGTGAGGTTTACCATCAAAGGTTTATTATATCTTCACTTCCCCTACTGGAAAAGATGCTTTCTTTTCTATTTTTTTTTTTTAACATGCCATGCACTATGGAGTCCATTTGGAAGTTAATACTATATTTATTTGGGAGCCCCAACTCCTGTTCCACCAACTTTTTTGTGGACTAGAATAGACTATGAATGCTTTGACTGTTTTATGGGTATAGGTTTTAGAATACTCCAGCACCAGCATCTCGTTTTTAGACATGATGATCAGTATCCAAAATAATAAAGGACAGACCACATTATACAAGAAACCCACAGACCAGCATACATATCTTCACAGAACCAGCAATCACCTTAAACACACTAAAAAGCTGTAATATACATCCAGGCTCTCAGATACCACTGCATGTGTACTGAACAGAACAACCAGGATTGCCACCTCGCCAGTCTTAAAAAGGCTTTCATCCAACAGGGACACTCCTCCAGAGAGGTAGATTGCACATTTGAAAGAGCCGCTTGGATACCACGTGAAGAACTGCTGCCGTACAGAAGAAACCCCCCCCACAAATCGCACAGTGCTGGTTATGACATATCACCCCTCCCTCAAACCTGTATGAAAAATCCTCAAACAACTGCAACCCATACTAGAAAGAGACCCTTTTCTTAAAAAGATCTTCCCAGATTCACCCACCCTAGCCTTCAAACAAGTACCGAACCTCACTAACCTCATCACCAGAAGCAAACTTCTTCTAGCCCAGAATGCACCAAAAGGATCCAGACCGTGCCATGACAAGAAATGCAAAACCTGCCAACACATCTTCCCCCCCCCCCTATTACTACACCCCACAACAGAGCCATCAGCATGCCAGGATCTTACAGCTGCACCTCCAGAAATGTAATATACCTCATTCAATGCACCAAATGCCCTGATGGAAGATATGTAGGAGAGACCAAACAACAACTGCGCACCAGAATGAACGCACACCGGAAATCTTTCAAAGACAAATACCCAATTACCGGTGGGGGCATATTTCTCACAGGAGGGCCACTCTCTTTCCAACTTCTCAGTCCTGATCCTCGAGGGAAACTTACACAACACTTCCCAGAGACGAGCCTACGAGCTCCATTTCATCAACCTCCTGGATACTACAGATCATGGACTAAACATAGACATTGGATTTTTGACACATTATAATCTGCCTGGCAACTGACTCCCCAGCCCCTGGCTTCTTTACTTTTCATTCCATCCAGGAAGAGCACACACCGACTGCTGCAGCTTCCTTAACCTGACAAAGAGTTTTTGAACCCAAAAGCATGCTTAATAACTATTCTCCAATTATTTGGGTTGGTCTAATAAAAGATATCAAATTCACCAAAGGAATCTTGTCTGTCTTGGCTGTCTTATGGAACATTAAACATTCAGACTAGTTCTTTAACTAAGAAAGGGGGACACCAAAATGAACTCTGACCAGAATCTGTCTAACAAAAAGATGTGTTCTTCAGGCAGTTTGTTTTTATTTCTGATTTATGAATTATGGAAGGCTGTCTGCTGTGGCTAGCTAAGCCTGTCTTTTTTGCATACAAATCTAATGCTCGATCCTCACCTGATCTGTATCCAACTGCTTATCAACATAGTGATCCCAGAATAAGGGAGATCTGAAGTGAATTTGCAGGTAAAGTTCTGTTTAGTTATGGATGCTGCAAAAGCTTTAGACTAGAAACTGGGAAAAGTTGGAGCCACTTGCCTTACCAGCGGTGGTATCTCTTGTAGACAGTTCAAGCAGTTAATTCATCAGTGCAGATTAGTAATTTTAGTCGTGGATTTTGAAATATCAGGTATATGTTCAGAAATTATAGTGAGATTTGGTTGTGTAGCAAAACTTTTGTGTTTTCTATATAACCACATACTACTGTTGAGATCTAACAGTCTGTGATAAACCTTCTTGTTTAATCTTTGTTTATAACTATGGCATTTGCATAGTAATATAATGCTTACAAAACTGAAGTAACTCAGATCAGTGGTGCTCAGCCTTCTTGTCCTGTGAGCTAGATGAATGGTATGGAGGGAGTGCACAGGTACAACACCACAAGCTGCATCCAGCCATACGCTGGAGAGGGAGCACCAGAGTTACCAATCCAAGAAAGTTAGTTATTTTACTGACACCCAATTTTTTTACTGATGTTTTTTACATTATGTAAATGTAACTTTTCTGCCAGGCCCTGGACAGTTGTAACAAGAATTGGGTTCAAATTTTGGGGTTTAAAAAGACATGTGACCATGCCTACTTTGAAGGCAAGCAGCTGTTACAGTGGCAGCACATGGCTGGTTGAGGGAAGGTGCTATGAAGGCTCCTATGGGCCACAACATCCTGACAGAGAGCTCCCACTGAAACTTAAATGCAAGTTGGCACTGCTTTGCTCTATTTGCTCATCAGTACTTGCATCTAGCCTTATTCTAATGGTGGGTTTTAAATCAACCTCACAGCTTCTTAGGAGTCTTTTTGTTTGTTTTTTGTTTTTAATAGCTCTTAAAAAAAAAAAAGCAAGAGAGACTTTTAAAGAGAAGTGATTTTAGTCTTTTTTTTCTGGCCTGTCCATAATTTTTTGGACAGTTGGTAACCTTGATGAACACACATGGTTATGTCATCTGGCTTGTGTGGCTCCCTGTGTGTCTGGAAATTTCTTCAAAGGTGGCAAGAGTAAATCAATTGAATCCTGCCACCACTCCTGTGCTGCCAAATCTTCTGACCCCTGGGAGCCCTGCAGGCTGGAAAACATTGTCTTGTTAGCTGGATCTGGCCTATGGGCTACAGGTTGAGTACCACTGCTCTAAACTGAATAGTTGAGGGAAGAGCAGGTCCACCATGTTTTGGGCTTTTTGCTATATGTAACACAACATCACATTAATAATCTTGTAATAGATTGGTCCCCAATGTCTGTCAAACTCGTGATTTGGACTGTGCCCTAGAATGTGATAGTTGTATTAACTTAAAAAAATCTTTACACAGTAGTCTTAACTTTTTATTTGGTGAAGTAGTTTAATATTTAAAATGGGCTGGGGTCTGGATTAAAGATTTAACCACGGTTTTTTTATTAATGTAGCATGTAAATCTTACTGAAGTTGCAAGGCAAGTGTTAAATTTATTGATGCCAATAATTTGTCTAGCACCAAAGATTGAATACAAGCTGATGTTAAAAATGTTAGATGAGTTGCTTCACTAGATGTATAAAGCATAAAGAAGAGCTACCATTTTGTTTCATATTCATAAAATGTGTGTGGTGATGAGTTCCATGAAAACCTTGGCCAGCTTTCCACTTTTAATGTACAAAGTATATTTATCTTCCCCAAAATGAATGTGGATATGTGGTTCCTGTAAAAATGCAGACTGTAATCTGCAGCTGTTTATGAAGAACACATGCACAGGAAAATGATTTTCAACTACAAGTCATAAATTGAAATTATTGTAAAATATTTATGGATGAATATACCATGTATAGTATTAGTTGACTAATTTCATCAAGTGGTTTCTCAAACTTCATAAAAATGAATGAAGACTGTGTCAATTTAGAACAGGTAAGGTGCAATATAGTTTCTGTCTTCCTTTAAACTCCTGAGAATTT
Source organism: Caiman crocodilus (assembly GCA_030014935.1). Taxonomy (NCBI): domain Eukaryota; kingdom Metazoa; phylum Chordata; order Crocodylia; family Alligatoridae; genus Caiman; species Caiman crocodilus. The sequence goes on along the minus strand of JAGPOW010000261.1, from coordinate 62,196,383 downwards.
AGTGGCTAGCAATAAGCATGTTTTTTTTTTAATTAACTTTTTAAATTAATTGATGAAATCCCTTTGGAAGATGTAAAAATAAATAATTTATATTACATTAGTTTAGAAACTATGGAAAATTATTCTTCAGCTATTATCCACCTGAGTTATTTTTGCCTAATGTGAGAATTGTAAAATATATTAATGCCATTTTCCACATAAGCATTTGTTAAAGTGTAGCTTAAAAATTCTATTTGCGAATCATTCCTATTGCCATTTTATTGGCTTCTGTGTTTTGCCAATTAAAAAAAAAAATCTGTTTACGTCCTATAATATATATTGTAAACTTGAAATGCTCTTGCCTAATATTTGTTCTGCATGCCAAAAATGAATGAAGCAGCCATGCATTAACAACCACAGCCCTGCACAAACCCTCCAGCTTACTGTTGTGACCTCTGCCCTTTTGTATCCTGTGACACTCAGCCTGTCTTTGTGCTCAAGTTTATTCATGATGGATACGTTTCCCTCCCAATCACATATGCTGTGCTCTTGCAGAGCGAACAGATAAATTATTTTCAGCTGCAGCCCTGCCAAAGGGGGCGGGGGAGGGAGGGAGAGTGGAAGAGCCATGGTGTATAAGAAGAGCTTGTTTGAACAGGGGCCCCTAACATGGTCAAGACAGGGTGCAGTCTTAAACTTCTAGAATATGAAAGGGGATGACTTTCAGCCTCTCCGATCCTTTTTAAATGCAAAAGAATGTAGGAAATTGCCAGATCTGTTGGTTAATCAGTGACAACTGTAGTAAGTGTACAAAAAGCTGACCCTTAACAAGAGTAATCAGTTGTGCTTGGTGTTTTTTCAGTGCCTCAGCATGTTGCCATTGGCCCCACCTCTTGAATCCTCCACTGTTGTAGTGTCAGCTTTATAAGAGAATGTAATTGCTAGGGGATAACTTGATGGCTGATGGCAACAATATAACTCTTCCTTTCTGACACCTCTGCTCCCACTTTATTCAGTCTTTTTGTTGTTTGGATTATCCTCACATAGCTGTGCATCAAATAAGTGGCTTTAATCAAGTACTGAAATTAGTGGAGTGGGATTAACAAATTTTGCTGCTGTTTTTGATTCTTCAGATTATTTGGTCTTTAAATTTCATGCGCGTGAAAAATAATTTTGTGTAAAACTTCCACTATTCACCTTCAGAGTTATTTGTAAAATAGCATTCCTAAAACACACTTTTTTTAAACATACATACGTGAACTGTTTGCAAGTGATTTTGTTTCCCCTTATCTTGAATTGTTCTTAAACAAACCTTCTCCTTCCTCCACTTGCATTTTAAAGTCCTCTTGAGGTAGAAGTTGTCATCTGACCAAAAATGCCTTTTAAAATTACAGGCTATATCATACTGAAACAGAAGGGTTCTCATCGCCACAAAAAAAAAAAAAGGTTATAATCGTAGCTTCTTTCTAGACTGAAAATAAGACTATAGTATATCTTAGATAGTGATGTATCTATTGATATAAAACTAGCAGTGTTTCATGTTTGGGTCACGTTTTGGACTCTAGTTGATGTGTTATGTTAACTGGAAGAAGGAATGTCATTCAAAATAGGGATATGTTTTGTTCTGGGAAGCCCTCAAACTGTTTGCATCATAGTAGCACTGTAAATTGTTTTGCTTGGAAGATTTGACACAAAGCTTCCATGAACTTGAATGACGTAGGATATTGTTTTCGAATGTGTGACACTGATTGAACTACTAGCTGGTCATTCTCGTATCAGCTGCTTGACAGCAACAAGCTGCCAAATATTCTGAAGCTTTTGTGCCCATGGTTGCCTCTGTAAGAGAAAATGTCATGCCAAATATTTGATGTAATAAAGGAAATAAAGCATAATTTGATTCATAGCAGATGAAACATGAACAACTTTCACAAATTTGTGTAATTGTAAACTACGTAGTCTGGTGTTGTATATTTCGGGTCACTGAAAACACCAATGTATGAACACTTACTTTAGAGCAACTTGGGAGAAGGGAGACCAAAATTCTTTTCCCTTGAACATCCCATACCCATCTTCAGTCTTGTAAGACAGTCAGTGGACTTGTCAATAGAGTTCTTAACTGAATGCATCTTCATGTCAAATATACATTAACCAAATTGCTCTAAGATATTTACAAAATGTAAATTTAGCTCTGAGGATTTAACATGTAATCACTTTTTCTCATTGCATATAAAGTAGTCCTGATCTATGTAAAGTCAGTCTTTTCATAACCCCTTGCATATTCCACACTGCTACCTATCCTCCTTTTCTCTTTCCCCAAAATAATTTTTTGTGGGATTTTTGTCCTGAGTTAACTTTACTGCTGCATTTGCTAAAACAGTAAATGTGTGCATCCTGACACACAAACACCAGTTTAGCGTGGCAGACTTAATGTATTTGGGATAAACTTTTCAAAAACACTTCTGAAAAATCAGACTTCAGATGATGTAAACTTACACGTATGCTGCAGAGCATCGCTGGAATGGTCATGTCAGAGAGGAAAAAGTGATTTTTAACTGACTGCCGTGCTGCTAGAAGCCTCTGTTTTATAGATAGTTAAACTAGCAAAACTATATGTTTGCCAGTATAGTTTATTTTCGGGGGGGGGAGATTGTTCTGATTATACATAAAAACTATGAACAGCTTTTGTGGCATGGGATTTCAATCCAAAGGTTCCTGGCTAGAGAGACTTGCCCTTCCACTTGGGGTCAGACCAATTGCCATATTTAAGGTCAGGAAAGCGTTTTACCTCATAGTCAGATTGGTATGGACAGTGGGGGTTTGTGCCTTTCTTTATAGTTGGGGAGCCATGACCCTCTTCCCTGAGATCTCTTCATTGTATTTTAACCTTTGGAGTAGCAGGATGTTGGCTGTTGTGGGCTCCCTGCTTTACCTGTGGCAGATAAGGGTGTTCTGTCTTGTGTTGTGTCTGGGTTGACTCTGTTGTCTTGCTAGGAGGTTAGACAAAGGTTTTGCATAAGATGGCTTGGATAGGGATGAACCTGTCTCTGATAGGGGGTTGGACTAGATGACCTCCTGAGACCTTCTTCCATCCCAACTCTGACTCTCCAAGCAATCTGCCAGGGTAATCCCTCCAGAAAAGTATTTCTGGTGTAAATGTAGTTTTAGGTGTCTGGGTGTCCTGCTTACATTGGAAGTCAAACCAGACCAAGTCTAACTTGGTTAAAACTACCTTAATTGAGATGGTTTTTAACATGCTAAGAATAGAGTACAGATGGAAAATGTGCAGGTAATTATAAGAGCTACATAGGTATTTCGGTGACTAAAGTGTAGCTCTTTTCAAAGTAGGAATGTAGAGCTATGGTCTTACGTTGTGTTGAATAGCTAGCCTGACTTTCCAGAATTCTGAACACCCAAGAAGTAAATGAGTTGCAAGAAGGAACCACATTTAGTCATGTTCCCTGAAGCGAGCATGTTGATGTAGACTCAATGAAAATAGGCAGCATATTCTCTAGCTAGACACTTTTTATAAAATCGTCTGGAAAGTATTTCACTTGCTCTCCCGTGATGCTACATGCATAAAATATAAGCAATGACTCTCTCAAACACAAGAATATCACTTTTTTTTTTCATACCGACAGATATTTGAACAATGACCCAGAGAGTTAGCAGGTATTCAGTGCTTTGGAAAACAGGCTGTAAGTGTAAGTGCTTACTTGCAGAGTTAGTTGCTTAACTTGAACATCACAAGTCAAGTTTTATCTTCAGAGCACTTTTTCTAGCCTCTCTCTTTGAGGTAAAGTGGTGTTTGATATAGTTCACCTACTGTTCCACATTGTAGGTACTTAACTACATTACATAAATAATAATCTCTCTAGCTGTCAAGTATTTCAGTAGTCTTTGAGGCCATCCTATTGTGTGAAAATACTGCTATTTTATCATAACAAATAAATTTCTCTGTTACTTAAAACCAAGATCCTTTTTTGATAAATAAAGCTTTAAATATTCTGAACTAATGTTGGATTTATTTTGATATTTCCAAGATGATATGGATGGATATTGCATAAGTATTTCTAGTGGGTTTTAAAATGATGTCTTTCAGGATAACAGTCTAGTTGGTTGAGAACTAGTATTTGAATATTTTAAAAAAATTCATCTGGCGAAGGATTCTAAACCTCAGTATCAAAACTTTAGCTTGATTGTGTAGTGCACTATTTGAGAACTACAACTATGTATATTTCTAGTAACATTAGCTCAGCTAGGTGACACATTTATTCATCTCTTAGTTCATCCTTCTGTACTAGAAGATGACACTGGCATGTTACGTGAACCTGCTTATTGAAGTTACTATTGTCTTTCATTGAACACCAATTACTTTAGGAACGTGGACTACCAAGGTCCAGATTTTTAAAGGTGTCCAGGCATTGCTTGTCTGAGCACTGGAAAGCCAAAAGGTGAGACCCAGGGAGGCACCAGAGGAATGTAAACCTGACCTGTTCAACTGGCAGCCTGTGGACAGTATGCAGCCTGTGAGGGATTAAGCTGTGGCCCCCGGGCTCCCACCTGGTCATCACCCCTTCTATTCCTCCACTCCTCTGACTTCCACTAGCTGCTACATTCTGCAGCTGCCTCAAGGGGTTGTGCGGCATAGCACAACACAGTGTAAGGAGCTTGGGGTGAGGGCATAGTACAGTGCTGAGGGCATGCAGGCTGCGGGACGATGATGATGCTCCGCTTTGGTGTGTCCCATGGAGCTTGTGGCTCCTGCTGGTGTGGCCCGTGGAACATATGCCCCCAGACTCTTTTAAGTTGGACAATTCTGTTTGGACAGCCTTTAGACTAATTCAGGGTGCAAAAAGAGACCAGGAAACTCTGCTTGGCTGCTGCCTGACTTTGGAGGCCCACACATTGAGGGCTTAAAATGTGTCTCCCTTGCACACTACATATATCCAGAGAGGCTTTTTCATGTGTGCCAATGCTCCATTTGTACAAGCAGCTAAATACCTAACTCCTGCCCAAGATCCATTGTAGCTCAGAGACAGGTGGTGTCTAAATTCTAAGTCCATGGAAGGGGCCAATCTGTTAAGCACTCTGAATATGCTCAGTGCACACCAAAGATGCTGTTTGGTATGAAGAATTGCAATCCCTGTGACTTCGTTTAAAAAAAAAAAAAAAATCTAATAGTGGTGCTGGTGCCTATGTTCTGTGTAATAGCCAGGTGTTACAGTGGTAGGCCAGGGATTGGGAAATGTGATTACTTCCTTGGTCTGAGGGTATTCAAATATATCCCTCCTCTGTCCTAACCACTAGGCTATAGAATATTCTTGAGGCAGTGCTCTTCATCCCTCCTGTTGAAGCTGGGCCACAAGGTAGCCAACATTGACATCATGAGGGAAGAAGAGAACAGCCAACAGGACTGTGACTTTATACTCTAATACTGGGATAATTGCTTCTAATTTCTGCTGTTGGGATTCTTTGTTTTTATTCAGTTGATGTCTAACATGAAATCCATAAACAGTTCTTTTCTCTGTTCCCTGAACCTGAAAGGTTCATTGTATTCCTGTAATTAATTCTTTCTAGTGGCTCCATTTAGATAGTTCTATGCTCAGCATCTGGGCAATCTAGATCAGCCTTTGGAGGTTCTTGGTTCTCCCACTTCACTGTAAGGAAATTAGGCACTGCTTTTTTACTGCCCTAACCCAAAGAAGCCTCATTTTTTGAGGCATTATAACACCTAATTTAGAGACACCTAGATCTAGATCTCTAGATCTTGCCCTATGTGACTGAGATGGCCAACTCCTGTTTACAAAAGTGACTTGGATACTTAAGTCTCACTTAAAGTTAGTAAAATTTTGGCCTTGCAACACTGAACCAAGTAACTTCTTACAGTTTTTTAAAGTATAGGCCATGGTAGCTGTTGAGGCAGACAAGGTTTCTAAGCAATTGACCTTCCCAGTTGTGGGGGAAATATCATCCTTGTTTTGATATGCAGTGTTTTTTGGCAGTCTTAAGGAATTCTAAACATAGGTTTTTAGATTATCTTCATCCAGCCTGCCCAGACCATAGACTTGGTTTTGTTGTAAAAAACTTTCATTAGAATAAAGCAGTTTCTGATGATGTGTTAGTTAGGACTATGAAAACTTAGGCCCATTTCCGTTTTCACATTCTCCAAACCTATGAAATTCCTATTTTTAGGAGATAATATTTTTTTCTGTTAATTTTCATGTGGGAAATACCTACCAAAATCCTTTCAGTTGATTTGAGTTGCAGATGTGGGGAGAGGACTTCATATTGTCTGGAATTTTAAAGTATTTTTAAATAGTTTTATGGTATACATTTTTAAAGCTGAATTCCAGAGTACAATCCAGTTTTAGTTCTGTCCAGATTAGTAAATTGGTTTTTATTTGAGGCATTTGAGAACAATGTTTAATGGAGTGATTGCCAATCTCTGTGGCATGTATGCCACAAGTAGCATAGGCAGCCTCTGCTTATGGCATGCAGCAGCCTAGGAGAGGAAGCAACTCCCCTACCAGATCAGGGAGGAAGCGGAAAGCAGAGCAGCACATCAAACAGCGATCACAAAGTAGGAAACAGAAAGCAGAACAACCAAACAGGCAGGAAACGTATTGGGGAGTGTCATTAGTTTAATGACCAACTAAATCTGAACAGCTCCTGATGAAATCCTATTCCTTCTGCTGTTCAAAATTCATCTCTTGTTAGCTGATCTTGAGAGAGATCAATGGAAAAAGACGTTGCTTAGACTAAAGCAATGGAAAGATATTGCTTAGACTATTTGTGATAGAAGCATGGAGTGCATGTTTAGAAAATTTGTCTTTTTTGACATGGTATATTTCAGATAATCCTCATGACTCCTTTAGGTGTTGTTGAGAACTTTTTTCTTTTGGTGTAGAAAATTCATAGTTCAGTAACAGCTATAAGTTCTAGGTTGTTTGTTCTCTCTGATGAAGGCTTGTTGAGCTGTTACGATTATTCAGCCTGTATTGTAGTCACCACTTCTTTCCAGTCCTACGTGGACCAGACTTTACAAATAACTTGTGGAAAAATGCTAGGACATTGAGTCTATTTCCATAGCCATATAGTTTGGGGTTTAAGAGAACCAAGAGCAAGTGCTGTCTGTGTCCAGTGACCTAAATAAAGAATCTTCTTTGTTACAGTGGGGTTCTCTCCCGTAATGTGAGGAACATAAAGGAGGCAAAGGTTTTAAATTCTTATTGGGGGATTGAAAAAAGATGGCGTTTGACACCTGTTGTCAAATATGACAGGATCTTTCAAATTTCAGTAGATCTCTAGTAGCCAGAGACTGGTTGGAAAGATGGAGGCTCTGAACAGGATTCCAAGACCATACCATTTTTAGGGGAATTCATGTATCCATTTTCACCGTTGTGGCTAGAGCTATTCTTTCAGGATAACATTAACTTGGAAGAGAGGGGCAGGCTAGATGGCCTGCTCTAGGCCCCTTCTGACCCTAGATACTATGATATGATACTATGATAGGCATCTGTTGTTCAGCTCTGTCAAATAGCTGGTAATCTTTCCAAATAGTTCACTAATAATATACATATATATGTATATTGGCTACACTGGCTGGGGTCATCTGACCTCGGTCCTCTTTCTTGCCAGGGGCAGGAAGTCGGACACGATGATCCATTGTGGTCCCTTCCGACTCTACAATCTATGAATCAATTAAAAATGTAGTTTCAGTTTAACTTACCTACATTACATATGTAATGTTTGTTTTGGGTTTTCTTGTGTTAACATCTAAATGCATAATGCATTTAATGCATACTGCAGTGTTGTCAAGATGTGTTCCCCAAAATATTTTGACTATGTAATTCAGCCAATTTATAGCAGGATAATTATGTGAAGAGGAGTAAAATGGCTTAATGGTTTCCTTTTAGACATTCAGTCCTGGAGAACTGTTAAAATTTAGACATCACAATTCAGAGTAAAACTAAGACTTTTCATTTAGTGTACAACATAAACATTAATTATTTAAGTTAAACCCTTCAAATGAATATTTCACAAATATCTTTTCTGAAGATCAGCAGCGTTTTATAACTGAAGAGCTGGTATAACTGAAGGCTGCAAAAGGTCTCCCACTTTGTTCTTGGAGGAAAAAACAGGGAGAACAAGATGAGACATTCCTGCTAGTTCAAAATGGGAGAGAAAAACAAAGATTTGAGGGTGAAATGCCTGCAAAATAGAATTAAGTCTAGATATAAATAAGACCTTTTTATTATTATTTTTTGAAGGCACAAACCCAAATACTGACTTCAGACTTTTAGTTTAGTTATACAATGCAGCTAAACATTTTGCAGCTGTAACTGGTATCACGTACAACCTCCCCTCAAAACCCTAATTACCTGGTTGTTAAAGGTGCTAAGCATTTCCTGCTTAACGAACCTAAGTCTGTCTTATGCCCAATTCAGTTTTTTGTTAATAGAAAGATGAACTAGCCTGTTTTTATAAAGAAGTAGTGCACTCAATATTAAGACAGTTTGGAATGTGACAGCAGTCAAGAAGTGCCATACACATAAACAGTATCAGCTTCTTATGCCAAGAATTTTTCACACCACTTAAATGTACCACAACTTTCTGATAGTCATGCGGAATATTGAAATTTTTAGTCTTCACAGACAGTCTCTAGTATAATGAATTTTGCACTGATCATTAGGATCTGTTAGTAATGCATCTGTTCATTTTATTCAGGTGGTGAACTTTGTCACTTAAGTTTTATTCTTTCTTGAAAAAAATTGGGAAACCTGAATTGTTTTAGAGCATGATTTTATTTAAAAGTCAGAGTTAAACTTTCTATACATTTTTTCCATCTTACCTTACTCTTCTGTGCTCTAATATGTACCCATGCACACCTTGAAACTGCAGCTTCCTGGTTTCCTAAAGTCACTGAGCTGCATTTTTTTTTTCTTTTTTTACATGCTTCCCCTGGCTAATATTCTTAATCTTTGGTGATAATTTTATGGCACAGCCATGACCTCACCCTGAGCTCACCATGCCATGCTAAACTGTGCACCAACCCCTGAGGGTGGCACAGAACATGGAAGCAGGAGGAGGGAGGGGCAGCCAGAAGACTCTGGCCACTGTTATAGCTGAAGTGATAGGGATTAGCAGCCAAGCAGTAAGTAGCCTGGGGACCACAACTTAATCCCTTGAAGGCTATGTGTGGCTCATGGGCCACCAATTGAACAGTGCTGGTTTACTGCAAGAGCATTTCATGTAAGTAGCCCCTCTGAATTTATAAGAAATTTGTTTTACTGAGAGAGACAAAAATCTAAGAGAAATTAATTTCTTAACTTCTTTTCTAAGATGTTGTTTTCATTTAAAAAAGTAGTATAAATGAAGTGGTTTAAAAATAGCTAAACTATTGCTTTAGTGGGGGCTACACTCTCACATTCAAATTTAATTTTACAAATATATACGTTTAATTTTTTATTTAAAATGCTTCCCTTTAAACAAATGTTCTCATGCAGTGTTTGGAAGCCAAGCATTGTAGTATGAATAGCTTGAAAGTAATTCTGATTTTGTTGTTGAAGATGAAAATGCATAATATATTATTAAAAGTATATTTTTGTTTTTACTAATTATACTATTTTTATAAGATTTTAAGCTTGCTTGTTTACAGTGTAACTTTTAAATGATATGATACAATTTAAAATACAACATAATTGAGAAGCCAAATGGGTTCCTAGTTTACGGCATGCATTCTGTAATCTGAAAATTAGGGTACTTAGTTTAGCTTCTGCCTGCCTGCTAGCTAATGTGGCCTTTCCAATCTACTTTCTATAGAAACTGGAGTCAAATGTGAAGAAATAAGGTGAGTTTAAATCATTAAACAAAATTTCTTACATTATTTTCACCAGTTTCCATGGCAATTGGAGCAGACACTGACCACCAGCTGAATGGAATTGACTTTGCTACTACTGGTGGCTGGCGCCTACTTGAATTTCCTTGGCAGGTCACTGACTGTAAGATAGGCAATATAGTTCAAACTTTAATCTTTTATGCAATTGAACCCCCGTTTCTGGAGATATGGAAAAGCCATGCAAGTTAATAAAGTGAGAATTATTATTTGTAAACTTCAGTTCTATTATCCCAAAGTCTTTATCCTTATAAAAGATTCTGTCTGCATTGTGAATTTAACAAGCAAAATTGTTTCTTAAATGACACATGGATGAACAAATGAACTTTGTAATGTCAGATACCTGAAGGGTTAGATGATTGGGCAGGCTGAGTTATATACTGTTTTACCTAAGCCGTGTTTGGCCAGTTTAGAAGGTGGTTAGGCCAGCTTAGAAGGTGTTTGGCCAACCAGAAGGTGGTTAGGAAACAATGGTGGCTGTAAACTTTAAGGCTTCCCTGGAACTCTGTGGGTTTCTCAGCTTCTTGTGAAGAGACTAATGAGCTATTTGGAGACTAAAGAATGATGCCCAAGACATCAAGACATGCATCAAGAACTTGGAGTAGCATAGTGTAAGAGCTGCTAAAATGGCCTTAAACCACCGGAGGGATTGCCCTACGCACGGTTAATATTCACAGTCTCGGGTTAGCCTGGTTTATTTCAGCAGCCACCAGACTACCAGTGAAGGAAGGCCCCTGCTCCATTGGAATTTCTTTCACATTAAGTTTTTGTTAATATTTTAAATATTCTACCATTTTTTTTTTTAATTTTGAAATTTCAGATAAAACCTGTATTGTAACTTGGACACCTGGATGGAATTTCAGTACAGAAATATATGTGAGACTTAAGAAATTTGCCATAAACAATTTAGATGATTAGGTGATAGCATTGCTTAGATCAAGGTTTAAAGGTGGACAAAGAATATCATACAAAATAGGGCCTGTTCTAAGTTTTGCTGCTTTACGATGCATATGGAACTCTGAAAAGTGTTTTAAAGATAAATGCGAGAAATCTGCTGATGCTGCTTCTTGCCAAAATATTCCGTGTTTTTGCTGGGGAAATGTGTTGGTCAGAGGATGTGTAATGCTAGCAGGCAGGCTAATACGAAGACAGGGATGTTGAAACTTGTTCTTTTGCAAAATATTGTACTTCAATGTAGTTTAAATAGGAGTTTATAGAAATTGTTTGGTAGGGGTTTTTTGTTGTTGTTCTTAAACTGTTTTGATAACTTCAAATATAGATTTTTCAACTGGAATGATAACAAAATAACTCCAGGTGTGAAATAGTTATTTTGGTTACAGATACTCTGTAGTCTTAACTGTTGGGGTAAGTGACAGGATCTGAATTTTAAGAGCAAAAAGTGTTGGGCTAGATTTTTGTTTAGGTCTATTCTTTATCAAAGCAAAACAGGCACGATCTTGTTTGCAGACCGTACTTAAAATGTCATTCATGCCCTCCTAAAACTAATCTGACCTATGTGACTATCTTAACAAATGGGAACTTCCTTAAACAATTTTCTTTAAATGTAGTGACCTGTTCCTTTCTTTTGTTCTTCTTATGTGCACTTACACTTAAGAACTGTCATTTAGTGGCTCAGACTATTGGTCCAGCAAGCCAAGTATTCTGTGTCTGAGGCAGAGCATGGATGCTCCAGAGGAGGTTGAACAGGTCATGTGCAAAGTGTTTCGCACCCTGCTCCTTTCCCATTTACAGCTTTCAGCATTCAGATGCATAGGAAGCTCTGACTCCAAAGCTGCACTCCTGTCTACCATATTCAATACCTACTGATGGACCTTTCCTCCAAAGCTATTATTTGGCTGATGCATATTATATGACTTGTTTAAATTCTTAAACCGTAGCAGTTCTCTGTTGGAGTTTTATGTTTAATTTGAGAATGCTTCTAGCAGATTCCAGTGCTGTCTTTGGAAGCATTTTCATATGTATACACAGTTGTGTTACAGGTAATCAGTTTGCTTGAAGGTGAATAATGAACCCCAATTACTGAATTTCCTTTGTTGCCAACAGACAAAATGTGAGTGATATAGATTTGATGTGCAATGCGAGTAAAACAATGGATAATTAGAAGTCTGACTTCTAACTGAAAAGCTATATCATTTTGCTCTTGTATTGTAGTAGCCAGTTGTAACCTATATTTGTATGAGTAAAATGCATGAAATTTTTCCAGCGGTATGAGTTGTAGCCATGTTGGTCTAAGGACATAGGCAGACAAGCTTCTTTTGGACACTATTTGAGTTGGTCTAATAAAAGATATCAGATTTACCCAAAGAACCTCCTCTGTAATTTTTCCATAATTTTACAGTTCTGTAAATCTCTAGGTTTCAGAAAGGTCAACACTTCAGGTGTTTGAACAATCCTGTTGTCTATTTAACTAACTTCAGCTTATCATAGGCCTTGATGCTGCTGCTTGCTCATCTGATTACACTGCTCAGGGGAATCAGGTTAAGGACATGCTGTTGGTAACTAGAGCATTTTCAGGGCTTTAGTTTGGCAGATGGGCTGCTAGGCTATATTCATACATCTGCCTGCCTGCTGTGGCAGCTGCTGCTGCTGCATGTTGTGTTCTTTTGTTCTGCTCCATCCAAGAATGGAACACTAGGAAGTGTAGTGAATAGATTAATTTAAGGTTAAGGTTGGTGTTTTGCTTGCTTCCTAACTCCCTATCATAATAAAGCTTCTGCTTGAAGTTAATGAATTTCTTAAACTGAAATAGATTTTAAAATACATTTTAAAATACAGGAAATGAAATTAGCTAGTATTTTCTGATGCTATTAGGTATATGTTTTATATTATCTGACAGCTTTATTATTTGTTTCAAATATAATTTTTTTTCTTTCTTCTAGGACTGGCAACCCTACTTTGCCTGACACTGCATGGTCCAAAAGAATTAAGGAATTATGGAATGACATGAAGGAGATTAGTTAGGATTAAAGGCTTTGAGGACAAGCACCTCAGTGAGGTGAAGCACAGACTAGCATTCTAGTTGTAGCTCTTAGGAGCTTTGTGCTGAAAAAAGATGGCGGATCCTGGAATGATGAGTCTGTTTGGAGAAGATGGTAATATCTTTAGTGAAGGGCTGGAAGGTCTTGGAGAATGTGGATATCCTGAAAGTACAGTAAATCCCATGGGTCAGCAAATACCCATGGATCAAGGATTTCCTTCTTTACAGTCATCTCTTCACCATCCTCCTACAAATCAAAATCAAGCAAAGTTAACCCACTTTGATCACTATAATCAATATGAACAGCAAAAAATGCATCTGATGGATCAGCCTAACAGAATGATGAGTAATGCCCCTGGGAATGGTATAGCATCTCCTCATTCACAGTACCACAACCCTCCAGTTCCTCAGGTTCCTCATGGCAGTGGCAGTGGTGGCCAGATGGGAGTCTATCCTAGCATGCAGAATGAAAGACATGGGCAACCATTTGTAGACAGTGGTTCCATGTGGGGACCACGGGCAGTTCAGGTGCCAGACCAGATAAGAGCACCATACCAGCAGCAACAGCAGCAACAACCTGCACAGCCACCACAAACACCTTCGGGACCCCCTGGACAAGGCCATCCTCAGCACATGCAGCAAATGGGAAACTACATGGCTCGTGGTGATTTTTCAATGCAACAGCATGGTCAGCCACAGCAGCAGAGGATGAACCAGTTCTCTCAAGGCCAAGAAGGCCTTAATCAGGGAAATCCTTTTATTGCCACCTCAGGACCTGGCCACTTGTCTCATGTGCCCCAGCAAAATCCCAACATGGCACCTTCTTTACGACACTCAGTCCAGCAATTTCATCACCATCCCCCCACTGCTCTCCATGGAGAATCAGTAGCCCACAGTCCCAGATTCTCCCCTAATCCCCCCCAGCAGGGTGCTGTTAGGCCACAAACACTTAATTTTAGTTCTCGGAGCCAGACGGTACCCTCACCCACTATGAACAACTCAGGGCAGTATTCTCGCTATCCTTACAGTAACCTAAATCAGGGATTAGTTAATAATACAGGGATGAATCAGAATTTAGGCCTTACAAATAACACTCCAATGAATCAATCTGTACCAAGATACCCAAATGCTGTAGGATTTCCATCAAACAGTGGTCAAGGACTAATGCACCAGCAGCCCATTCACCCTAGTGGCTCACTTAACCAAATGAACACACAAACTATGCACCCTTCACAGCCTCAGGGAACTTATGCCTCTCCACCTCCCATGTCACCTATGAAAGCAATGAGTAATCCAGCAGGTACCCCTCCTCCACAGGTTAGGCCTGGTAGTGCTGGAATACCAATGGAAGTTGGCAGTTATCCAAATATACCCCATCCTCAACCGTCACACCAGCCCCCTGGTGCCATGGGAATTGGACAGAGGAATATGGGCCCCCGAAACATGCAACAGAGTCGTCCATTTATGGGTATGTCTTCAACACCACGGGAGATGGGTGGGCACATGAGACCAAATGGTTGTCCAGGTGTTGGCCTTGCAGATCCACAAGCAATACAAGAACGACTGATATCTGGCCAGCAGCATCCTAGTCAGCAGCAGTCTTTCCAACAGCAAATGCCAACCTGTCCTCCCATGCAGCCTCATCCAGGGATACATCATCAGTCTTCACCGCCACCACCACATCCACATCATCAGCCTTGGGCACAGCTTCATCAGTCACCACAAAGTACACCACAGAAAGTGCCTGTCCTTCAGGTAAGTCATGTCCAGCAGAAAGAAAATGTTTTAAAATAATAAATACAATTTTCAACTTGTGGGACACAGAATCATTAATGTAGAGCAGAAACCTGTCTGTGGCTATTGAGGGTAATGTAACTCTCCTGTTTTACTTAATTTTATTCATTTGCAATGTCTTGCCCAAACTTTGTTTTGCCTGTGTTCTTCTGATAGTTTTAATAAGATAAATCTGCAATATATTTAAACAGTAAGTATCAACTTATCTTGAATATAATAATTGTTTTGTTATGGTGAATCTGTCAAGGAAAAGTTGAAAATTTGCATCTAAACTTTCATGGTACTCTTAAGGATGTTCACATTTTCTGTAGGAAAGTCCATATCATGAATTTGTCTTACTTAATTTATTCAGATATGGCATACAAAATTCACATGCCCTAGCACTAAATGGCACCCTGGTAACTAGAGATGAGCAACCTGGTGTAGCTAAAATAAGAGCAGATATCAATCCTAGCCCCCAATCCTAGCCCACATTCAAGGTTTGGATGAGTGGAACACAATTTGCATTTTACTTGGTCTCCCAATTTTCCATTCCACTTAGAATAGAACTGTTCCACAGTGCCATCTCTAGGGGGTTGGCAAATCAGGGCAACTGCCCCGGGCCATGCGGACAGTGCCATACAGGCCCCACTATGTCTGCTCTATGCGTTTTTCTATTCCAGAGGCTGAAAGCATAGCAACTCTTGAGATTCTCTGAGTTTTACAGCCCAACTTAGCAGGTTTGACTAGGCATATATACACTTACATACCCCAAGTTTTCTCTTGGTTTAAAGTGCCCTCATCAAGTGAACAGTTTTGATGTTGACTGTATAGGTGTTAAAGGGGCCATAGAAGTATAGATTCCATTTTTGTTTTTGTTTTTTGGGGTTTTTTTTAAGCCACTGATTATATATCAGGAAATGATCTAAAGTAGTTCTACTCACAACTATTTGGAGCTAATTGTTGGAATGTGGTCATAAGGGTACAATGAGACAGTAAGCTCAATAAATCATCTAAATAGCTGTCCCAGCCAATGTCCCAGGACTGTATAGAAAGCAGCTGCTCAGCAGTCACTTCCATTACTGCCTGCCGGCTGCTTCTGTTAGCTACTCAGCACAGCATGGGATGGATTTGGGAATCAGATGCATATACTGGAAAGAGGCAGCTGGCAAGGAGTGGTGGGATGCAGCCACTCAGCAGCTGGGGGAGGCTCCCACATTCTCTGGGATGAAGAGAAGCTGGGAAGGGGGAAATTTTGGGACAAATCCTAGGGTAGGTGAAATCATGAATGGGAATAAGGAGGGAGGAGTCCTGTGAAGAGAGGAGGGAAGTTTGTGTTGAAAAGAAATGGTCCTGTGAGACAAAAAAAGCAATCATAATTATAGAGGAGAAGAGATGGGGAGTAAGGACAAAATGCAAGAAGCAGAGAAAAGAATATGGGCTTGGCGATGGTAGGAAGAAAAAAATCAAGAATCAAAATGGGAAAGTAGACTCTCAAGAACATATTGGAAGATGAGCAAAGGAATAAAGAAGAGATGGAATGAAATAGAATGGGTGGAAAATGGCCAAAAAAACTATCAAGTGAATATCTGTCACAAATGTGAGTTTTAGGTGGGAAGAAGGTTAGATGACATTCCATTATTAAATTGCACTGAATGATCATTGTTTTATTAAAACTTGTAATCGTAATTCTAGAATTTATTTGGTGTTTCTTTTTGGTTGACTTGTCAGTTACAGATTTTTAACAATATCATGCTTGGAAAGGGGTTTGGAAACTATGCTGGCTTTAATGTAAATAGTCTATATAGCACTTCTGAACCTTTGGGTAGGGTGGGATATAAATCTTAAAAAACCCCCAACAAACAAACAATAGCGTATGAGTGGGAAAGTGTTCCCAGATATGCTTTAGAGAGATTGTTCTCTGTTAACCTTGAAATGGCCATTCTGGCTGTGGTAAACAAAAAGACATTTGTCCTCGTTCTCTTCCCTCCCTCTCCCCCCCCCCCCCAAAAAACAAAAAAAGGGTTATAAAGAGAGACCTACTGAATGCACAGCAGCAGAAGTGGGGCGTACTGTGGCTCCTTTAATCTTGCAGGTTCCTTTGTGCACTCCCGCCACCTCACGCTGATTGGTGAAGGGGCCCTGCTTGCAGATTGCTCTTTAGCAGAAAGGTGAAAACTGTGGTTTTAAATATGGTGCATTTTTGCCTCCCACCACTGATTGTCTGAGGGGCCCTAGGTGGCCCTGCTGGCTAGCTGCTGACTGTCAGGGAGGCAAATACAGCACCATGTTTAAAACTGTGGTTTTAGTTTTCCTTCTGATCATGAGGGAGAGGCAGGGCCTTCCTCCAAGTGGTGAGGCCCTCCCAGAGTGGATGGGAAGATAGCGGAAAAAAGGGGTGAGGTGCACATGGGGGAACATGCAAAATTGAAGGAGCTGTCATGCACTCTACTTCTGCTGTAAATTTGGTAGATCCCTAGTTTATAAATATACCTCAGTTGATCAGTGGTCCTAAACTGTATATACATACCTGGAAAGAGGTGAAAATGATGAAAGTTGATTAATTCATTAAAAATAAGTGAAATAAATGCAAATAGCTGTTAGGTGTAAATTAAGATCATTCGGTATAGATCAAGCACTTTGTGGCTAGACAGATTCACTCTTCAGTAGAAAATGTAGTTTTTAATAATTTGAGTAAATTTTAAAATAGAAGAAAACAGTTTCTTAATGAGCTATATTTTTTTTTAACATAATTATCCATTAACCAATGCAACAAGTATTGAGAGATGTAGTATGCAGCTTGGCTTGGCTTGGCTTGTCATGCCATACTTACCCTGATAAGGGTGCCTTCAGATATATGAATGTTCTTGTTCTTTTGCTTTAAAACTAACTAAGAAGTACAAATACAAGCTAGTTCTGTAACTGTTAATCTCAGATGGCCTGCTTCTTTCTTTGACTAGAAACTGGAATTCATGAAAGCATGGGGATTTTTTGAAGCAACTCTTCTATTTTTATTATACTGAAATACCTCATCAGAAAAAAATGAGGGATCATTGTACAACTTACAAATTAGTGAAGAACATTTCAGAAATATTCTCACTGTTTATAATCTGGTTTTATCTTGATTATAATGCTTATGGTAAAATGGGTAACTTCTATGCAGATACTTTAACAGGAAGGGTAATAATTTTTTACCTTCTCTATAATGTAAGAGCCAATTTTAAAATGTATAGCGCTTTAATGTAAACACCTTTTCTTGTTTAAAACTGCCAACACAATCTCTTGTCTTTGAGAGTATGACAATGGTCTAAGAATCCTTATCATTCTAGGTCACCCATTGAAATCTAGACCAGATCAGGAGATGGAAAATAGCTCTTTGGCTTATTGGGAATAAGTTGTAGGTTTCAATTCAGTTCCTTGCAGGCAGCTGTTCATATCACAAGTCACTGCTGTAATTGGTACTACTGTAGTCAAAGAGGGTGGTGATAGAGTGGGTGTAGAGGCTCCTCTTCATCAGAATTTGGATGTGCAGAGAGAGGTATGATATAAAACTTTGCATAACAGTAATGAATAATTTGAAGACTTAGACAATATTTAAGACTAATCATGTTTCATGAGCACTCAGTGATCTATACTGTAGTAGTTGAGCATAGGAACCCATTGAGGAACAGGTCATAGAGGCTTTGCACAGATGTCAGGAAATTAAATTTGAGGAATGCTGTGATAAACACTACAACATTATTAGGAATACTTATCAAGGTGCTTCATTACTATCTGATGATATCTGTGTGAAGTGCTCATGCAGTGTTCCTAGTTTGATGCATTGTACTGATTATGTATGGGTTTGTAATAACATCAATTTCAGGTAACTGACTATAATCGCTAGTTGAATGCAACAGTACAACTGGCAGAGGAATATTATTGTCCCTGCTTCTTGGGTTCAGGGCTACAGGAATATAGACTTTTGACTCATCACAATAACCCTTGTGATGCATCTATTCTTGTTAATGTTTGTGTGTTGAAGTCTCAGCCTTTTAATAGCCTGTGATTGGACTGGCTATATCTGAATAAAAAGGAATATTCAATCTATGCTGCTTAGAATATGATGATTTCCCCAAGTCTGGTTTATAGTCAGTTATATACCAGAAAAAGCAAATAGGTTTATGTAATTTGTGTACTGGGAAGATTAAATGTTGTAGTCACCTACTGGCTTAATTTTCATGGTGTGAGGGTAGGGCTGTAGCTGGAAAAGTGACAGTCCTGTCACCTTACTGATCCATTATTTACATCACCATTTATCCTTGGATTTGTGTACCAAACTTAATATTTTGTTTAGCCATATGGTGAGCCCATGAGATTAAAAACCCGGGCTTTTTTATTATTTAATATTTAGTTTAAGCAATGTCCTACTGCTTAGAGAAAAAAGATCAAGTATTTACTTTTCTGCTCCAGCATGTCTGTAGTTTTTTCATTGTATGCTTTTTAAAAATGGGATTTTAAGTTTTTGGTGGTTTTTTTTTTAAGTTTTTGTTTTTGATCTTTCTATTTCTGGTACAGAAGCTAATGTAAGAAGTGCCATACTGAGTCAGATCAATGGTCTGTCCAACCCAGTATTCTGTCTCTCAACCATGGCAGAAGTAGAGTTTCTTTAGGGAGAGCACTGAACCAGACATATCTAGAGTGATCCATCCCCTGCTCATTTCCCTCACTGGCATTCACCATTATTGGTTAGGGATGCCAGTAGAAACATTTCCAAACATTCTGTTCAACAGCTACTAATAGATCTATTATCCATTAATATGTCTAGTTCCTTTTTAAATCTGGCTTTGTTCTCTGCCTCTACTACCTCTTGTGGCAATGAATTCCACAAGTTAACTGTTGCATAAAAAGTACTTCTCATTAGTTTTAAACCTTTTTTTTGCTAATTTTAGTGGGTGTCTGCTAGTTCTAGTGTTCTGGGACTTGGGGAATAACAGCTCCCTATTCATTTTGTCCACACCCTTCATAACTTCATAGACTTATCATATTCCCTACCCCAAGACTTCTCCTTGCCAGACTGAAGAGCCCTAGCCTTTTTTTTTCTCTTGGTTTGGCAACCGCTCCATACCCTGATTGTTTTGTTTACCCTTCTCCCTACCTTTTTCAGTTCTGGAAAACAGAAAAGGACTGTGCCATTTTTTTAAATGTCATTTGCACAACTGTATACAGTATTTAAGAGGTGAGCACACCATGGATTTATATAATAGCATGACAGTGTACTCTGTTCTGTTTTCATTTCCAATGTTAATGATGCCTAACATTTTTTTTTCTGGCTTTCTGGTAGCCATGGCACACTAAGCTGATGTTTTGAGAGAGCTGTCTACAGTGAATCCAAGGTCTCTTCCCTGAGTCATAACAGCTAGTTCAGAACCCAGGACTGTGCATGTATTAATTGAGGTATTTTTTCCCATGTGCATTTTCTTGCACTTACCAACATTGAAGTTCACCTGCCATTTTTTTGCTGGCTCACTTAGCAGTGCATGATGCTGCTGGCAAGAACTGGCATTATACTAAGTACTATTCTACCACAACAGATAGCAAAAAGCAGTAGTTGGTGGTTGCAGTCTTAGCTGTCTTCCCTCCCCAACCTTCCCTCAAATGCTTCATTAGACTTGAAGTCAAAATGAGGGATGGGGCAAATTCTGGCCATTCAGAAAATTCTCTACGGGTTTGGGTATGAAGATTGACCGTGGGAAAACTTCCATGTCTTTCTACTGACGCCAGCTGCATGTTTCATTGAGAGCCCACATCAGCCAAAATGTGTGCATGTACTTACTATTCTCTCCTTCCCTTCCCACCCAATTTTGGCTGTATTTTTTTTTCAGTGTTAAATTAAAATAAACTTTCAGCAGTAACCCCTGCTCTCTGCTAGCTGCCATGCCAGAATTGCTTCAGGAAACTAAGTCCCTGCCAGTCAGCATCACTGGAGGAAAATTATTCCACCAGAACTGGAAATTAAAGAATATCTGTATGACCTGGGAGCAAGATGAGCACAGAAGAAAGTATGTGAGAATGGTAACTTGTTTAAAAGGATTTAAAGGGGTACCGTGTTTTACATTTGGATGAGGAATAAACCAAAATAAAATTTGAATTTGATTTTTTTTTTTTTTTATTCAAGAAGTTAAACAATTAGATTCAGCTGTTTTCAGTTGTAAGAGCATGGAAGATATTTGACACTTTCTTAAGTTATATTGGCAAGGTATCTTCTCTTTGTTTTGATAGTATTCTTTCACATAATATATTGATGCCAATTGTTTCCTTTTATGGAAAAAACATAAAAGCTCAAGCTATAAAACTGTAGCATGTTTATGAATAATTAGGAAAAACGTATGGCTCCGTAAGAATTGTTTGCATTTTTCACTGAGAGCATCTTGGGATTTAACTCTGCATGGAAAGTTTACCCTCCCCTATATCAAAGGGAATAAAGAAGACTATATATACATTCATCTAAATAAGAGATTAGAGACTGGCTCTTGAGTGTATATGCCCTTGGGCTAAAGTCTTTGTTTATGAAAAATGGAGTTGAGGAGGTACAACTGATTTTGGTGAGAAACCTTGTTAGGAGCATTCTGCCCCCTCAGGTGCCATAAGTTGACTGGATGAAAGTAATTTGTGCCATTAAATTATCTGTTCATGAAGCTGGCTGAAGCCAGTTTGCAGTATTAGCATAAAAATACAAGTCCACAACAGCACGCTGATTTGGTAGGCTGTAGAGTCACCTGACCTGTTCTTAGAGGCCAATGTGTTGATTGTGGACAGTTTGAAAAGCTGGTCTGGATTTTTTTTCTGGAATAGTGAAGCTAAGAACCTTTAGAACAATGAATTTTTAAAAAGCAATTATTGGATGATTGTTATGTATATAATTACTTAACTTGTAAATTATCATGCTATTTGGCATTTTATGTACTAAGTGGTAGACCGAGAGCTCTGATCTGAACCATTCTAGTCTTGTAAAAGCAGCAAGTTTGTTGTCTTTTGGACATAAATATAAATCTTTTCTTTCTATTTTTATGTTTTTTCAGAACTGCAAAAGTCTGTTTTCTAAACTGAAATCTGGTATTTTAATGCACATCTCAATGTCTGTGTGGTCAGCAGCTGAACTAAATATAATGGAAAATTGGTGTGAATAGGAGAGGTATTTTTAAAATATGTGGACAATCCTAGTAAAATATGATTTGGATTTAAAATTTGATAATCATATGCTATCCTTTCTTGAAACATGAAAAAAGCAACAAAAAATAGTCCTCTAAAAATTTGTGGGGCATCAAATTGTATAAAATGAATATGAACTTCCTATTTTAAGGCAGGTGCATTTTTGCATTCTGGTTTGAGGTGCTGTGAACGTCTATAAATTTCTCCTACCCTCCTTCTTCTAAGGGTGAATATATCCAAATTCTCCATACTTTGGGATCTGGGCTCTGTAGTCTGCTTTTTATAGGAGTTTTTTTTTTGTTAGTCTCCACTTGAGGGAGAAACATGCAGATGCTGAGTTCAGTGGGTCAAAGCAGCACTTGACCTTTGGTCCTCTTCCTCTCCCCCACCTCCCCCCAAATTAATGTAGCTTTTGAAATAACAATTGGAAGGAACATATTAACATGATTAAAATGGACATAAAGCCACAAAAGTTATTTTAAAAAGAAATACTTCATCTTTAACTGACCTTCAGAAAATTTTCCCCAAGCCATTCTAATTTAAACATCATGATAAACAGTGTATATGAGGTGGTTTTTGCTACTACAAATTCACGTTCTTTACCTGCAGAATGCAGTAAGACTGAATTTGTGACATCAGTCTGGAGAAATTTGATGCGGCTTCACTGCAAGGGAGAAAAGAATTAGAAGATTGCCAGTTGAGAAAAACACTCGTTAGTAATTCTACAAAACTATCAAAACAGGCGAACATGTGAAAATACATCTCATGGGTAGTTTTAATGTTTGGCTTAGGAGCAAATTGCTGCTTATACCAACGTTTTAACATACCATCTGCAAATATTTAGTTCTTTTTCCTATAGAGATCTACAATTTGGAGTCAAATGTGTCCCTTAGTTTCTTAGCTGTGAAAAACTAAATAAAACCTTAGTTGTGCACACTTTCATAGAATCATCATAGAAATCTAGGGTTGGAAGGGACCTCAGGAGGTTATTTAGTCCATCTCCCTGCTCAAAGCAGAACCATCCCTACCTATATCATCCCAGCCAATGCACTGGATGAAGTGAGTTAAGCTCATGCATCTCTGATTCAATTAGTCTATAAAATACACCTGTACCTGGCCTTCTTATTGTTGACAGTACTGTTACCTGGCCTTATACTTTGTTGCTGCTATGCTATCCAACTTTTTTGTCCCCTCTTAACCTTTTCTGTACATAATAAAATCAAGTTAAAGCTGTGTCTGGGTTTCTGATTTTTTTTTTAAGTCCCATTTTCTTTATCTTGCTTAGTGCTTCATCACAGTGTACATGATTGATGAGTAAATAATCAGTAGGTAAATAGATGTATCATTTGCTCTATTACAGTGACCCAAACGCAAACAAAATTCTGAGTCTGTTCCTAGCTCTCTTGGGAAAAAATGCACGCATGCACTGTTCTTACTTGCTTTCTGTTGGAAATCTCTAGAATGCACATTTAACACTTCTAGCCATTTTTCTACAAAAGTGAAGGTTAGAAACCCTTTTTTTTAATGAAACATGGAACTCTAAAGTGAACTTGACTTTCAGGTGTTGGACCCCAAGAAAAAGATACTAAATATCAGGAAGTTCACAGCTCAAGGGAACAAATCCAGCTTTTCTGTCTTCCCGGGTTGAATGTTCTTGACAAGGAATCCACAACACAAATTTCCTTTAAATGTATATTCAAACTACCACTATTCTTCTCATGGCGTCGTTATGCATTAGTAAAATATTATTGAGAAACAAAAAATGCTAACATATACTTTTTTCCCCCAAAAAACTTGAGCTTTTCCAAGAAATGTTGCTGTTATTATTAAAAAACAAAACAAAACCAGCAGCAGCATACAGTTTGAATAGGGGAATACTTTTAAAGACTCTTGCAGATAGAGCTCAACTGTATCGTTAGTCAAATGATGCTGCACTAGCTCCATTCTAACTGAACAAACAAATGACATTCTTCATAAGTGCTAGAAATTCTCTTTCTGAAGTGCTATGCCAAATAATGTTTGGGGTTTTTTTTATTAAGATCATTGCTGTTTTAGTTGCAGAAGGATAATTATGTCTTTGATTAATTTATACTTAAATATTTCCATCTCTTGCAGAGGGCATGACAGACTTGATTGGAAGGATCAATTCCTTCTGGTGAGCTTAATGACTGCTTGTGCAGAGGCTTTTTGTTATTACCTATTCTACATGACATTAAACAGTTATAGAAAAAACAAAAGGTTTCTGCATATTTTAAATTTAGTTATACCAAAACTAACCATTGTAATAGGAAAAATTGATCCAGTATACCAGTTAGGCTTGGGTTGGTTTGGGGGGGGGAGGATACTCCTGGTCTGTTGGAAATCCCTCAAAAAGCAGGACATGATAAACAGAAGTTTAATGTGTGCTGTTGCTGCAGATTCTTTAAATTTTTTTCTTTACTCTTCTTTTAATTTTGTACCATTGCTACCCTATTTTTCTTTCCTGCATAATTATCATCAGTGCTTTGTAATGAACTTGTTCCGAAAAAGGTAGAAGTTTCTTTTTTGTAGGTTTCATATGAAGAGGAACTTAATGCAAACGTTCAGTTTTCTGAAAAGGATGTACTTTCTTCATTTCTGAGGGTGATCCAAGTGGAATTGAAGAGACGGTTCTCTAAGATGTGAAGACTTAATTTACAGACTGTATCATTGCAAACAAGTTCCCATGTGTTTAAATGTTGCATTTAGCTAGCATCCAACTTCAAAAATTATTTTCCTTTTGAAGGAGATGATCTTTTACAACTGATATATTTCCACCTGCTTTATTATTAATGAGGGGAAGGGTGTCTCTTTAGCAACTGACACTTGCATGGTTTTGTTGGGTTGGTATGAATGAATGTAATGTGAGCTGGGGTGCAGAAAAAGATGCTATGATAGTATCTCAGTCTTTAAGAGCTGTCTCACTGCATACTGAAAACAACTACTGTTTCAGCAGAGCACCATTGTTTTTAAAACAATAATACAGACTTTTCTTAAGCCATTTTTGAAGT
Source organism: Caiman crocodilus (assembly GCA_030014935.1). Taxonomy (NCBI): domain Eukaryota; kingdom Metazoa; phylum Chordata; order Crocodylia; family Alligatoridae; genus Caiman; species Caiman crocodilus. The sequence continues at coordinate 62,171,518 of JAGPOW010000261.1, read as the reverse complement.
AAATGCCATGGTGAAGACTTACCACATTTATCTGAATCCAAGATGACTCTGAATTTAAGATGATCCCTCAATAATTATATTCTATACATGGAAGCATTATAAATGTGTCATAATTTTCCACATATAGAATCTAATTATTAGAAGGTCATTCTTCCCCCCATGCTTCTTTCCACTGGTACTGGGGGGGGAGGCAGAAAGGAGGTTAAGGAATGGGAATGGGGCAGAATAACTTGGCCCCTGTTTTTTGCTCCCTTCACTGGTTTCTTCCTCCTTCCGCTTCCTTCCCTATGAGGTGCCTGCCTGCCCCTTCAGCTTCTGCTCACCCTACTGTTTACTGTCAAACATGGCTTTGGCCCCATTCCAGAATGGAGCACTGGGTAGCTTTGCCCCCAGCCCAGCCATGCAGCTGTGGTTGCAGTGGGGGCAGCTGTGGATGTTGGAGCTGCCACTGCTGCACAGCTGGACTGAGCTGGGGCCAAAGTTACCCTGCACTCCATGCCCCAGGCTGGAGCAGTGTTGAATGGTAAGTTGTGGGGAGTGGAGAAGGGGCAGATATGGTGGGCTTGGGGAGAGAAATGAGGAGGGAGGCAGGTGGCTCTCCCCCACATACTTGAATCCAAAACAAGGGGCATGTTGAATGGAGAAGAAAACCTTGTCTTGGATTTGAATAAATGCAGTATGAATATTTGCACAGAAATTAACCTTTAGCTTCCATGATGTGATCATTACATCCTGCACAGCTTGCATTTATTACAAGCTGTGCAGAATAGGTGTAGGGAGATGGAGACTTCCTTTTAAAAGAAGAAAAATACTATTGAATTATCTAAAGTAAGGTGCAAGTAGTCTTCTGACTAAAATTAAGTGGTCTGAGCACAGGCCTGCAGGCCATTAGAACTCACTGTGTATACCTAACTGTTGCATTTGACTGACCTAAATATATCATTTTATGTATGCTAGTTACAGCATTCAGTTTCTGTATAAGATAGATATAAAAGGGGACAATATTTAAATGGGAATGAAGTGACACAAATGGCAGTTGTAGTTTGCTAAGGAAGCACCCAAATTATCAAAATTCTTATCTTCAAAGTCTAGCTTCTATGCCTGATAAACCAAATTATATTGTGCATTTGACAATTTTTATTAGTAATGCTATACTCAGTTACTTCTTCTTTGGAAGGTACTGTGTATTTAGGGGTGGATCCAAGGAACAGGAGGTTGACATTTGCTTACAGGACCCCCACCTGTTGTGTAAACTAGGCGCTGGAAGCATTCCAGGAGTGCTACAGTCTTCTGATCTACAAGAGCTGGCTGGGAAGAAGCTTCTTCCTGCTGATTCTGTAGCTCCTCCTCTTCCCTTTAATCACTGCCAATTTTTCTTCCTTGATGCAAACAGATGCTGCAGGAAGGAAAAAACTGTTTCATCCAGCTTGGCAGGGGAAGGTGAAAAGGGCAGTAGACTCCATGTAACTGCATCCTTTCATTTGCCTTCTACTTCCACCAATTTCAGTTACCTTGAGGGGGAAAGGAGGGGACAGAAACTCCCTGTTGTAGTGAATGCATGAGAGTCTTAAGGCCATTTAGGATTTTTGGCACACTTGTATGAAGCCACGTTTTATAGTGGAAATTACATGTCTACAAATCTGAATGTTTTAGTGTTGTGTACAACCTCAGTTCACTTTCAGTTTTAGGATGCACAAACATTTAGCTTTTGGAGTGTGGTACTTGCTGTGCTTTAATAGTGCATATGGCTTACTATATGACTTGCTACACCAATGTAAAAATACTGAAATAAAGGCTTAAAGATTCAGCTAGATGAGTGAAAATGTAGAACTTTTACATTGTCTTTAAAATGAGTCTTTATAGAAGTGAAAATAAAATTCTGGATTTGAAGCATGAAAGAATTCTAAAAATAATGCATGCTTACTTATAAAGGTGATTTTTTTTTTCCCCAAGGCTCTTGAGCAAATTTGTCATAATTTTAAAATCTAATTACAAAAAATGTCATCTAGTGAATTTTAAAGACCACTGAATGTGGTTTGAAGTGTGTTAACTCTTGTAACCCAAAAAATACAATGACCTTCCTTAGCTAATACTTTCTGCAGGCCTAACTTGTAATATTCTTGTAGGGTAAAAAAAATGCAGCAAATGGAATTACAGAAGACTTCCTGATATTTAGTTGTCAGCGTGAACTTTGTTTTTCCATTGTCCTTCCCACCTATCTCTCCAGATGGCCCTGTATCCACTTGTGTTCTGGTATCCAATATCTTTTTGGCCCAGTTAGACTCTGATAACAATGAAATTTTCCCCTCTTGCAAGGGCTGTTTGATATGGAGGCTGTTGTCTTTATTTTTGGAAAAAGCTTTGATATGTATCATCCAATTGTTGCTCAATATAATGTGTAGTTTATAAATAATATGAACACAGCTCAATTTTTTTATTTGAAATTTAGGTTTACTAAAAGTTGATCTTTCTTTCTTACACAAATGTATGGCATATATGTATATCATTGCCTCAAATAAGGCAACATTTTTAAGTCTGAGTCAGCAAATATTTAGAGTCTTTATGTACTCATAGTTAATTTCTCAATGGGGCATTGCAAATGGAGAGATCATGAACTGGAATTACAATTAAGGTCAAATAAATGTTTGTAAATTGAGATTTATGTTTCCTTAAGATTTAAACGTCTTCCTCTCTGCTCTCCTCCCGAGAGATCTTCCAGAAAGACTTGAAGAAATACAACTTTGTGCTCAAAATACAGAGCTAGGATTCAGGAGATTTGGTTTTTATTTGTATGTCTGGTACACAGATGCTGAGTGATTGTTAGTAAATCACTTAAACCTAGCTCTGCTTCAGGTTCATATCCACAAAAGGGAGATATTTCTGTACCTAATGTTTGTAAGGTATTCAGTACTTTACTAACAAGTGCTATAGAAAAACCTGTAAATAGAGAAAATCAAGTCCCAAAGTTGCTCTCCAAAACACTTCTGTGCAACATACATTCAATATAAGCTAAAGCATGCAAGTACAATGCCTGGCCAAACTTCCTGCCAGTAATATGGTACCTGCACTTTGGTTAGTGAAGAAATAAGCAAGGGTACCCACAGCTGATATGTATCAGAAGACTAATGCTTGATGCTAATATTAACTGCACCAGATGTCCTTTGGGCTAGGGACAGACATACAAAAAGCTGGAGCCTGAATTGATTCAGTCTTTGGTTCAATCTATGCAGGTTAGACTAATCAGCAGTTTGCAAGTGAATAGACATTTACTTTTAACTTAGGAAATGCAGGCACATTCCTCCAGTGGTTCAGGCCAGAAGCTGCAGGACACTACAGCATGCCCTTGGCTGCAGGGCACCTGTACCAGGGGTGGGAGGATGTGACTAGCTGTGGTAGTAGCCTCCAGTGAACTGAGATTTGACCCAAATCAGTTAAGTCTGATACTACATTCAGCCATGTTTTACCTTAAATCAGGCTCGGCCATTTTGAAACTGCTTTGTGTGCACTGAACTTATGTTCTGTTACAGGTTTAACCCAATTTCTGATCACTTAAACCAGTTTATGTATAACTTCTGTCCCTAGCCTTGATGTTCAGTAGGGTTCAATAGAAAATGGCTACAGCTAATTAAGCACTCCTTACCAGAGTAGGTTTGTGCTGATATTTGGAACAAGATGGTAATCTAACAGGTTATCTGTCTAAAAATTACTTCAGTATGTTATTAAGAATGTACTTAAATTTACTAAATTGAGCGTTGACAATCAAAAAAATATCTTTTAAAATAATTTTTGAGCATGTCTTCTATGTTGTAAAAACCATTTAGAATGCATATAGTCTGTCCTATATATCAGGGGTTGTCAACCTAGGATATGCATACCTCTGGGGTACTTTGAAAGGTCCTAGGGGGTGCACAGAGCCAGGTAGGAATGGAGCACCGCCATCCTGCGCTCCTGCCTAGAGAACAGGGCCATGCATGCTGTGCTACTACTGTTCCGCCACTCACTATGCCCCTGCTCCACATCTGGCTCCTCCCTGCCACTTGGTGTTCATCTGCTTGCCATCTCCCCCTCTGGGGGTACACATAATAAAGGAGGGGCTGCTGGGGGTACACTTGTTGAAAAGGGTTGAAAACTCCTGCTATATAGATCAGAGGTTTTCAACCTTTTTTAAGGAATGTGCCCCTTTTGATGGGTACCAGTTCTGGAGTTCACCCCCTTCCAGATGCGGGGGAGGAGGGTGCAGACGGCCGGCTGTGAAACTGGTGGCATGTGGCATTGGCACGGAGTGGGAAATGGCGGTGGTGGGGAAGTGGCGGGGAGTGGTGAATGGTGGCAGTGGGGGACAGGAAGCTTGCATGCAGTGGTGGCGACCACTACCATTTACCACTCTGTACGTTGCTTCCCCACACAGCCACACATACCCCCTAGGGCTATCCCTAGTACCCCCAGGAGTATGCATACCACCGGTTGTCAACCCCTGATACAGATCAATGAATTTAGTGGATGGGGAGAGATGTTGTTGTGACATGCTATAACGTGGTGATTGGACAGCAAATATTTTAAAGGTGGCGTTTTATTTGATATTTGTATAACTAGAGAACTACATCTGAAAAGGCATGTTGGGCCCTTCAGCATACTCAGGTCTTGGACCACACAAGTAACATCAAAGGATCATGATGTGCTTGCAATTTCAGCCCCGGTTTGCTATTTATCATGGTTAAGTTGATAAAATTTTGGAAAAGGCTTTTGGAAAGTTCATACCTTTCTGCACCAAGAGGAATCTGGAATAGGTAAATTTTCATGTTTGTTTACCAGCAAACTTGTTTGGGTTAAGTATTTCACATGCATCAACTGGAACATCTTGTTCTTCCAAGCTGAATGGAAATCTTGCTTCAAAACAACTGAAATTATGCTCTTGAGTGTTTTTGCACTGGAAAGCTTAACCTGGCTGTAAAGCTGAATGACAGTGACTTGTTCCGGGCAGTTTTCCCAGATCCCTTTTAGGTTTTAGCAAGTTAGGCCATAGATACACGTGTTCTGAATGCTTTGAGCACTCCAAACAGGAAGGGTGCGGATGTTCACGGCCAAAGAAACACTTCACAACTGACCCTAGAAAAATGGAATATCTTTTGAGGTGCTTCCTGAAAAGTCTGCACACACCAGCAGGCCTGACATACCCTAGTGCTCTGCTACTCCCACAGGTGAAGTGGGGCCAGCAGCCAGTGAGCACTTTCCTGTGTGCTGACTGTCCTCAGAAATGCTGCTGGAGACCAGAAGGCATGCAAGGGGTGCTGTATGCCTTTGTGGCCATTTTGAAATGCTCTATGGTAGAGAGTCACATGTCTGCACAGTGTTGAAATGGACTTGGGATTCAGGTTCAAATGCACATCTGTCTATACCTTTAGTGATACATTAGTTAGTCTTAAAAGTAACAGCATGTGTCATTTCCTTGCTTTGTTTCTTTGGGATTAAGAGGTAGTAATGTCTGTGCTTAGGCCTGAAAGAAACAGTAACATAACTTTCTGTGTAGTTTAGAATTTTTTGCAGAAACTATGGAAACAAAAATTTGCAGTCTTTTCAAAAGCTAGTGCCAGGCTGACTTACCATATTAGTAAGCCTTCTGGAGAAAGACCAGTTTAATTTGCTGTGGACATCATATTTCTATAGTATATTTGGTCAGGAGATCTGTGTATTACAAGTATCAGTAACAACTTGGAGATATTCAACTGCATTTAGTGCTTAAATGAAAAATAAAGATGCTTGTTCTGTGCAGTTATATAAAGCAACTACAAACAGTGCAGTGATCTTAAAAATGCTGTTGTTTAGATGCCTGATTCCCAGCTAGTACCTTCATAAAAATAATTTACTTGTGGCCTGGTCTTCCCAGTGATTAACTCTTTAACTTCGATATCTTTTAATTGTATAACTAGTGATAGAGGGAAAAAACTTGCAGTTGTCATAGTATCTATTCTGTGCTATTGTTATACAAATTTATATAAACTTCAGCAGAACAGAGTACCTAACAAAATGCATCACATTCTTAGAAAAGCAAGTGTGGTCTGTTGTGTTCTGTTAGTGTTCTGAGCAAATAACACTCTTGATGGAGAGTGACTTTACAAGATGGAGAGTGGTTTTACAAGACAGCTTTGCAGCCTCAATTCTTGAGCACCCAAAGCTAACTAAATGAGCTGTTGTGGAGAACTCCAAGCTATGTAGGTGACCATTGTGAGGGAAGAGATTTTTCGTAATTGGGAATAGTAGGAGTAATTAAATGATAGTGGTTTTAAACATGATTTTATAGTTTTCCCCTCTTTATTTTTAAAGGAATTAAAAATAATCTGGATGTTTTAAATTTGTTCAAACTTTGGTTATATGGTGTGTTTCAGACCAGTGGAGATCAGGTCTGACCACTTCAGAAGAGGAATGAGGTTTTTTGTTTTGTTTTGTTTAGTCTTAAACAACTAAATGGGAGAAAACTGAAACATTGCTTGAGTGCAGTTTTGCAGCTAGATTCTTTCTTTCTTGCTGCCCCACTCAAAAGTGGAATTGTCAGGGAAAACCTTCTTGCCACTAGGCAAAATTTTGGTTCTGTAGTTCATTGTTCACAGGTGAAAATGAAAAAAAAAAAAATGGACATGTTATGAAGACTTTAGAAAAGAGAAGATATTACTTCATTCATTAAAAAAAATTACATGCTAATTAAAGAAGTGGTGAGTTATGTTGAATCTGAGAACAGAATAAGAAGCTAGGATTTCTTGTATTTTAATTCATTTTCTGATTTTCATAAGCTATAATGTCGTGCAAGTTAGGTAACCTTTCTATGTCTGATTTTCTGGATTGAAAATAGGAATAATACCTACCTTCTTCCTATGTCCATGGATATTAGGAGAATTCATTACTACAGATTAATGTTAGAAAAGCAATCGGCCTATAAACGCTACTTATAAGCGTTTCTTAGTTCTAGCATTACGTTTTTTTCCAAAGTTGGTCCTATTTTAGTGTAATTGCTAAGTAATCTGTAGGTCTTGAACAATATTGTTGACTTAATTTTCATATTCAAAGATGGTTCCCTAAGCACTTTTCCAGACCAGACTTGTACTACTTTTTTCTAAATAGTTGTACTCTTTATTCAACTATATGCAAACTGTATATCTTTTCACATAAGTTATTTTCCAAGACGATTTAAAAACAATCTGATTCTTATGTTGCAAATTTATAGTCTGTGTGCCTAGCCGTCAGAGAGATCCCAGGCTCCAAAGTCTTACTTGATTTGTAATATTCTAAAATAGAAATTTGATCATTTGATATACTTTTTGCGTAAGATTTATCCATCATACAGTTCAACAAATGAGAGAGAAAATATCCAGTAACACCCCTCTCCCAGTTCTTCTCATTAAATACCCAGAAACATCATGACTTTTGTAGTGTGTCAGGAAAATTTGTCTGAATAGGGCTTAGGCAGACCACTGCAGGAGGAATCTGTGGAGCTGAGTTAGTCTTAGCAAAAGGTCCTTTTTTTTTAATTGGAAGGACTGCATGTGATCATAACCAAGAAAGGTAACTTGTGGTCTAAGATGCTTTGTTTGGAATATGAATATTCAAAGCTACAAATGATTTTCCGTATGGTATAGCTGTAAATGGTTGGAGAATATGCTATAACTTGTTTCTAAATCTAAAAGTGTATGTTGCACTTTGCATTGTTTAAAATAGGTATTTTATTCTCATATCTACGGAAGAATTCTGTGTTCCTTTTGCTTTTTCCTGTTACTACTTATTTTCATGCCTAGTACTCTCAGCAAATTTCTTAGACACAAATTTCTTATTATGGCTGAAGAACTTTGTCTTGATCTGTTAAGATGTGAATGTCAACTTTTAAGTATGCTAGCAAAGCAGGAAATGTGACTATTTAAGAACATTTAAAGTTTGGAAATTGACAACTGAACAGAGATGCTATATATGAAATAGTTTAAACGGTTATAGGTTTGTCATCTTTAATGATTTATAAAGTCTATTATCACTTGAAGGAATTTTATTTTGTCAAGCATGTTATACATTTCAGTGCAGGGTTTGTTTTTTTTTAACAGGAGTCCAAATAGATATTTGATTAGCTACAAATTAAGTTACCCTGCAATTTGAGCTGAAACCGCAACATGCTTAAAAGATACCTTATTTCACAACTATCTTTTAAAACAATCCTTTCCCTATACCCACCCCCAAATTGAGTTCAGGGCAATAATGGAAACCATTATAGTTAAAAAGGTCTATGACTTAACCGCTGAGCCACTCAAACTCTTGACTTTTTTAATTGCTACCGTTAAAGCTTTAGTACTTTTATCTCATAAAATAGATATCATTGATGTAAAACATATCACTGTTGAAGATATATTGTATCTTTTGCCCCTACATTTTTACTGGTTGATAAAACACTTGACTTAGAAGGTTGGCAAGTTTTTCTTTACATTGAATAAAACATGTGCGCTTTCCAGAATTAGCTGCTTGTCCTGTGTACTTAAGACCTTGTTTAAAATCAACACATGATAAAATCTTCTCACAAGGAATTAGATTTTCATTCTATGTTCCTTTTTTTCTGGCTCCCTTCAATTAAAAGCAGCATTTTTCTGTTATATTTTAACTACCTTCTGAGGACATCTCAGTTACTCCTGGGAAAATATGCATCTTTGATATGACCTCCCTATATTAAAGTCAGGACCTTACAGAGAAATTAGTTATTGAACATGTTCCCGGGTAAGTATTGAAACAATACATTTGATCTTTTTCTGTATTCCTTGCTTGAGATTTGTAGAAAAGGTGGACGTTGAAACTGTTGCAATGGGAGAAAAAATCAAAGCAAAGAGGAAATTCCAAGAACACAGTGAAGGTTAAATGTTCAAATGTTGAAAGCTACTTTGTTCTTCTATTTTTTATTAGACCAGAGTGTCACGCTCATTAATTATTCATATCACTGTGAACAAACAAGGTAAAATGTATCTGGAAGAGATATGTAATGAGGTCTTCTCAGGAAGGTGTAACTGTACTTAACCATATGCTATCCATCTTGTTTGTATGCACAAAAAAAATAGTACCTGGTTGTTGGTTAGACCTTTTTTCCTTTATTATTTGTATCTACTATAATCCAGCGGTGTGAGTGTTCAAGGACTAAAACTGATGGGGGGAGGAGAGAGACAGAGAAAGAAGGGAAGATAAGGGAAACTCGACTCAAATTACACAAGGTATTTGTAAATATGCATTCATTTAGATACAGTTCTTTCAACAAAATTCTATCATGGTCAAATATTCAAGTTTAATGCTGACGTTTCTTAGGTTGCATTAGGATGCAAACTTTATTCATATGATCATAGTATCCTCATTCAGGGACTTAAGCATTTTTATATGCCTATTTTCATTTAGCATATAGTCGTATGACTTATTCATTGTATAACAACCAAACCCTATTCTGAATAATCAATTAACTGTTACATGATTGTTTCTATTGCAGTCATTACAATAGCATCTAAGAGACTTACAAACAGTAATGAATTCATCTCAACTCCTCTACAAGATGATAATAATTCTTCTTCACATTTTACAAGTGGGGAACCTGTGGCAGAAATGCAATGATTTGCGTAAGGCCACACAGTGAAACAGTGACAGAGCTAGGGCAATGGAGTACTTGATGTTTAACCTTGTGTATGCGTTTCTCCAGTCTACACAGCATTCAATACTGAAATGCCAAATAGCTGTAGTTTCCATTTACTTTGACTGCTTAGAACTCTTTCAAGATCTGGCTACTATAGACAGCTAATGACCATGTGCAGACATTTTATTTAAGTTCCTGTAAAAGCATCATACTTACGAGCCTGTGGTAGAGGAAGGGCTTGCATTCTCCTGGGTGGCATTCACCTTCCTATCATCAAGATGTGAAACCTCCTGTTTCTTCCAGTATGCTTCTTCCAGCTTCAAGTGGGAATGAATTATTTTTAGGACCTCTAAGGCTTGTTTACAGAAATCAGATTATTCCCTGAGAACCACCCATCCTGTTCATTGAATGAATTAGTGATCCTAGGGGTTATGAGAGAAGTACATGATCATATAAATCTAGAGTGTTTAATGCATCTGTAAAGAAACAGAGCAGGTTTCACAGGTGACCATAGTTCTGGCAGTTTCTCATTTTCAGCTTCTTGACAGTGAAACCTACATAATAATTTAAGTGTTTAAGTATCTTTCAGGTAGATGTTTAAAACTGCAAGTCTTATCAAGACCCTCATTTTAGTTGTTCTAATCAGGATTTGAACACCCAACATCTTGCCCCATAGCACAGTTCTCTGCCACTTGAGCTATAAAACTCATTGTTAACTGGTGCCTGGAAAAACCTGTTACCCTTGTGAATAGGTCACTGGAAAAAATAGTGTAATATAGCATGCTGAAACAGTACCTAGTACAGAAAAGATAGCCCAAGACAAAAACATGCCAGTTGAAAGTCTGTTTTTGGTAGGTAGTGCAGTGTGCTAAAAGAACGGCATTCATGTTTTCTGTATTGGATTTTCAAACTTCTTTTCTGCTTTTTGTAAGCTTTTTGGACAATAAAAGGTCTTAATGATGATGATAATTTTAACTCAGTTTTTACTATTAGCCTCAGAAGTAGTGAGCCAACTTGCAGTCTCTTGGTTCTCAGTACAACACATCTTCCATCTTCTTGGGAGTGAAGCAAGAAGAGAAGGGCTGTGTCATATCTACAGCTTCTACCATGGGTAGAAACAAAATAATAGAATGTTGCTGGCTTCTGGTCTCAGACCAACAACAACCAGTGAAACTTTTTGGGTGACTTAGCTTCACATGAACTGTTTTTCATTAAGTCAGCAATCTGACTGTGGGACTTACCTCTGCTAAATTTCAAAATCTTGCCAAAACTAGGGAAACGCCATTCAAAAAAGTTATGTGAACTTGGTGTAATAGAAGTTTTACACAGCCCTAACCATGTGTAATTTCTGCTGTCCTAAAAATTTTGCAGGTGTATGTATAGGTGACTATATCTATCTATAGATATCAATATATAGTCCAACAGCATAGATAGATATATATCAAGCAGGTATGAGCAAGGGTAGTATTTTAGAACCAGTTTTATTTATTTTATTTTATTTTATATTAATATTATTTTATAATAAATAAATACCAACTCTTTGGTTCTAAAATACTACCCTTGCTCATGTCTGAACAGCTGTATCAGTTGCTCATCTAACCAACACTTAATCTGTTACTGATTTTTTAAGTAACACTTTTTGACCCTTTAAGAGTTTATATGAAACTCCAGCTATTAACTATTTAATTTATATGTAGCTCCAACTGGAATAACTCTGTAGGACATGATTATCCTCTTTTTAAAAAATCTTAAACTGTCTGTTTTACCACTAGTAAAGTTTTATGAGGAGTTCCAGGGAAATTGAATGCTGCTCTCAGTAAAGTTTTTAAATGTGTGTTTGATTCACTTTGGAAGGCAGAGGAGAACTTTAGGTTATCTTTTATCAACAGATTCCTCTATACTTTGGGTTTTAGAATGCATGATACATTTATATTTTTGAAAAAAGGAGCCTTGCTCTTTTTTATACAGTGACCTGCAGGTGTTCTAATTGGCAAGCCTTATGAAATATTCTGTCTGATTCGGCACACTCTGTTTCCAGTGGCCCAGTAAATGGCATAAACATTTGTTACTACACCTGTATGTTAATATAATATTGATGTTCAGACTTTCTCAAAAAGAAGTCATTTTTAGCAAGCCTAGGACCTAAAGAAGATGGTAGCAGAAAAATTATCTGTAATAGTGCATGTTTGGCCTCTCTTAATTCTTAGTTGCAGTTTGGGAGCTTGTTAAATGAACATGAATTAAATTAAAAATTCAGATAAACTGAATAAAATCCTAGTATCGATCATCTGTAATTCCATAATCTCAATTGTGAATGGTACCATTTTCTATGAATGAAATTTTTAAGCTATTTAATTAACACAATCTATAGTCAAGCATTTAATATTAAAGTATCATTCATTTAAATATTCCAAAACTGTTTAAAGAGAGAACTTCACAATACATCAGTCAAGTAGGTGATATTCCTGTTTTACAGATGGGGACCTAGAAGATATTTATTACAATAGCTGGCCTGTAAAACTGTTGAGCATACCAAATCAATATTGTTAGTTCCTCAAAGAAAAATCTAGGAAACCTGGGATGGGACCGTACTATCTTGTCAAAACTATGAACATGATGCTGGAAACTTTCTCCTCTAAAATGGACTTAATTTTTGCACACTAGAAAGTTGGTACTTACCATGGAAAAACACATTTTTACAATGGGGAGATGGAGAAGAATGTGAAAAAAACCAACAGTGTAATTCTAATCTTTCCCAAGGAGCTTTCTTGCTTCAAAAAGTGGCGATAACAAGTGGCTATGATGAGAATACATGGGAAAAGAAGTTACTAGAATGGCACTACTAGGGAGAAAGGAAAGAGGAAGACTGAAGATGAGAGAGAGAGAAGTTGAAAAACAAAGATACGCATGACCTGAAGCCAGTGGACAGCCAAGATCTTCAACAGTGACCCTGTTTAGACAGGAACAAGCGAGTGGGGAGAAGAGCAAGTAGCTCTGATGAAAGAACATTCTGACTTTTCTATGCTATAATGGAACAATATATGGCAAGTACAGGATAAGAATTTAGCTTTAGTTTATATAAAATGTTCAGTTATTGTTTAGAAGGATTGTACATCTAAATACCAATACTAAATGTTTTTAAAAACCACCCATGCATCAAGTTGAATAGATGGGGTCCTCTTCTCATTTTTCTGGATGAAATCTCACAGATGACTTTCATTACCTAATAGGCGTTAGATAATTTCAGTTGTAAATTAAGTTGAGAATAAAGTACCTAGAGTTCATGGATGTTGTCTGAACTGATGGAATTATCTTGGAGTTAACCTTTTTTATTCCTTTGTTGGAGAAGCAAAAAAGTCTGGCTTACTTTATAAGGAAAATGATATCTAAAGCTATTTTTAAACATACAACATAGGTTTAAGTCCTACTTGAAAGAAATTTGAGGTAAAAAGTAAGTTTTACATCACACTGCTTTTAATGTGCCCATCCTTTAACCTCCTGTTGCTTAATGTGCATATGATGCCTTCAGGCAAACATATGTAAAGGTCTTGAATAAAATGTCATCAATATGTTTGTATATTTCTGCATCTTAACCCACAGACAGCTAAAATGCATCTGTTCCATCATTCTGTCTAGGACCGTCTTGAAGTGACTGTCATGGGCTAGGTGTGAGAAAAATGCATTTAGTGTCAAATTTGGTGGATGGGATGGTGAGCTGAGATTGGTGCTGTGAATTCAGTACTTGCATGTTGGTCATGATGTGTATTGATAAGGTTTATAGACAGTCTCACTTTAGCAGTGATCTGCCACTATTATGTATTTCAAGAGTCCTTAATGCTTTCATATTGTTTATTACTTAGCAAAATGAATGATATCAAGTAGTAACTGTCTTGTGGACTGAATGCAGAATGTCCCATTAGCACGCATGTAAAATCACTCTCGCAGCACCTGCTTATGTGAAAAAGAAATTTTAAAAAATGGTAGTTGGCTATCTGTGGTGTGGCAAGCTCTTGTCCTTTTTGAGAGTTGACCCTAATTCTTATCCTTTCATCAGCAAACAAGGAGTACCAATGTCATGTGGCAAGTCAGCTGTTAATGAACCATCATTAACTGCTCACTGCTCAGCAGTCTACCACTGGTTCACAGAATACAATTTAGGTAAATTTTCTCTTACTCCAGGCAAGCATCAAAACAGTTACCAAAGCAACTATACTATAAAATATAACAGGATACTTGTTTGTTTGAGTAGGCATTAGTTAATATAATTTATTTCTTTTATTCTTCCTACTGGTTGCCAGTAGAATAATGGGTGCATTACCAACTTTTTTGCTTTGTCACGTACCACTTTAATTTATTGAGGCTACCTTGTCTTTAAACCATGACTGAGTGATATCTTCACCACTAAACAAGTAAGTGAATGTATGCATCTTATGGTTTGCTGGCTCCAACACCAAAGATTTGACTCTCAATCATTCTCAACTGATCATCAGGACATTTCTTAGTTTCATAGTTGTTAGGGGCTGGAAGGGACCTTATAGATCATTAGGTCTTGCCAACTTCAAATTCCTATTTTTTTTCTTAGTGTAATTGCAGTATATTGGATTACATTAAGTCAGCATTTTTTCTATTTCCGTTTACACTCTCCCATAATCTTTTATCTGAATAAACTCTGGTAGTCTTGGGCGGGTTTGGAGGGTAGAAGAAAATTTGCTATAATAGTTCAGAGAAAAGTGTGAAGAACTTTAGTGCTTGTACAAACAGTTTTTAATACTTTCTTCTTTTAAAGTGTGTGTGTGTGTATTTGAGAAAAATGTTCTTTCTCTGTTTTGTAAATGTAACCCTTTTAAACATGGGTGTATTTCATAAAATCAAATGTTATTCATGCTGGGGTGTGTTAAATATTTTAGTAGTAACTATCCCCATAGTATCTACCCTGTACTTGACGTTGCCGGATACTGTATTGCTGCTAAGTATTTACAAGCTGTGGAGTCTAAATAGCACTGCCCAAAGACCTTACCTTACTTTTAAATTGGTTAAAAGACAGCAGTTTGAAGGTTAGGAAAGCATTCTCATCATTGATGAGATGGATGGAAAACATGCTAGAGGTAGTTATGAAGAGAAATATAAAGAAATAACATGCTTAAGGGAGATCATGAAGCTGTTTCTACAGTAGAAAAACTTTTACCTACATTTCAGAAATGGTGCAGCTGTAGGAGTAATAGATCAAGGCTTTTGTGGCACAGCAGCAGTCTGTCTACCCTAGTGTTTATACTGATACTACCAATACTATTGCAGGTACTATTTCTGCTAGTATAGACAAAGCAAATTTCCCAGATGTAGTGAGCAATGTGAAAGAAGTGCTGATGCCAAGAGCGCTTCAAGGCTAAAAAGAACAGGTAGGAAGTTATAGGTAGAACCTGTGGAGTGCATAGCAGAGTAAGGGGAAATGAGAAGGCATGCAGGGAAGAAGTCATGCTCCATGTTATAGAGGTAGGTAAAGATTAGGAGCTTGCATTTAATGCAGTAAGGTATGAGAATCGAATGAAAGGATTCAGGCTGGGGGGTGGGAGCGGCATATTCTATGTAAGAGAGTTTTATCTCTCTCTGATGACCTTGCCATGTAGCTCAAGTGTGGGATGGACAAAAGCATTATGCAGAGCTCTGTTTTCTAGATATGAGGCAGCTATCTCATAATATCATAGTTTGTAGGGTTGGAAGGGAACTTGACAGATCTTCAAGTCCATCCCCCTGCCATGGCAGGAAAGAGCACTGTGATCAAATGACCCCAGCAAGGTGTTTTATCTAGCCTCCTCTTAAAGACCTCCAGGGTAGGAGCCAGCACTGCTTCTCTTGGAAGTTGGTTCCAAATCCTAGCCACCCAGACAGTGAAGTAGCACCTCCTGATGTCCAGCCTGAATCTACCCTCTGCCAGGTAGTGACTGTTATTTCTAGTCACTCCTGGTAGTGCTCGGGGGAACAGGGACTCCCCCAATGCATGCTGGTCCCCCCTGATTAGTTTGTAACAGGCCACTAGATTCCCCCCCCAGCCTTCTCTTTTGGAGGCTGAACAGGTTCAGGTCCCCTAGCCTCTCCTCGTAGGGCTTGCTCTGCTGCCCTTGATCATGTGGGTAGAACCTCCTCTGGACCCTCTCAATACTGTCCACATTCCTCCTGAAGTGTGGCACCCAGAATTGGACGCAGTACTCCAACTGCGGCCTGACTAGTGCCACATAGATGAAAAGGATCACCTTGGAACTGCTCGAGATGCATCTGTGGATGCATGACAAGATACGGTTGGCCTTCCTGGCTGCATCCCCACACTGTCTGCCCATGTTCATTTTGGTATCAGTAATGACTCCAAGATCCTTTTCTGCCTCTGCACTGACAAGAAGGGAATTCCCCAGCCTGTAGGTATGCTGCTGGTTCTTCCTCCCCAGGTGTAGCACCTTGCATTTGTCAGTGTTGAAACCCATCCTGTTCTCATCCACTCACCCCTGTGTAACCTGTCTAAGTCCAGTTGCAACCTATTCCTCCCTTCTAGTGTGCCCACATCCCCCCCACATCTTCATGTCATCTGCGAATTTGAACAGGGTGCTTTTTACCCCCTCGTCCAAATGACTGATGAAGATGTTGAACAGAGCAGGCCCAAGGACTGAGCCCTGGGGACCCCATTACCCACATCCCTCCAGGTCAAAAATGACCCATCCATCATCACTCTCTGGGTGCGGCCCTCCAGCCACTTAGCAACCCATTTGACTGTGTAGGTGTCAACATTACAGTCCCCAGCCCAGCCCACCCCGTCTCTTTTCGAATACTTTGCTCTTCCTCTCCCCTTTCTAAAACAAAGTCTCAGTCTTCAGTCACTACTGCCGTTTGCTCCTTTTCTAATCATTTTAGATGGACATAAAACTTTACAGATTCATATTTGTGACAGGAAAGTATTCACTAGGTACTTGCCTGAACTAAAAAAATGTTGGATCTGGATCAGTTGTTCCATGAATTAGGGTACAGTGTTGGGCGCAGCTGAGATTTTAGAACCAAAATGGACTAACTAGGCCTTTACTCTCCTATTATATAACACTGTTAACAAACTGAGATTCTGGAAACTTTAAATAAAATGTGATTGTATTAAGTTTGATTCTGAGTGTTCAAAGGTACAGGTAGTTTAGGAATGCATCTGATGTACATTAGAATAGGTTTTCACAGCTGTAGTGCTAGTAGTAATTTTTAAGTTGCTGTTTATATTTGACAGAATACACTAGCTGAGTCATGCTTTGCTGTTCTGACTTCAGAACTGCAAAGCTCAGTAATGGCTTGAGATTCTTTTCTTTCTACAGAACTGACACTCATCTGCTATTAGTCCTTAAGTGTAGTTCATGCTGATTCAATTTTATTCAAGCAACAAAAAGTCTTTCCTCCTTAACTCCCTTCCCCCCACATTAACACTCATTGGATTAATTCTATATCCTGTTCATCTTGCTACTTTACATAACAGGCCTCATTTGAGCTATCTATCTTTTTGAGCAGTGGAAAATTAATTTGAATCTAAACGTGTAAACATCCATGAAGTGCAGCTGTCTTTATTTTTAATGTATTGAATCTTCGCAGTTTTAAGTCTCTGTAAATTAAAAATAAATATCCTCTCCAGAGGAATGAGGTGTTACGTATCAAAAGAAATTTCTTGAATGCCATATTTTCAATATGAAATTCATTGAAGCGTGGCTAGCGCTTAATTTTTTACAAAAAAAAATATTGGCACCAAAAGTAACTTGTAGCTCAACAGGTTATTTCAGAAACTAATCATTTGTGCGAAGCATGTTTTGGAAGACTTGACAGTCTCCACATTTGCTCTGTTATACAAGATGTTTTTTAGGAGTGTCCTGCACAGTGATACTACATGTTAATATCATTGATTAACTGTCAAGCAATGGGTATTGATGAGAAAATGTCCATTGTAAAATTAAATGGTATTACTGAAGACTGTACCATGTTGTTGGTTAGGGAGGTGACTAGACCCAGTAGTCTGTTGTAGGAGTATTAATGTGAGCTCCAGGTTTTTTTCCACATGATTAAAACTGGCCATCTGTTCTTTGTTAAATGTTTACAAAAACAGCTTTTCTCTAAAAGATTTAAGGAGATGTGGGTCTAGTAAACACTCCAATATTTCTGAGCACCTTTTTCACCTTGTTTCAGATAATACCAAAAATAATTCTGCTGCATATCAAACAGGATTAATGCTTATTTGTGTTTAATCTTTACTGAGTTCTTCCCCCATGAAGATTAAATTCTGTATCAACCTGCTAAATTATGGCCCCATTTATTTTTAAAAGCAGCAGAAAAAATGATTTATATATTATAGTATACAAATAGTTTGGGATTTAAAAAAATTTTTTGTTAAAATCTGTATCTGAATTTTGTAAATGGAAAATGGGGTTCTCTCATTAGAAATTGTGACCCTGTAACTTGAGTTAATCCTGTGTAGATTTAAAAAGTAGTACTATTTGAAATAAGTCCCTGTGGTAGGCTTAAACTAATATTTACCCATCAAAGCCTGCCCTGCTTCCTTGTCTTCCCTCCCATACCCTCCCCTCCTAAGAAATGGCAGGCAACTGTTATAGAGTAGAGAAATGTGTCTTTCAGACAACTTCCAATCTCTGTCTCCTACTAGGTTTATGTTGCTCCTACACAGCTTCACACTAGGGAGCAATGTGGGGCTGTCAGTTAGGAATATACAGTTTTTAAAAAGTTGCAAAAATAAAGATAAACTGTGCCCAAAAACTAGCCTTTGCAATAAATAGTTGGGAAAATATAAAATGTGCAAGATCATAACAAATTCTAAAATACAAAACTGAAAGAGCATAATTAGATGATGATAATATTTTTTATTTTTTTTTTCCATTTGGGACAAAAATAAATGAGAACTAATTAGGGCAGACCTAGGGCTGTTCTATTAATGAATACTTTTGTGGTTAATGATATCTTCTAATATGAAATATTTAAATGTCAGGTATTTTATTTGAATTGGGATGGCTTTTTTTAATTCATGCAATTTGATCTCGGGAATAGGAAGTGGAACTAATTTTCTAAAAAGACTGGTTTCCATTTTCATACATGATACTTGTACATCATGTATAGATTACATACCTTTTAATGCCAACTGAGTGAATTATTCTTGTGCAAGAGCTTTCTGAGGTAGAGTGGAGTCTAACAAACCTGAATATCTGTGTTGATACACAAGTTCATTGTGGTTTTCAAGGGTGTAATAGGTCATGAGTAAGATGAGACAACTAATCCTAATGTCTTGATGTGAAGTTGGAAAGTTAAAATTGTGACTGCGATCTTAGCCCTTTCCATGGCATTAAGGATAAAGAGGTTTGGAGAGTTATGACCTAATTTGTCCGTAAAGAGTAGGTCTTATAAACAGCTCCTGCAAAATATCGAGACCAATAGAAACGATTCTTTAAAAATAATTTCCATTCAAATAACAGTTTTTAAACATGTTCCATTAAGTAGTTTAAATCTAAATGGTGTGAGTGGTATGCAAGTACCTACAGATAGAAGTGACTTAATAGATTTTAATTCTGCGGATCAGGAATGGTGCAAAAATGCAGTGAAATGACATAAGAATTGGCAAGGAAATATGAGAGCTAATTTCAAGTACTTGGGCATCTTCAGTGCTATCCATACTGAGTCTTCATTTTCTTAAGGAGCCACGTTCATGGTAGTGATATTGAAAGGTTAGATCTTTTAGAGAATCCTGGACCATCTGCTCTGGCCCAGTCCACTAGGAAAGTAAAAGGCAAGGGGTGCCTACCAAAACACCTAACTGCAACACATAGTAGAGGGAATATTCAAACTACTTCTGTACCTTGCAGTAGAAGCTAACTCAGCTAATTGACAGGGATCTAAATTAACTGTTTCAGGAAAGGGACTGAGATGTTGCTTTGCACAGTTCAGTGACAATTTTGACTCCTTGTGCATCTGCAGTTTGAAAAAATAAGCCAGTAAGATTTTAGGATGCAAAAGGAATGGAATGGAGAATATTACGGAGAGTCTTATAATGCTATTAAGTAACTTGAAGGGATGTTTCATCTGGAATGCTGTGTGTAGTATGGCATGGTTGATCCATCTCAAAGAATATTGCAGAAGTAGAAGGGGTTTGGAGAAGGGTAATGAAAATAGTTTTCATGGGAAAATATCCCATGAAGATCGATAACATTAAGATTTATCCTTCGAAAGGTATGGGTAAAATGTGCTGCATAACAAGTAGGGGGTATATCTTTTTTAAAAGGAGAGAAATGAGATGGAATATGAGACAGATATGTAAAAGCAAATGGTATGGGAAGGTCAATCTGTTCTCTGTCTCAAACAAAAAAACAAGGAGGCATTCAGCTGAATTAAAGATGGCTAATTCAAAATTGATGAAAGGAAACATTTATTTTCACACACCATGTGATTTAAACTGTGGAACTCATTGACTCGGTGTTAGTGAAACCAAACATTCAGAAAGGTTTTGAAAGATTGGTTGATAATAAGTAGGGGTCTGCTTAATTTGTGGTATGTCGATTTTTGTGGAAACTGCAAAAAATTGTGTTGTCTGCAGTTGCCAGGAAATATTGCTTTGGCCACAACTTCCCACAAAATCAAACCCACCCAATATACTATTCATATAATGCACTGTTTTAGAATGTCCCAGTGCTTACCGCAATACAAACAGCAGGACAATTGCTGCAGCTGTAGATCATGATTTAGAGTTACTGTCTGCTATTGACATAGACTAAGTGAAAGCGCCAGTCAGTGATGTGAATGTGTTTCAGCACCATCTTATAAGATGTTAAATGCAATGCCAGTGCCCTTCCATTGATCAGTTGCAAGGGGTGGGGCTGTGAGGAAATCCCCGCAAAATCAGCTCTTTGTGCTGCAACCAAGGTGTGAAAATGTCTTTGTCTTGTCTCAAGTTAAGTAGACCCCTAATAATAAGGATATCTAATTATAGTAATTGTGAACTTGGACTTTTTCTTTTGGAGTTCAGGGCTGAAGCCAGTTTCAAAGATGGTTAAGGTAATGGTTCAGTGGGGAAAAACTTACTGCTATGTAATTGTATTTTCAGATTGCTTTCCCATTTTCAGATGCATCTGTTGCTCTGGCCATGTTGTTGGACTTTTAGAAGCAGGATACTGGATCTCAGGTCTGGACTATGCTTAGGCATGCCAAACTCTGTGCAGTTGACTTCTAAGGTGTTTTAAATTTCATGCCATCCCCCTGAATTTTCTTAGACAGGAAGGAAATTATATAATTTATTTTTGTCTCCCATTTCTCCCTCCACCCTCTTTGTACTGTAACAGAAAATCTTTCTTTCAATTTAGTAGTTGTAATAGAACCTAGAGATCATAGGGAATATCGGAGCTCCATTGTACAAATATTTATGAAGAGACACTTTTTACAGTTTACTAGAGAAAGGTGTCAGAGGAAATAGAAACACAAATGAAAGGTGAATTGTCCCTGAGTCTCACAGTTAGTCACTGACTTATGCAAAAATAGAACATAGATCTTCCATCTTCCAGTCCAGTCTTCTCCCCATCTCTTCAGAAAGAGCTTCATTGCCTAGTTACTGATGTTCAAGGTTTTCCTGAGTAAGAGTTAAAAGAAAGCGATATACTGTAGGTTTGCTGTTGCTGCTTATGCAACGGAAGCACTTAGTACCATTACTGGTGGGGGTTTCATCTGTGACAAGAATTTTCAGCTTCCATTGAAAATGTGCAAGGGCACAGTTCCACTGGTAGCAATGTTAATTGTGTACTGGGTATATTACTGTATGTCTGTGCTGTGGGAAAGCTGCCTGCACAGGTCTAGTCTAGTGTTTCAGCTGTTGTCACTGGTGAAATCGCATCACTGGTAGGCCATTAAGGGGACAGCTGCTGAAAAGCTACAGTGCATGTATAATAAATAAAACAGTGCTGCTTGGATGCACATTTACCCATATTATACACACACACATTAGTCCAGGGCTGCTCAACTCCCAGCGAGAAGGCCAGATCCAGACCATGGCCCACAGGAGTCTTTCTGGGTCTGAATACTTGTTGTTGTGGGGGAATGGTGGTAAGCAATTGCCATTCCCCTGCTGCCAAATTTCTGGACATCCGGGAAGCCCCATTGACCAGATACCATGTTAGATTGGCATGTAGAAGAGGAAGCTGGACTGGGGTTCTCCACTGTCTGGAATTTGGCCTTCTTATCTCATTCCCCCTCTTCAGGGGAGATAAAAGCAAGAAACAGTTAAGTAAATAAAAGAAAATAAGGAAAGGTTCACAACAGAGTATGCAATTTTACACACGATAAAAATAGTGATAGGGCACCTAACATCTTTGACAGTATCATGCAAGTTTTGGACTATTTAAGCTTAAGTCCCTGTCTGCTAACAGGGAGTAAGTAGGTAGAAGTTACCGAGTCTGCTACAGCATCTGGATTGAGTGCAGAACACGACAGCATCTGGATTGAGTGTTCCTTGCTAGTGTAGAGATCTAGGAAAAGTAGGTCTCAGGAGGTCATAACCTCCTGTTCAAGGCAGGATCATCTTCATCAAAAGCATTCCATACAAGTTTTTGTCTAATCTATTCTTAAAACTGCATGAGCTACTTTTCTTGCACAACTACCAGGCACAATATGCTTACAAAACCCTCAAGAACACCCTCACAGGCCAAGGTTAAAGCAGTGGGATGAGGGCACTATCAACATCCAGCTGCTGTTTGTTAAAATAGACACTGTGGGACAGCACCATTTGAAGTATTCAGTGAAACCAAACTAAAAATGAGTGTGGTTGCAAATAGAGCTTGTACACTTGATTCTAGAAACTTTGGGATAGATGCAACAATGCATAAATGCATCAACGCTTTTGGGCAAGAACTTAGTGCCCTGTGCGTGCTTGAAACTGAATGCTTAGCATGGATGCATGTGTAATTCACTTGCATTTGTTTTAGGTCCTTCACTGTGCTGTGCTCTGTCCAAAGGATACAAACTTGTTACAGCCCTAGCTATCGGGTTTTGATTTTTTTAGCTTGAACTGTAACAGATCACAGTTCAAACTCTGAAGGTCCCCTGTCCAGTCCGTGGTATGTTGGTAGAGATGATGATTGTTGGTATAAATTTGCCCTGAGCCTATGCCCTTTTCATTTTCCTATTGCATATATAGAAGTGAACCTTAACAATTGTTCCCAGATTACACAAGGTCCATGTAGCTAAAAATCACTTGACCCAGATTATATTAAAAAAAGAATTGTTATCAGAATACAGAAAAATCTTGAATTGGGCATCTTTATTTTTTTTTTTACTTTTGAATTCAACTTTTATTTTCATATGTTGAATTTTTTTATGGGTTTTCATTTTAGTGCAAATTAATTTTAAATTTGCTATAGATGGTACTTAAAAATATCCTGCCACAGTGTTAATCACAATGTAGGAATATTTGTATTTCACTGTATAGTATTGTTTTGAAATGGTGCAGGTTAACTTCTTCTGTTTTCCTATCTCCCTCATGACCCGTTATCCCAAAGTAACTCAACAAATTCTCTTTTTAAGCAAGCAGTCTTGAAGAGATCAGAGATTTTCTTCATTAAGTTACTAATTTAATATCTATTTCTCTCTCTTAGCATTCTCCATCAGAACCCTTTTTAGAGAAACCAGTGCCGGATATGACTCAGGTTAGTGGACCGAATACCCAGCTAGTGAAAAGTGATGATTATCTGCCATCGATTGAGCAGCAGCCACAGCAAAAGAAGAAGAAAAAGAAAAATAATCACATTGTTGCAGAGGGTCCCAGTAAAGGTTTTGGTAAGGAAGATTTTCCTAGTGGGCTTGACAGCCAGGATCTAACCAGGAACTCAGCGGATTGCTTACAAGAAGAAAAAAAGAAAAAGAAAAAGCCCAAGGCAAAAAAAGAGCCGAAGGATCCTAAGGAACCCAAGGAAAAGAAGGAGCCTAAGGAGCCCAAGACACCCAAAACCCCCAAGACCCCCAAAGAGCCAAAGGAAAAGAAAGCAAAAAATGCCACACCAAAACCCAAGACCAGCAAAAAGACAAGGTATGTCAGAAAATATCTTTACAATGTGTTGTGAGTTTGTATTCAAGCAAAAATAATGTACTATATATATCTGTGGGGTTTTAAAAATCTATACTGAAAGAAGAAAGGAAAAAAATCCCGTTTTCTTGGCTTGCAGTTATTTACTCTCATATTGCTGAGGAATTTCCAGATATGTTTGCTCAGATTCCCAATTTATTGATTTGTAATTAATTTAAATAGGTGGAGAGGTCAAAGTCAAGGTCGTTAATTTTGCTTTTTTAACACTTCAAAATCACTGAATCTATTGGCTTTTGCAACTGACTCCTTTTATTATCATCAATGATGTTTGTCGTACTAATTTGAGCATTAAGAAATGCAGTCACATTAGGCTCACACTTAAACAGAGGTTACCAGCTTCTATTATCAGCATTAATACAAGCTTAACTTAAATGGGAGGTGGGTCTAAAGAACTATTTTTACTAAAGCCTTGTCTAGACATGCCACTTTTAGCAATGAATTCTGCCTGCATAGTTAAAATGGTATAGCACCTTCATATGGACACGTTTATACTGGGATAGTAGTATATCCTATATCCCATAACCTATATGGCATTTTTATGTAACTATATTCACATTAATTGATTTGATTATTTTAGTAAAAAATTGAGCTCCTAAGTAAAAGGAAAAAATCTCAAATACCAAAACTCCCCCTCCCACCAAAACAAAGCAAACCTTTGTTGATCTGATCTCACAACCCTGTTTATGATTTGGAACAGAAAAATTAAGTATATCACTCTGTGATATTTTTGTAAGGGGCAAAGTTAAAATCTTACTAGGCAGCATGAGGGAGATCAAATGGTGTGTTTATAAATAACAAGAACTTGGGGTTCCAAAGCATCTTGTTCACGTACAAACACATGCAAGTATGAATACAAATGTTCTTTTGGAAAGGAGAACTAAGAAGGGGAAAAGCATTAAAACTGATTTTTTTCATTTGTACTTTAAAATTTCTTACAACTGTTCTGAACCTGTTCCAAACATCTGAATCTGTTTTTCAAGATGTGGCCAATGTTAGAAAATATAACTTCCAGATGGAAGCACAGCCAGATCTGGTTAATCTGAATCAGTTTGTGATTTGTATTAGGGCTTTAAAAATTGCAATTAACAAATCAGCTTTGTGTTTATTCTACAAAGTTAGACTACTGCTTAATATGTTGATACAGCTTTATGGGTACATGATGCTCAAGTAGCAAGATATGACTTTCTTCTAAAAAGAGGGATAGTTTCTCTGGACAGAAAGCAGAGGAAGTACTTATTGAAGAATCTCTGTAAACTTGCTGGTTGTATCTGCTTAAATAATGAGGCAAAAATAAAAAATTATGTTATGGATTGTTGAAATCCACTGATCAGTTTATGCAAACAGTAACGTTCTAGTTACAGCATACAGTAGATTTTACTTGAATGTATGAGGTGAATTTAAAGCAGATCTCAAACTATCGTTTTTAGAAACAGAACTTCTCATCTACCTAAACAGGTTAATTGTGTGGGGGGAAAACATTCAAAGATTTTTAAAACCAGAAGGAGAGTGTTGATCTTTTTTATTTTGACCTCTTGCATAACATACTCCTAACAAAAGCTTTTGCATCAGAAGAGGAAGACCATAATATTTTATTTCAAAAGCACACTTTAACTGCACAACTTATTAACTGAATGCTATTAATATTATTTTAACAAATACAGTGAAGTCTAGCTTAATTAAACTAAGGTTAACAAGAATTAATTTTAAAAAAAATTTTTTTTTAGCATTGGAGATGTGTAGAGGGTGAGATTGGCCATGCACCCCCTGGAAACCCAGTTGCGAAACCGGAAGTGCCAGTGGAAGTGCACTTCCAGTTTCACTGCTGGCTTGGTGATCATCCACTGGAGGACACCACCCCCGCTCCCCCTTCTCCCCCAGTCGGTGATCTGGTGCCCCCCCCAGACTCAGGAGGCACCAGTCGCCCATGATTTTTAGGTTTCTATTGTGATTCATACCAGGCTGCAGAATCTACCAGGCTCTGCATAGCTATACCTAACAAAGCCTTGCAGGTCTCAGTAATGGGACATAACTGTGGTGGTGGGAAAGTAGCCTTTTCTTCCAGAGAACATATTGCTCCTTTTAAATGTGTAAAGGAGAGGCTTTGTTCTCTCTTCTTTTGCAACCTTCTGCTCAAGATTTACTGCACAGTTGACTAATTAACTGTGCAGTAAACATCTCAGCATCTACATGTGCACCATTATTAGGGTGCATGAAACTAATAAACTCCGCAGCAGGGTAGGACTAGTAAGTACAAATCCTAACCTGCTGCAGAGGGTTTTTTTGTACGCAGTAGTGCATGTGTAGACTCTGAGCCGGCTGGCTGGTGCATGAGGCTGCCTGCTAGCTAGACCTGCACTGAAGCACCTTGTGACCCAGCCAGCCCCTCTGCAGCACATTGAGCCCAGTCAGAACAGTCCTAGACTGGCAGACTGACCCCATGAATGCCCTGCCAGCTGGGGCTGCTGTGACCCAACTCAGTGTACCCTTCTCTGGGCACACATGTAAACTGTGCACCTGGGAGCTTCCTGGGAGCAATAAATTGTGGAGCGATAAGCTCTGCAGTTTGCTGCCCATTAATAGCATGTGTAGACATGCCTTCTGTAACTGGAGAGTTTAAATCATTGGTACTTGTCTTAGTTACTACATGTTACTTTCTGTTCTGTGAGAAACGTGAACTGGGGAATATTAACAGCCACTAGGACTTGCTTATGTATGGTTTAGGAAAAGAGTACATTCATAGTTACAGACTAGATTTGCCATTGCAAGTCATCTTTCCAACCCATGTACTCAAGCAGATTTATAAGAAAGACAGACCTAGTGACTTCTTGGGGGATATGTTGCTAAAGAATATAACTTCTGTCAAAATAATTTTGCCTGTGATTTTGGGGCAGTACCACAGATTAAAGAATCTGCCTAGTGACATATACATAACTGAGCCAGGATTTTAACAGGATTCAACCCCTGAACTATTAATCTGAGGTCAGTATTCCCCCTGCTCAAAGGAATCATTATTGACACGTGAAGATTTCATGGTGCTGTCACTAGGAAGGACGTAACAGCACAATATCAGAGATGTTTAAAATGTATGCAACTAAGTGTAAATTCTGAATTGCACAATCATGTAGACTGAATTTGTGGTGTACAAGTAACAAAGTAATAGTTTAAATTACTTTAGCACTAGTGTTTATAGTTCTACAGTAGTTTGATTCTGAGCATTGAGTATCATTCTTGGTGGTTTTGTGTTATAAAATACTAATGTGATATTGGTTATTTTCATGGATAATAAGCTAACTTTACTCAATATTAAAATCCATTTTTCTAAGGGATGGAAGAGAGGATTGAAAAAACAGAAATGTGGGTATGTACATAATCTCAGGAAAAAAGTAGTTCCTTTCAGAATCATCATAAAAGTTGATTCAAGTAGTACAAGGGGAAATAAAAAATAAAACAGCCCCCCACCTCACTCAAACCAAAAGGATAGGAAAATGTGAATTGTATTCAAGTATAAAATGATGAAATATGCAAAGTGCCAGATTATTTTAATGAATATGTATTTTTTTTAGTAAGATGGCATGATCATTTTATTGACCATGGAAGTGTTTTTTATTAAAAAAGAATACTCTCCCTTTACTTTGGGACAAGCCTCATAGAAATGTATAACCTGCCTCTGACTTGGCAGAGGTGCACCTTAACTGAATGGGGAACAAAGAGAACAACAGAAATTTATATTATAGTACTTCTGGTATAGTAACACCACAGAAATGTAATGAACTTCAAAACACTTTACTAACAAATGTCAGCGTAGAGTTGGTGTCTTTGGAAAGCTAGTCTATCCATTAGCTAGATATAATGAAACTTGGAATAGCATGGCCCTAACAGCAGTAGGAAAAGATGTGCAAATGGCAGCTGAAAAAAATGGAGTTAAAGGGAGCACTGTGGAGAGTTTGCACATATTTTACTACAAATAAAACTGCAGATGACAAAACAGAAGTCTGCTTCATGGAATTAACTGCCCATGCACCAAGAATTATGTGCAGCACCAAAGCTAAATTCTGCTACCTGTTTCTCTATCAATAACTTGCTGAGCTACCAGGTTGAAAATAAGTTTGTCTCTCTTCTTCAGTTTGTTTATTTATTTATTACATATGAACTGTATAAATCTCTGAAAAGGCTTAGGTTACTCTAAAGGAGTCTTCACACTGTTTCACTTCACCCCAGACTGTGGAGAAAGTTCCTTAGTTCCAGTATTTTAGAGGAGTTGTAAGAAAGTTTCTTACCT
Organism: Caiman crocodilus; assembly: GCA_030014935.1. NCBI lineage: Eukaryota > Metazoa > Chordata > Crocodylia > Alligatoridae > Caiman > Caiman crocodilus. The sequence goes on along the minus strand of JAGPOW010000261.1, from coordinate 62,143,471 downwards.
CTGAGAGGAAAACTCCCTTTAATTTGAGGAAGGAGAAGAAATGAGAAATGTATCTTTCTATGTTGTCCAGTATTTTTAGCCTAGATCCACGCAGCTTTTCTTAAAAGGATCCTGTAAGATTTTGTGCCATCTATCTAGTTTTTTTCTTGATCCATTTGAAACATGGTTCAAAACTGTAGAGTGAATGACTTTGGTGAACACGGGTACAATAGATAAATTACGTCTGAAAAGGAGCAAACGGATTCCTGACTCATTTGCATTTGTACTGCTTCAAAAAGCTGTATGTCAAGAGAACTTGTAATACAAGGTATTTCATGTATGTATTTTATCCTACTGCCTGTTTGCTAGGGGCAGTCTAAACCTTTTAAACAAACTATAACAAAAATGAGAACAGCCTCCAGCTGGGTGCATTAAAAGAATCTTTGAGTTTTCTATACTCTGAGCTTCTCATAGCTTGCTGGGGGATCACCATCTTTTGTAACACCTTAAATGTTGAATTGTGTGCATCTTTCTTGCTGCTTTTTGAGATTAAGTTCCACTCCTCCTGAGCCCTCAGCACCTGCACATGAAAACTGCTGGAATGGGAAATGGTAGTGCAACATCTTCTCATCAACAGAGGATAAAAGCAAACATTTTCTTCTCCCATTCCCACCAAAACTAAGGGGTCTCCATTTTGGGTCTCCATTTTGCCTGTTTTTAGTTCTGCCTTCAAGACCAAACACAGCAAACCAGTTGCAAGAATCATTTGATGTTCTTGAGGATATCAGAGAATTAGGATGTGGTAAGCCCAGTTGGTGTGCCACTTCTGTGCTCTGCTGTTCAGGTGGAATGGGCAGTTGAACTCAGTTGCTGGGCACAGTGGGCTGCTAGGTCTATTTGTTAGGAGCAGGTGGCTGGGCATACTATACTGAATATTGCCTTTTAACGCAGACCTTCTATCAGAAATTCGTGTGAAGGATTATGAAATTCAATGGGGAAAAAAGATGAGCGGTTTAATGGTTGGAGCTATTCATCTTGGGAACTTTTTAGACCGCTGTGTAAAAGCATCCATGCAATCAATGCGCTGGTGGCTCTTTTAAAATTATGCTAATTAACATATCTGGTTGTTACCCCAGAGCAGAGTAAAAAACCCAACAATATAAATATGAGAGGAGCTGTTGCCCTCCTCATTCAGTCTTGTGGAAGATGACACATTTTTTGATACTTTTAAATGAGGTGATTCAACTTTCCCAGGTCCGGATGCTTGACCTAACTTCTTTGGGCTGCTGGTTGTCAAACTGACACAAAGCGCCGTTTTGTAGAACTGCATTCTTGTCTCGGACTTTTAGTTCTTTCTTCTTTTTTCCCTGTTATTCTGCTTACTCTCTTTTTTTGTTCCCATGCCCTCATTTTTCCTTATTGTTTTGTTTTTCTTCCTGTGCTATTCTGTGGATTGTGGTCCTAGTGTGATTCCCTTTGGACAGCATACTGTGTTGCCCCAAGGGTTAAGAATGTAAAACAAGAGGTCCATTTTGGATACCCAGATTGCAAACAATATAACTATCTGATGACACCTCTCATAAATGGGCTGTTTTTTGGAGTAAATTGTGGTTTTCTGTTCTTTGTTTTATTTTTTCCAAATTTTAATTTTCACTAGGCTGATGACTTGATGCTAGGAACCAGGTAGTGGCTATGACTGAAGTACACAATTTGTCTGTATACAGTTACCTTGCATTTTATTATAGTGCTTTCCACATGTTCCAAAAAAATTAGGAAAAACCTATCAAGTATGTATTAGATGTTTTAACGTACAAATGCAAGTACCTAAGGTGTTTAGTTTTCTAAAATACATTTTAAGTACCTAAATTTGTATTAGCCACTAATTTTAATCATCTCTGTCTTAACTACATAAATGCCAAATGGTTTTGTTCGATTGTCTAGTAAAGTGTATTTAGCTAGGTACTTATAGTGGGGTTGTGAGGGTTGCTTAGCAGTTCTAAACAAAAGTAGAGAGCAAAGCGGAATTGTTGACAGCTGCAGGAAGCTGATGTTCAGACTTACCAGGTGAAGTCTAATCCTACTGGGCCTACAGCATGAAGAACCTGGATGCAGATCTTCATGCAGTGTAGAGCCTTGTTGCAGTGGCTTTTTCTTTTAACCTTTTTCCTTTGTGTGAAGAAAGCTCTAGGTCGCTAGCTTTTTTAAAATTGCAATTGAAAGTTTTTATTTGTTCATTAAAGCTAAACATAGGAAATTAAGAAAAATGATCTGTGGACCAAATCAGATTATTTATATCCATAGTACTTGGTGTCTATACTTGCATTGCACTGATATTGCCTGAGGACGGTTTAAAATACTGCCCAAAGTACTTGGTTACGTACCTCTGTTCCTGCAAGATTTGGTAATTTGGTAGTTTAAAGCACAGCTAGTACACGTAGATCAGCAAAGGCAGAGATGAAGGTGTTTAGCTCAAATCCCCTATTTTTACTACCTGGGAAAGGTCTGATAGAGTTTAGAAAGAAAGCTTTGTTCAGTTAGATCTGCTACAAGTACCTCACTTCGTTGCAAGTTCTTTGTCTGAATCTTTCTGTGTGATAAGCACTTGGAGATGCTGTATGACTCAAACAATTGTGGACATTCCATAGAGCATTCTTTGGAGGAGCAGACAGACAATCATTAGCACTTTCCTGCCTTTCAGCAAATTGGTATTTTATCAAACCTAGGCTATGTTATTCTTCAAGACGTTAAGCCTGTTATTCATATGTGATAGTGCACCCAGGGCACAGTTACTACTACTAAATTTAATTGTATGCTTTGCTCTGATTTATAGAGGTCACCAGTGAAAAGCACTAGCCTGTCAACTCACTTTACCTGGCAGTGGTTCAAATCCCTGACAGGCTTACCTTTGATTTAAACAAATTTGAGAAATATGTAAAGTTTTGGAAGCAGTTTTGCACTGATTTGATAAAAGAAACCACAAAACGCTGCAGCGCAGGTGTTGAGAATGTTTGAAAGCTGATTGAGAGAAGCAGATGGCTTTAGTCAGTGGCATCCAGCCAAAAGAGCAGGTGCTGGTCATGTGACCGCTGGTTACCAGGGTAATCTGATTGCTCTTGGCGTGCAGATGAAAGGAAAGGGGCCCAGTGTTCAGCTGTAGTATTGTATAATTTGTGGCAGTTAGAGCGGAAATAAATGCTGGAAATGGAGCCTCATAGTAGGGGAGACTTCTGTCCATGTGTAGCATACACACTAAGATGGTTGGAAGGGGAACTGTTGTGTAGATTATTATTATTTTTTAAATGATTTGTCTTACGTGGCTCTTTCAATTGAATCAAACTTTTCAGAGCACTGACAGGGTTTTAGCTGAGCTATATTATTGTGCCCTAGAATTTTGCTGTGATTTTTAACTGTATTTTTAAAGCTCCCAGCATGCTTAAATGTAAACATTAAACATCTTTTCAACATTGTTTTTACATGTAAAACGCATTAAACAGAGGGAAAAGACAACTAGTCAAAACATTGTATAACTACATTTTAAGTTTTAGCTCCGCAAATGAGCTTTCATTTCAATATGCTTATTTATCACAATAAGTTTAAGGCTGACTTTTGTTTTGGAGGTTCACGGGGTTTAGAATTATAAAGATTTTTGGAGGGTTTTGTCTTTTTAAAACCAAAATTTGGAATGGGTTCAGATATAGTATTGAAAAATGAAACTGTTCAGAAGTGCCTGGAATAAAGTTTGGTTATTTAAATGTTTCATTTGTCAAATACCAACATGTAATTCTATGCTAAGAGACACCCTGTGAATGTTTTAGCAAAAACATTGCAACTCTAAAAACAAACCAACCCAAAGAGTTTGTCAAATAAGCAATAATCAGGAGGTTGGTTGAGCACCCCCCCAACCTGCGTAAAGCTTTGGAGATGAGTACATTTTACAATTCCTTTAGAACTTTTCCTCAGTTTTCAATTTGTTTCATTTTACAAGTGTGATATATATCATTACATATCTATTCCAGATTTTTTTATTCAGTTTGAATATGAGGTCTCTAATCTAAACTTGTGTTTTGATGCATGCCTCCTTTGTCAGCTAGTAGCTTTAAATATATGTTATATACCTAGACAGTGTTTTAAATACAATTAGAGATTGAAAATTCAGGGGGAGAACCCCCTCATCACTTTTTCTTCCAGAATATTAGTTTGGGTTTGTAGGCTGACTGGCATTTTTTTTTTTCTTTTTAAGGAAAATCATTGGACTATATGGGCAGAGAATAAATGAGAAATGGAGCAATTTGGGAAAATAATCTGTCTGGCTGTTGTGGGCTCTACAAATCTGGGGTGGCCAAATGAAATGTAATTAATTGTGTCTGCACAAATTAATCAATACCTGCAAATTTTGGTTGTAGCGACTGAGTGGGGATATCGGTTCTGAGAGTAGAAATGTAATCTGCTATCTTATCTTAGTTTTCTGAGGAACAACATTGGAAGTGCAGTATAAAATGGAGGATGATCTCATTCATTCAGAGGTTTTGGCAAATTCCTCTGGCTCAGCTCAGCTAACTGTTTGGCTTGCATTTCTTTCAAGAAAAGTTCATGTGGTACCTTCTCTCCTGTGTATTAGGGTGTTTGACTAATAGTTAGACTGCTGGTCTGATTCTTATTTTAGTCTCCCATTTCATACTCTTGCCAAGTGTGCTACTCAGTACATCCAAGATTAAGGACAGGCCAGATCAGCAGATTGACCTTGACAAGGGAAGTGTGGTACTATGTTAAAATGATTGAAGTCATTGATATACTTTAGTTCCTTGCATAAGGCAAAGGAATTAAAATAATGAAAAAACTAATAATAAAAATGTTTTGTTGTTTGACCATATCATGGTACACTTTTCTTAAAATACATTTGACTCAAGCATTGATCAGATATATCTTAATTTTAGTAACAAGAAATCTGACTCAGAAACTAATGCTGTGAAGAAAAAGGTCAACAAGGGAAAGGAAGGTTCTGAAAACTCAGATTTGGAAAAAACACCACCAACATCTCCTCATGAAGATGATGATGATCCAGGTGTTCAGGTAATACCATCATTCTGATATTCAAGACCGAATTATTTAGCACTTGGTAATCTTTATATGTATGTAACACACAAACAGTCACTTCACCTTTGTTATAGAGAAGCTTTTATTTTTTTGTCTTTGTTGGCTAGAGAAGTATACCAAGAAAGGTGAGAATTGGAGATCCTAGTGGTAAATTGTTTATTAAAAGAAACTTTCCTGGTTTGCATCTTTGTTTTACTAGTTTGCTGGCCGTGTATACATACAAGTGACTTGCGCTTTTTTTAATTTCAGTCCCCATACTATATTTTGAGTCTGGGTTATCTAATTTAGTTTTATATTTATAATGAAAAGCCTTTATGTAATCTAACTTTGAGATGCTTGTTTAGTTCTTTTTTCTTGATGAGCTCTGTATGTTAGGAATGAGCATGGCAAAGGAGAGAGTGAAATGAGTGTAGGGGCAGCTTGTATTGCTCCTGCACGTACTGTATTTGTTTGGTGGATAGAAGGGGTTGATCTCTAGGACTCTTAAGTCGCCTACTTCAAGAGTCCCAAGTAAGTTCCCTTCAGAATTTAAGTAGCTTCCCTCAACAGCAATACCAAGAATATAGCACTCTGTGATGTCACCAGAAAGACATGATATAGAATGGAAAAGCTGCCAATCAGTGGTCATTTAGTGAAGGGGTGGCAAACTTGTGGCAGGGGTGCCACAAGTGGCAAAGGTAGTCTGTGTGTGTGGCATGTTGCACGTTGGGGAGGGGACAGGAAGCAGAAAGCATAGCAACAGGTGAAGCAGGGGAAGAGAATCAGCGGTCCTCCGGAAGGGTGTAGGGTTAATTCGTAACACACCCATCAAAAAGTTTGGCCCCGCTGCTTTAGTGCCTGCCACAGTTCATGACTTCCCTTTCCAAGTGGCCAAGTTTAACCACAGAGCTCATAGAATTTATTATGATTAAAAGTAACATGTAAGAATTTAAATTTAAAAACGAACAATAGTTTACTTTTCTGATGGCACTCCTCTATAACAATATCATCTTGGGATAATGTACTCTGAAACAGAAGCATGGATATAGAAGTATGTGATTAGCATAACTTACTGGTACATTTTTAATTGTATGCCAAGTGCTCCTTTTAATCTGGTTAATGGTGGAATTTAGCACGTGTTCCTGATGCAAAGATACTTTAAGAGGAGTCTCGGGACAGTGTTTTTTGCTGACCAGTTTCTATAATAGCAGTGTATTGATGCCTGTCTTTATGGTATTTGCAGTTTGAGATCTAATGGGATAAAAACTTCGTTTTAATCTAGTCTGAGAGAGAACTTTAATTATTATGACTTCTTGTTTTTTCTTTTGGCAAATGATACAAGAGGATATACTTGGCAATAAGCATTAATTCTTGTAACAGTGAGAAATTTCATTTGTGCTTTTAACATTGTTTTGCTTGCTTACACTGTACATTTTCCTATATTGACTTATATTTACTCAAGGTAACTTTACTTTCTTGTTCAAGTGTTTTTTTAAATAAGTTTAATAGTAGGTTTGTACATGATTACTTTTATAAATTATCCAATTTAATAAAAAATAAGGAAGCTTTTTATTTTATTCTTAGTATCAAACCCTCATAATAACTGTAAGGTGCCTATGCAACAATTTAAAAGCAAAAACCAAAAATCCCCTCCTATAGGAGTGTGTGTGTATATTTCAGGGAATAGAAGGGGTGGGGAAAGAGAGTGGTCTGGTTGCATTTGTATTAGGCACTACAATAAGTAAATGTTTCCATAATGAAAGCATAACTATGAATGTTAATCTCCATAGCAGTTCTCTGACTAGCAGGCTTCCCACTTGCAAATCAGTTATTTAATAAGGAAACGTTAAACTGAAAGTGCATACATGCATGCTCAGTCTTGGCAAAAATACATAAAAATTGCAAAGCCCATTGGACATTACAGGAAACAGGAAGCAAATCAAGTAAATAAACTTCAAATGAAGATTATTCTTAACTTGATCCTTTCTGTTAAGGAAATGGAAGAGATTTGGCGCTCAGAATTCGTAGTAGTCCTACCTATTGAGTCAAAGGAAAATTGATGTTTTCCCTTCAGTGATTATGGAAATGAAGGTGTGAAATTGCCAAGTGGTATCCATTATCAAGTATCCAGCTACTGACTTTCTTATAGTTTCAGAGTAACTCTCATAACTTGTTTCTTAAAAAATGTATTGATAGAGGGGTAGCATCAGTGCTTAAATATACATGTAGACATGTCCTCTAAGGAGGGAAATGGTGATTTTTTTTTTTCCCCTGCAAAAAAAATTATGTTGAGAAAAATTATGTTGAGAACTCCATGGAAAGAGCAAAAAGTGCATTTGATTCAAAAAAATAAACTGTCCAGTTCAAGAACAACCATTTAATTGCTTTTCTTTCTTCCTCATCAACCCCTAGTATAGGCTCCTAAAAAGAAGGAACTTAGTATGAAAGTACCATTTTAATTTTACAGCCAATATCAGGGTGTTTCATGTAATTATTTTTTTTAAAGTACTAGTACATTTGAAAACAGTAAAGATGCACTGTTCTTGTTTATTCTTCATTCCAACTTTGCTTACAAAGAAAATCAATGGTTTCTTTTTAGAAGAGGCGCTCTAGCCGGCAGGTTAAGAGAAAGCGTTACACAGAAGACCTGGAGTTTAAGATTTCAGATGAGGAAGCAGATGATGCGGATGCTGCTGGAAGAGACTCCCCTTCCAATACTTCTCAGTCAGAGCAGCAGGTCAGTTTAGCATTCCAAATATGGATAGCCAAACAATTACATTTAAGTAGTTAAAAATTATAAGTGTTGCCCCTCCCACCTCATCCCTCACCTTCCTCCCACAAGGAGTTTCATTTAAATTTGGCTCACTGTACAAAGCAAAATTAGTTGTTTAGGTTCTTTAAAAGCTATGTTCATTCATAGTGTTTTTTTTTACAAGCTTACAATATGTAATTTGACACAATTTGGTTAAATTAATGGTCTCTGCTAAGTTGAAGCCTGAAACTAGACTGTAAGGAGACTGAATTTACCTCTGTGAATTCAGTGGTCTGTCTTCTGTGACTTTAATAAACCACTCAAGCTTGTCTCCTGCTGCTAGGCACCATAAGAACCCCTTTATGAAATTACTGCCTTGTAGTACCCAGCAGGGTACACTTTATTCTCCATGCAATGTAAATGATGGATAAAATAGTTTGAATAAAATGAAGGGTAATAATGTAGGAATGACTGTTGTAACAATCTTATTGTTTTGTAGTGCTCTTTTCATAGTACTACTTCACTTAACTAACTGACAATCTATTGGTGAATGTATACATGCTTTTTTGGTCCTTCATTTGGCAATTTGTGCGTGTTAAGCTCTTTGAAATGTAGTATGTGATCTCCATTGTTAAATGTCTCTTGCAGAAGAGGAATGGTATGTTTTCCTGCAGCTTTAATGGTGGGACCAACATATTTTTGACAGCTGTCACATAGATACTGTTTCTCTACATCATTAACTGGAACATCTTCTGGCTTTCAGAACATAGGGCTACTGAAGGCATGTTCAACTTTGTGGCCAGTTACTTTTCCCATATAATTAAATAACAAAAACACCCACACATCTTTGGCTCACAGTGCATCGTTTGTACAGTTCATTCTCATTACATATGTAGATGAAGAGTATAGTTAGCCTCTTGCTGTACAAAGAACATAAATTCTACTGGATTTAAGAAAGCATACAATGCAGTTGAGTACCTCAGTCCACCTAGTAAAAAAAAAAAAGTCATGCAATTGAACTCTCATCATGATGGAATACTGTTAGAGAACGTTGAAGAAATTGTGTTTGCTCTTTATAAATTCTCTTTAATCTTCACTTTTGTAATTGTTATACAATTTTTGTCTTGTAGGAATCTGCTGATGCGGAAGGTCCTGTAGTAGAAAAAATTATGAGTAGTCGTTCGGTAAAGAAAAAGGTAATATTTTTTTCATTAACAGAGGAGTATATTACCTGTGTTTTAGCTTTTATTTTTCATTTTCAAAATGCTTTTAATGTTCCCAGCCTGAGGAGGAGGATTGCCTAAAATGTGTTTAGATGAGTGTGTGGGGAAAGGGTTGTGTACACACACGTCAGCATGCATACATATTGTGATTTATTTGTATTTTAGATGAATGAATATGCACATAACCTAATGATCGTCACCTATTTCATATAATTTTCTGTAAATGTACAAATAAGGAATTTTACCTCCACAGCACAGCAGAATTACTCTGCTTTTCACTTTTGAGTAACAGATTTTTGGGCTGATTATGAAATGGAAGATGCCCTGGTCTTGAATCGCATGTTTTAAATCTTTGACTTTTGAATTAAGATTTTGGGCAGATTTTATTTTTTCCTTTTTATACCTTTTCCCCCCACAGCCAGCAAAATCAATGTACATGTGATCATACACAACCACTCACATAAATGTTTGATGCTGCCATGGTAGGTGCTGGCAAAAGATCTTGTGAAGTTATCGCACATCTCCTCAAATCCCCCAGCCACAGTATGTCAGTTGCACTATCAGTTCGCTGACTAGGCAAATTAGTATTCCTGCATTACTTCAGAACATGACAGTCTTGTATAGCAAAGTAAAACACTAATTCCAAACTGTTAGGTTGCCTTGAATAATTTCTGTTCTCCTGGAAATGGGCTGATGTAATGAGCCTCTAAGCCTGATTATATTTTCATAAAATATTCTGTTTTACTTGTGTTTATGCTGTAGGTTTGGTGCCAAAGTTCAATTTACATTTCATAGAAATATAATACTGAAATCCATCCTCACTTAATAACATGATATTTACCTAGGAGTGCTTACTCCAAAAACAGAAGAAAAACTTAGCCTTCATTGCTGAAGTCTTTTAGTATGTTTTAATGTTTTATTGACCCTTACTGCTGGCCTTTAACATAACCCTATCGCATCTCATGAGCCTATTTTTGGCTGAATTTCTTTATTGGCCTCATCCTTTAGTCTTCACAGTGTATATCTTCTTGATTTATTATAGTGCATAACTGTATTACTTATTTCAAATTATAACCTTATTTTTCAGATAAACTTAATGTAATCAAAATGTAGTAATTAGTTGTCCTGATGGTCCATGAAGCGAGAGAGAATGTGGTCTCATCATAAATGTCTTTACGTTGGAGGCAGTTTTGCACCAATTATTCTTCTCTTCTTCCTCTTCCCTGCAAACAAAGGTGTGATTACCCATGGGGAGTGCGTATTTTGCTGCCGTTTGTGGGAAGTGGTTGGTCTGCTGCCTGCATGTCTTTGATTGCAAGCTCTGCTGGAGGCAAAGCTCTATTTTGAGCTCTTCCTTTAATGTTTTTTATGGATTGCATTTGCAGGTTTGAGGGGTGTCTCTCCTCATTCCCTTTTCTTCCATCCCAGCCCTGCTACCTATCCCAAAAAATGGATTTGAGGATGTTTAATATTAAACATCTGAAGTACCCAACTGTGCTTTTATTAGAGCTCTCTTGTATGCTAACGTCATCAAAACCATGGTTGCTAGATTAGTAATCAAAGTAAAATTGGTGAGTTCAGGACCAATACATAAAACAAATATAAGAAAAGGTTTCACTGGGAAACCTTTCAGCAAATTAGAGTGTAACAAAGACTTTGTCCAAGCAAAGGACATTAACTAATGACATTTCTTTTGGAACAGCCCTTGTCATAGAATTATACTGTTTTTGACACAGTACTTTGAATATGGTCTGGGGGCTGCAAAATAATATATGCATCTTGTGCGTACACACGTGTGTGTATGTACACATATGTCTGTTTTAAGAAGCCTATGACATTGGACTTGAAACTAATTCTTTTCAAATCTTTAGATAACAAATTGTAAAATACATGTAATTACATTTAATCTTTATCCTTCAGGTACATAAATTATTTCCTCTTATCCATTTTAAATTCATTATTTTTCTTGCACTGAATGCTTCTATAACGGAAGGGAAACAAAGAAAGTAAATTAGCCTAGATATTTTATGTAGTAATTTGGTTATGTCTGTCATGTCCTCTCTCTACATGCAGTTCTGATCATTTTATTTTGTCTTCCATGGCTGTAATCATTTTGCCACCCATTTTGGGATCCCTCTTCCTGCTGCATCATCTTGAGATTAGAATGACTGGAACTGAATACATTATTAAAGATAAAGATGTACATTTATTAGAAGGCATTATATGTTCAGTATGTTCTTCAACTCTTGACACAACCTTTTTTATTTCTTTTGCTAATATAAGATGAACAGATGTTTTTATTGAGCTTCCCACAATGCCCACATCTTTTGTAAAATGGCTTTACTTAGAATCCAGTGATGTGTATGAATAGTTCAAATTATTCTTATCAGTCTGCCTTACTTTGTTTTTGTCACCAATGAATTTTATTTGCCATTGTACTGACCATTTGCCTAGCATTCAATTATTTTTGAAAGTTCTCTTTCTGAGTAAATTAAATTATTTTATCAGCAAATGTTTCTGTTCCTATACTGTGGCAATGGAAATTTACCCAAGGTGCTTCACAAGTATGTTTTTTTAATCTTCATTTGGAGGAAGTGGTCACCTGAATCATTCTGTGGCATACAGTTCAATCATTTTGTCAAGTCAGGCCTGTCTGCTAAGATTGTAACCTAAGCTGCCTCTTTAGTGCCTCATCTGTCCTATATACCCTTAATTTCCAAACCTGATATGTACTATTTTAGGGTTCATCTCTTTAATCACCCTACCTTGAGAAACATGTATGTATGTATGTATGTATACGTATGTGTATATATAACATATAAACAATATACTTAATCTGACAATTTTAATGAATCGGGACAGAGTTCAGGATCGCACTTTAGTGAGCAGTTTTACTACATGCATATTTGGTTTTGAATTGGTCATGCGTTAATATATTGGCAAGCTTTTGGGGGGTTCAGTGGGAAGAAGCATACAGATTACAGCTTTGCCTGCCTCTGTAAAAGGTGGTTTGTTTTTTATTAATGTCAGGACTACAGACAAAATAACTATCTAATAATCATTAACCAATTTTTTTCCCAAAGTATTTATTTTAAAGGGTCATTTAGAAATGAGGTTTGTAGAATGCTGTGTAATAAATACAGTTCTAACTGGTTTGGTAGTCTACTAGGTAAAGATGTAGTATTACATTCTGGTACCACAAATTTTATGCTTAGTCAGGATATTTTTTATATTAAATTTACCAATTGCTTTTAAAATGATTGTTGCCCTTAAATAAAATCAAGAGGTTAGACAACAAAGAGTAAACCCTTGTTTGTTTGTTTGCTAGGAAGTGCTCTTCTAAATGATTGGTTAGGCATAGTGGTACTGGCTAGATTCAGATTTGCTCATGCTTCACTTTGCTCCTCTGAGTGTGAATATTGGATTCAGGAATAATCACTCTTCTTCCATGAAAAACCATGGCAATATTCAGGTATCCCCACTGGAGGTATCCTCATGAGTGACTGACCTCTAGGGACTTGTGTCCTAGGTTAGGGTTATTGTTCTTCTAAATGGGAACCAAGAGAAGCTGGAAATAGCATCAAGAATAGCTCCCCGATAGTGATCTTGGTAGAGGGCACTGTTACTTTCTTTCCATGACCAAAGCGCAGGGCGTGTGGGCTGGGAAAGGAATACATTTCTCCCTTGGAAGAGCATGGGGGTATTGGGAGAAATGGGATTAAAAAAATCTGTGAACTAAAACAGAACTTGGAGCAGCAGCAGCAAAGATAGAATTACCTACCTAATGGAATATTGCTAATACAGGTATTTGACAGATATGAGATTCTAGTATCCACATAATCTCTTTTCTGTAAATATGTTGAAAATCTGTTCTCTGAGATTTGAGAGCAGGGGAAAATGAAGGGCCTTTAGTAGGAAAATAGGTGTATGTACTTCTGAAAATAATGCTGTGCACAGAATCCCTCTGACTCTGGTTACCTGTGCCACGTGCATTGATTTTGAAAATTCTGTAGTGTTTCTGCAGTGTGTTAATGCAGCAAAGATGACTTAATTTAATTTGGGACATGAACTAAATTCTAACTTTGAGGCTGAGGCACTGTGCTTAGTTTGTCCTAGGTAAGGTTCAGAAATAATGCTTTGTTAAATTACTGCCATATGTTCTACAGTACTGCGATGGGTTAAGGGCTGTCTTGACCCTCAGAAGTGAATACCCTTGGTTGTGCTGGTTTGTATCACAACTTTAACCTTGCTTTTAAATGTACGTTTTTTTAGGGGTGTTAATTTAATTTGGCTGCTCTGTATATGAGACATCTTGCCTGAACGAATTTAATTGCACCATTGAGTACAACTAAAACCATGAACAGTGATGCACTAAAATTATAACAGTGGTATAAGGTTTAGTTTTATATGACTTCTTGTTTAGAGTTATTAACTATATGGAAGTATAAACCCCCATTAAAACTCTATTTTAAAACATTACAAAACCCACAATGTAAAGTTGCCATGAGCCAGCCAAAAATAATACATATGGTATTCAGGAGTGCAGTTGCTAATTGGCTGCTGCCTGAGAAAATGGTACACTTGGCTTCTACTTAACACTGTGGGTTTGGCAGAAAGCCAGATTTGGGGTGAGGTTGTGAATGAAGCTGCATGTGGTTAGGGAGGAGTTAAAATGATTCATGTCTTGGAAGTTGTAGTAAGCAGTGCAGTATATACTAGTATGTACTTGGGTAAGCTGATAGAGGAAACTCCTTACCCATATACTTTCCCCCACTTCCCTTCAGATGCATCTTCCTTCCCCACCTTGTCCCCCCTCCACGCACACACATTTTCACTCTTCTTAGTGCTGCTTTGGGGAAACCTTCTGCGTTTTAGCTTGAAATGATTTTAATTACTACAAATTATAGTTATATACACAATTTAAATTTATTTTATTACAGATGGAGAACGGAGAGGAGGTGGAACTAGAGGAATTTTATGTGAAGTACAAAAACTTGTAAGTAAACTAACTTTTTTCTTTAAACGTGTGTCTATGTTCTAAATACTTGTTAACAATTGCAGTTTGAATGTGACATACCATTATCATCCTGCTTTAAGAATTAATGCCTGTGCCAAAAAAAGCAGATAAATAGTAGACAACAGGGAATAAATATGTCTTGCTCATCAAAATAAGTTATTTCTAATATTCCTTTAAAAACAATGTGAGTGTACAACAAAATGTTTTATTTGACTCCTAAATCAATTGTTTTCAGCAGTCTTGCTGGCAGTTACATTTTGCGGCTCCAGTGTGGGCAACAGAAACATTATAATGCTACTTGGACCCTGAGCTATAGTGTACTACAGTGGTTCCCCCTGGGATGCTGTGAGCAGCCCAGGTGTTGTTTCCACTGTTCCAGAAGCCAGGAAAAACTGCCCTGCATGCAGGACCGTGGTATGAGCAAACACTTCTGCATTAGAGTTCTCTGATAAACCTAAAGCAGGTAGGGGAGCTGGCTTGGGCTGCAGCTCTTCCAGGCCTTGTGCCCTTACCCTTCCTCCCCCACAGATGTTTCTCCTGGAAACAGAGGTACGTAGGACAGATCACATGTCCTATGTGCCTCTTTCCAGGAGATCATGTGCAGGACTAGACCAGTACGGACTGCAGCACAAGCCTTGTACTTCTGCCTGCTTTCGGCTAATCAAAGAATCCTAGAGAGGTAGAAGAGCATGCATGTGCTGCTGGCCTTCCCTGTCTGGCTGTGCAGCAGGCAGTTGTACCTGGAGGTGGTGTCACTCTTTTGAGAATTGCTGGTGCAGCTCCAACAATGGTTTTCAACCCAGGGTATCACCATATTCAAAAGAGCAATGAAGGGGTGCCCTGATTCTAAAAAGCTTGAGAGCCATTGGTGTGCTGAATTTGTATACACCATGGAAAAACTGTTGGCTGATGCACCTTTTTAGAGAAGAGACAAAGAATTGGGGAAACCTATTAAATTAAAAGGGTAAAATTCATTTAAGAATTGTTTCACATTATAGTTAATTTCAGGGTATTTGACTTCCATTTACATATGCAGCATGTTTTGTGCCTTTTGTATCATGCTGATTTTGCATCATGCTGATAGCTAGAATCCTCTTATTTTGTTTAATTTAACTTGAATTTTTTTACTTTAACCATGTGTGATAAAAGCTTCTAAGTTACTTAATATTTACTGTAATATAATTAAAAAAAAATAATCTAAAAATAAAAACAACTTAATGGTAGATTTATAACAACAGAATATTGAATCTTTTAAAAACGGGGTAGGCTTAAACTATGAACTGTTGAATATCCCTGAAGTATAACTAATGTTGCCATATAGTTAGGGTTAATTGACTTGCACAGGGCTTCTAATTAGCTACATTGGAAATATGCAGTGTAGAAAGTGATGGATTTAAGAGTATTTTTAGATACCATCAATGAATTTGAATTCAGTTCTACTTTTGAATGTAAAATAGTGAAGTTTATGTGATGCGTTTTGAAGCATTCTGAATGCTCCCAATAAAAACTGTATTCACAACTCTGACTCGGACTATATGTGTGGTATGTATATATGCGTTATATTGATTTCTTTTTCTGACCAGCAGTATTATGAGCTGGTAAGTGCCTTTGCTGTCAGTAGAGGTAATTCATTAACATTTCATTTAATAAAAAAGGTGGTAGTTCAGATTCCGGATAATACAGTGCTAAGAAAATTGCCTAATATAACGTACCATTAAATGTATGTTTAGTATTTATATAGCACTTTTTCCAGTGAAGATTTTTTTAAACCATTTTTATTACTTTACAGGGAATTGTAGATTATTATTTTTGAGAAAGGAAGAAACACATGAATCAATTTGAAGATTTGAGGGGTAGTAGTGGGAAAGCTGGAATGCATGCAATAAAAACATGTGAACATGTATTGTTTTGAACAAGCTTTTCTATATTCCATCTTTTAGCTCTTATCTTCATTGTCAGTGGGCATTTGTGGAAGACCTGGACAAAGACAAGAGAATTCAGCAAAAGATTAAGCGGTTTAAGGCAAAGCAGGGCCAGAATAAGTTCCTTTCAGAGGTATGACTGATTTAGATTTAGAATTGTAGATTTTTTTTTTAAAGGGATATTCTGATAAATCTTACACATGCACAAGATTTTTTACATCTGGTTGATATAAAATGAGCTTTCATCCCAGCGTAAAAATGTTCATGGGCTAAATTTAGAGGCTTTCAAGTTCAGTTATACAAAGTAAATCATCTTCTCAGTTTATTCTTTCCTGCTGGTTTTTTCTTACTGCTAAATGGTTAATTGCTCACTTTTGTAAACAGGACGTTTCTTTGTCTTCCTGTTGCTTGGTTGTTGTAAGGGACTTCTCACAATTTAAGGTGGACTTCTCAATGTGAAAATGGGATGGGCTCGCTATTTAAAGCACCCAAAGGAGAGAGCACAAAAACTGCATAATAAAAAATGGGGTGGTTCCCTTATAAATTTATGGCTTTTGTTTCTAAAGTTAGCAGTTTATGTTCATGCCTAGAGTTTAGAATTTTGAATATAATGGAAGCCTGGACTTGAGAGCCATACTTTTAGCTATCTGTAGTGACTTGAAAAGATCACTGTATCTAGGGCTGAGTGCGAGTCCTCTTCAGATTCTGTATCGTATCTCTCCCATGAGCAGCCAGTTATGCCAGAAAAATGCATAGCATTTTACTGATATGGACTATTGCCCGCTAGGGATTCTGAGCTTTTGATCCTCAATTTAATATCACTTAGACACAAGCCCTAGTGCAGTTGGGGTGCAGCCAATAAAAAGGTTAGATTTTCCTGACTTTTACCTATCTCTGTGAAAGCTTATCTTTCAGCAAAATTTGGTTATTTTAGGCCAAAAAGAGTTAATGACATACTCTGGTTTATGCATTTTATTTATTATAGTAGTTCAAGTTAAGCAAGGCCTGTAGCAAATAGAAAACTTACATAAAAAAATCATTATTGGATTCTGACCAAATAAGTAAACAAGGATCTTTGTGTAAAACTTACTAAAATTATACAATTTTAAACGTAAAGAGTATGTATGAACATCTGTGAATGAACTCTAGGTCAAAACATCTCAAGTTTCTTTTGGGATAAGAAAAGAAAGTTGGAAGATAGCTGTAAAGAATAAATTGTATCAGGAAATTCTAATAACTAAGGAGCAATTGGATTAAATAAATAGTAAAAAAAAAAATTTAAGTGAATCATCCTATCCTATCTGCTTAACAGATGATTACAGGGTTTTGTTTTGGGGTTTTGTGTGGGGGCGGAGGTGGTTTTTTGTTTTTTAACTAATCAAATATTCATACACATTACTAATCTGTTCTTTTCTTTTTTTGTCCTCCGTCTCCATTATCCACAGTCACTCAAATAGCTTTTTATTCACTGCTCTATAATTTCTAACTATTTTGCACGCATACTAGCAAGTACAATTTAGTGAATGGAAGAGAGACTTCCACCAAATTGTGAACTTTAGGATGAGTGAAGAGGGGGAGATTTTTGGTTTGATTCCCATTTTTGCAATAATAATCTCTGAATCTTGTTAATAAAGTAGTCAGACAACTGTAGTTATGATAATCTAATGGCACTTAGTGTACATGGCTCTAATTTCTTTATTGCAAGCTGTAGTTTTCAAGAATGCTAAATGCATTGCATGCCACAAGCCTTTTCGATTGCTCATTAGTGAATTGTAATTTCACACTTCATTTAAAATATTCTTAAACATTCTCTCACAGTAAAAGGTTTCACACAGTAATTAAGAGGCCCAGTTAACAAAGTCTAAGAAGTCTGATTTCCTCATGGGGAATGATCTTGCTGAATTGTAGCATTTCAATTAACATGTTGAAGTTTGCCAAATATAAATTTTATGTCATTATGACCCAAAATATTATTGACTAGTGAAAATATATATTTCTGCTCAAAAGAAGTGCTAATACAAGATTGCTTTTTCTCCTTTTTTTCATTGGCTGTTCTTAAATAGATTGATGACGAGCTTTTTAATCCAGATTATGTGGAAGTTGATCGAATCATGGACATTTCACATAGCACAGATGATAATGGAGAGGTAAAGGAAACTATTAGTGCATCTTCAGTCTTTAGCTATCTTTCTTTCTAAATATTAATGATTTTGTTGGCAATGTTGTGTTTTAATCCAGTTGAAAGTGTTGATGGAGAATATTATGACAAGAAACCATATATACATATGGTCTAAATTCCTGGATCTAAGATTTTAGGGGTCATCTGCTTTTTAGTATTCAGAATACACAATATTTTTCCTAAGCTCTTGCCATCTGTATGTTTGTTAACTTAACTATATTTTATGCAACATGACTATCTTCATATGATAACCCTCTAAATAAAAACAGCAAGTTTTTAAGAAAAAAAGGAAATGACAAAAGATAAAGGTTTTTTCTTGCATACAAGAAAGTTTTGCTTCCCCCCCTTTAACATAATGCAATAACTAACTTCTTAATGTTAATAATTCATGTTCACTTAGAAAAGCTAGTTTTAAGGAAAATTAAAGTTACAGACTTTGCATAATGATTTATTTAAATATGATGATCCCACTTTCTAATTCACCCTCTCCAAAAGAAATGGGCACTTTGTTAATCCTATTTTTTTGTCATTGTATGAGTGTTTAAATTGCCTGCCCCTTGCTTGTTATGACCTCTTCCCCTGAGCAAGATTCACTTACACGGTTGTGTTCTGAGCAAATTCCACTAAGTCATTCTGTTTTTGAGGAGAATTGAAGGCTTTTAGTCGCACCTATTGCTGTTTCAGTTTTGCTGCATCTGTGAATGATAGTATTTCCTATTGACGGCTGCTGTTTTAATGATAGTAGGTTGACTGCTGGGAAGTTTCTGATCGCACATTGACTGTAAGAATACAGCTCAATGTATAGATGTGTGGTAAAGGAACTTTCATACCTGTAAAGGCAGCTTGATTTTTATTCTAAAATTTTGGTGGTCTAAAATTTCACTTTGCTACTTGTCTTGATGGTGAACTTTCATCTGCTTCATTAAAATTTTACATCATTAATTGTTGAGATAGAAGCTGCTATGGCTTATCACATTTCTTTTTAAATGTTAAGTCTTACAAATATGTATCTAGAATATGTATTGTTCAGTACTCCAGCTTTCCTTTTAAACTTGGATCTTTTCTTGTTTTAAATTTAATAAAATCTTCTTTTTCTTAACTATTAATTAAACAAAGCCTGTGACTCATTATCTGGTGAAGTGGTGTTCACTTCCTTATGAAGACAGCACTTGGGAGCTAAAGCAAGACATAGACCAGGCTAAGATCGAAGAATTTGAGAAACTGATGTCTAGGGAGCCAGAAATGGAGCGTGTGGTAAGAATTGGCTCTGTACAGAAGATTTTATTTGAAAATAGCAAAGTAATGTGGTTTTTCAGAAACCACTAATGGGATTTTCTGTATTTGAAACAGGAGCGACCTCCTGCTGATGACTGGAAGAAATCGGAGAGTTCCAGGGAGTATAAAAACAATAACAAACTCAGGGAATACCAGTTGGAGGGAGTAAACTGGCTTCTTTTCAATTGGTACAACACGTACGTAAATTAATTTTATTGGAGAAGTACTGCTTTAGAATAGATTTTATCATTTAAATTTAATGTTTATATGTTACAATGAGATTTTTAAAATTGTTTAAAGTCTTTTTATTTATCTTGCTTAAATTATGTACAACAATAAAACATTGGTTTTATTTATATTTTATTTGATTATATTTATTTGTATAATTTAGTCATAATAATAGCCTTGAGAGTTTTACAGAGAAATAAAACGTGCAGCTAGAATGCTTCTAATGCATTCATAGATGATACTAGTTGACCATAATTTTGAGACGGTATGATTTCTTTCTAGCATAAATCCATGCTGGTTTAGTAATCTAAAATCTTGCAGATTTTAACTTTATAGAGATCTTTGTTCTACAGTACCCATGTTTGGAATAGAACCATAAGGCTTTTTATTATTATTTTCAGACGAAACTGCATTTTAGCAGATGAAATGGGGTTGGGAAAAACTATCCAGTCCATTACATTTCTCTATGAGATATATTTGAAAGGAATCCATGGTCCTTTCTTGGTTATTGCACCATTGTCAACAATTCCCAACTGGGAAAGGGAGTTCCGCACCTGGACAGAGTTGAATGTGGTTGTGTATCATGGGAGTCAAGCCAGCCGGCGGACAATTCAGTTGTATGAAATGTACTTCAAAGATCCACAGGTAAAATCTGGCTTTCATTTTCTTTTCTTTTTTTAAGTTGTAATCTAGGATAAATTAACAACATGGTATTGTATGGGGTTCTATGTATTATGATAATTAATTAGACCCTTTCTGCTGGTAAAGAATAGATTCCAGCCAGTGACGAATACCTATGTTATATGACAATGGTGCTCTCTATTTAGAGTAGTAATAATCTGGAATTGTCTGAAAATGAAGAGGGACCATGTTACTATATCAGTAACTTGCACAAGGTTTGTACTCTTTGCAGAGAACTGGGAAAGAGCAGCTCAATGGTGAGGCTTCTTTAATTATATCTAAACAAACTGCTACGCATTTTACGCAACTCTAGCAATAGATCATATTTCATAACTTTTCAAAATATGGTTTGTCAATTTCATTATTAACTTTTGTGAATTGTATGACTTTTCTTGGAATCAGTGCATGACTATGATCTTGGTAATTCTAGTACATGCAGCAAAATGTGGATAGGTGAATAGTTCATGCTAGAAATAAAAATATTTGAGACCTTTTTTTGTACAGGAAGCAACAAAGCAATATTTTTAGAACATAATGCTGTAGTTACTCAGAATGCACTGAAGTACTAATTCTGAAAATCCAGTTCATTTTTCTGTATGCTAAAGCATGATGGAGATAGCATAGTTCACTTACTGCCCTCTTAATTTTTGACAAATCTGTCTACGTTCATTCCATTATTATACAAAATTGGTGTGAGGCTACATTTCCCTGAAGATAGTTTGTTTGGTTTAATAGCCAGTGAGCTAGCAAGTCTTGAGTGCTGACTCTATAGAAATTAATGGTGTTTGCAAGACCAGTTTTAAGATATTATAAGGATATTAAAATTATACTTGTTTTCTGAATAATAGGATGCCAATTTATAGTTAATGCCAATCACCAGGCACTTATGGAAAATATCTGGTCAAATTAGCTTGATTTCTTTTTCTGATGATATTTCAACTTGGATGGATTAATGATATATTGTTGATGTTATAGACTTTCCACAAGTCATTTGACTTCGATTTTGTACCACATGACACTTCAATTAATAACCTCAAATTCTAAAAAGCAAATATGGGAAAAATGAAATGGATTAAAAGCGTTGTAATTAATCAGTCTCAATGTAATTGTAAATGAGGAATAGTCATTGAGGAGTACATTTCCAGTGCAGGTTCTGGAAGGCCCTAAGCTACCTAACATGCTTATCAGTGACACGGAAGAAAACATGCAGTCATTGCTGATAAAGTGTGCTGAGGACACAAAGATTGGGCTGATGATAAACAATGAAGAGGACATTTCACACATACAGCCCAAGTTGGATCACTTGATAAAAATGGAACATGCAAATGACAACTCTTGCAGTGCAGTTGAATGTAAGCTCATACATCTAGGATCAAAGATAATCTAAGTCTCTTAAGGAGCATCATCTATTTCGCTAATGAAAAAGGAGGCTGAGAGAACTTGATTGGTCTAAAATTACCTATATGAAAAAAGGAATGTGGTAATGGAGGTTCTTCACTTTTGATAGACAAATATCTAATGCCTGGAAACTGAGGCTAAATAACTTCAGACTAGAACTAAGGTGCAAATATTTAATCATTAAAGTAGTTAATGATTGAAATAACTTGGCAAGGATTGTGATGGATTCTCTATCACTAGAAACTTCCAAAATCTAGGTGGGATGTTTTCATCAAAGAAAGCTCTATTTCAAACAGGAATAAATTTAGAAAAGTACTGTGGTCTATATTAAACAGGAAGTGAAAGAGGCAATTGGATTGATCCTTTTCAAGAATGACTCTGAATGAACTAACGTAATTTTCAGTTTTCAGAATTATAGTTCAGCTTTAAAAGGAAAAAAACGCTTGATACCAAATAACTATAATAATGCTGGTCATTCAGATGTGTCTGTGTGATCCCACAGTAGTGTGCTTGAACTTCATGCATGCAAGACTTGATTGTTTTTAATCATATTTTCTTCTTAGCACTGTACAGGTGCCTTTGCCACCTCATGCTCCCAAAAGAGTGGCATAAAAATGAGATAGCTACAGTTTTCCTTCAGTTCCCTAATATTGCCAATGAAAACAAAATGGAACCTGGCATATTTCCAACTTCCATTTCTCAGCTTTGGCTAAATTTCACCAAACTCTTCATGAAACCTTCAGAATGATATCAGTTCATCTGGACTGAGTATGTCCAGTCAATGCTACTGCTAGGCTGCCAGTAGCACCATATTTCAAAATAAAAGTCAAAGAAAGATCTGCTCTTCTTCCTCAGTCCTGAGACGTACCATTTCACCACCTTTGAGTAGAAATGCTGCTTCTCAAGAGTTTTGTGGTCAACTCATTAAAAAGCCTGGCAGTTTCCGTCTAGACTCCTGCATAGCTTTGTTGCAGGAATGGCACTGGTCTGCTCCATAACAAGGCAGCCAGAAACCTGTGACATAATACCTTTCCCTGTTGGGCCCACTGTATTCTCCCCTCAGAAGCTTTTATGAGTTCACTCTATATTCAAGCAAGAAATCGTGTCTCTGGCTAGATACCACGAGAGGAAGAAGATCCAGAACTCAGAGCAGATCTGGGTAAACAGGGTAAGAATAATAACCTTTTGCAACAAAGGAATTATTTTGTCTTTATCACCTATTTGAGGGAGCTTTGTTATCACTAGTACCAGTACTGGAGAACTTTTAAATAAAAAGCTTTTAGAGTTGCCAGGATTATGGTTGCCTTTAATAAATTGTTTGATTCTCTGACAAAGCTTGGTGCAACAAAGAAGTCATGTTAAAGTGCTTCTAAGGACAAGGCACCTGGACTTGTTTGAAAGAACATCTTACTCCTCTTCCTCTACAGAAGTGCCTTGGGAACAGATTATGGTGCTCATCTGTCCCATCTGTGGATACATGGCACCTTGTTTCAGGATGATCTTTATAAACATAAATAGTTTGGAGTCATGTGTTTTGAGTCTATATGCTTTCCTTTCTTTGGATAATGCAGGCCTTGGCAAATGACATGTTCACAGTGCTGTGCATCAACAAGCAAGGTAGTACTCTGTCATTTCTTCTGTGCTTAGAATCCATGAGTCATCGCCATAGGATTTAACCCCATTGTCCCTCCATCTTCTGATGACACATTTCATAGGCAGGCACATGGTAACAACCTTAAGCAGTTGTTGCAGATATCAGTTGTCCAGCCAGTATTTCAGCAATGGGATGTGCTGGATCTGACAGAACACAGGATGTCATCCAGCAATTGAGCTTCTGTTCCCAAGATGGTTCCTTATCAGATTTC
This sequence comes from Caiman crocodilus, assembly GCA_030014935.1. Lineage (NCBI taxonomy): Eukaryota > Metazoa > Chordata > Crocodylia > Alligatoridae > Caiman > Caiman crocodilus. The sequence goes on along the minus strand of JAGPOW010000261.1, from coordinate 62,119,879 downwards.
TTCTGCTAAAATAGGTATCAGGCCTGCTAATTGCTCATCTTACCCATTTCTAAGTGATTATCTACAGGATTATGCAAGGTCAGATCTAAAGAGACAAAGGTGATCTTTATAGCTGCTTACTAGTGGAGGCAGTTTTGGGCTGGCAGACTGTGTGCGCCATTTTGTGTGTCCATTTCTTATCTTCCATTCATCTCGCAGTGTGGACACAAGTGATAGTCCATAGCCAGTTTTTTGTATTCAGATCCATAGAATCACCTAGTTCAGCACATTGATTTTTAGCATTCGCACAATCCTTACACAAAGAAGGAAACAATGTATTAGGAAAATCAAATCCAAATAAAAATCATGTTATATATAGAAAAGTCAATATAATCTGAACCTAGGTGAAGCTGTAGTACCACAGAACGTCAACTACAGGCTGTACTTGGAACAAGCTGGATTGGCATTTAGTTCTTCCCAAATCCACATTGCAGCAATATTTGACTTGTCATGCCCTCTAACACAGCTGTGCTTAAACTTTACAAATCTGATAGAATTAACATTTCTCAAGGGCTTCCTGCATATTTGTCTATCTATTAGACTCAGCTATATTGAAGATTCTCAACATTATCCTTTCCTAGCTCATAGAGCTTATTTTTAGTCACTGTTTGATTGATCAGTGCAATAGTTTGCCCATAAAACAAGTATTTTATTTTACTTTTTTTAAGTCATTACCGTAGTGCAAGTTCTGAGCCCTTTTGGCTGGTTATCCCTATATAACTACTGGCAGTCCAGCCCTATGTGGAGCCCTGAAGTAGTCAGAGTTTAACATAAATCAGTTGGTTAACATATTGGTCTCCTTCCAATGGCATATTGATGCTAGAGGAGATGAAGTTACATTCCAGAGTTAAACTCTATTACTTGGACAAGATGTTAGGTTGTTGGCTTATCAAAAGGCTGCTCCATTTCATCACAGAATTTCTATTCATCATTAGTCTGGTGGCTTGTCAAAAGACACTCAGTTTCATCACAGAATTTCTAAGTGGACTGAACCACAGCTGCAAATCCAGCTGTTCTGAAAAATGGTGAGCTGCTTAGTTTAAAGATGAGGGGAGGCTTGATTATACAGCATCTTTGGTCTGCTTCAGGAATGTCTTGGTATTTTAGATCCTTAAAGGCAGTAGTATCATGATGCAAACCATTGATGTCTGTTAAGTGTTATGTCCTTGACGTGGCAGCTGTGTCTGATGCCATTCATTTTATTTGAAGCCATTTCATTCCCACCAACCAAGGATGAATTGTATATACCAGTCACCTACCATGGCATCCAGCTGACTCAAAATTTGAAAACTGATCTCAGTTACGTACCGTACAATAACTGTGGTTCTTTGATGACATAGTCAGTGTGGATCCTATAACCAGTCCTTCCTCTTCAAAGAAATATTGGTTTTAAATTGGGAGGGAATAGCGGTTGTTTCAGCCTTTGTTCTTGTGTGGGAGTATGAATCAGCACAACCCTTCCCCCTGATCTTAATGTGCATATATGAAGTTTGTGTATCTGTACAGTGGGATTTACAGTAACAAGAAATGTTTCTACTAAAGTATTTGTGTAGTTATAGGTTTGTAAATACTGTGCACAGATCCTACAGTCATGCACTGACCCTGGTCCTTTCTTGGGCAAGAATAAATAAGTATAACAGCCAGTATAAAACCATAGACAGTGTTTGCATTCCTCTGTCATATTGCCAATATCAAGGATTGGATTAACTTTAAATGGTTTGCTCATTACACACATCTTTGTACTTTTTGAAATATAACAAGAGTTTGAGAAAACTGAACTTTTACCTTCTTTGTTCATTGGTAAGGTTTCCCACTATAATAACTGCTGTTTACTTAGGGTCGTGTGATAAAGGGGTCCTACAAGTTTCATGCCATCATCACTACATTTGAAATGATTTTGACTGACTGCCCTGAGCTGCGAAACATTCCGTGGCGTTGTGTGGTAATTGATGAAGCTCACAGACTAAAGAACAGAAATTGCAAGCTCTTGGAAGGACTCAAGATGATGGACCTGGTCAGTGGGTGTTTTTTTGGTTTTCCTATACTTAAAATTGTCCTGGTGTGTACCATCTTCAAAATGTTTAATTCTTTTTTCCTGTTTTCCAGTTAATCAGCTTACTCTATTAAGATAATTTTATGAGAACTCTTTAAAGGACTTTTTAGACAGTTATATGGACACATCTCTAAACTGGGAGTGTTGAAGTGCTGAATACTTCTGATTCCCTCCTTAAATCTTGATGATAAATCTTTCCTTCAAAGAGGGAATCCAGAGAAATCTTTGCCTTTATTTGTAACTTTGCTTTCATTTCATATTATTTTTTAACTTTTTGCACTATTTAAACATTGACAGTTGTTTTTTTTTTAATGCATATAAGCTTTAGAACATGGTCAAACTAGATACCATATATGTATAGTATAGTATAGTATGTCAGGGGGGGGCTTGTTTGGGGGGATTTTTTGTTTTTTAACCATAAAAATACAGTTTTATCTTCTACTTTGGATTCCTTAAAACATAAGAGGAATGAGTAGTAGATTAGATTCCAGAATTGAACATTGTCTTCCAACAAGAAACGGAAGTAATTTTTTATTTGTTAATATAAAAAAACCCACAAAATTTAATGTGCGCAAACAAGTTTTTTATTTTCATTTTTTCCTTGTAGGTCACTTCTGACCTTCCTCCTAGAGGACATGAAGATTAATCAATGTATATTTATAAACTGTTGCATAAAGACGTTATTTATTAGATAAGTTACCAGAGGAAGAAGGATGGTCTTATAGTTGTGGCAGTTGAGTGGGACTTGGGGCATCTTGTTTCAACTTCTGCTCTAGTACAAAATTCCTGTTTGCACTTGGGCAAGTCACTTATTATATCTCTGTGCTTTCATTTGCCATTATCCTCACATTATAAATGGGATTTATTTCTCTTTCTGACTGTTGTCTATTTAAACTAATATTTTTGGAGCAGGCCTCTTTTTGTTCAGCTCCTGACACGCTAGGGCAGTGGTTTCTAACCTTGTTAGACTGAGGACCAGAAGTGAGTGCAGACTGACAAACTGCAGACCAGCATACTGCAGACCAGAAGTGACCCAGCATGTTGCAGACTGGCAGCCAGTCCTTTTTTCTTATACTAAAAGGGTTTCCTGCTGGTCCACGGAATGACGGTCACTTGCGGATTTCTGGTTCAGCAGCCAAACCTTTGCAGCCTGATACCAGGCTGCGGCCCATGGGTTGGGAACCTCTGCATTAGGGCCTCTGCTTAGATGGGCTTCATGGCATTAATGTGACAAACATAAATAAGTATGATCTTTCCCATTAATTCACAAAACCTAAATAAAATCTGTTTAAAAATTGGTTGTCTTGTATTGCTTAAGCAATACATAACTTTTAAATTTATTCCTACTGCTCCACCCTACTTCTTTCTGCACTTGTGTTTCCACCTTAACTTTTCCCATAGGCTGTACTGTATATGTCAGCCACTTTGCCACATCTTCCTGCCTTTTTCACTGTCTACACCCTAGTAGTACTACCTCCTGATTTCAGTTAATATATATATTTATATATTTAATAAAACAAGGTCTGCTTTTAAACAGCCATAGGGATCTGTATACAAACAAATGTTTACCCAGCAGATCTTGAGACTTAACAAACCTGCCCTGTTTTTTTAACTGCCCTTTCTAGGACTACAGGAATAATGCAGAACGTGTTACTTTTAAAATGAGAAATAAAATTCTGTTATAGCATTGCTTTGGGGCAGTTTAACAGGGACCAAAGGCCCTGCTACTTTGAGAGGGGAGAACAGCAGGCTAGAGCTGCATTCTGATGGGGGCAACTGAGCTTAGGCTAGCTACTAAGTAAGCAACTCACTTGTGCAAGCTGCAGCAGAGAGGAACAGGCAGCTCACTGAGCTAAAGAAAGAACACCTAGGCTCAGTAAGGAGCTGAGTGGGGAGAGTGGGGGGGCATGAGACCAGAAGTAGGAGGTATTTGGGGGAAATAAAAGCTCAGCGTGAGCCAGAACAGGCATTCAGGCCTTGCTCTGTTGAAGAGAAGGAGCTCCTGCCTGCAGGACTAGCTGCAGAGAAGCTGGAACCTAGAGGGATTTTGCAACAAGCAGAGACTGATGGGTTAGGTTAGGGTATAAGATTGTTAGAGCCTGGTGAGTTACTGTTTATGTTTAAGTTTGAGCAGAGGACCAAATTGTGGCTGTAGGGGAGGATGACAGCCATGGGAGGTTCCTGGTGGGTGGTATTTTGCGATAGCAGCCTAGCCTGGGTCAGGGACTCAAGGCCTGAGGACTGGAGATAGACTTCAGCTCTCTCGGCTTTGGGCTGTCTGGTGAAGATGGAGTCTGGGAGGGGCTGCAGCCAAGTCAGGGCAAGGGGTCCAGAGGCAGGTAGAGACCAAGGGCGAAAGCCTGGGGTGAGGGGCTTCAGCTTGAAACAGGATGAATCCAGAACAGGACCATGGGCCCAGGGACAGAGTAAGGCCAAAAAGGTCAAGAGCTGGGTGGTCTGAAAGATGGGTGCAGAGAAGTGAATCCAGGTAGGGTCAGGGCCTAGGGAAATAGGTTGAGCCTTGCCAGATGTTGAGCCTGGGGGGGGCGGCCTGATGAACAGGACCAGAGGGCCCAAAGAAGTGAATCTGGCGTAACAACTGCAAGGCATGGGCATAATAGTAGGGGGGTGGCTGGAGACCACAATTAGATTCTTTAGGGCAGTTTGAGCTAAGAGGGCCACAATTAAAGCACTAGGGTAGGTTGGTGCCTGAAGGCACTGACAGGACCAGTAGGGCCTGATCAGTCAGAGGAGCAGGTGCCAGTGGGATACAGAGCTGGGGGTAGTGGGTTTTGGGATCCATGGCCACAAGGCAGACACCAAACAGTCCAGCACAGCTCAGAAGGCTAGGCCAAATAGGTAGCCAGTGGATACTCAGGGACTCTGGGGAACAGCTTCCAAATATCAAATACAGTTCTATCAAGGCATAGCAGATAGATGAGGAGGAGGTCACCCTGAGGAGCTGGAGTGGAAGCAGGGGGCTGGTCCTACTACATGCAGCAATTGTGTCTGTTCCTAGAGAGAGAGTAAATCATTCTACATGCACTGTTTAATGCAGCATATCAAAGACTTCTGTTGTGTACTTGGGAGGGTGGGGAAAGTGGAGGTGTTAATTCCTGTTGTATTTGTCTAGTCTAAAAGTCTATCTGATTTATGGAGGCACATGGATAGTGGGGGCAAATTCCAAGTGGCAGCAGGCTGTTTGATCAGCAGACTTTGGTAATAAGTTGACAATAATGATTTGGAGCTGTATCCCAGTGTGCTATGGGAGGAAGGCCACAGTGTTGAATGTCATAAAGATTTTCTGATGAGCCATAAAGAGACAGTTGCAGAATTTCTTGAAACAACTCTTGAGAAAAACAGCAAGCAGAGACATGCTTTGAAAATGAACCTTCATAGATTTTATTTCTAGGCAACTGTTATTCTTGCAGGAACACAAGGTGCTGCTTACTGGTACCCCATTACAGAATACTGTAGAAGAGCTGTTTAGCTTACTTCATTTCTTGGAACCAGCTCGCTTCCCTTCAGAAACCACATTCATGCAAGAGTTTGGTGATCTGAAAACTGAAGAACAGGTAATTACTCATGCACACTCTTCTTTCCCTGTTTAGGGAGAATGTCAATTTAGCCATGCTACTGAGTCTGAATTTTATTTCCTGCTATTACAAGTAATTCTTAGTGTGTTTAGAACTGGAAAAGTGGAGATTAAAAAAAGCTTGTTTTATTTATTTGACAACACATTGTATAGTTAAAAAAAAAATCTTTCTACTGCTCAGCCAGTCAGTCAGTAACTGGAAGATACAAATATTTTGTATAAAGAGATTGTACGAACAATTGGCACAGGGATCAGTATGGATGTAGTATGGGGAATTGTTTTTTTGACTTTTTCACTTATTTGTTTAGACTGACTAGGTTTTCAGTTGACAGTCTCTTGAGTGCTTCTAACAGGAGAGAGGACAGTTGCTTCCCTTGATACAAATGAAAGTTTTGCTGTTGGCTCCAGTGCCCCCACTTACCCAGGTTAAGTAGTATAACCCAGTAAGGAGAAAATTCTTTCTGTTCTTTATTCAGAAATTATTTCTTCAGTGCTGTCCTATTAAAATCATGCTATGATGGCTAAATCAAGTACTCAAAAATTAGGAAATGCCAGAAATGCAAGGTGTTATGTCATATTATGTACCTTAACTTGATCTATTTGTGTATATCCACATATGATTGTTTTAATCATATTATTATGTACTGTTTCATTCTATAGGATCTGATCTCAGTTTTTCTTCAAAGCATTTAACAGTTGAGCGATTGACTTTGACCTGTATTTCTTCCATGTAACATAGCTTTAAGTACCTTGTTTTAAGAAAGAAGAAACTGAGAAAAAAATTATATCACTGGAAATAATAATTTCTCTCAATCACATCAGAGTTGTAACCTTTGGATACACAACATAGTCCCATATCAATTAAACTTAGTTTCTTCTGCTTGGAAAAACCACTAGAGAGGAACAAGAAACATCACTTCACCAATGGATTCCCTAGCTGTTGGTAGATAGCAAAGGAATGTTTAAAGGTGACTCCTGGGTTCTACTACAAATAATTGAGGGGAATGTGAACTAGTGATTGAATCTCCCCCTTCTTGTTTCCCCCTTGTCATGAACCTTACTTTTTTAAATCAGCAGCAGGAGTGGTCAGCCTGTGGCACAGATTGCCACATGCCACACAGAGGCTGACTGGAGAGGGGATAGACAACACAGTGGTAGGTAAATAGGGCAGGAAGCAGAAAGTAGAGCAACACATCAGACAGGGAGCACAGGGCAGAAAGCACAACAGCAAATTGAGAGAAGAAGGGGATCAGAGTGGCACCTGGGATGCATCTACACATGCAGTTTAGTACAGAGTAGACTAATCAGTTCCACAATAAAGCAACACAGTGTACACATGCATCGATTAGGGCACAATAAACTAATTAATTCCACCGTAAGATTGTATTGTCGCAGACAGTACTGTCTTATGGCAGAGTACTTTACGGTACCAAAACTTATGTGTAGACACTGAGCAGGTCTGTAAATTGAACCCAGAGACCAGCCAGGGGCCTGCACTACCCCAGCTCAAATTGCTAGTGTGCTGGGTGCACAAGTAGATGCTGTGCCTGGGAGCACAGCAATTCAATTTACTCCAATTCAAAACGCTCTGGAATTTATTGCATTGCATTAATTGCACATCTGGATGCACCTGAGGAGGGTGTAAGGCTAATTAGTGGCACACCTGCCAAAAAAGTTTGCGTTCATGCTGGTTTGTTAGACATAATGGGCAAACAGGAAAGACTGTCATCCCACTCTCACTTTTAGTGCTCTGCACTAGAGTAGGCCCCCAGTAAATGAGAGGAAGAATTGCAAGGTCATCTTAGGTCTTGTACAGGCTTGTACAGTTTCTGCTGGGAAAGTCACTGTCCACCCCGAAGAAACCAAAAGTATACAGATGTTCAGGCTTTTTCTCTTGAAGTAAAAATGGGTGCTCCGTGAGGAAAATAACCTGGGAGCTACCAAGGTTAAATCACTCCTAGGAGAGTTCCTTCTGGAAGAGTGATTGTATGTACTGTTACCAAGCCCTGAAGCTTTGAGTTTTGTGTGCTAAGACATTGCAAATGGTCTAAAGTGAATTCATCTGCCAGCCTTCAGCAAACCCATCGTGAGTTTGTGCAAATTGAGATTTTTTTTTCAGAGGCTTAGAATTTGGCCAATTTGGGGGAATTTTAATGGAAATGAGAAAAGGGATCTTTCCAACCCCAGGAAAAAAAAACCTGAAACATTATCAGTTTGTCTTCAGGCACACTTCTTCTGTTTCACCCAGCTGTCATGGCTGATGTGAAATGATGATTCCTGCTTGGGAAATTTTGATCCAAGTGAGACTTATTTCATAACATCAGAAACATAATCTCACCTGAGAAAAATACTGCTGAACAGAAATGATACGGTACTGTTTCATTTTTTTAAACTTTAATAGTGTGTATCCCCTAGGCTACCCAGGGCAAATTCAATCATTAGTTGACTCTAAGAAATGTTAATGCTGCTACTTTTGAGCTGTGGAGAGAAGGGAATTTTAGAGATCCATGTTCTTTTAGGATTAGGGTATGACAATCAGTTGCTCCTTAAAATTGAAGGTGGTGCAGTATTCTTTTGAGAATCAAAAACTTAATATTTGAAACTTTGCTATTCCTGTCAATAAATAACCATGTGTGTGTTCCAGGTGCAAAAACTCCAAGCTATTTTGAAGCCAATGATGTTAAGACGTCTCAAGGAGGATGTAGAAAAGAACCTGGCTCCAAAAGAAGAAACCATCATTGAAGTTGAGCTGACAAATATTCAGAAGAAATACTATCGTGCTATTCTTGAAAAGAATTTCACATTTCTCTCTAAGGGTGGTGGCCAAGCTAATGTACCTAATCTTCTGAACACGATGATGGAACTTAGAAAATGCTGCAATCATCCATATCTTATTAATGGTAGGTCAGCATTTTTCTTCACTTTCTCAAAATGACTATGAAGCAGTTTAGTATATTACAATTCAGTTTCAGTATGTATCCTGCGATTCTTCTCCTTTTCATCAAATTCTCATAAAAGCAATGTGGATGGATGGGGAAGGATAGTACTTTTTTTTACGCAATCTATGAAAGCCAGCATAGTGACAACTTTCTCTTTAAAGTAAGTCTTGAGTCTGAGTCTGGGATTGCTGCTTAGAAAAAAGTATTAGCCATAAAATCATTTGTATAGGTATGTCAAAAGATTTCTAGTCCTGACAGACTGAGAAATGAGAGTATTATCAGGTTTTTATGGTTTCTTATGCTCCTATGTCTTTATTTCAGATTAACAGGGCAGCCAGTAACAGTTAACTAAAAAAAATACTTGTTACTTGTCTTTCAGTGTAGCTTTGCTCTCTAGATCAGGACCAAATGTAGTAAGTGCTAAATGAGGGACCAGTATAGCCTTTAATACTGTCTGAGAAGAGAGAGATAAATGCAGTTAATTGAACTACAATGCATGTTAACCAAATTTAAGCCTACTTTCTTTTTCAACTTCATAAATCCAATTCCATCCGACTGGTTTCCTGCCTAGTAACCACCTGTTTACTTTCTGTCAATAGTTTATCTATCATACATGCTGTGTTACAGTAGCTCTCTAGTTTGAGGACCATTTTTATATCGTTTCATATGCAACACTAGTGCTAGGAAGTCTTCAGAATTTATTATAAACTTTCTTTGAGCAAGTATGTAAATGATCTTACCAGATAATAGATTGGCCTGTTCAGGATGTGGAACTGTTTGTGCTGGTATTTAATTTAATAAATTGAGTTTTGAAATAATGCATCAGCATTGTCTACACTTGTAACTTCACTTTATTTTATGAGTCTTATGACATTGGGTGGTTTCCTTAAAGCTTCATCTTTTGGAGTCGGGTAGCTGTAGGAGAGAATATCCAATATTTTTTTTCAAATCAAAGTTTCTAGGCCCCCCCAAAAATGTGGAATATATGTACCTTTTGTAAAATTAAAAACCAGAAGGTAAATGAGAAAAACCACAAATGCTTAAAAATATTATTAAAACATTCTCCCAAGGGATTTTGTTTGGATGCTTTGGCCTGACTCAGATTTCATGGCAATGCTGGTTGAACAAGCCTCAGACCTTGAAAAATGTTAGAGATGAAATATCAAAATAAACTTTGATACTAGGAAAGAAATTTGTCATTCTAGGAAAGAAAGTCTTTTATAATTCCTTGAGCTTTTATTCTATAATAACCTATTTGTACTTAAAATAGTGACATAAGCTCATTGCAAGCTCTTCAAAAGAATTATAATGACAGCACAGCAACTTTGCATCACAATTCTTTGGAAAAACAGTTTTTACACTAGCAAGATCTCAGCATTATAAAAGAAAACAGCTGGCAATTTTTTCATATTTTTGCATTTCATTGCATTAGTGCAGGTATCATCGATTTCTAGGTTATTGGGTCAAATTCTCCCAAACTTGCATTTACTTCAGTAGCATTTAATGTTTAATGAAAACTGTGCACTTGAGTTTTTGAGTTCATAGAAGTCTTTGCAGGCAAGTAGTATTGCACGTGATTTTTATTTGATACCAATGTACCAAACTTGTTTTACATATTCTGCATTATGTGGAATATCATCTGGAAGTCTTGAAGCTTTTCACTGTGCTTTCATTGATAGGTTATGTGGTGCAAAACGCTTGGTGAATGCCACATGGTTATTCTTATGTCTTCTTGATTGGCTGCCCCTATGTAATACTCAGCAGAAACTGTTTTGATTACTCTTCTTGGAGGGAGTGGCCACATTTTGTGTAGTCTCAAAGCAACATCTTTTGTTTTTCTAGGAGCTAGAGCACTGGGCTCTCCTTAGTAACCATTCTCAAGGACTCAGAGATCATGCCTCTTCCCTGATTCTGAGAACTAGCAGCAGGGAGTGGCTCTGTGCTGGTCTTAGCTGCAGTATTGTGGGGGTATATGGAAAGGCTTTTTCCTTTGCAACCTCTTGTGTGTCTGGAAGTCATTCTTGACAGCAGGGAGTAAAAATGTAGTTGTCCAACTGACTGTCCACACATCCAGTCCCTTCCCCCTTTTTTGGTCCCTATAAAAAGTCTTGATTGGAGTGAATTAGTAAAAGATATTGGGGGGGAGAGGTGGGTTGCACAGGTAGTGAGTATCACCCACTCCTGCCTGGGGCAGCCTGCACTGTGCTTCTGCCTATATCTACCACACATCTGTTGATAGCACCACCCTGGCCCCAGCCCTAGCCAGCATGCACAGCTACCTGGCAGAGCTGCTCTTTGCTGCCTAGGTACTGCTTGGCTCCCCCTGCCTACAGTAGTTCCTCCTGTTGTGCTGCTCTGGCAGCCTTGCTGCCACTCCTGCTGCCTTCCACCCACTTGGATGCCTGCAGGTGACTGTTTATCATGCTGGGTGTGTGGAAGGGGTGGAAAACAGCCAGGAGACTGAGCTGGAGCCCTGCGCACTGGGGCAGGAGCCGCCCAGCTTCAGTATCCCCCCCCATCCTGTACCGTCCCCCACCACCTAGCTGGATGTGTGGTGCCTGGCATGCGTGCTCATGGCTGTCACCGGTTTCCCACGCTACCTGCTACTGGGAGCAGTGCAGCAAGGCCAGGAAGAGGAGCTGCTGGAGGTGAAGGGAGCTGAGCAGTACCTTGGTGACTGCCGCAGCAACTGAAGCAGCCTTGCCAGGAAGCTGTACATGCTGGCCTGGGCCAGGGTAGTGGGTATTGGTGGGCATGGAGCTGGTGTGGCCAGGGTCATTGGCGGGCCAGATTTTGCCTATCCATGGATTAACTAGAGTGCCATATGTAAACTGTCTGGAAACCCACCACATACTTGGAGTATGTGCTCAATGGAGAAGTTGTCTCCTGTAGGAGTCACCTATACCTAAATACTACTACATTGTTAACAGAAAGTGAGAAAGGGTTCTTCTTGCAGATCAGACTTAAGCATGCATTGAATTCTACTAGTCCTGCTTGTGTTTGTTATGCTACTTCATGAATTGTCATACATTTGAATATGTATGGCCGTAAGGATCAACAGTGACCTGAGCAGTGATATCCTGGTAGGAAATAGTTCAGTTACATGCTTCTGTTTATTCTCTCGTGCACAATTTTATATTTATGTTTGTGGCTGAGTTTGTCAGTTTTGTTAGTCATGATTGTGTGGGTATGCTGACTAATAACTCTCCCATCCTGATAACCTGGTCTAAATTCCTTTACATGTACTGTATCCTTCTTGGTTAATATAGAGCTGTCAGATGTTCTGGTAATCTACTTATTCAGTTCTTATTTCTTGATCTGGGATGGTATCTAGGTAAGACAGTTTATGTTACTGCAGACACGTATCGAACTGGTGATCAGACAGCTGATGTGTGTGCATGAGAGAGAGAGAGAGACCTGCCTCCCAGAGTAGCTTAGGAAGTGTAGCAGTTGGCTCTCAGCCTAACTCTCACTTGCATTGTTCAAGAAAAAATATAAAATATGGCCACTGCACACCATTGGAATATTTAAAAAACTTGATCTTGACCAAGATTTCAGAAATAAATAGTCAATGCTCTGAAGAATTTCAGAAAAGCTATTTATTTTTCATGCATGGTTTTACTTGAAAACTAATTGAAAAATGTTGTGTGATGCACAGAGATCCTAGTTTTCTGTGATTAAAAAAAATAACAAATTATCTGATTAAAAAATTCCAAAATCCGTAGTTAAAATTAAATGCCCCCCTGCTGGGGGTGTCCCTCACTCCTGCTCCCCAGCCACCATGGCTATGGGGCCAGGGACCTAGCTCTGCACCCCTCTGCCCCCAAGGGAAGGCAGCGGCTGTTACAGCAGGAGCATGAGCCAGGTTCCCCACCTGCTGCAGCCTCAAGCAGGGCCAACTTCCAGTGGCAGCATGTAGTCCCAGGGGCCAGGAGGGACCTGTGCATAGCAGATCTGTGTGGGGGTGAGGGCAGGGTGGGTGTGCACTGTCCCTATGCACACAGAGGAAGTGTGGCCAGGGTAGCGCAGAGCTTGCAGTGGCAGGCAGCTTTCATGAATGAACACACTGTGCTCCAGAGGGCAGCAGGGTGGGGAGTGCAGTGTTTGACCCGAGGTTTGTAGATGGCTAGGCGCTCTGGCCCGGGGAGGGAAGATTTGCAGTCTCCCTGCTCCTGGTCGGAGCGCCTGGCCAGCTGCAACACCCGCCTCCCAGGCAGAGAGTACCCAAGTTGGCTGGGGGCTGAGGGTGCAGAGAAGGCTGCAACCCCCCCCCCAGCTGGAGTGCTCAGCCAGCTGCAAATCTCCCTACTCCCTCAGCTCCCAGCCAGCTTGGGCACTCCCCAGCCAGACACTCTGGCTGGGAGGCAGGGTTTGCAGCTAGCTGGAAGCAGTGGGAGTTTGTAGCTAACCGAGTACGCCGACTGGGAGCAGGCAGGCTACAACCCCTCTCCTGGCTGGAGTGCCTGGCTGGGGAGTGCCCAAGCTTACTGGAGGCTGAGGGAGCAGGGAGGTTTGCAGCCAGCTGGACAACCCCATATGCAGATGGCCGAGAGTGGTGGGGGTTTACAGCCAGCCAAGTACTCTCGCCAGAAGCAGGGAGGTTGCAAACCTCCTACCACTCAGAGTGCCTGGCTGGCTGCAGATCTCCCTACAACCCCTAAGCCCCACTTACCTCTAGCAAGAAGAGTGAGCCTGAAGCAGCTTCCAGTAGGTGCAAGTGTTGGGCCCTGCCCTTTCCCCCTCTCTCTTCCAGTCCTGGCAAGGTTGGAGGTTTCCCCGCCCCTTTTGTAAATTTCTCTTGCAAGCTGGACATCTGCTAGCCTGCAGAGCTCTTTGCAAGAGGGGGAAATCTGCAGGTTTCTCTTCTAAAAGGGAAAATCTGCATTTTCCCTGATTAAAAATGGGAAATCCGTGGTTTTCTGTTTTTTCCATGGGAAATGGAAAATCTGGATCCTTGGTGATTCATTACCATTTTTGCCAGCCAGAAATATCCAAGATGGTTGTAGTGGTCTGTCTAGCACTCCATGGAATGGAGGGTGTCAACACAGCAAACTCCTTATTCTAAATGGCACTCTTTCTGGTAGTCTTAGAAAACAGGCCAAGGAGATAATGGACACAAAGCTTCATGACCTTCCAGGCCAAGGCAGAATTAAACAAGTGTTTATAAGGAAGTGTGAACTGCTGCCCAGTCAGTTAATGTCCTGGGGTTAAACAGAATAATCTATAAACTTTTGTTCTTTTTAAACCCATAATAGCGTTAGATGAAAAACATGCTGTAAGACTGTTGGCTAATTCTAAAAGAACCTCAGGTATTGGATAGCTTCAAACTAAGCAGACCAGAAAAAATAAGTGCAGTTTACCTTCTATTCTTTGCTCTTTAATTTTCCAATGAAAAATTGGCTTTTCCATTGTCTGGACTTTGGCATAGTGGCAGAAGCAGGCCTTTAATCATATATTTTAAGCTTTAATGTAAAAAAAAAAAAAAAAAAAAAAAAAAGTCCTATTTAGACTTCTTCATGCTGTAATGTCAGAGTGGGCCAGTCTTTTGCTTTTGCTTTAGTTTGTTAAAATAGCTTTTCCTCTCCCTTAAATATGTAATAAGATTTGTTTAGTTAGAATCTGGTCTACTGCTTTCTGCAACAAATTCTGTCTTGGTAATTTCTTGTTAAAATTCATACATCACTCTCATTCAGTATTATTTTATATAGAAAGGGTTTGTTTGTTTTTTTCCTTGGGGTTTTTCCCCCCTTGCTGTATTCTTTTATTTAGAAAGGTTCTCTTCCTAGGTTTTTTTTTTCCTGCTGAAAGCTTAAATCCCTTGTTCATTTTGTGTTTGGTTTTGGTACGTGTGTGTTTAGTGCTAACTTAGCTAATGAACGTGTATAAATGTTTATGCATATAATGCTTAAAACATTCTTGTACCTTGCATAGGGTATTGAAGGCAGGCTCATTGTTTTATTAATAAAACCTTTACAGTATTCATGTATTGCTGTCCAATCTTTGCAGGTGCTGAAGAGAAAATTTTGGAAGAGTTTAAAGAAACACACAATGCCGACTCTCCAGATTTTCAGCTCCAGGCAATGATCCAGGCTGCTGGCAAGCTAGTACTGATTGACAAGCTGCTGCCAAAACTGAAGGCTGGTGGCCACAGGGTGCTTATCTTTTCCCAGATGGTGCGCTGCTTGGACATACTGGAGGACTACCTCATTCAAAGACGGTGAGAGCAACAATATAATACAATTCTGAATGCATTGTTTTTCCCTCAGTGACCACAATATTTAACCTGTGAGCGATCTGTATTGTAAAAAGATGAAACTTAAGTACTTAAATTTGTTGAATGATCCGATGAAAGGCAAATGCACGCCTTTAATTACGAAGAGTTTATTTCTTATGGGTGTACAGGTGCCTCTCATGTAGTATGCTAATATTCCACCTTCTAGTTAATTGTTCAGCTAGACTTTTTACCTGATATTTAGTGTAAGAATATCTAGCCATAGTTTGATGGTTTATTTCATTCTTTTGGATAACAATTCTTTCTCCAATGGAAATTGCTCAGAGGAAGTGTGTGCAGTACGTCCTTCACTGGTTCATCTAGTTGATTAAAAACACTTAACTCTATACTTTGCTGTAATTGTGCTGTAATAATTATTGAGTTCCTTTTAAAAACTAATTGGTACAATGATAAGGTAAAATTATTTTATAATGTAAAATTATCTTTATAATCTTTATTTCAGGTACCCATATGAGCGAATTGATGGCCGAGTAAGAGGCAATCTTCGCCAGGCAGCTATTGACAGGTTTTCTAGACCTGATTCTGATAGGTTTGTTTTCCTGCTGTGTACAAGGGCAGGAGGTTTGGGCATTAATCTTACTGCTGCTGATACCTGCATCATCTTTGATTCAGACTGGAACCCCCAGAATGACCTCCAGGTAATATTGAAAGAGGCAATAATTACTGAATTTCATCTTTCTACCATATACTTTTCTAAGAGTTAGGGCTGTTATTGGCCTTTAGAAAATACATTAAGCTTAGAATTTAAATGTTAGCATTTTCAAGAATTTAGAAGAAATAATCTTAAGTTATCTATAACCCTTGTTTTCTTTATGCTAGTTGTAACTGAAGATCCTATTTTGTGTTTCTTAGGCCCAAGCCCGATGTCACAGAATAGGACAGAGCAAATCAGTAAAGATCTACAGGTTGATAACAAGGAACTCTTATGAAAGAGAAATGTTTGACAAAGCTAGCTTAAAACTTGGCCTTGATAAAGCTGTACTCCAGTCTATGAGTGGAAGAGAAAATGCTACAAATGGGGTGAGAATAGATTTATTCACATTTCCAAAGGTTCACATTGTAGAGCACATTTTTGCGTACTGTCCTTTCTGGTGAAGGACATGGCTTTTCTGGTTGAATATTTCAATTAGCTTCAGAATAGATTAAGCTAAGAACTTTGTTTCCCATGTAATTAGTACTTTAAGGCCTACATTTACAAAGTGTTGTTCTGTCAGTCAAGTATAAAGCATTCACACTTGTTGCAGTCATCTCTAAAGAACATCAGGAATGGTTAGATTATGCTATTTGGCTAGTATTGCTGGCTGTATGGCAGAGCTTCTGCCTGCCATGTGGGAGATCTGAGTTAAATTATGATGGATATCAAAGAAGACTTTGTATCGTCTTTAAAATACAGGTACAGCAACTTTCTAAAAAAGAGATAGAAGATCTCCTGAGAAAGGGGGCTTATGGTGCTCTTATGGATGAGGAGGATGAAGGTTCCAAGTTCTGTGAAGAAGACATTGACCAGATTCTCTTAAGGCGAACACACACAATTACTATTGAGTCTGAAGGAAAAGGCTCAACGTTTGCAAAGGTGAGCATTAACACTTAAAGAAAAAAAATATGACCTGATGAATGAAGGTAGCAGTAAATCTACCTTCCCCATTGATTTAGTTTATTTTTTCTGTGTAAAATGTCACATTAGAAAATGATGGTGTTCCTTTTCCTCCAACATCTGTTTGATGTTTCTGGGGGCTTAACCTTTTATTTAAAAAATAAATTGTCATTGCTCTTACAGTGAAAATGGAAAACTGTTCATGATGGCATACAGTAGTGAAGCTAATGTATGTGTTTTCATGCTCACTAGGCTAGTTTTGTTGCCTCTGGAAACAGGACAGATATTTCCTTGGATGACCCTAATTTTTGGCAGAAGTGGGCTAAGAAAGCTGAGCTGGATATTGACGCTTTAAATGGAAGGGTGAGAACTTTGAACAAGCTCTTGATTTTGTTCAAAGAGAACTTTTGATTTTAAATTTATATGTTCCTTTTTGCTTGCTTTCATTTTAGAACAACCTAGTTATTGATACACCAAGAGTAAGAAAGCAAACCAGGCTTTACAGTGCAGTGAAGGAGGATGAACTGATGGAGTTCTCAGACCTGGAAAGTGATTCAGAAGAAAAGCCCAGTACAAAGCCCCGAAGACCTCAGGACAAATCACAGGGTTATGCAAGGAGCGAATGTTTTAGGGTAGAGAAAAACCTTTTGGTTTATGGGTAAGTGCAGTTCTGTGACTAGAGAAAGGTAGCTGAAATTTGTATACATTCATGTTTCCAAGGTACATATTGAATCCCCAAGAGCTTCATATTTTACTGTTTAAAATGTTTTGGAGATCTTTAAGGCATAAGGGAATTGAAGCACAAAGACAGGCCTGGTTTGGAAATTAACAAGCAGCTTAGACTCTTTCCTTAGACCTGAGGTCGATTGCTTTGGCACCAGCTAGTAGAATCCTGGATTCCTGTTTCTTTGGTGGATGCATTGGATGCTTAATTGTTCTCTTTCATTAGCTCATCCAGCTTTAGCCTTTGTGTCTTCGCAGGCAGACAGTTATATTGGGCTGTCCTCGTAGTGGGCTTCAGAGTCGCTATGCATTCTTTTTTTTTTTTTCTTTTTTGCTTGTTCATGTCCTCACCCCCCCCCCACCCTTCACCCCTCTCCCACTCTTTTTAGAAGTTTGCTTGTGCTTATTACCAATAATGCATTTCAAGGTCAACTGATCCAAAAATCTCATTATTACAGAAGCACTAGGATTGTATTTCCTATTCATAGCTGACTGGGAACATTTAGTGTTAACATGTGTACTTCATTATTTCCAGTATAGTTCAAGTGCAGCTTTTATGAGCAGTGAACCTATTGCCTGCTCTGTAAAATAAACATTCTTAACTCTTTGGTGCTGTAGTTGGAAGTGCACCATTCCCTGACATGACCTACAAATGGAAAATATTTTAGTGCTAAGATAGGAGCTCCCAACCTGCCTAGCACCCAGGGGTTAAAATGAATGGAAATTCCAGTGCTACAGCTATGTACTGAACATATTTTTTTTTTTTGTAGTTGGGGTCGGTGGATTGACATCCTCTCACATGGGCGCTATAAACGTCAGCTAACAGAACAAGATGTGGAAACCATCTGCCGGACTATCTTGGTATATTGTCTTAATCACTACAAAGGGGATGAAAATATCAAAAGTTTCATCTGGGATCTGATCACTCCAACTGCAGATGGGCAAACACGAGCCTTGGTTAACCATTCTGGTAAGCATACCACAATTGAATGATAGTGCTCTGGGACAGAGGATTCTTGCTGAAGTCAGACTACAGATTTCATTTAAACTGTAGGCAGACTAACTTTGCTGTGATATGATCAGATTAGATAAGCAAGTCAGAGTAAGGGTGGGTTAGTTTTGGTTGGGAGACCTCTAGTGAATACCTTATGGGCTGTACAAAGCACTGTCAATTCAGAGTAGCACTCTTCTTCTTAGTATTGAACAAATATTCTGGTACAGCATTAAAAGAGTGCTAGAGCAGTTGTCTTTCAAACAAGACATGAATGACTTGAGCCTGTTCAGGCCACTTATTAAAACTACCAGGAGATCTAACAAGCCACAGGAACTTTAGATCATTATTCTGGTGTGAGTCCCTGTTTGGTAATTGCATTCTTTAGAGATGAGCTTGCTCTACAGTTTCCACAGACTTTGGAAAATACAGTTCCCTGTACTAAATGGTTGGTTGTAGTTCTTCACCTCAGGGGTGGTAGCTGTGATATTTGTTGTTTTGGTTTTTTTTATGGCTGTTTTTTACTACACTTTGAGATCAGATTTTCTCAATTCAGACTGAGAAGTGTTTGGGGGATGTTTCATAGGTCTATCTGCACCAGTACCCAGAGGAAGGAAAGGCAAGAAAGTAAAAGCCCAGAGTTCACAGCCAGTGCTGCAAGATGCAGATTGGCTGGCAAGCTGTAACCCAGATGTCTTGTTTCAAGAGGACAGCTATAAGAAGCATCTCAAACATCACTGTAATAAGTAAGTATTAAGTTAGTTTATGCTTCTTACTATACACCTAAAACAGGCATTTGGGTATATTCAAAACAGTTATTGGACCATGTAGCAGGAGCTACAAATACTTTATTATAAATAACTTGTGATAAAGCATCTGAAATGTGGATGGTTACCTGGTTGTAAATTTTTTTATGAATGATTGACTTCAAAAAATACATTTCAGCAAAAAAAAAAAAAAAGGCAGGGATGGAAATAATGAATGTTGTTTCTTACTTGGTAAAATATACTATCTGACAAAAGCCAGGGGCACTATATTCCTGCCTTTTAAGGCATTTTATAGCCAAAGCATTCGAACCTAGAGTGTCTTCTCATTCTTGCTCATTTATTCTCTCAATTTCCTTTTCCCTTTCCTTGACTTCCTTTTCGGTCTCTTAAACTCATGTGCGTGCCACTAGTCCTTTCTTTCATCCATTGTTTAGGTGCTTGCCATGTCACACCAAATAAACTGGATAGTGCCTAGCTTTAAGACTTCATCTGATCTTACCCCCACATAATCTCTTCTTACTTTTTCCTCTTCTTCATCTTGCACTGTATATTATACTCAAACCTCTCTCTTTATTGCTCCTCTTGCCCCTTCTCAGGTTTGTCCTCTGTCCCATTTTTGTCCACCAAGTAATTGCTTTTCTTTTAATCCCTTTTTAGAATCTATTCTAAGAATTCTGATCTTGTGTGTCTTACTGAATCACCACATCTTCTGTTACCTGACTCATGACCCCAATCTAGCTTTTCTAGGTTTGTATTGAACTGCAAGCCCTTTGTAAAAGAGGCTGCCCTATTTGGTTTTGTACCTGTGTACATATTTACTTAAAAACAATATATGACAGTACTATATGTATTGTTTAATAGTACTTAGGGTATTTTGTATCCTTTTCTTTTTATTGTATGCTAGTTCTAAACATCTTGGCTATGCTTAAGATGTCCCAGACTTACAGCAGAATATGCAGACTTAGAGCAGACATCATAGACCTATGTCTATCCCAAAATAGTTCACAATTTTTATGTGGTTATATTCATAATATGTATTTTTTGTACACTGTGTAGTTAACTTGTGGAATTCATTGCCACAGGAGGTGGTGGAAGTAGATGACAGTCATGTTCAAAAAAGGGACTGGATAAATTTATGGATAATAGATTTATTAACTGCTTTTGAATAGAATGGTTGGACCTATTTCCTGTGGTATCTGTAAACGTATAATGGTGGATGCCAGGGAAGGGATAGATCACTTTAGAGATATCTGGTCCAATGTACTTCCTCTATAGCGTCTACTTGTGCCACTGTCAGAGACAGGATACTGGGCTACACACCAATCTAGTTTAGATATTGGATCTGACCCAGTACAACATTTCTTATGTTCTTGAATGTGTATACCCTATAAATGTAACGTTCTTCCACTGAAGTTTACTCATAATTTTAATGAGCATGTCTTACTATGGCTGTCAAGCTATTAAAAAATAAATAATTGATATGAAAAAGAATAACTTGGATATGCTGATATGAAGTATAGAGTAGTGAGGAGAAAAGGCCTGCAAGGTTATCAGTTGTTCTCAAGGTGTTAACCAAGCTAAAGAAGAAATTTATCTTGAAAATATGCAATGAAAGATGGTAAGAAGTCCCCATAGATAAGAAATTAACTTTTATTTATTTCCTACCTATGGGAACCTCTTACTATCTTTAATTTTCCCTCTGCCTGATGGTGGGCATGTGTGCACAGAAGCTTGCAGAAAAAGAATTTTTTTTGTGATTTCTTAGTTGGTCTAATAAAAGGTATCATCTCTGAACCAAGAGTTCTAGAGTTTTGCATTTCAACAGTCTTCAGGGTCATTTTTCAGTGCCACTTCCTCTCCTTCCTCACCCTGACTTTGTTTCTCAGATCCATACAACCTCAAAGCAGTGTCGAGGTTGCATGTTGCTGGAGGGCAGGAAAGTTAACTGCTAATATGAATGACCCTTCCAGTAGATGCTGGGGTAACAGGGCCGATATAGCAGCATCAACCAGTTTTATAAGGGCCTGTGCCTTTATGTATTTGTGGAACAAATTAATGCCATTCTGATGTATGGGGATTTTAAAAGGAGGATTTTTAAAAGTGGTACCCTGAGTAAAGCTGAGAGAGCTTGCATCATCCTCGTGGTAGCTTCCCTCTTCCCTTTATTTGGCTGGATGTAACAACAGTAGCCCATACCTACTATTTGACATGGTTAAGTGGTCTTTGAAAAGTTGTGTTCCCTGCATGATGTGCATCTACATCATCATGCACATGGTAGGGGAACCTTACTGGCTCCAGGACATCTTGTGTACAAAGGCAAATGTGTTTGGAAACTGTCCGATACCTGTGTTGTGAGTTCTGGATGTGACATGTTCTCAAATTCCTTCACCCCTGCTTCCTTTCCAAGGATTATTTGAGCAACCCATTCAAATCCAGGTCTTTGCTGTTGCTCCAAAATCCTGGTTATACGTTCTCAAAGTTAACAATTGTTTGAATTTTTCACGGCAGCCTGTTGACCAGATAGCTGCCTCTCTGGTCCCCATCATTGCTTCAGGGGCAGCAGCAGTTCAACAGTTGCTGTGATGACTTTACATTTAGCTAAGAGGGTGGGCTGAACAGTCCATCCTAGTCAGCACTGATGTTACTTCATTAATTAGGCAGCAGGGGGTGCCCTAATTGGGTAAATGTATTGGAGCATGATTTTGCAGGTAGATATTTTGCTGCAAAGAATGATTTCCCAACCATCTTTGAAAATCTAGCCCCTGCCATTCTCCCACCTGCCTGTTTCAGCTTTGACTGAACACTTGATAACAGTTCCAAAAATATCTGCAGTGTTTCAGAAATAAGACTGAATAAACCTAAACGATGAAAGTTTCCACTTGCTGTTAGCACTTATGTAGGTGCACAGGTTAAAAAAAATAGTGGTTTGAATTGGAAACAGTAAAAATAGTTAATATTTCCTAAGGGAAAAAGGGGATTTTTTTTCCATTCTCGGAAGCAAAAAGTTGTATAATCTGAAAAACCTGACATTCCATATTGAGGGTTTATTGTAAGGTAGTAAAACCAGATTTTATATCTCGTTTATTCCTACAACTTCTGATGTGCTTCCAAAAATGGTATTAAGGCAGCAGCTGAGGAAATTTTATGAGATAATGAAGCAGAACAGTTACTGAAAGCCATCTGCTCAGTTGTTTACAAACTTGCTTCAATACTTCAGAGGCAGTGGTAGAGTACGTGTCTAAACTTCACAAGCTGCACTAGGTAGAACTAAATGAAATGCGCCTGGGTTGGGCTGAGCTCGATCCCTCTCTGTGCAGTGTAAGCGGTTGCCAGGCAGGCCTGTTGGAAGCCAGCAGAAAGCACCACACAGAGGTGATTATGTGCCACCATCTGTCACGCTTCAAGCCTACCATACAGCATGGCTAATCAGCCTTGGCAGGATGATGGATGAACAGCAGCAGCTGCCAAAAGCCACTGTTGGCAAACAGGCCTGAAGTTAAGAACTTTTTCCCCCCTCTGCCTTCCTCTCCAGGGTCCTGCTGCGTGTCCGCATGCTGTACTATCTAAGACAAGAAGTTATAGGGGACCAAGCAGACAAGATCTTAGAGGGTGCTGACTCAAGGTTAGTGCAAGTATAGGTTTATTCTTTGCTTTATTATAATGAATCGCATAAAATGAGCATACTGTACTGTGTAGCATTTAAAAGACCTTCATAATCCTTCAGTTCAGCTCTGTTTTCCAGCAATTTTATTAATCATTAAGCATACCCGATTGGCTTTCTTTGAGGGGCGGGGGTGGAGTGGAGTGACAAAATGGGCTTCTGAAATTTTGCCAGTACTGAAGGATTATTCATCCTCTGTTTACAAGATTTGTTGGGGGGGCATAATATTAAAAGACTTAAATGGAGTGCATTTCTGCAGTCACTAGACTTGCCACCTGCAAAATAATGCAATGTTTTTACCATTAATATTTTTTTGAGTATCTTATTTTTAACTTTTTTGGTGATTTATTCCCCAAAACGAATGTTTGCTAAATGGTTTTAAGCACTTGAGTTTAATGCATAAGTGTAGTGACTTGTCCTTTGACAGTACTTTTTCAGAAAAAATAAACTTTTCTTGGCAGTGAGGTAGATATCTGGATACCTGAGCCATTCCACGCTGAAGTTCCTACAGACTGGTGGGATAAGGAAGCTGATAAGTCCCTTTTAATTGGAGTGTTCAAACATGGTGAGTAATGTCTCAGTCTGAGCAAAACTCAGTTGTAAGGCTTTTTCTGTGTAGAACTATTCAGTCATAATATTAACAAGTATTGTTCCAAAGAACTGTTGGCTGGTAGCTCCTGTTTTTTTTTTCTTCTGTATTAAAAAATCTAATATGAGTCGTAAATATCAGATGCTGTTTTTAAATGTTTGCAGAACATTTGAGAAGAAAACATTACTTCCTTGGCTGTAAATAAAACAAAACCATATTTGTTTTAATAATAGCCAAACAGGACTATAGATCGCCATAAACTTTGCTTCCAGCACAGCTTCACTTGCTAACTCTGCCAACCAGTGTCAAAGTGGACGGTGGGCTTAACCTCTGCTATTAATCTGTACAAGTGCCTCCTGGGCTTTGTTCCAAGCAATATTTCACAAATGTCAGTGCTGAGAACTCCCGGCTCCCTTGAGTGGGATGCAGCCTTGTTAACTTTGAAAGGCTGGGGATGCAGAGCTGGCATGATATATACAGTGAGCGATTCCTGATTATAATCCCAATTCTCTGGAGGTCGCAGAGGTATTCTCAGCAGCCCAGCCTGACTAAAGGGGAGAATGATGGCTTATAAAACCTTTCATGATTACAGTTTGGCTTGAGGCTCTACAGCAGTTAGGAGCAGTGTGTTGTAGTACAAATCCTAATTGAATTGTGCTGTTCTGCCTATGTACAGCAGCTCTGTTTTGTGGGCTCAGCTGAGGCAAGTCTAGTCTAAGAATCATTTTCCTGCAGTGCACTGTTGGGATCTGCCATTTTCCATCTAGTCAACTTGGGCAGTAAAAAAGCAAACAGCAGCTTGAAAACCATAGAGGGAACAGTGTCATCTTACTGACATGCATCATCCTAAACTTAATAAGACAGGTTCGCTGGCCTTACGTATAACCCATGTATACAGCGGTGGGGGGGTTTCAGCTTACAATGTGAGTTCCAGCAGGGCCAAAGCTATAGAAGCAGGGGGCAGGGGAGGGGCCATGAGCATGGCAAACTACTGTAAAGGTCGTAAAGTAACCATTAAGAAGCTTCTCCTATGTCTCATAAAACTGGGTGTCAAAAAAGAGTCCTGAAAATCTCCTTCCATTTATCATCTGCTGTTTAGTAGAGAGATCTTCATGTTGCTTTTATATTAGTGAAATTACCAAAGAAGATACTCAACCTTAGTGGAATAAATGAATTGTTTCTAAGAACAGGTGTCCCTTAAAATAATTCCTTTAAAATCAGAATTATGTTGAGGAAAAGTTTGTGCTTCTTTTAATTTTCTCCATGAAAGTTAAAATGTGTACCTTTTGTCTTTAGAGAATAAGTCACTGTATTTGCAATTGTAATATGATTTCTTTTCTTCCTTCTGAGTGCAGGCTATGAAAAATACAATTCTATGAGAGCTGACCCTGCACTGTGCTTTCTGGAACGGGTTGGTATGCCTGATGCCAAGGCCATAGCTGCTGAACAGAGAGGGACAGACATGTTAGCAGATGGTGGTGATGGGTAAGAAGGACATTTTAAAAAATTGTAATAAACGTTGTCGGTGTTGTATATATTGGCATGACTTCTACTTATTGTACTGTGCTTACATCTGACATGAGGATATTAGATGGTGAGTTCATAGCTAATATGGTACAAAAGTATTTTGAGTTAATAGTATCTCAGGTCGCATACACAGAGTTGAACTTAATCTATTCATTTATCCCAACACATCGCTGTAAAGGGATGCATAATTCTTTCTGTCCCCCACATCCTTGATATCCTTGCTGGGGGTTTTTTTCCTCTTGAGCTTTTAGCAATGTGGTTTTATAGTTCTTGTTATTTTGATTTTTTTTTTTTTTTTTAGAGGAGAATTTGACAGAGAGGATGAAGATCCAGAATATAAACCAACCAGAACTCCTTTCAAGGATGAAATTGATGTAAGCATCTCAACATAGTAATACATGTGCACAGTCATCGTTGACACTCAGTGTTTATCTTTAAATATTTTATAATAAAACTTCACCTGCTGCCAGCAATATGCTTGGCAATACCTCATTACCAGTTTTTTGGGAGATGGCCTTTTGTCCTTTAAAGAGATGAAGCACAGTTGAAATCTAAAACTAAAATAATTCTCTTATCTTCCCCAAAGGAATTTGCAAACTCTCCTCCAGAGGATAAAGAAGAAACTATAGAGATCCACAGGACAAGTAAGGCTTTATGAAATGTGCTGATGTGAACTCTGTTTAATGATTACTCATACTGGTGCCAATATGTTAGGAGAAAGCTTGCTCCTTTTGGATACATTTGCATTAAGATTTTAGCTCAATTTTTCTACTTTAGATCTTTTTAGTAATAGTATGGTATCTACCAATCTTGCTTGATTACACAGTGGGATTTATGTGTAAATAGGATGAAGCCCTGGATGTTTCAAATATTAATATAGTTATTGATGTTTTTCAGTGAGATAATCTTGTGATGACTTAGGATATATGTTTCAGTATGGAGAAAACAGCCAGTGTAAGAGAAAATAAGAAGATGGGAAATTATAAACTAAAGCGTTTCTTCAAGGAACAAAATAAATTTAATAATATATTTCAATACCTTGACTCCTGTAATACAAGGATGTCATAACATCAAAGTCAGGAATGACCCAGGAATGACAAAAGTAAGAGGAAGGCAGTTGTCTATGCAAGTCTGAATACTTTTATTAGTTTAAGATAATTTTTAATAATTCTAGCCATACTTCATTTCAAACAAAAATTGTTAACAACAACACGAATGTATTTCACTCCCAGGGTAACAAGGCATACTTTCTTACTGGATGAAATCAGACTCTTGTACTAGTCATAAAATCTTTGAAATGCCTGATATTATCTTGACAGCACACAAATACTTTTTTATTCTCTAGGCAAACACAATGAAAGCAATGCTGAGTTAGGCCAGCTCTACTGGCCCAATACTTCAACTCTGACTACTCGTCTGCGTCGCCTCATTACTGCCTATCAGCGCAGTTATAAAAGGCAACAAATGAGGCAAGAGGCACTAATGAAGACTGACCGACGGAGACGTCGTCCTCGAGAGGAAGTGCGAGCACTAGAAGCAGAAAGAGAAGCTATAATAACTGAAAAACGTCAAAAGTGAGTTTCCCAAGATTTATTTCCCCTAAATCCCAATTGAGTACTGATGAAAAGCGTCTTACCATTGCTTCAGGGGTTTTTTGAAACAGTACTTGAAATTTTGGATTGTTTGGGACAATCTAAATGATGGCCAGATGCTTTTGTAATTGCCTTAATTTTTCCTCACTAGGTGGACAAGAAGAGAAGAAGCAGATTTTTACCGTGTAGTGTCTACTTTTGGGATTATCTTTGACCCCATAAAACATCAGTTTGACTGGAATCAGTTCAGAGCCTTTGCCAGGCTTGATAAGAAGTCTGATGAAAGTCTGGAGAAATACTTTAGTAATTTTGTGAATATGTGCAGGCGGGTATGCCGAATGCCAGTCAAGCCAGATGATGGTAAGTTTACTCGCAGGAATAATTCACATGTTTAGCTAGTTCTGTTAAGATACTCAAAGTTTTGCAACTTGATCAGATAACTAATGTAAGTTTAAAAACCAAATCTGATCTTTATCTACTTTTAAATAATAAAAATCCAATGTTGTTGCAGAACCACCTGATCTTTCTACCATGATTGAGCCAATTACAGAGGAGCGTGCTTCTAGAACTTTATATCGCATAGAACTGTTACGGAAAATCCGCGAGCAGGTTCTTCATCACCCTCAATTGGGAGAGAGGCTAAAACTCTGCCAGCCAAGCTTGGATCTGCCAGAGTGGTGGGAGTGTGGTAAACATGACAAAGACTTACTGATTGGTGCTGCTAAACATGGAGTCAGTAGGACAGATTATCACATCCTGAATGACCCTGAGCTCTCTTTCCTTGAGGCCCATAAAAACTTTGCTCAAAGTAGAGGGGCAGGAAATGCAAGCACTGTGTCTTCTCTAAACCCACTGGGTGCTGGCTGCAATCAAACATCATCTGTTATTCCATCCACACCAGTGCAAGATGAAAAGACTACAGACCAAACAGAGTCTAAAGCTGAGACATCTGAAAATCCAGCAGCCAAAGAAAAGTCTGATATTAAAGAGGAGACTGACACTGCAAAAAAGGACACTAAGCAGGAGTGTGATGCTGAGGCCGAGCCTGGTCCTGTTAAATGTGAATTGAAAGATATAGAAATGAGTACAGACATAGATCCAAAATCTATTTCTGAAAAAGGTTCAGAAGAGGATGAAGAGGAAAAACTTGATGATGATGATAAATCAGAAGAGTCCTCCCAACCTGAAGGTAATACATACATACAGAACTGATTTGACCAACATTTAACATTAGCCTCACAGCTGTTCCAAGCTGTACCCACTGATAAATGGAATACAGGAATCCATTATGCCAGCTGAAGGTTGGTATCACAAAGCAGCTTCCCAGCCCTGCCCACAACCCTGAGTGCTAGGTGCTCAGATATGGTAGTACAAAGAGTGATTGCAACAGCCCTGTCTGCATAGCAGGTGAATCCACACACAGCCAACTGACAAAATAAAACAGCCTCTGTGTACCGCCAAAGCACAGTAGAAGGTCCAGTGAACAATTATTCAGCAAATGTCTAAATTACTAGGAGGTACTATGTCTCAGATGTTTTATGTATGTATATTTCAGCAGCAGTATGCCTGCCTTTCTCTGGAGCAGTTAGCAAAATGTCATACTAAATCCCACTTTTATTTTTCTGAAACATTCAGAGATTGATACCACCTCTTTTTGTTCAACCTTTTGTAGCATAATAATTTAATAGTTTTCTATTAACAGTTTTCCTAGAAAGCTCCTCTGAAGAAGTATATTGCTTATATCAAATGTTGCCTCTGCCCTGAAGTTACAGGATGATAAGTAAGACTAGGCTTGCACTGTTTAAATAAGAAAATGAAGTGGACCTTTGTCAACTAATTATTATTTTTAATTCTACATTTCAACCAAAGTTTGAGTGAGAATGACTGATCTGTTTGTAGTTAATGCCTGGTGATTGTTGTTTCTCAGCAGGAGCAGTTTCTCAGGGTAAGAATTTTGATGAAGAAAGCAATGCATCTATGAGCACTGCAAGGGATGAAACCCGTGATGGATTTTATATGGAGGATGGAGACCCTTCAGTGGCTCAGCTGCTTCATGAAAGAACATTTGCCTTTTCTTTTTGGCCTAAGGTTGGTTCAAGATATAAGAGCATGTATCTTTTAAATAGAATTAGTAAAGTTACTCATTTTTTCAGATTATATTTTGGTACTATATGAGGTGCTTTTTATTAACAGCATAATGAAGCCCTAGAAATTTCATTAAATATTTTCCAACACAGTTTCTTAGAAAGGTGGAAACACAGGAGTGGCATCACAATGAGGACTCTTGGGCAGGCATAGACTACCAACAGACATTATATTCCTTGTGGTATATGTGCTTATATGTCAACAGCCTCATGCTTTGTTGATAGAAGCAAACTTATTATCTTGAGTTATGAGCTTCATCTGCAGAGTGGCCTGCAGTGTTAGAAGCAGAGGTTTTATAAGATCACCTTTTATTTTAGAGAAGGAGGATTGCAGAGACAGGGAGTACTAACGACCTACATGAAAGACCTATTATGTAATGTTGACAGATGTAATTGTATTAAGGTTTCCTATAAACATAAGCAGCAGTTTTGGATAGTTTTAGCCTATATTTTAATTCTGTAACAATGCAGAAAATTGTTTAATAGGAAACATCCATAAAAACTATGAAATGGTGACTTTGTAATATATCCACATATAATTTAGTCTCTCTTTTGGAAAAAAAGGGGGTAGGGAGAGAAATAACATAGTAATAGTCTTAAGCTTACTAATCACCATAACAGGGCCATCTGGTTGGGGGGGAACTTGCTCTAATAGGCTTATTCCTGGGGAAAGGAAGCAGTCTGTGCAGCTGCTGAGATTTGCTTGTGCCTTTTGCACTGTTTTGCTGTTCAGGAAGCTAAAGGACGATCCTTTTTCCGTAATAGCTAGTATTTCTCTCATTCTAAAGTTCCTACCATTTCAAACAGGCTAGAACAGAAAATTATTAAGTATTGAAATGAAAGAATTGAGCTGTGTTATCTCCGTGGTAAACTTAAGAAACATTAATTACATTGAATCTTCTGTTGTCAGGTTCAAAAAGCTTTACCAAATGGTTCATGGTATAAAAAAACCCCCCTTAATCTGTGTAAATTCAGTCTAAGTAGACTAAGAACTGTAATTAGAATTTTTTAATGTACACGCTTCAATGAAATTTGAAGTGATAATGGGTGTGGAATGAAAATTGACATTCATTAGATGTCCCCAGGTTGGTGCCCATTTCATAATGTTGAAATTTATTAATAGTGACGCTAATGAGGAACCACTTCCCGGGACAGAATTGTGGATCCAGCCTGTGGATCTGAAGTACCAGGCCTTTAAGACATGGATTTCATATGTTTTATTTCTCCTGTTCTAACTGTTGATTTTGCTGAACAATTAAAATTTAGCAATATGCAAACAATAATGACTGCTCCCTGTAAATGTGCATTTACTACTAGAATATTTCTGCCTTGCATCAGTCTTTTTCACCATAATTAAAACACACAGTTTCTCTTCTAGCTTGGAAGCATTCTGTTCCATATTTTTCATATTTTCTTGAGGTTTTGCAGGCTAGACTGCATAGCTGTGTTTATTCTGAGTTTAAATGACTACTTTTCACACCAAAGGTTCTTTTACATACCTTCCTTTATCCAGGACCGAGTAATGATCAATCGATTAGACAGCATCTGTGAAGCAGTGCTGAAAGGGAAGTGGCCAGTAAATAGACGCCAGATGTTTGATTTCCAGGGGCTCATACCTGGGTATACTCCAACAGCTGTGGACAGCCCTCTGCAGAAAAGGAGCTTTGCAGAACTCTCCATGGTTGGTCAAGCTAGCATCAGTGGCAGTGAAGATATCACTGCTTCTCCTCAGTTATCAAAGGCAAGTATGCATCTCTCTGGTATGTCATAGAATAGGGAAGAGCTCATTTAATGTTTAGATAAGAGTGGGGAAAAGACTAGCCCAACAGGCATTACATTGTTTTTTGGAAGGGTGGGGATAGGAAATGAGGCCTTTCTGTTTATACAGTTTCTTTTCCCCTCTCCTCCCCCAGCCCCTCCACCCCCTTATTACTAAGTGCAGCATTTCCCTTGCTGCTCTCCCTCCATTCATTACTCTTAATACAGATGTTAGTAATTTAAAAAGCTCATTTTTCATTAGGAAGATGCACTCAATTTATCGGTTCCACGTCAGCGGAGAAGGAGGCGGAGAAAGATTGAAATCGAGGCTGAGAGAGCTGCCAAGAGGAGAAATCTTATGGAAATGGTTGCCCAGTTACGAGAGTCTCAGGTGGTCTCAGAAAATGGACAGGAAAAAGTTGTAGATTTATCAAAGGCCTCACATGAAGCAACAAGTTCTACCTCAAATTTTTCATCTGTTACTTCAAAGTTTATCTTGCCTAATGTCTCCACACCTGTATCTGATGCCTTTAAAACTCAAATGGAGATGCTGCAAGCAGGTCTTTCACGCACACCTACAAGGCATCTGCTGAATGGCTCTTTAATGGATGGAGAACCACCCATGAAGAGGAGGAGAGGAAGGAGGAAAAATGTGGAAGGACTCGATCTGTTGTTTATGAGCAACAAACGGACATCACTGACTGTAGTAAGTTAACAACCTTTCCTTTTTGTTCTTTTGATTTTGTTCTTTTTGTTTCCATTATGAGACCCACGGTTTAAAGTGCTATTGTCATACACCAAGGGACGGTAGAAATTTGCTTGTCTTAGTAATTCGGTCAGTCTCCATTCAGTCAGAGATACGTTTGCTGTTTTTTTGACCAAAATGTTTCTCAGATTAAATAAAACACTTTTAATCTGAACAGGTGACAGTTGCATTCTGGCAACTGAGTTTTGTGCAGCAGATTGCTATTTACAAAAAAAAAATAATTTTTCACAAAACCCCTTCAGGTTCTTTAATAAAATAGACATCTAATGTTAAGGTTTTTAATAAATATTAACTAAATAAGAAAGATAATCTATTTTAGTAACAGCTGGCTTTCTGGTTACACATCAAGTTACTTTAATGTATCAGTATTGCTTTACATGGTAAAATGGATTTAAACCACATGTCTAGTAAGGTTCCCAGAAAGGTCAGTTCTGATTCTTTACTAGTCAGTTTGAGGACTTGCTTCTTTACTCATAAGAATTCACACCAGCATCAACTTTTTTTTTTGTAGGAGGATGCAGAAGTGACCAAAGCATTTGATGAAGATATGGAGACCCCATCAGTAAGGAACATTCCATCTCCTGGACAACTGGATCCAGACACTCGCATCCCTGTAATTAACTTGGAGGATGGGACCAGGCTGGTTGGGGAAGATGCCCCAAAGAACAAGGATTTAGTCGAATGGCTTAAATTGCATCCTACTTACACTGTTGATATGCCAAGTTATGTACCAGTAAGTAGATGCTATATAGAACTTCAGTAAATTTAAAATTGTTTTGGCTTTAAGAGGTTTTTTTTAGTTGTTTTGTTTTGTTTTTTAAATATTTTTTTCTAATTTTAGAGGCTTTGAAGGTTGAGCTTACTCATTTGGGTTATGATCATAATCTAGTTGATGCTAGCAGGAGCTTTCTGGTCAATTTCACTGGATCATGGTTCAGATCTTCATTCATGGGGCACTGGAATGTTGTTTTAACTTTGTTTTATATACACATTTCACTTGCATGTTGGGAAAGATGCATCAGACTACAGTATGTAGAACTTTTCCTTCTCGTGAGAGAGAATTTGTGAGGTACTGAGCCAAAGTCTTTGTTGCAATAGATTGATACATGGTTTATACCTATTTCTTTTAACCAAAAACTGACAAGCCAATGCAATATATTTTATTTTTTCCTTTCAGAAGAGTGCAGATGTGCTGTTTTCCCCATTTCAGAAGCCGAAGCAAAAACGACACAGATGTCGAAACCCTAATAAACTGGATATAAACACCTTGACAGGAGAAGAAAGGGTACCCGTTGTAAATAAACGAAATGGAAAGAAGGTAAAACTTAAGCAAATCAGTTCTGTGTTCTTCTCCTAGAGTTGTTTCAAAACATTTCTTGTAACCCAAAAGTAAGGAGTCCATGCCAAAGTTGCTTTTAAAAAGGGTTTAATCTTGAGAGGATGAGCCATTTATCTGCAAGTCTTCTTGATCTGTGTCCTTCGTCTATTGTACAAACCAGTAGCTAAAGCTGGGTGAACAATTTGAAAAACTTCAGAAAATTGCAAGAAGTATAACATACTGAATATTTAGCTAACTTTTTTCCTTATGGGCTCAACTTAAGTCTTAACCATCTGAATACAATATCTTCCAATTCTAGTACCTTAAGGCAGTATTCCTTAGCCATTTCTGAAATGTATTAGAAGTCAACTCTTAGAAAATAAAATGGAAGTGCTCTAAATAATATATGTGCATATAAATATTTATTTATATGGCATTAATGTCTCTAATTAGATGGGTGGAGCCATGGCCCCCCCTATGAAAGACCTGCCAAGATGGCTGGAAGAAAATCCTGAATTTGCTGTTGCTCCAGATTGGACTGATATTGTTAAACAGTCTGTAAGTACTTTATTTGTAGGACATGTTCCATTTAAGACTGATACACAGCTCTGAATCCTTTTTGGGAAAACTTTCCATGTAAGCATTCATTATGAAGCCTTAAATTTGCAGCTTGTTTTCAACTAAAGAAATGTTAGTGGCAGAATGGATTTCCCAACACTAAGGAGGAGATGATACAGGGCTGCTGCAGGTGTAACTGCAGCAGAGAGGAGAGTACTACCAATAACAAGGCAGTCCCAAGCATTCATTATGTATTCAGGTTTTCATATTCATATAACATGGAAGCTTGCTAGATGCCAGTCTTTGCCAGTACATGAATATGAATCAGAAGCTTTGTCACATCCATGAAAGGAATGGAATTTTTTAATGAGAGTATCATTATTGATCAGAACTAAGGAGTTTAATTTTTACAGCTCTATATGTTATAAGATCTCTCCAAAGCAGAGGAAGTAGTTTTGCAAATACCCACGTACTTTACAGAAAAAGTAGAATATTATTCAACTGATCTCCAGTAGTTCAGTATAAATAGAAAAACAGTGACCAGCTTGTAATCGATGTTTTCCTTTATTTTAATTGAGTTTGGCAAGCAGTTTGGAATATGTGTATTTACAGGTCTGATTCTGTTTAGCATATTTTGTCCTGTCGTAGAGAGAAAACATATAAGTACTCTTTGGAGTTCATTTAGTTCCGTTTTCTACCAGTTCCAGCATTCGTATTAGCAGCTAACCATTATTCATTCACAAAATCTGCAACTGGTACTTCTTTAAATAAACAGTTTAGAAGATTTGGAAAGGAATTATACGCTGTTTTTCTCATGGGTCCTACGAGATCTGTAGGCTCATTATCAAGTACTGAAATTGTATAAGCAACAGATACAGCTTTAAAACTAGGAGTTTACTGACAGAAAATCTGTTCTGCACCCCTTTTGTCCAGGGTTTTGTTCCAGAGTCCATGTTTGACCGTCTTCTCACAGGACCAGTTGTGAGAGAGGAAGGAGCAAGCAGAAGAGGAAGAAGGCCAAAAAGTGAAATTGCCAAAGCAGCTGCAGCAGCTGCCGCTGTAGCTTCAACTTCGGGGATCAACCCACTGCTAATGAACAGTCTGTTTGCTGGAATGGACCTCACAAGCCTTCAGAATCTACAGAACCTACAGTCTCTCCAGCTTGCAGGTCTCATGGGCTTCCCTCCAGGACTAGCAACAGCTGCTGCTGCTGGGGGTGATTCTAAAAACCCGACTGCCATGCTGCCTCTGATGCTACCAGGGATGGCAGGATTGCCCAATATGTTTGGACTAGGTGGATTGTTGAATAATCCAATAACAGCTACTACTGGAAATGCCACTACTGCTTCCAGTCAAGGAGAAACTGAAGATGGCACTTCAAAGGTAGAAGAGAAGAAAAGCGAGAATGAAGAGGAGAATAAAGACTCTGAGAAAAGCACAGACACTGTTTCTGCTACTGACTCTGCAAATGGATCTGTCAGTGCTGCTACTGCTGTGACTACCACTGCTGCCACTGCCACAACCACCACCGCCACCACCAACACTGGATTGCCAGCAAACCCTCTGGCCTTCAATCCTTTCCTGTTGTCCACCATGGCTCCTGGCCTGTTCTATCCATCTATGTTTCTACCTCCAGGACTGGGAGGATTGACACTGCCTGGTTTCCCAGCATTAGCAGGACTTCAGAATACAGTGGGCTCCAATGAAGAGAAGGCTACTGACAAAACTGAAGGAGCTGCCTTTAAAGATGAAGAAAATCTAGAAGGCAGTGATGCAGAGGAGAGCCTTGATAAAACTGCAGATTCCTCTGTTTTAGAAGATGAAATAGCACAGGGTGAAGAATTAGACTCACTTGATGGGGGGGAAGAAATAGAAAACAATGAAAATGATGAATAACCAGTACCAGTTACAGTTAAAGTGTTTTAAACTTTCGACAAGTGGTAGTCCTACTGTTTACACTCACAGTTAATGTCCATACTTAGTTTTTATAAGCTGTTCTGTAACATAGTGTAGCAAAAAAAAGTTCAAGTCATGTTATACAGAAGTGTCAAAAGGTATCTTGGTCATTAAGTATTGTGCAGTGCATTATTTATTATCCCTAGGAGAGATGAAATTTGAGAGGTGATCATGTCTTTTTAAGGAAATTGACATAATGCTCTGCTTTTTCTTTTCTTTTGGTACCATTGGTATTATAAAAGCAGCAATTTGTAATCAAGTGGCACTAATAGAAGGAAGTGCTGCTTAAAGGAAGTATGAAGTTATATATTTAATTTTTTTATTTTTATTTTTTGCTGTGAAGGTCAAGATGAAATTTACATACATGAAATTTACATATCGTACTTGCGCATCATTTTGACTGTATGGGAGTTCACACATTCGAGTGCGCGCGCACACACCCACACACACTCTCTCTCTGACAATCTCCATGATAGTGTGAATGTCTCTGTCTTGAGACACAGCAATAATAAGGCAGCTGTTGAATGTGAAGAGTACCTTTTGGAAATTAACCCACTGAGAAGGTTCTTACAGGATAAAGCTACAGTTTAATCGTCTCGTGATCTTGTAATGCACTGGTATAAACAAAAAAAAGAAAAAAGAAAAAAAAATAAAGGAAAAAGAAAATCAGGTACCTTTTTTAAATTAAAGGACTTTGTTACTTTAGCCACAAAGCTAAACAGCATTACCTCAACTCTAAACTAGCCTTGAAGTTTACAGACATGACTTTGTAAATGTATTGTTTTTCTTTGTTGTGATGTCTTTTTATTTTTTCTTTGGAAACTGCTATCATGTAAGATAAGATGTAAATTGCTGCCAACTGTAGTAATGATGCTTTTAATAAAAGTGACCCATGATATGCAGAGATGTAATTATAGAATGTAGTATTTAGGGAAATCATAACTGGTGTTCACTCTATTTTTTTTTGTATTCGCAATAGAAGCAAATACAGCATTGTGGCTTTTTGTACAGTTTCTTCTATATTCTCTTTTACTAGATTACCACTTGTAATACTCTAAACTGATTGTGTTCAAGGGACTAGACAGGAAGAAAAATTTTGAATTACCTTCACATTATTCCACTGTAGCTAAGTCTACAGAAATGCACACCCCTCCCCCCCGCCGCATTACTCCCTCAAAAGGGCATGTGAGACTGAGAATACTTTAAAATGTGTTCAGCGTGTGATAATATGGTACACTAAAGAACAAAAGGGCAAAAGAAAAATGAGGCTTTAATAGGCACAATATCTAGGTCATTTATCCTTGGTTAATGGGTAGAAAAACACAATGCTGTAGTGTCAGCAAGGGACACAAAGGCTCTGTGGTATCCTGTAGACCAGAGCTTGTGATGGCAGAAACCACCGTGTCAAACAACCTACATGAAACTAAAACTGACCCACTTTTATAAAACCAAAGCCTCTTCTGGAGAGCTACTGATTTGTACCTTTTGTGACCTTTGATATTTGAGATAATGTATCATTTGAGAACTACTGTTTTCACTCTGTGTCACCTGGACACATCCACATCCACCCTGACATGAAGTTAAAGGAGTAGTCTTTCACTGCAATGCATGGAAAATAAGATCTCTTACTCCTGTGGGCAGGTAACTTCAGTGAAAGATGAAAACCTGGTGCACAGTTCTGAAAATGTTCCCCAAAATATCTCTCGTGGAAAACTCACTCATAAAGTTCATTTAGAGAAAGTAATATTGTCTGTGCCTTTACAATTTTACCTGGGTAGGAACTTAGCTGAACTCCGGTACATGTTAACAGAGGGGCTAGAGCAATATTCCAAGGGCCAGATTCAACGAAGGGGAGTGGATGAGGGTGCAGAACATTGTTTGAAAAGAGCATTTTGTGAACAGGGAACATAGATTAAAAATGAAAAATTAGAAAGTGAATGTTGTGTGAATGAATCATGGGCATGCACTGTTTAAATGAAGAGATGAATCTATGTCAAAATGTCTTGTACTGCCACTTCAATGTATCATAGAGTTAATGAAGGTCAGGAAGGAATTTTTTCCCTATATGAATCACTGAACAGTTGACTAGGCTGCATTATTCTTGCCTGTTTCTATAGCATCACACACAGGCCATCATAAAAACCTAGATACCAAACTTGGAGGGCCACGAGTCTGATCCTGGGCATGAAATCCTGTCATATATTCATTTTTATCAGGTTTTGAAATTATTTGAATGCTTAAAAGCTAATTTGTTGAAAAAATCATGGGCTGGTTCCTTTTTTCCACATTCTTTTTACCATTATAAAATTATCAATTTTTATTTAATTTTGCAAGGAGTTTGCAGAGAATAATGATGTCTTTTGGGAATATCTCTTCAATTGGCAAGAATAGGAATTTATTTTTTAAATTCCAGCATATACCCTCTTCTCAAAAGAAAAACCCTCCTGCTTGTTTCTTATTTTGCTATGGTTGCTGCCAACAGTGGACATCAATACAGGAAAACCTGAATCATGGCATGTTATGTTCACTAACTCAATTTACACAATTCATATCTTAATATAAATATTTTATAGCAATAACTAATATAGTACCTCTAGTTCTTTTTTCAAAGAAAAATTGAAACTTACGTTAAGAAAAGTAATAATGAAAACATTCATAAGGAAAGAGAGTAAATTTCAAACATCTTTGTTTTCTACATTTTTTAATGCAAGTCACCTACCTTCCATAAAGAAAGGGTGGGGGGAGGGGCAGGATGCATGATTTTGTTTGTTTGTTTGGGGTTTTTTGTTTTTGGAAGGGTAACAGCCCTGAGTTTAAAAAAATGAAGTGGGGGGGATTGCCATCTAATGTCCAAGAACTGTATTACATGAAAATAAACTTTTTGCTTTCACGAGAGAAATGTTTTTTTACTTGTTAGTTGTTGAAAAAGTTTTAAAAATCCTTAAAGTTGTAAGAGTCTAGTTAAATCTGCACAAAAGACTGCCGTTAATGAGGTATGAGATACTGTTCTAAATATAGGGAGAACAGTGGTGATCCTCTTTTAGTAGACTTCTATTTCCATTAAAGCATCTCTTTTCTGTAGGTCTGTAGGAGGTCACTTGAAGCCAAATGGCAGTACTAGGGGAGGATTCTGAGCCTTGCACAAAAATGCACAGTGTACACTAGTGTCTCTGTGTGCACATTTGTTTAAGCAGATGGTTCAAAATTGCTCAGACTGAGATAAAGGAAAATATTTAAACTTTCTTTCGCATGTTGGTAGTGAACTTAATGAATGTGAGCTGTAAATGAAACTGTTGCAAGTGATGGGAAGATTTGCTGATGGAAGAGGTCCTCTTAAAACTGGTCTTTGGAATCTCCAGTTAGCTTTGGTCTCTCTTTCATACCAATGTCATATCCTATGACTTGTCTATTTGTAAAATTTGCTACAGGATTTGCATTGTCCTCCTTGGAGCAAGGTGCAGGTCTTGTCCTTTAGGGACTTTTATCACGGATTATCATGAAATAAGCATCTTGAAGAAAGGGCCTTTTGGGAAGTTTGAGTATAACCATTTTAACTTATTCTTGCACTATTAGGGTTCCCATTAAATGTTGGTATTGCACACAAAATGGTTTGACATTTAGAGCTCTGTTAATCTACAGCATGCACTTCAGTGACCTTTGAATCCTTATTGTATAGTCTGGGGTCTAGTGAAACAGGGCAGCTGATGACTCCAATTCTTCTAACCTACAGCTCTTCCTTGTGGGGTCTGAAAGGCATAAGTTAAGGAATGTTCCTGATTCAGTTCAGTAAGGAAGTTGCTACTTGGATAATGTCATAATTTTCTGAGCTTGGTTATGTAGAAGGTGCTAGATGAGTTTGTGTGTGAGATTTCTGGCTGAGATGTGTTGGGCGAGGTGAGTGATTGGCCTTTTATAGGTAGAGATTAGATTTTAAGTATGCATGCTTAACATTAGATGGAGTCAACTGTTTGACTGAAAGCTTAAGGGTAGCTAAACTCCAAAAATAATAGTTACCATAATGCAAATCTCAGATGACAGTTCATTTCAGCTAGAGCCATAGTTTCTCTGTTAGCTTGGCTTATTTGAATGAGTACATTGTATAGCAGCTGCTGAATCAAAAAATGTGTTCCTGCTAAATCAAAAAGTCTTTGAAGCAGTCCTGTATTTCACTCCAAAATCAAGGTGTACAGATAAATATCCAGACTTGGTCTTCATTTCATGTCAGGTCATTTTTATGTAAAACTTGTCCTTTTTTTGTAAACACTGTAACCTAAATTGCTGAACTATACTTTCAGAACTGGGTACATCAGGAACAGAGAATGATTATTTGGTTTTGCGTGGGGAGGGTAGGAGGTGAGGGGTTGTGTTTTGCATTTGTTTTTTGCTTTTTACCCTTCACATTTTTGCATTAGGATTGGTAACAGGCCCGACCTGAACTGCTAAGAATGGCAGGATGCTAGGTATTGCACTAGCAATACCTTTTCTTTCAGTATCTGGGTCTGGAAGTCTGTCATGAGTTAGTGTTCCATCTAATCTCTCTCTTTTCCAGATTTTACTCAAAATACAAGTGTGCAGATTGACCTGAAAGTATTCCATTTGAGGAGCATGCACCAACAAGAATAGGAGCTGCCACCCTGCCCCACATGACTTAAGAAAGGAGACTAGCTTTTAACAAATGTGGCTCATTAATGTATAGTGCATCATTTGAATCTTGATTGAACGTAGGAATGAACAAGCACTGAACTGTGTGTGGATTTTATCACAAATTTCTGATAAAATGTGTGAGTGCTGTGCATGTTAAACAGTATGGGTGACATACTGTTATACAGTGGTTAGGAATAGTTGTATATCAGATTTCAAGTGGAAATTGTCAGCAGCTCTGGTGGATTTTTTTTTCCTTTTTTACAGCTCTGGTGCTCTTGGATGATGCTTTGACCTTTCACATGCAGATTTACGGAACTCTGAAACCTGTCGTTTGTGCATGTGAGGAGTCCACTCCAGCTCTGGTGTTTGTGCTATCAGTCCCCTCCCACAGGGTTTTTCTGCTATTGTTGGAGTCATAAAGGATTTGCATATCTGTGACTGCAGAGCTAATGTTCTCTCACTCAGCTCAGAGGCCCTGCAAGGCAACTCCATGATCCCTTCCATTTTTTTTCTAAGGGTGAGCAGAAAATAAGAGACGGCCATTGTATTTCACTGCAGAGGCATTGTTCTGCACCAGACAAAGATGGCATATTTCTACGATTCATAGTTTCTGCTCCTTCAGCCATGGCTGGT
The DNA here is from genome assembly GCA_030014935.1 of Caiman crocodilus. Classification (NCBI taxonomy): domain Eukaryota; kingdom Metazoa; phylum Chordata; order Crocodylia; family Alligatoridae; genus Caiman; species Caiman crocodilus. Next base: position 62,079,740 of record JAGPOW010000261.1, on the reverse strand, counting down.
CACTGATGAGCAGCTGTGCAGGCTTTGAGCAGCCTGAAGCATTTCCCGAAACCCTTAAAAATACGAATTTTTCTGAAGCACGTGCCATCCAGAGCCCTCCTTCCTTCCCCTCCCCCCAGATATAGAGCAAGGGGCTGAAAACACAGGTTTTGCTCTCTTAAAGATGTGTTCTAAATATATTTTTCCTGAATTACCTTCTGAAGACTCAGCCTGTTTTCAGAAGATTTATATAAAGATATATAAGACAGTGTTACATTATTCTTCGATTCCTAAATACTTCATAGATAGGAACAAAACACCGTCTAAAAGAATTTTTAAACAGCGTGAAGGGAGGGGGGACTATTCCTGCTGTTTTGTGTTCTTGTAAAGAAAAGGAAAGATTAAGGCAACTGGTTTTACCCTTCTAGACCTACAAATAGTGTGTTATGATTTTACTGCTTTACAATCAGGACAGCTGTTCACAGTTGAAAGCCATGACTGAAGGAAATCTTCATAAAAGGCCTACGCCTCCACTAGTCTTGACCAGTTCTGCTGATTTTTATAATTTTGGATTGTAGCTTTGAAGCAGCGCCTTTTCATTCTTCGTTTCCCAAACTCTTCCCAAGCAGACTAACCACCTTTTGTTGTCTCAACCTGCAATAAGCTTGCCATCTGCTACATGGCTTAATCGGTTCACCAAAGTGTGCTGGGCTCTGCAGATTCTCCATCATCTGCCAGTGTTTTCTGTAAGTTGTCAAACATAACTGAATTTATTTTCAGTTGTCATGGTCCCCACACCTATTTTAACATGTGAAAGCTTTGCATCTCCCAGGTAAGGTTTCATTTTCCATTCATGCATATTTATTTTTTGATCTCCATTTTAGCATGTCAGTGGATGTTGAAGGCTGACAGCAATATAGTTCTAGCATCCTTCAGTTGCAGACAAAAGGTGCAACTTCCCTAGAGGTTGCATATCCACAAGCTTGCACAGAAGCAGGTAGGCCTTGTATTAAAGTAGTGCACTGGGACTCAGGTTTCAGTTCCTGGTTCAAGTCAGGCAGCATGTTTCATTCCAATTTCCAATCTGTAAGGTGAGTAATGATGATACTTTAACAGAATGTTGCACGGCTGACTCTTATAGGGACAAGGGCTGGCTAGGTAAGAGATTGCAACATCAATGGTGGTCTGGCCCACAGCACAGTGTCATGCAGCCCATGGAGTTGTGACCATGAATACTGCCATCCTGGCTGCCAAATCCCCAATCCTGTGGGGAGCCCTGCACTCTGAATGACAGGGCCCCGCACACTGGATCTCACTGGACTAACCCCAAGTGCTGCATGGCACCCATGGACTGACCCTGGAGGAGATCCATCCTGTTGACCAGCCCTATGCCACTCACCAAGCCTGCGAGCCCAAAGTAGTTGAACACTACTGGTCTACATTACTCTGGTTGGACTGCAGTAACCTATCAGTTATGAGAGCTGGAACTAATATAAAACAAAACACTGAAGTTCATTAAAATTAGCACATTAACTTCTCACTAGGCTGGTTCTTCATATAACTTAATTTCAGTTCTTATTTTCCAGTCTGTTTTAGAGACTGAGTTCTAGGATATCTGCAAGATTACTTCATATTCCACAGGCAGGACTGAGTAATTTATTCTCATTTGACTTGAGGAAGCTGCCTTCAGCAAAGGTAACGGTTATCTATGCAGGGGGCAGAAATTTCTGAGAGGTCAGACTAAGACTGTGGAACTTGCTTTCACCTGATCTCAAATCCATCTTCTGTTCTTTTTCCTTCTAAGGTGCAAAGTGCATAAAAATGTACCAAGACCAACATGAAAGACAAAAATCCTTATGCATTTTTCCCCTGCAACAAGGCATGGGTATGTAATTCATGTAACTTAATGTACCAGTGGAAGATAGTTGGGATCCCACTGGGCTGGGCATAGTGGAAGAACCTGACTAGAATATGCACCCAGGTAAAAGTTAAGCTGACACATGTTCTTCCTTAATAGTAAGCTACAAGGCAATGTTACAGCTTCACATTCCCTTAAAATTTGCCTGTTTCATTAAGCTGAACAGGCTTTTTTGTTGTCTCTACTTATCAGGCAGATTTTACATTAAAAGGCTGTGGAATGTGGAAGGTTCTGTGGCTTTCCCAGTTAACAGCTTTTCTTCCTCACTAGTCACGCTGCCATGCAACAGCACAGCTGTGTGTTAAGGGACTATTATTTTTCTTTTTGGTTTCATCTGCAGCTGCTTCCACCAGGGAGCTTATAGGTACATCATGGAAGAAAAAAAAAATGCCCTTATCACAATCTCATCTGGTTTTCAGTTGCACAGCATAAACCGGTCCAGGACAATTTGTTTCCATTGCCCACTAGTCTTATTGTAAATAAAGGTAGGCTCCTGAGGTGTGGTTTGTGGCACTGCAAACCCCTCTGCAGCACCACAAAACTGCATGCGCCACACTTGCAAGTATTTACCATGCTGCTAATTTGCAGCATGGTGGGGTTTTTTGACACTGGGAGATCAGGGTGCATGCAGACAAGCCCACATATGCCTCTTGCTGCGTCTCAAACCAGTTTGAAACGCAGCAAGAGGCACGCTGGGAACAAAAAAAATATTCTCCGCACTGCATATTTGCAGTGCGGGCTCAGACTTTGATATCCAGGTATCAAAATAAAACAAAGGGGGAAGTGGTGCAGAGCATGATTGAGGCAACCAGAGGCTCAGGCCCTCCAAAGAGATGCTCTGTTGGTGAACCAGAGCATCTCTATGGCGGCTGCTTGCCCCACTGTTGAAGTGCTCTGCCTCCACATGTGAGGCAGCCTGGAGTGGTGCAGCCTGCATGGATCCCAGCTCCATCCAAGCGATGTGCCTGAGGGGAACACTGAGCAGAGCCCCCTGGGCTGCACCCACCAGTCCTCAAAGGCAGCCAAGGAGCCCGTGGATGCCACCTAATCGTGCTCTGCCTGGAAACATGCATGGACAAGTAAGAGGAAAGTGGCTCTGCAGTTTCCAGGCACCCTCAGAAGCTCCTGATTATTTGTATCACCTAATTATCATGGTCTCTAAGGTCCATGCAGCTAACTAACAGCTCCTATTGTATGGGGCCAATGGATGGATGACACAACAAAATACTTGGGACAACTAATGGAAAAAACCAGGATAGGAGTGTTGTGTGGGTCAAAGGGTCAAAACGTGAAAATAAGCATGCCTGAGGGGGACACCGAGCAAAGCCCCCTAGGCAGTACCCACTGGTCCTCAAAGGCATCAAAGGAGTTGGTGGACATCACCCACTGGTGCTCCACCTGGAGGTGTGCAGAAGTGAAAGGAAAGCGGGCCTGCGGTCTCCTGGGAGCTTCCCAGCCAGAGCCTCCTTCCTGGTCCTGGGACTTGGCTGGGCCATGAATGCAGTGACCAAAAACAAAAAGGTGGGGGTGAAATTCAACCAGAACCTCAAGCAGAGGCTCTGCTCACAAGGTCCCAAGGGCAAGTAGCCCTGAGCTGCTCACCAGGGCAGGTTTTTATACAGCTGGGGCTAGCACAGGTGCTGACCCCAGGCTTTTTGGTTCTCCCAGCTGCAGATCCGGTAGGAACTGGGCAGGGTTATTTTGCCCCAAGTGGCACAACTTGCCTCACACCAAAGTGCATGTCCAGGCATGTGTGCTGAGGCAAAAATCCCTACTCTAATTTGTGCCACTCCTATCTGTGCTGCTGCAAGAGCATGTGTCTGCATGTGTGGACATGCCCTCAGGTGTCAAAAAAACCCACACCAGAAAAAATCGGGGCAGCACGTGTAGTAGCAGTACATGCTGCCCAAAACTGGAGCCTAGATGACCAGAGCCACACTCCAGCTGCCGGGCAGAACTTTTGTGCCTGGATCACCGCTGCTGCAGCCCTAGGAGGCCCCCAAGGCTCCAGGTAAAGCTGCTGGGGCTAGCCCAGGTGCTGGCCTCAGCCTCCCCTGCCCCCCCAGGACAACTTGCCATGTGCCAGAGCGTGTGCAGGGGCATTCCCCGGGGACAAATATGTGCTGCTGCTGTTTGTCCCTGGGGAACACATTTCCCCTGGGAATGTGCCCCAGGAGGGTTAACTGATAAAGGTAACCGATTAGCTGTCTTACTACCAGCTACTATAGGGCTGCCCAACTCGCCATCTTCACTACTGTATTCCTCAAGGATTGTACATTCTAAAAGGAGCATATTTTATCTCGCATTTTCAAAGACTCAGTATTTCAGTCATGCTGTTTTTTTACTTTGACCTATCAAAGCTTTTTCTTCCCATGCCATGGACAGCTTCTATTTTGCAGGCATCCTATGCTCCTTTATAACAGCAGAAAATCAATCTCTCTGTGCTTCTTGGTAGGCAAATACAAAGGGATATCTTTTTATTTAATCATCAACACTTGCTGTTGGGTGGTTCTCATTTGTTAGTTACCTTAGGTGCCCTTTCTGTTTCACCTTGACCAGCCTTTCATGCAGCTGGTTTAATTTCATTAAGGCAGTAGCTAGTAGGAAATGCAGCTGCAGCAGCTGTGGGTATCTAGCATTTGGCTAGAAGCATTTCAGAGGTGTGGGTGTCTTTCACATGGATTTAGATGAGTTCCTGCAAGGCCTACAAGTCCTCTCAAGGAGGTTTTCTTCTAGATCAGGCTGAAAGCAAGGATGGGGTTTTCTTGCTCACAACTTATTAAACACCTTCAAAAGTAAATTTACAGTTGAAATGCTAATAGGATTGGCAGTGACTTGGGGCAGATTATGTTTCTATAATGTATGTGGGTCTCTTGCTTTCAGCTCAGCAGACTGTCACCTGTGACTTGAGTGGTTTTGTATGCATTGATAACATAAAGCAGGGGTTTTCAAACTTTTGGAATCATTGTACCCCACCAGCGTCTGGACACAGAGCAGTGTACCCCCAGCCACCAAGCGGGAGAGAGGAGGTGGCACATGGCCATCACATGCAAGCTTTCCTTGTGTCTGGCTAGGCAGGCAGTGCCTACTTGACAGTGTGGGATAGTGTGTAGTGGTGCTCCATCCCTGCCCACCCATGTGTACCCCCAAGGGCCTTCTCAAGGGTTGATAACCCCTGACATAGAGGCTTTCTTGCTGTGTTCTTACTGTTCACTATTTGGGATAACCTGTTGTCTGTTATCCTGAAAAAATAATCTGAGGGCCCTTGTGGCAAGGATTTTTTGAAGGCTTTTGTCCTTATCTCACCAGATGGTTTTGAGAAATTTGCAGCAAATAGGCAAGAGCAAATCCACACTGACATTTGCACTGCTCATGGAGCCAGTCAACATGCAATGTAAGGTATGTTACCCTTTACTCTAACTGGCAACAAGAAGACTAGACCCACTGCAGTTCAAGATTTGTTTTAGGACTTCAGTCTGGGAAAAATTGTATGCAAATTTGCTTCATAATTGTGTTGTGTCATTTCTTGAGGCTTTGAAAGACTGATGGTTATTTTTTTTAACCCTTTGGTGATGTGTTTGTAGAACAGGGTGGGGCAAAAGCTAGGCTAATTTCAATTCTTTATCAATTGGGCTTCATATTTGTAAAGGGCTTTGAGGTAAAGGAAGAAGGTTAATTACATTGTTCTGGAAAACAGAAGTTTCCTCTTTCCTTGGGCCCATAATGAAGCATCTTGGATATGTAATATTTAAAAAAAAAAAAAAAAAAAAAAGACAAAATGAACAGCTAGTCTGATTAACACAAACACTGTCTTCCTTTGCAGTGCTGTCTCACCTGAAGTATGCCCTGACAAGGTCTATACAGTGGAGGAAGATGGTGGGAGAGATGCAGCCCCTTGCATTGCATCAAAAAAATTGTCAATTTTGCAAGCCAGTAAATTGCCAACATAAGCCAGCTGTGAAGCAGATGGCCTTCTCCCACCAGCCTCTGCCACCTCCCATTAGCAGGTCAATTTTGGGCAGAGACGGCAAAAGCGTTCCTGTGAAAGGCAAAGGCAGTACTGGAACACAGAGTAAAGAGTGCATCTGAAGCAAATCACAAGCTTCTCATTGCCAAACCAGCACCCAGCATGAAATAATATAGTAGATTTACTGCAGGCACAAAGATGTATCTGATGGGAAGCAGTGGGGAATGTTTAGGATTGGGGGGGGGTACTGGTCATGCTTCCTGGGGTGGCTGGGAGGTGGGAGTGGTGAGGGAAGGCACTTTTGGGGAGAGCTACTGCCCGTTTCCCAGGAAGAAAGCCTCAGCTCATGGGGACCTGATCCAGCCCCCTAATTTGTTTTTGCCCCGTCCTCCCCACTTCACTCCTGGACCCATCTCTGCCCTGTGACGTAGCTAGCTGGCATGTGCTATGCAGGCTGTTTGCATGGGGTTGACCTCCTATGGTTGGGAAAGTCACACCCTTGGGGGCAGAAGGGAGAGTTGACTTGGTGCAAGAACCACCCTTTAGTAGGGACACATCAATAAAGATTTTTTCGGCTGATACTGATGGCCAATTACTAATGAGCCATATTGGAAGATGTGCAAGCCTGGCACTCGGAGAGCACTGTCGGCCTGGTAAGTCTGTTGAGGAGGAAGGGGTATGGGGGCGGGCAGATCAAGCTTCCTACAGTGAGGGAGGGATTGGGGCTGGAGCATGCTCTGCCCAGCCAGGAGAGGGCAGAGTGTGGGATGCAGCTGTCAGTGGTTAATCTAAGGGATGCAGAGAGGGGGTGTTGCCTCCACCTATGCCATCTGTGGGGTGTGCCCAGCAGCAGGAAACATCTATCTCCCAGATCTGTGTGTGGGGTAAGGGTAGGCTGCCATTGTGGGCCGAAGCCAGGGGCACTGCTGGGCTTTTTCTGGCTGGGGGGTTGGGCCGGGGTTGTGCTCAGGGTGGGTGGCAGCAGTGCTGAGAGAGGGGGGTTTGGAAGGGCTACGGTGAATTTTGGGATGGCTGTAGCCCACCCTGTAGCCTCCACTTTCAGTACCACCATTGCCTACCCCAAGCACAGCCCTGGCCCAACCTCCCTGCCAGGAAGAGCCCAGTACCAGCCCCAGCTTGCAGTGGGAGCCTGCCTGCCTGCCCACCTCCCAATGCACAGATCCAGAAAGCATATACCCTGCCCCAGAGGTGCATATGACGGCAGAAGCCTGCCCCACTCCCCTCACTGTGGGCCCTCTATCTGCTTCCCCCCACAACTCTCCCTTCCCTTCCCCCCAGGCCCTCCCCCACAACCAACTTACCAACTGGATGCTGCTCTCCATGCTGCCAGGCTGCATTCCTGGCCATACACATGCTGTGGCTGCACGCATGCATGCAGCATTTATTGGTGACATTATCAGCCACAACAGCCAAAAAAAGCCAATTTGCTGATAAATGTCAGTTTTCCTTTTATTGGTGCTGATACAATATGGACCAATGTATCAGTGCACCTCTACTCCTTAGTAGAGTTCAAGGGGTGGAAAGTGTGTCCACATAAAACAGGATGGTTGGGGAGGGGATGCTGCATTATGGGATGCTGGAGACCTGCAACTTGTGTGGCTCATCTGTGGGGGACTGGCCATACATTAATACAATATGAGCCGGGTAACATAAATCAGAGATAAACCTGCCCTGGAGTGGCATAACTTTAAACTGCCTAAAGAGTGATTAAAACTAGTTTCAGGTGATAATGTGTGGATAATCCAGGAGTTAAGAACACTGGGAGCCACCTAAAATTAGTATGTAACAAAGCTCTCATTCTCCGTTTCTCATCATGGAGGACCTGCTTCCTGCTTTATTAATATAAGAGTCTGCTTATCTCCTTTATAAATTACTGAGGACTGACCTGAGGATTTTCCAAATGACTTGGATACCTGACTTGTGTAAATCTGTACTGTTATTCTCGTAGTACCCAATTTATTGAATAAAGTAATTAAATCCACACAGTTTTGTCCACAGAAGACACCTTAGTGGATTCTGTAACCTAGAAAAACTCATTCTCTTGATTCCTTTAACATTTTTGCATGCTCGTGTTCTGGCCTCTGCGGGAATGAACAGCATGAAAATAAAATGCAAATCCCTGCTGTGGAGTGCAGGCAAACTGACCACTGTAAATCTGTTTTGGAATCATGTTTGACTTTAAGAAAATGGCTGAAGTATGGACTATGTAATTCAAAAAGATATAAATGGCTGCATCATAATGAGCAGACACCTCTTTTAAACATGATCTATGTTTTTAAGAAAATTCATTACAATAAGTCTCGCAATCCCAAGCTCTTCAATGAATTTTTCATGTCTGCATACCAAGATATATATAAAATGATCGTAATCATACACCTTTGGGGCAATGCTGTGCACCAGCTGTTTCACCGATGATTTATAGGTTGCCATGCTCAAGGTTAATAATCAGGAGAAACAGGTTACAGTATGCAATGTATTTGTGTCAGGTTAGAAGTTCAGTACTTGAGGATACAACATTAGGAGGATGTTTACTGTTTTAATTAGTTGTATTCCAGCTTTCTGGATAATAAACTACATGTACAATTTCACAAAGGTGAAGTTTATGCAAACTTAGAAGTATGATACTTGGTATTTTACTTTGAGTTTAAGCTAAATCAAGATGAGGCATTTTGCTCATATGTTGCATATGAGCATTTATGTATTTTCAACAGCCATACATAGTAGAAACTCCTCCATAGTGAAGACAGAAATTCTACAGGCTTGAAAATCTTAATTTAGTCACCTCTGCAAAGTCACAATGAGGGCCTATCAGGTGCAGAAAGCACACCAAACCAGTGTTGGAAACACACACAGGTTCCAATTCCTGTGAGAAGAATAAGTAACAGTTTGATTGCCAAGGTCTGTACTCACACATAAGAGGCTCAACTAAAAAAACCCAGTTTAAACCAAATTGATTTGCATACTACATCTGTTCAGTTTTTCTCCCCTCTTCCCAAATAGAGCAGTCTCATTCTGGATTGTTAACAACACTCAAATCTTCTTCCTTTAAAGCCCTGGCATATGGCAATTATTGCTTCTGCCTGACCAAATAAATCTTAGCTACTAAACTTTCTTGTTCTTCCAATGGGAAAATGTAAACTTTTTCATCAGTGCTGCTGAGAAACTTTCTGCTGGCAAGTACTTTGAAATCCCATACTAGGCCTCCCATATTGTCATAGGCTTTGTGGAACACTTTGCTTCTTTCCATTCAGCTTACCTGAACCCCCTCTAAGTAGACTGCTCCTTGCCTGATGCTGGTAGTTGATCAGGAGGGATCCTGGTTTTCCCTGACAAAAAAATCACAAATTCTCTGAGAACCACCTCCCCCCCCCTCCCAATCCATGATTAAATTGAAAGGCCCCTCACTCCTCCCCAGCCCTTTGGCCCTGCTGGTGCCCTTCACTCCTTCTCCATAGTCCCTGCAGCCCTGCCAGAGGGGGACCCCAGCTGTTAGGGCCACATGGCCAGAAACCCAGGTCCACAACCCCCTGCCCCCAGCAGAAGGTGGCAGCTGCTGCAGCAGATCAGAGCCTGGCTCTCCCTCTGCTGCCTGCCCACTGCGGGCTTTGGTTCCCACCCTGCTGCCCTCCCCACAGGGCCCCCACAGCCCAGTGGGTGCGACCCAGCATAGCACAGAACAGCAAAGCTGCATTGGGATCTCCTTGCTGTTACAAGCGCTAAGCTGTCTTGATGAGGAATCCCCTACATGTGTGGCAGCAGCAGGGGGAACAGCATAGAGTTGTACCTTTTGCTGCTTTGGTACGTATAGGGGCACGTCATCAGGGCAGCGTAGAGCTTGCAGTGGCAAGGAGATCCCCACATGGCTGCACTGCAGCGCTGGGTTGCACCTGCAGGGCTGCAGAGACCCTGCGGGAGGGCAGCATGGTGGGAGCCTGAGCATGCAGCAGGCCACCCATATCCACCCTGCACACAAATCTGGGGGACATAGGTCCCCCCTGCCCTCCTGGGAGTGCAAACGGGGCAGGGAGCTGCCTCCCCCACCAACTCCCTGAAAAAGCTGTCCTAGGGCCCTGCAACCGCAGAGTGCGGCCCCGGGCCCCACGCACCACCCAGCTGGGCAGCAGCCTCAGCCCTGCCCAACTCTCTTACTCTTCTATGGGGGCCTCAATCCCTGCCTTCCTCCTTACCTGTGGGATCTTCTTTCCAGGCTGCCTGGTGACCATGTGCATATGCATGCACATGGCATTCCCTGCCTCACCACCCTCCTCCTGCTCCCTGCAGCCCCTTGCAGGCCAGAATTCTGCCAGCCTGCAGAGCTCTTTGCAAAACTGCAAAATCCATGGGTTTCTCCATTAAAATGAGGTCTTAATTTTCCTATGCTAAAGCGCGAAATCTGTGTGGGGGGGGGGGGGGGAGTTTCAGTTTTTCCATCGGTAGCAGAAAGCCTGAATCCCTGTTGATCAGAGGGTTCCCCATAAGTAACTTTGTGTCAGTTACTAGACTGAAACTGACTGGCACAGATCTGTATGCCATCTCCATGCTCAGTTTCACATGTTCAAAGTACTGGGTGCACCTCAACCCTTTCAGAACTTAAATCCCACTTAAGCCCTATTGGAAGGCTTTAGCGGTGCTGAGATACTGCTACAGCTCTCTGCACAGGAATTAATTTTATCCACGTACCTGACAATATAGTACATGAGTGACATAAGCCATGCATGTGCATTGAAGCACAAGCTTCAGAAGGCCTGAATCCATTTCACTGGTTCATGTGAAGCAATCTGTTGAACATTTCATAAAAAAATAAATTCAGTTTGCTCTCTAAACAAATGTGAAGAGGAGACATGGCATAATAGAATCACGCAGGAGAGTAGAAGGCAGGGTATAGGACTTCAAAGAGATTTCATTCCTATAAATTGTCTCCCTATTACACTTTGAATATATTCACAATGAGGAGTAACTCCAAATAAGAGGAAGAATGGGGCTGATTCATTTCACGAGGATGACTTTAAATCTCAGCCTTTACCAATACAGCAATTTTAATTATGACTGTGATGGATGAAAGGGGGAAGTTACACTAATAATGAATATTACTATATCCTGCTTTCTTAGCTCTATAAAATTTTCTTCAATGGACTGCTTTGGAGGCATTCATAAACATCAGCAAAGCAAAAGCTGATAATAGAACACATTAGGTAGTATATTTACCTCTGCTTGCAAGGAGAGTTATTGCAAGCCTATATTAACATTTGTATTTATTTATTTGATGGTTTAAACATGTGCTGGGCTTATAGGAAAGGATTTTTAGGGTGATTTATTCTGTAGGACCAACTGCACGGTTGAGATAAAGCTGGATAAGGTTTCTTTGTATACCTGGGCGCATAGGGACAACTGAGTAGACAGCAGAAAAATGGGACATAGAAAATTGAAAGGATGAGTAACTTCATTAACATGTTTGCTTCGGGACTGGTGAGGTGAGTCTTTAGGTGAAACCTGAAGCCACTGAAATCAAAGACAAACCTCTTCTATAATGCTATAATTCTTTGTCATCTTCATAGTGAAATCTGGGTCCTAAAGGATAACTTTATTAATTTAGTTCCTCAGTATACTGGATTATAATTCCTACCATATTGCCAAGGAAACTGGTGATAAATTGTTTTGCCTCACTGCCCCTCATCTGCTTAGATTTAAAACAGATTCGTTATTCCAATATATCATTTTGTTTCTATTTGCCTGCCACTGAAGTTCTCTCTTGAACCAAGCATAGAATCAAACTCTTTCCAAACAATGAGTTTAAACACACACACTGAACAATGTAGTACAACTTCCCACTTTTTATAAAGTACACCTGGATGGAGCAACTGTAAGGCTAAAAACAGATTGTCCTGGGCTTTGACACCAAGTGGGGGAGAGGGTAGGAACAGTCATTTACACATGCACACACACTTGAATGGCAATTAACTCCAAGTAAGCCCCAACTGGCCCCTAGGGAAAAAGTGTTATCTTAGTACTTCACAGGTATTTAAAGTAGGACAATGGGTCTGCATGTCTGTAGGATCCCAGAATAAAAGGCTCTGTCCCAGGAGAAATCTAACAGTCTGTCTGTTTTTAGCCTAAGTAGTATGCACAGATTTGGGTTGTGTATTTGTAACGTGCACTGAGGTTAGGGTGTCTAGAGATTCATTGCACATGGACATTGGCACAATCTGGGATTCTGAATGTTTTAACTGGCTCCTCATTAATTTAAAAATTCAAAACACAATTGCTCCCTAAACACTGCATAGTCTTTTTCCAGCCTATTGCATGAATTAAGTCTATATCTATTCCCTTCCCCACTGTTTCCTTTCCTTGTACAGCACAGACCCTTCCATGTTGTAAAATTTTTATATACTTCCATAAATTTATGTGGCAGCTTACAAAACACAGATAAGGTGTGCTTCCCCTGGCAGGGAAATCTTGCACTCTGCTCCTTCAGTTTATCTTTTCATTCTTCCAGAGATGGCCTCCTTTTCTGCAGTTCCTGACATCTGCAATAGACTTTTTTGGATCCTTCCACTTTATCAGCCCTCTATCTCTTTCAACAAGTTGTCTTCCTCCTTTTCCTGCTCCAACATGCTCCAGGGGAAATGCTTAGGGAGCCCTGTTTGCAGTCAGCAGTCTAGCAACCTTTTAAGGTTATGGGTCAGATTGATCCAGTTCAGGTCAGAGGCAAGTAGATGGGGACTAGGACCTATCCACCACCACCTCTTCACCCCTGCAGCAAAACAGAGATGGCAGCTGTTGGTGAAGTCTCCCACTGCCAAATGCCTCTTGTCTTTGGGCTGGATCTCATAACTCCACAGGCTGTAGGTTGTCAAACCCTGATCTAAGTCAATAACAGGGCATATACTTATTCTCTTTTGCAACCAAATACATTTAAAACTTCAATTAAAATGTAAGAGCTTCCTCCAGTTTGCTCTTCATATGACTTGCTGAAAAGTGATGTGTTCTGCAGTTAGTTAATTCAACAGAATGTTACTATTTTAAAGAAATCGTTTCATCCTGCTTTTTTGCCAGGGTCAGAGTATGAGGGTTTATGCTTCTACTGCATGAGTTTATGGTCCTCTTTACTTGTACCCAATGCAGGCCAGACTGCTGCGATTTTGGTTCTTTACCTGCTATGGGGCTGCTCTGGCAACAGAAGTGTGATACAACTCTGCTTTAGACAACTACACAACTGTCAAAGATGTAAAGAAAAAAGAATCGAGCTCATCAACTGTCAAAAAGGGGTGAAGTGCCCAAGTCAATAGAAATGTTGAGCTCCACTGGATAAATGGACCTTGACATTCTCATGTGGAATAGTTCTCTTCCTCTGAACCCAAGTGACTACCAAGATTGCTTGGAGGCAAGCTCCCAAGTATACTAGGGCTTTGAGTTAAAGCCATTATTAGTTATAATGGCCACATTCAGTGTCTGAAGTACATTTGATGGTGTATAGTTCTTACAGGCCCTGATGCCGTGAGGTGCCATGTGCTGTCGACTTCCATAAAAATGATCTCCCAATCAGTCAGCGATCATTAATCATAATTTAGTTATTTGCAATCAACTTCCAAGTCGCTCTCATATGAGAGCTGGGCCTTTTTGCTACTTTGTTTTAAAATATAATAATGAGCAGTTTTTAAGTTTCAGGTGACTTTGGAGTCAAGCTTAATGTGTATTTACCATTATATTACCATTCCTTCTATCACTGTTCTTATGTCGTACATTCATAGACATTAGATTTCACAGACATTAGGGCTGGAAGGAACCTCAGAAGATCATAGAGTCCAGCAATTTTCTGTAGTGGAGATGAATACACATGATTAGTTTGCTCTCTTATTTACCACTGAAGGTTCATTAAAGGTCTTACTTAAATGTATGTTATTGTGTTACAGGATAATACTAAAAAGGTACAATTGATAGTGAGTAAAAATAATTGCTAAACTCCTCAAACTTAAAGATAGGCCCCGAAATACACATGAAGGCCTCACATGTGGGTAGGAGGGAAAATGCATTTCATGTTTTAAAAATGTCTGGATTTTTAGTCATAGTAAAGTAGCTGGACAGTAACACTCATTTAGTAAATTGAACAATCTTCAGCGAGTACAAGATACATGGGCAATTTATACTTTGGGGTTTAATCACATCTAGCATTTTAAAAAATATAGTTCACTTCCCCAGTGTGAAAAAGCCTCTTGGTTTAGGTTCTCTGCATGCTGTGATCATCATCATACCTGCCAAACTCAATGATGTTACTGCTAGCACTCATACTTCCTTCCAATTAAAAAAAAAGAGGCACAGTTCTTTGTGACAGAGGGGCTCAGTGAAATGTTAGCAAAATCTTGGATGTGCAATAGTTAAGAGTGAGTTAAAGGAAATGTCAGGGACTGCAAAACCTGAGGTTCCAGTAACAATGTTCATATGGGCACACTGCACATTGAGTAACTTTTGTATACCTGTAAATTCTGGACAGGACAGCTGAATTAGTATTGCTGTGTGAACATGACCTTTTGCATTTCCTGTCTTTGCCGGTATTTTCCTTCAGTTGTTCAAGTTCACAGAATTCCACAACCTGGCTCTACAGCGGATGCTTTATTAATGGCATTTCTTCCTATTCTCAGAATCCCTCCCTTTTTATCCTGTCTAGGCAAGCACGGGGCTGTGAACAAACTGCTGTGCCTCCTCCGCATTTTGCTTGATTTTTTTTTCCAGTAGCTGAGTCAGCACGTCCATCTCTATATGAAAGGGCAGCTCTTTAAAGCGCATTGTTATCAAGGAATTGTACTGCTTACTGCAGGCGTGTAGAGTGGCTGAGATAAGTAATGGCAGTTGAGGGAGAGACCATCTATTTGGAACTCATGAATACTGCCTGGCAGCCTGGGACAAAAAGGAAAATGTTTGTTTGGAAAAGATGACAGCACTTGTTCCTGCCCTGGCCTTCCAGTACTCCTGGGCTGTCTCTCTGTAGTTCAGAAATATGTAAGATCAGAGACCCAGAGGAGAAAGACCTGTTCCATCATCAGGTCCATCTCTCTGTCTCTCCAGAAAAAACAGTCTGCAATCTGTCTCCATTAAACTGCCATTGCAGAACAACATTCATTTCGAGTCACTCAAAAGAAGTAGAATGGAGAAGAGTTGTGAAATGGGTGCTGACTGCAACAAGAAGTAGAGAAAGCTTCCATGTGTCCCAGCTCACACATGCGCACGTGTTAGTCACATCTGCCTTCTGGATTCTGTGCTGATGAGCCATATCCTGCTGGTGCTGCAGAGACCTGTGTTTAGTAGTAAAACAAATCTGGGTTCTTAGCACCATGCTCAAGGAACTGGGTTGTAATTGTCTTGTGCCCATTTCCTGGAGGTTGGAGTGGATGTGTTTAGCTTACTAATAGGCTCAGTTTATCCACTGCTGTTCTGCCCATTCAAGGCAGGATATAACAATTTCTGGTTCCATGGCCTGTTTCTGGGGCTTATTTCCCTACTGTGCTATAACTCCTCCAGTGCCAGCCTCAGAAAGCTTTACATGCACCAGCTTAAAAGTATTAGACACCTTGGCTAAGTCCACATGGGCATGGATGTTTTGTTACCTGGGGACAGCTAGCAGCTGTGCAAGGTCCCTGGGGAATGCCTGTGCATGCACCCTCTGGCATATGGCAGGTTTCCGCAGATGGGGTAAGGGAGGCTGGGGCTGGCACTGGGCTGGCCCCAGCAGCCTTATCTAGGGTTCTGGGGGTTTTCTGGGGCTGCAGCAGTGACAATCCTGCTGCTCAGACCCTGGCTGGTGGCCAGAGTGTGGCTCCAGCTGGCCAGGCTCTGGTTTTGAGCAGTGCGCAGTGCCCCCGCAAGCACCGCCCTGCCTTTTCCCTTTTTTGACCCTTGGATATCATGTTGGATATCAAGGGATCAAACCCCGCCAACTCCCTCGAAGTGCAGAGAACAGCTGAATGTGTTTGCATGGCCACATTCATCTGGACACAGGCCTTGTGTGCTTCTCCATGAATCATATTCCTTGCTATGTTCGCACCAGAGATTAACCAGAGCTCTAACTCTAGCCAGCCAGCAGCACAGCAGGCAGTGAACATGTTCCTGTTTTGCCAGGCTGAACTGAGCTGTGTACAAATGGAAGCAGGCCATGTGGAAACAAAGGGAAAAATGATGAGCATATATAAATTGAAGGATGTAACCCACAGGACAGGAAAGGCATAAAAAAGGCAGGATCATACACTTGTGGAAATGGTGCTGGAGAAGTATCTGAACACGAGCTCAGGTACTTGCATTTTTTGCTGCCTCTTGCATTGCAGAGTGGATGCGAAGAAGGGGTCAAAGCACAACATGCCTTGTGAGCAGAATCTCACAGATTCAGTATGCCTTTAGACATGCATTTAAAGGGTTTCATTGCCTTACATGGCTTTGGCATAAGGCAAGAACACACAGCAAGTCTGCAAAATAGATGTAGCCTACGATTTGATAGTCCAGAAGTAAAACAAACATAGAAAGCCCGGTTGTAAAATGAATGATCTAAAGATACCACTTTCATCATAATGTGAGACAAAACATTCTTTTCAATGACATTTAATCAGAAACTAATAAAAGGTAGTGCCTTCTCACATACTCCATAATTAGTCTGTGGAACTCATTGCCAGAAGATATCTCTATGCCAGCATTCTTAGCAGAATTCAGAAAAAAATTTTATCTGAATCCTGAGAATAAAAAAGGAAATATTAAATGGGATTTTAAAATCATTAGAAATATCCATCTTCTTGCTTCAGGGAATAAACCAACCTCTAACTAGAACAAAATTATCTCTATATACTGCATAAATGTCCACCATAACATTTTTTTATCATTTTTCTCTTCAGCATTTTTTGTCCTCACCCCACTAACCAACTAAGTGGAACACTTCCGTATCCTACATGGCAAATGTCTCCAGAGCAGCTTTTTTTTTTGTAAGACAGGGAGGATGTCTGAGATACTAGGTATTTTATTTAAGACATGCAGACATATGAAAATGACATTTCTTTATGTGAGAATCTCAACTTTCATTTAAAAGAAACAGCATTTCTAGCCCTTATGGCTGCAGTGGAGAAAAGTTTGGAAAAGTTCAGAAGGAAAATTATAAAATACATTATTATATTATATTAAAATCTCTTGATATGGGGGCTCTGAGTCTTGATTTTTTTTAAACACTTGGAGTTGGCAGTACTGTGTTTGTATAATCATTGCTCCCTAACTGTTGGACTTAGTTTCTGGAAAACAAAGGGAATGTCCAGAATCATTCCGCAGAGAGTAGTAGCACTTATGGTACGCTAAGATCATCATCATCATCATTATCACACAAAGTGTGATCTTTGGTCAGACTTTCTTAGGGTAAGAGACTGCATACATTAGCCAAAAAAGACTGCTTATCACCTCTCTGTGGTTTCTCTGTTGTGCATTTGTATGTTTCTGTTGTGCTAATGTCTTTGTATGCAAACTCTTACATCTGTTGAAAAACAATTGTCATCTTCTAAAGAATACAGGAACTACAAAGTGATGTATCAGTCTTGTGAGGGGTTATATCAACTTAAGAACCAGAGCAAGTGTTCCCAAAGGTTTGCTCCTGCCCATCAAAATAGGCTATTTCCTAGTTACCATTACCATGCCCTTGTGTACTTTTGTGCCATTGCCTGCTATGATGTAGACTTTAGCTTGCGTGGTTTCTGTTCAATCCCTTTCTGTGACATAGCTGTAAGAGGCAAGCATGAGTAGTTCTGACACATGCAGAACTTCTCTATGCTTCCTAGAAGCAAAGACGTTCCTGTTCCCTGAATGAAGAAAGAGATCTGTTTCATGGCTCTTCTGTCCCTCCCCGCAATAATATCAGGATAGTTTTGTTTCTTCTTGTGTAGCAGTTAGAAGTACCTAAAGCTTAGTCAACTTGCCTCATTAATTACCCCAAAACTGGACAAGATGGCTTTTACAGCAGAAACCTGAGGTCAGGGGTACTGACTTCTGCTACATGATGGATATAATCTCCTCTAACGGTGACGCACAGCATGTGATTGGCACCAGGAAATAAAGATCAGAAACCTGGTTTTCAGAGGTATTAAGTATCTGCAGCTCCTCTTGAGCAGACTGGAATCAGCACCTCAGAAAAACAGACCATAGTCCTTGGCCCATACTTCTGTGTCACATCATTATTAGATAATGTCATCATAATGGTATACTGTGTTCTCAGATAAAGAGAGGAAGGAAAAGGATTTGAGTAAACAAGAGCGGAACAGTTCACAGAGCAGGCTGCCGCTGCCAGGCATCCTCGGCAATAGCTTGCATACTTGACTCAGGCTGCAGATTATTTCAATGTCAGCACACATGTCATTTCTGGAAACTCCCTGAAGACCAAGGACATCGCAGGAGCCATTTTATTGCACTCCATGGTGAGGAGCCTGGGCAAAGTGCAAGAGGTAAAGGCTAATATAAACACATCACTTTTTGATTGCTACGTCGAATAGAAATTTGGGGAATGTGGGAAAGTTTCCACAATACAATATTGAAACTGGCTGAAAAACTGTGAGGTGTTTTTCATCAAAGGTTTTGAAAAAATAATTTTGGAAAATTCCTATTCTTTCCACCAATAAGCTGTGTGACACATCTCTTGTCATCTGAACATGACAGTTCTGTCCTTAATATACACACACGTAGCTGTCTATGAAATCCATCCATCTACAACAGATACTTACAGACCTATTGAAATATAATAATATTGCACCAAATATTTGCCTATGACTTTGTAACAATGTTTGAGGAATATTTTTTTTCCATAATACTATCCAGAACAGAACTGCAACTGCAACCTCTGTTATTACGCATCTATAAAACTATACCTCAGCAATGTTACCTGTGGACATAAATGTTCTTCCTGTACAACATACATTTAAATAGTAGTTTTAAAATGTTTACAATGTTATGTTCCTATTATCATAATAAACTTTAGCTTGGTGAATGGGAAATATGGAAAAGCAGACAAAGACTAATGGATTGGTTCCCACCTTTTTTAGACTCAAGGCACCCCTCAGAAAATGCCAGCTTGTTTTCATTCATTTTTTGACTATGGAAAAATAATAAAGCAACACTTTTGTTGCAAAACATGCTGAAAGACTACAACATGTCAGAATGATTTTGACACTATGGATTCCTATTTGAAATCTCTTTGTTTTTATTGTTTGCATATCTCACAAAGCTAATATTGCTTGGTACCCAGTGGCACTCTTAAAAGGAGCTCATGATACTCCAATGAACTATGTTGATCAATGCTTTGTTAGGAAAGTGAAGAAGAAAAGGGAACTTGCCTACTACAAATTTCTTCTTGTCCTGACAAAGGTGACTATTCAGCCCCATTTATATTATAACATAAAATAATTGAAAGTTAGCACAGTCTCTCTCCTTGATATGAGGAAACAAAAATGCATCCATATAATTTTTAAGGTCATTCTTGTTATGCCCACAGTTTTACTAAAAAAGGGCAACTCTAGAACTGTTTTGTGACAAAAGTGAAAACCAACAGGTTGGACACACTAGATATAGCAGGAAAGGTATTTCACAGGCCAGATCACATTAATATTGACACCAATGTGTAGGTAAATGTAATATATTTGTATCTGCTGGGTAAATATTGGGGCTCTGAGTACAAAAATGTCTTTAGTACTTTTTTGGTGAAAATAAATCACGACATAAGAAATGGCAATGATGAATGTAAGGACATAGGCTGCAGAAGGTTATTTTGTTACTCTGTAGCTGCTGCTGTACCATTGCTGAAAAGTAAATAGGTATGTGACAGTACACAGACAAAATGTTATGGACACCGCAAATTTGTAAAAGAGGAACTCAGCACAAATTACACTGTGTGAAAGCATTAGTCAGAGCTGAACATATGTGTTGGTGTAAAGTTTGCAGCAGCTGTGCAGAACTCTAGAAAGATATGTTTGCTGTACTTGGAGAAACTGAAAGGAATAGTTGTTAATTTACAAATGATAGACCTTATGAAGACAATAGACTGGTCACCAGTTTAGCTGTGACAATAAAAAGAATTGGGCACAATGGTATTTTCATTTCTCAGGGTCTCAATAAATGCCCTGCCATGCTGCATGAGACCATGCCTACTCCAGGAGATGGAAAAAATGGGTGAGCCAATATTTACAGAAACCTTTTTCATGACAAGATGTTTAGCAGAATTCATAGATTTGTTGGAATCTGACAGGGCCATACCATGAATGCTTCTTATATGGCCTCAAACTTGCAACCTTTGAGCAGTCAATGGTGCACCTTAGTGCCAATACCACCTTAGCCCCCATTTACTGAAGTGAACAAGACATCTGGTAAGTGAAATTGGTGAGGAATCCCTTGTTGTACATACAGTAGAAGCTGATAAGGTGTTGCACATTTTTCTACTTATCTTTTGAGAGTAAACACATAATTGAAATATTCCAGGAGTTATATGCCTGGAGAACTTACATGTATAGTGGATGAACAGGTGTTTATTGTTGGGACTGATAGGGATGAGCATGCTGGCACCTAGATAAAAATAATGCAGGTAGCAGGAAATTAAAGCTTTACATTTAGCAAGGATAAGACCAAATACAAAGTTATTGAGGTGACGTATGTAGATCATGAAGTAATTCCATGAAGAGTTCAATGTGGTGAAAAAAAAGTTTGAATCATAATTCAAATGCCAGCTCCTGTAGATTTAAAAAAGGGTTTATCAATTGATGGATATGGTTGGATATCTAACTTCTTACAGTGCAGGAAAACAATACATAATTTTCATCACGAGTATAAAATTATTAGGTGGTTGTGGGGCAGTAGCAAGATAAATAGATGGGGATTTAAAAAGGACCCTTAGATATACATCTTCTGTATGTCTTCGTTTCCCAATAGTGCTCAAGACTAGTCTGTCAGAAAATGGACATCTGAGCGTGACTTATGCAAAACAGTAGGTTTGTATCACATATGTTGGAATTGGAGTGTTAGGGCCCAGCAGAATCAGAATGTACTATTTCCCTCGTAATCGTCTCAAATTCCTTTTCAATTTATATTCTCCTTGGTTGGTCTCATCTTAAGTGATGTTTTTTCCTGGTGAAGCTTCAGAAAATCTGTTCCCTTTTAGTTTTGTGTACATTTAATAAAACACAACAAAAGCTTTTATCCCATATGTTCTGATGACAAATTATGTCCATAGCTAACTCAACATTGCTAAACAGATTCTGTTTAAACATAGGTTGTTTGGTAGATCTCACTGAGATGAGGAACAATCCAAATTTGAAGGAAATCTGTGATGGCTATGAGCAGTGGAAGCTTTTTTTTTCTGAGCACACAGTAAGATTTATTTCAGTTAACACAGAGCTGTGCACATACCCTCCTTAAAGATGTTTTTCTTCCTCATCTGGAAAAGCTCTCTAAGATTAGCAATGCTGTGAAGCACTTTACATTTAAAGGCCCAATAAATCTTGCAACGGTTTTGAGGCATCAACATCTTATAGGACCCCATGTGAAAGCCAGGATGTATTCTGCTGTGAGAAGAAGGCTGAACATAGGAATGAGAGCACAAGCTGCTGGGGTTTTTGTCCCATGTTTGTTATTGACTAATCTTAATAATTGCTATTTAGCAAATGCTATTTAGTTGTGATCATTATGAAGCAGGTGAATGTCATGAGTTGAATTTTTATAAGGAAACTGATCTTGGAGAGCTGATTAACTAGTGTCAGGTTAGGCCTGTTGAATGAAGTTTGATTTCATCCTCTTTTACCCCCCTGACCATTTAATCCCAGTGTGGGTCTGTCTGTGAGAGAGAACGAGACCTGGTAGAGTGGTGAGAAGAATGACACCAAAACAGAAAATGGCCCCTAAACCTTCACCTAGAAGAGTTGTAGCACCCCAGACTGTGTCTGTCTTCTAGATAATTTGAAGGATTTATTTACAAGTATTAATATTTGCAGTAAAGACCAGACAGTAACCTCTGATATTATCATCTGATTCCAAGGAAGTCCAGGAAGAGCACACAGTACTTGACGTGCAACAGGGCCTGATGCTAGCATGAGCACCAAGAATAAAGATAATGAGCCTGAGCCAACAGCCCATCACTCACATGCAACTGTTTTGATTTGGAGATTAAAAAGCAAAACAAAAACCCCTCATTGATGGGCAGCTCTAGTAGCTCCCTGGTGGTTTCCCTTGCTGGTCTCTGACTCAACCAGTAAGGCTTTTGCTGTTTCCTCATTCTTTGGTTACACCGAAACAGCAACTGTCATGCAGTGTGACTAGTAGGAGGAGAAACTGAGAGCCTTTTTAACCAATGGCCATTCAGAAAGATATTCAGGTTTTCCACTGGGACCCTAGGACTCTGTTTTGAGCAATGATGCCATTTGATCCAAATTTCCCAGCTTCCCCTGGGAAGGCAACCATCGCATTGTCCTCTGCTGTGGCTGAGAGTTACAGGCCCCCCCTGCTGTGCGTGTCCTATTCACCTTTCCTCTGCTCTCTTCATAATACACAGCACCTCTGGTTCTCTGGTTATAGGCCACGCTGCAAAGAGCTGCTCTGTTGGGGGCTGAGGGAAGCTGTGTAAATGCACGATGGCAGCCAGCCCTGCAGGTTCACATGTCATGAGGCAGATTCCTTCAGACCCCAAATATATTGTAATTTCATTGTGTTTATTCATTTGTCTCATGATTTTTTTTTTAAACCTCTCCTCCCCACATACTCAGGGAGAGGGCAATGCTTCTGGCCTGGTGAGAGAGGTGATTTGGGACCCTGCACATCCCTACCCCCAACCAGTTCTCTCTCAACCTCTTGCAGCCCCTAGGGTTCTTCCCACCACTGTCTGATTTGTTGGAGGGCTGTAATCAGGCCCCCTTTCCCAGCCCTCAGGCAGAGTGTTACAGGGACAGAGGAGTGGCCTGAGGGATGGAGGAGGCATCTTACTGGTCTCAGGACGGGCAGGAAGGTCAGTAGAGGATGGGGAGACTCCCTGAGCTCTGCCTGCTCCTCTGCCCTCTCCCTTTTGGTGAAAGTGGTGCTCATTCCTGAGTGAAGCAGGAGGAGAAGAGGGAGGGGAGCACTGCTTGTTTCCTGCAGTAGCTCTGGTTGGGTGTCATTCAGCAGGACGTGGGAGAGTAGGGAAGGCAGCCACCAGGGGAGAACGTTTTTGGCAGGCATAGGGCTGAAATCTTTGAATGGGCTGGGCCTTTTCTCCAAGCAGCACCGACTCTAGGCTCAGCCAAACTCAAAAGTCAGGGGGTCAGTAACGCTGTTCTTGCTGAGAAGGAGACAGCGGAGAAAGATGGAGTCTGAATAGGGAGGTATTCCTCAGCCCAGAACTGGTTCTGCTGGGAAACTAATACATCATCTGTTTCTACTAAGTTTCCTATGACACTTTCCCTGGATACAATGGGGATGCATACATACTTTCCAACCCTAAACAAACCACATCTATGTCTTATGACTTCCTTCTTAGAGGACCACAGCTACAGAGAACCCATGTTGGCCTTGGGGGAAGAAAGGGTCCCCACATGAACATCAGTAGCAGAGCCATGTAAACAGAAGATTTTTTTTCAGTTCATTAGCTAAACTGAAAATATATCAAAGGAAACTTTCATTTTGTTTTAATGTTAACCCATTTTGAACAGGCAAATTTCCAAAGTAAGCATAGCTTCAAAATGAAAGCTGAGAATATTGTCTTTTCGAAACATGAAACAACACGTTCTGTCTCTTTCAAAACTTTCCTTCAGCCAAAACTATTCAGCAAATTCAACAGGAAATTTGGCAGATTTTCAGTTGACCTGAAACTTGAAACATCTGTTTAGAAACAAACAAACAAAAATTCACTATCCATCTGGAAAAAAAAAGTCGAAGCTCTTTCCTAAAGCACATTGTGACTCTCTGCATAGAGAAAGCATTTATTTCTATCCTGTGTGCTTCAAAATTGGGAATTAAAAAAGGTATAAATGGTTCATTTATTTACTTTTGGGGGGAGGGGTAATACAATGTGGAAGAGAAGAGCAGCGAGTCGGAAACAGCACAACTTATTCAACTTTGTTCACAGACTCCACGGACAAAATCCTAGCTCTGCTGAAATCAATGACAACTCCTCTCCACGTCAGCTGCTCCATGAGTTCACCCCGTATCTTTATCCTTTCTCAAATTAAGCGAGCTTTGAAGCACCAATCTCTGGCCTGGCACTGCGGATCTATTATGGGGAAGCATCTTAATCATCTTTATAAGCAATTATATTTTTAATGCTGTGTTGCTAAATCATGTGGCTGCTAACACACAGTGTATTTTAGTCTACAGGTACCAGCTGTTACAGTGCTGAACAGCTGACAATACTAAACTGACTCAGATGCAGACACACTCACTCGCTCATGTACACACGCTCGCCCCAGCCCAGCCCCCGCCTCTTCCCGAGCACAAACAAAACAAAGAAATCTCCCAGACCTCTCCGAGGGCATCCACTCCTCCCATCCCTGCAACCAGGATTTCAGTGCTTACTTCCTTGTTTGGAAAAATACCAGACTGTCTCCTACCTCTCAGTTTCTAGTTTGCCTAGGAAACTCTTATTATGTCTCTTATCAAAATGATCCTGATCTACATTTTGTTTTTATTGCAGGTCAACATTTCCTTTCTTCCATTCATTACAATGGCTATTCTCTTATCAAAAACGGTTTCTCTCTCTCTTTCTCTCTTTCTCCCTTTTTGGTTGAAGCTGATAATTAACCCTTCACAAAACAAGGCTTATGGCACAAATTACTACCCAGCAAATGTGATGCTGGGGAGGGGGGTGTGGGGGATGGGGAGGAAGATGACACAACAAACATTAGACAGAAAAGCCTGTTCCAGACATAACATCTGCAGAATGAGTCCATTTTTCTGTAACTCTAATCTCATAATTCATTGTTTGTGTGGTGTTGGTTACAGTAGCTGAAAGGGGGGAATAACAGCAGGTCAATTTGGCACAGAGTCACGTTTGAATTTGAAATGAAGGACTAGATCTCCTTCTCTCCTTCTCATGAGGAATTGAAATGTTGCCAGAAAAAATGGAAAATAAGCAGGAAAGCAGCTTAAAAAATTAGGAGGCCCTTAAAGTTCCATTATCCTGAGAAAAATCCGTCTTTATTAAATCACGTGCCTGTTTATGACTAACCCGGAGACCGTGTGATGTAAATTGGTTTTGCTGGGTGTTTATTTTTTGCACATCCATGCAAATAGCTCCTTAGTCAGCCTTGCTTTTGTTTCTGGTTACTTTTGCTATTCGGCTCTTGTGAAACAGCATCCGGCTGCAGGCTTGGGATTGCAAGGGTTGCAGGACTATGGGTTGGGTTTGTTTTGTTTTCATAGTAGCTAGGGTCAGGAGGGACCTGGACAGATCATCTAAACATTTTGTTTTAGTAATTAAAAATCCCATGAAATTTGTATGCATTTTAGTCTTAAACTTTTTGTAATGAACACACGTGAAATTGTGAGCCTAAATCAAGTAACGGAGAGTGAGGGTGTTTTCAGGCTTGCAAGGCCACAGCACATCTGTTCTTTGAAGAAAGAGAATGAGCAAAGTAGGTTTCTCTTCTGCCTTCCATTTGTGTGTTCATAAATATCCTGATAAGAGACTGTCCCCGTGTGCGGGTGCGTATGCAAGAGGGTGAGTAAATAAAATCAGAGTGAGTCTCTACGTGTGGGGACTGCTGTTCCCCCCCTGCGCACCCCCTCCCCTCAGCGTTTGACCTTGAGCTCATTCTCTTTCTCTCCCTCCCCACCTCTTCTGCATCTGGCATCAAATGCAACCTAGTACAGCTGGGATCCTAAAAGTTTCCTTTCTATGCACAGTCTGGGAACCACAGCTGCCCACCTTGATCCCGTTAACGCTTGCCATTCCAGAAGGCACTGCGGGTGCATTCTCTGGTTAGGAGGTAGACAGGTGGCCTCCCCTGAGTGCACTGTAAATACCATTCCATGGATTAATTGGTACAAAGTCTTTCCCCCCCTCCTCGTTCCCACATGGTGAGAGGTCACCATCCTCCCCCTTCTCCAGGAAGCACTTCATCTCCAACATGCCTGATTTCCACCAGCCAGAGCTAGAGTCAGTCATGGCTGCTCCTAAACCTGGGCGTTCTGTGCTGTTGCTGCTAAACAACTATAATCTGTTTGTCTTTTAAACCAGCATATTACGGAACAATAGCCAGCCTTGTGCTCTCTGAGACTGTGCATCCCTGTCCTTGCAGCTGGTGCCTCTACCAGTACTAAGCTCCAGTGAACAAGATCAGCTGAAACTCTCATTCCCCTTCGTCCTCTTCAAGGGCTTGCCTATCCACTGGGGCCACTATCAGTTACATGAAACATTTGGTTTCCAATGGAGTGTTTGTGCTGGAAGGCACAGGTCTATTCGAGCAGCAGGCAGTGATCCTAGGCAGAAAAAGCTTGCCCTGTGTTAGTTTACAACAGTTTCACCCACACAGAAAAGTACAATGGAGACAGATCATGCACAATGACAGGCTGCCGGCGGCTCCAGGGGATCCATAATTTATGATGTTTTTCTTACCAATCCGGTTTTGGATTTCACAAGCAGACCAGTTTCCTTCCCATTTGTTGCTTCCTTCCGTCCCTATTTCAAGAAATTTTGCTCCAAGCCCCAAATGAGCAGGACCAGTGATATCTGCCCAGATCATAATGTGCTGTATTTGCAAAGGCAGAGGGGAACCCCCAAGCTTACCTAATCTCTGTCAAATTCTGACATAGAAATGCAAATGATTTCACACATGCCTTATAGCATTTGAGCTTCCTGAAAAACACTAGCACTGAAAAACACTAGCTGACACATGTGTCATCACCCTAAACCACATTCATGTTCATTGGGTCATCTGGTAAAACAGGGCTACCGAGATTTTCAATTGGGTGATTAAGGGCAAAGATACTAACAAAGGCCTTTAAGGATTGTCCTTGCTCAAATAAAGAGAATCGAAGCTTAATCTCTTCCATCATTTGTACTCTAGCAGGCACTTCCTTGCTGCATAGAAATAAAAGATAGCAAGGTACCACTTTCCCATGAAACTTCAGAAAAAAGGAGAGGCTGGTAGGTCATTACGGTGGTTTACAAATGACCAAGTGACGTGCATTTCTGTAATAGGCTGATTGAGAACAATGAAACTAAAGTTCCTTAAACTTCAGATCCACATCTGAATTCTCACAGTATGAGATTAACTCAGTGAATCCATCTGTGACACATTTATTTTTCTTTTTAGTAAAGGTCACACATTGCAGGTTTCAGAGCTCATTGTGCTAAACTCCGATGCAGTCTAATGCATTGCACAGACCAAAAGAAACAACCATCACAAAGCAGTAGGGAAGGATCGACATGGAGTGGGTTTGTAAAAGTCTAATCATTTCCTGTCACATCATTGGGCCTTGCTGGAGGGTACACTGTGAGCGAGCTGGTTTCAGTTGTAGTTGAAGGTAATGAAGGGACAGGCCAAGCTTCCTCAGACACTTTGGGGGTGGGCCATGAGCTCTCAAACAGAGACTGCCTTACTGCTGATGGCTGGGTCATCACTGTGGTTTACAAATGACCAAGTAAGGTTAAAACCACAGTCACTGTGGTTGCAGACAGCTGTGATTAGTCACACAGTAAGTGATCCAATTATGGCAACCCCTCCACCTCATTTCATCTGTCTAAAAGGGAAACCCAGGCCTCTGTTAACTTGATTTCAAAAAAGATTTTATATTGTAAAGAAAGAGGAGCCTGAGGTTTGAAAGGAAAGAACAGAGAGATGTTTTGGCTGTATGAAATTTAGTTAGTAAGGTGCGTATCTCCCCCGGTTTCTGACTGAATGAAACTGGGGCTGAGTTTTCAGAAGTGAAGCAGAAAGGAAGAATGATACTGCACTGTGTGATCCCTACGCTCTAAAAATAAAAAGCACATGGACAGGTCCAAAATAGCGCTATATCAGATGGATCCTGAATTTTTCTTAGAATCATTAGCATTTTGCTGTGTTTATGGTAGGCTGTTATGAAATTCAAAATGGAGGATGATGCAAGTAAAAGCTCAGGGAGTTTTCTTGTTTACTCAAGCTAAGTACAGAGAATCAAAAACACCAAGGCTGAATAGATTCAGTCTTTGCAGGTTAGTCTAAGCTGCAAAGATTGAACCAATAAAAAATTGAACAGACTTTCATGTGTGATTCAGGAAATGCAGCCACATGCCTGCAGTGACTCAAACCAGAAGTTGGGGGGTGCTAGAGCACAGCTCTCTGGCACAGCAAGCATGGGCAGTATGTTTCCTTCCTCCTCCTGCTGCCCCTGAGGAGTCGGGGATTTACAGTTCACAATCACATCAGCAGGACTTTGTAAGGCTTTTCATCACTTCCTCTTCCTGCTTGCAGGTGTTCTGGAGTCTAGCCAGTAGTAAGCAAGCCAGCAGGGTAGCACAGCTTGGGGGAAGGGGAGTTTAACCGCCCCCGTTATCTCAAACCCTGGTTGGGGTTTCCGGGGTGGGGCAGCAAGCTAATTCTCATTGCTCCAGCTAAGGAGCAGAGGGATACAGCCAGCCCTGCTCTCTGGAGCAGACAGAACAGCCCAGCCTAGTCTAGTCTAGTCTAGTCCAGGGCTGGAAAGCATGCTGGGGACTGTGATTTAACTTGAACTAGTAAGGGGTCTGGGACAGAAGTTTCATAAACCAGTTTGACCTACATCAGTTAAGTGTGATACTATATTCAACCTGGTTTTTCTTAAATCAGTTTTAACCATTTTGAAACTGGTTTGTGTGCACTAAACTTCTGTTCTGTTACAGGTTAAAACCAGTTCCTGATCACTTAAACCAGTTCCTAGCCCAGTTGCCTAAGTCCAGGTAAGTATTAAATAGCCTGCAAGCTCTTAGTGAAATCAATGGGCTACAGCTGGTGTTAACTGCCCTAACACTATTTACTCTGTGGCTTTAGCAAGTCAATAAATACTTTGTTTCTTGGTTTACTGACTCCCTAAAATGGGTATAATGCAGACATAGCTCCCACAAGTGCTTTGCTGTTTAATTGTCTAGGAGAATTCTCTATATTTGAAATATGAATCATTTAAAAAGAAAGGATGTAAAAATAATTTGAGGTGCTGCACCTATGTCTCCTTTTCAACTTCTGTGGTTTAACAAATACATTATTCCTATGTTCTTAATGTTTGTAGTGGAAGACCCACACAAGTTCAAGAGGGGAAACTGAGTGAGTAATTTGCCTTTGGAAGCCTTTGCAATATTTCCAGCTCAATGCACCAAGGAAATAAAATGACAAGAAGAGAGAAGATATTTTTTCCATTTGAGTAACTATCAGGGTAACTTGTTGCAAAGTAGGTACATCATTTTCAGGAGGGTGGGATTTTTTTTCCAGTTGAGTATGTTCCTTTAACAAGACTTTCTCTTCTGCATTTACATGTAGACACACAAGTGGGTGGGGTAAGCCCCTGTGTGGGCTACCCACACATTTGATTTGGGCAGGTAAGGAAGCAGGTGGTCTGCACCTGCTACTCTCTCCCTGGAACAGGTGAGTAGAGGAGGTAGAGGCTATGTTCTCATTCATTGTGACAGCCAACAGTGCTGACTTAGCATGATGAGAGAGATAATCACTTGCTACTGGTATAGGCCAGCAGCTTTTTACTACACAGGCTGAAGGAAATGGGGAGCAGAGAATCACTTTTTCTCTACTGCTTGGCAGCAAAATAATATCCCTTGCCATGCAAAATTACTATTGAACATTGTTATATCACAACAAAATCCTCCAATAAAATACATAACAGAAGTGATGATGCTGATGAGCATTTATTATTTTATTTCTTTTTAAGATTTGGTTTGGGTGGGCTATATAGAACCCAAAAACATTCATTCTCTTTAAGGCTCCCATTGCATTTAGCATGTGTTTTCCCTTTCTGTAATAGAAGTAATTGTCCTAGTGCATAATGCTCAAGACAAGTATATTTTTGTTAGCCATTTCTTAACCCTCAGATGGATAAATCAAGTTTTGCTGAAAAACAAGAAATCCACAATTTCGCTCTTGTGCTGTGGTAGGCTGAGTTTCAACCATGTGCAGAGTTTTATAGCCTAGCTGTAAATCCTTGGAAAACTTTCTAATGGAAGTCCTGACAAATCCTTTAATGTGCTCATTCCAGCACTTGTACAAGTTGATTATAGCTCTAGCCTTCTATTTTATAGTAGACTTAGTCTCTTTGGTTCCAGAAATCAGTTTCATGGCCCCCTCTCGTGTGTGCCAGTGGAGGCTGACAAATGAAAGCTAAGGGCTTAGTCCTGAAGAGAAGTGGAGTAGGGTTGGGAGGGAGCAGACCCAAACCAGAGACAGTGCCATGCTAGATGGAGATCTTAGACACATGCAACAGCCCCTTGTTAGAGTTCTGCTACTTGACTTAGGATTTTTGCCAGCTTCTTCTAGAGTCAGCCCCTGTCTAGATATTACTGTACTAGTTCTGACAGGATTTTGTCTTGGTGCTCAAAAAGAAAAAGGTTTTTGAAGGGCATTTGTTTTGGTCTTTCAGAATATGTGGTTGTCAAATACTTTCAAATATATTTCTCTCGTAAGGATAGCCGTATGCATCTCTACCATCTGTCTTCACCAGTGCACTTTTAACATAAGCAAATTTCCATCATAACCAGTACATTTTTCAGGAATGTTGTAGAAACACTTTCTCCAGGGAGCCCTAATTGCGTTGTTTGTGAACACAGTAATGTTGCCTTCTTCCATGGGTTTGAGAGAACAGTTTTTGTTTAAGTGAAGAGATCAGTGGCCACATTCCCCAATCTCTCTCTTCTTTTCCTTGCAAGTGCTTCTATCCCAGTATGTTAGATTGTTCACAGATTACAGGGGAATTGTCTTTGCAGGACTGGCACAGAATATTGGCAGCATGTTGCTGCTCAGAAATGGGGCTGCTTTTTTTTTTTTGTTGCTTGCAATCCATTCAGGTGAAGTAAGCTCAGGGGACAGGGTTGTGCAGGGTAAAGGGCTGGTCAATACCCTCAGCCTAGCAAACATCATGTGGCACTGAGCAGCTGGCTATGAGAGATAGTGTTTCACAGGAGTCATTGGAAGCATTTATGTCTGTCTGGCCTTGGCTCTCCCTGTAGTCTCAGCTCAGCTCTGCTGTGCATTTGGATGAAGCGGGAGGACTAATAAACGTCAAAAATGTTTTCTAAGCATGTTAGCTATGCATCTCTCAGGCTGCACTGGGGCAATAAGCTGCACCCTAGGCCCACATTTCCTCTGCCTGTCTGCTTGTACCATCACTCATATCAGTGTAAAGTGTGTACAAAATGCCACCATTCTCATATGGTAGCTTTTTATTGTATTTATTACACAGCCTAAAAAGAAATAGAGAATCAGACCAGCTTATCCCTTCCTTCCTGTTTGTCCCTCACCAGTTACCTCTCCTAGTTTTCTCGTTGGGGTTTAAAAGCAGCACAGATTTTTATGTGGAGATAACTATTGTAGCCCCCTTTCCCAGTATGTGTCTCATTCTCATATCAGCATCACACCTCAGCTAATCAATAGCAGATATCCAGGACCTCATGGGCCAGTTTCCCTGTGGAGGGAGAAACCAGCATTGGGTTTGGGAATAGTGTAATGTAACTTATGTTCTAGTTCTATAAACATAATGGTCCTAGGACAGGAGTGGTCAAGCAGAAGGCAGAACCGTCTCTTCTTTTAGGATGGCCACTTTGACACTAATGCCTGATTCTGCAAGAACAACTCTCTTCCAAGAATTGACTTATAACTGAAAACAAAAGCAGATGACAAACTCTTCTGCTGTTCACACAGTTCTTTCTCCAAGGAATATGTTAACGCCTCTGCCCGGTATATTTCTTTATAAAACCCACCTACAGCATGTCTCCCTAAGACTGAACATTTTCTTTCCTTCCTAGAAACAGATCTTGGGAGATGGTGTGTAACAGCACCACCTGGTGACACGTGTCATAATGCTATGCATCTGCCTGTGCCATGTGGAATGTCATTACTATTACCATTTTCATTCTTTCTTTTTTTTGCATTGAAATAATGCCTAGAAACACCTTACCAAGAATCAGGCTTGCACAGTGCCCAAAAAAGGCAGATAATCTTAGTGACTGACCCCAAATCCACTCAAATTATTGGGAAGAGCCTCATAGATTTTCAGGGGCTATGGTTCAGGTCCTGTAAGGGTAAAGAAAATGAAATAGAAATGAAATTATTTTCTTCAAGGAATATATGGGGATATAGTCTTGAATAATTATGCAGGTGTTAGTGTCACTATCCATACTGCCTTCATGCTACTGATCTAGAGCCTAGGCCAGGTATGCTTTATATACAATTCATAATCAATCTCTTAGTATATAATTTACTTGCTGTAGAAGAGACATTTTCTCATCTAATCTTGTGGCAGCACAGGAGACAGTTCTACCTCATATTTTCAATTTTTTATCCAGTCAATCAAGTCTGGAGTTGTGGGGCTTCCATGATTTTCCTTCATATGCTAGTTGGCACTTCTTGTTAAGAGTGTTTGTATTGTGCTCTCAGAATAAGGAAGAGAGTGGGCTTCACTGCAGAACTACGAAGCATTATTCTTGGGGCTAGTAGAGTTGCAAATCCTAGATCTTTCTAGTGTTCTCATTCTCGGAGTCACTAGCACACTCCTGTTTCCACACAAGGCCCATGGCTGGATACGTCATGTTTCAAATGTGTTCAGTGACACACTTGCACATACTAGGGTGGGTGAGGGGGGTGCTCTCCAAGTGCTGGCCTGGCCCACGTAGTCATGGAGGGAAATGCTGATTACCATGCAATATATGGTCTGAATATTCCTCTGCCTTATTTTATCTCATTGCTTTTATTTATACCAGTGCAGAGACCCAGGGCAATTTGTCTTCTCCCTTCCTGCCTTTCACACAACATTAAAACCCAGAGCAGCACTTACACAATGAGGTTCAAATTCTCCACTCTCATAAACTCTTCTGCAGAGGGACGGACACTGCCCCATCGACTGATAGCAGTAGAGATCAGACTCTGAATCTGGAGTTGGTGGATTCTCCTGTTTGAGGTCTAGCTGAGATCCTGTTTGATTTGGTACTTGTGTGTTACCACACTGGTGGTATCAAATGTCGTAATTGATTTTTACTTGATTAGACTATATTAAAGCAGGATCATCTTAGTAAATGGGATGACTTGTGGTTTGGAATATGATATATGTTTTAACAAGCCACTCCTGACCGTAATCCCACCATGGAATTTGAGAGAGGGCATTTTTTATTTCTTCTTTGCTGTCCTAGCTTTCTTTTAAGAGCTTTATTCAGGAAAATCAAGATTGACCCCATATAAATTTAAGTAACTGGTTCAGATTTACAACTGGGTAATGAAGTTCGGAATCTGGCCTATAATGTTAAATTGGAGTGTGCCTTATGAACTAGTGTATAAAATGAAAGTGGACAGAGGAAGGAACAGCATAGCATGGCAGCAAATTCTGTTTGGGGATTTGGTGAAAACCTCTTTAAAAACAGAAGTATTAAATGCAGTGAATTGTTCATGTTGCTAACAGTGCAAGTTTATTAAAAGCAAATTAGTTTTGGTTTGGGTCTTTTGAAGTGAATTTTCAGAAATATATCTTTGGGGCAAGAATTTGCAGATTTGGATAGGTATATGCCTTTAAGAGCAAAATTCCTAGGCTCCCCAAGAATTCCAACATGAAGCTTTAAATATTTTTCATGTCAGCTCTGTTCCTACTACCTTTGTTTTCCCCTCTCTTGTCTGCCTTCCCTTGAACAGCTGGACTCATCACTGTTCCATTTTTCTATTGGTTGTGACTGAAGTGGCTTGAGGTCAATTATTTCCCCTGCAATTGACAAAGAATCTTGACTAAGAGGAAAGTGACATTGTTCCTTAAACACACATTGTTTCCACCCCCACCCCTGTGTTAGAAGAGGCCATTGCTTTCCCTTTGCCTGCGGCCTAACATAATTGTGTCAGTGGCTTCAGTGGAGTACATGCGTAACATATGGTAAGTGGGGAAAACATTTATATTCACCATAAAAGAGCAAAAAATGATCCTAAAGAGTTTACTGCAGTCAGGACAGGGCAGATAGAATAAGCAACACAGTGACAACCTTATCAATTGGAGGAATATTTGTCTTGCTTTTGTTTTTGTTATCAGTTTCAAAACTTTCAACATTTCGGCACAGAGATCTTCACTTTGGGGTGTGCAGTAGTAAAATTCTGAATAAAAAGCATGTTTCCCCAGCATCCTTTTCTTTGAGGTGCATTTCTTAAAGCAACCACATCAAAAAACGAGCACACAGAACCTACCCTACGCTATATACTTCCCCTGAGACTCGTGAGCTGTGATGACTCAAACCTGTTTTCCTTCCCCTCTCTCCCTTCCGCACCAGAGCCACAATTCAAAGCTGCACTAGGTGATCCTCTGCTCTCAGCCTGTTGGCATGTCTTTCCCTTAATGTTTTGACAAAGAGACAAGGTAATGCACTGCACACATGCAGACTGTGCATTTTGGGCCACAAATTTGGAGGACAGGCTAAATAATTAATCAGTGTTAGATCATTTTCTGATGATTCACATGAAACCTCCAGTTGTTTCCTTCTAGTCTTTCCTCAAATGTATTATGCAAAGCAGCTTCTGAAGAAAGTTTAAAAAGATCTTTTGTTTTCAGTGAGGGAAAAACAAAACGCTTGCACATTCCCACTCATGCTCTCCTCAATCTTACATATTCTCACACAAACTCTCGCCCTTCTCATCTTCACATCCACACACTGGCCCTCTTTCTCTCCTTCTCATGTGAGCCCAGCAGTTGCTCATATTTATTCACTCTAATCAAATCTCTTCCTCTATTTTAGGGCATTCGATAGCTCAGATGTCTCTAAGGGGCAGTTTTATGAAGACATCTAAAGATGCAAACAGGTGCTTAATGGAACATTCAAAAGTGCCGAACACCTAACTCTCGCTGATTTAAATGCACGCAGATTTAAATGGACATGGGTGCTTTTGAAGCTTTCAGTAAGCTTCTCTCTTCATATTTAGTAGCTACCATAGAAATCTGGCCTTAATGCTTATTCTCTTAGCAGCAGATCTTCAATGGAGCTCACACAATTTATAGTAGCTGAAAGATATGCACCCAATATTCTTTATGGTGTTTATTATACAATGTAGTTGAACTTAATATCACCCTGGGTAACACAGGCTTATTTAATAAGTCATTTAAAATTCTTTTATTTGCTCTCTTTGTATAATTATTATTTCCCTTTTTAATGTGCTTTGAGAATTGCTAATCTCTAATACCTGGCTTATCGTATACATCTTCATAAGGTTTATACAGGAATTTCAAATTGGCTTTATACTACTGAATGCTGAATCAGAGTGAATATTTACTCAGTGATTTGTGGTCTGGGAATCATCAATGAGACACAAAGAAAGAATACACAACATTGGCTGTTTTCTTTCATTGTCATGGTTTGGTATATGTGGGTGTTTCAGTGTTGTCAATCCTTGTAGTTTAATTCTGAGTCTGGCAGTAGTTTGCATTTTTTCTTAAAGCCCCAGCTTCCAGAGTCATGTGATTACATAAGAATCTCAGCTTTTAGTTAACAAAAAAGAAAAAAAAGGAGGGTTCTTGTCCTCATTTTTATAGAAAAAGCTGGAAGCCATGAAACCCAAGGGCTTAAGAAAGGGGCAAATATACAGAGCCCAACATATATTGTCATTTCTTTTTCATCTCAATATTTTTAAAGCCAATCACTTGATCTTTGTGGGGTCTTGACTTATGATTGTTGTATTCTTGGGGTTGGCAGGACTGAATTTGCACTTGGGAGGACTGACTGCCAGATTTCTGAAGGGCAGTAAGCAGATAACCATGGAGCAGTGCATAGGAGAGAGCTGATCGCTGGACAGGGAAAAACTCTTAATGGATTCTTTCAGATAAAAGAGCCCCAGCTACCTTTCTTTCCTATAATGGCCCCTGAGGCTAATGTCTTAAAGAGGAAACAAAAGGATTGTTTTACATCACACAAGTGGGGCAGGAGCACAGTGGGTGAAAGAGGCACTTGAGTAATGCAGTACTGTGGAGCTCTTCAGTGGGAAGGGGGAGGACTGGAGCTGCAAAGGGAAGGATGGGGGAGGGGCACAGCTGTGTCTAACTTCTGCTTTGCTGTGTGGCCTCTGTTATTAAACCCTTTAACCCCTTCCCTGCTGTCTGTGTGCTTTTCTATAGCATGATGCTCCAACGAATGGAACATCAAGGCAGACCCAGTAGGTCTGCCATTAGTGTGGTGTGTTTCGTGAGTCTACCCAGCAACGAAGAGATAAGATTTGTGGCAGCCTAAACATTTAGTTCACAAAAACACCTTGAAAAGGTAGTGCTAGGAGAGGACAAGCACTGAACAGAATGGAGTTTGAAGAGATGCACTAAGAAATAAGGAGGCAGTAAAATAACTTCCACAAAAGGGATCACGGGCAGCAGTGGGAATGCAAAAGAGCTAACGCTACTGTGTGACATGCAGTTTGGAATGGCTACATCCCAGCGCCTCCTCCTTTGTCTGCTCTCTCCACTGTCAGCTTTGGAGAGGGTGGCTAGAGCAGGTGACTGGATCAGAGAGTAAGTGGGAGCAGAAAGGTAGAATGAGATGGTTTGCAACTGGAGATTACTACCAGAAATCTCGGCCACCAGATCTATTTCTTTAATGATGATGCCGTTCACATCATTCCTGTTATAATTCAAACAGCAAAAGAGTTCTATTATATCACCAGGACTCTCTGTGTTTATAGTTTTCCAAAACATTTACTTGGGGGCTGAAATTTTTTCCATATTTGGTTCTTGCGCAGCATTTTCTCTACACCTATTTTCTGAGTCGAAAGCGATCACTGTGAAATAATCAGAAGGTAGACTAAATTGCTGTCCTTTGATGATTTTTTGGCAAAGAAAAAGAAAATTCTGAGCTGATTAACAAGCCTATGTAATTTGCCATGGCTGTATCAGATCCATGGTTTATCCGGTCCACTATCCTGTTTCTGATGGGGGTCAGCACAAATATTTTTAGGGAAATTGCCCTCTTGTCCTCTTAAATCCTAATTGTAGATATTGATGAAAACCCTGCAGCATAAGGGTTTGCTCGAACTCTTTTGAAAAGAGTATGAATCTTCATCAGTCACGGCCTAAACCAAAACACTGCTGCAATAATGGGTGATGGTTGCAACTTGCCACGGATCTGGTGCCCACTAAGGATTTGGTTTGAAGAAATGTAAATGAAAGCAATTGTAACTGACCAAAAATAACTCTTCTTGCCTGCAAAAGTTTTAACAAACTATCCCCTTTGTGAGGTTTCAATATGTAAAATCCCCATCCAATCCAATCAGATACAAGGATTACTTTGGGAAAAGCTTCTCTATAAAGCATCACAGTGTGTCACTGAAGTGTATATAAAGTTGTGTGGATTTTTGGGGTTTGTTTGTTTTTTTATTATTAGAGTACTTATAGCTACTGGGGGAAATACCATGTATACCTGAAAATGGCTGAGGGTCCGAAGAGCAGATCTATCCTCACGCAGATGCAAACTTCAGACCCAATAGGAGTTGGAGGCCTGGAAACTGATTTTAAGGGCGGTCACAGTTTTCACTGCAGCTTCAATATTCTGTAGATTCTACTTTCTTTTTTTTCTTTTCCACTACAAAGACATCACTATCTTAATGAAAGCCAATCTGCTGCTGTCATATTTGACCCAATTGTGCAGGAAATAGCCTCTGTCCAATTAGCAGCATGGAAATTAACAATGGTAGAAATTCACTACTCCCCATGTCATTCACCAGGGAGAGATGGGAACTTGAAAACTTGTTTGGAATGGTTGAAATGCTAGTATTAAGCTAATCTTTTTTTTCTCTTAAACACAAATAAACTAAACATGTAGAACTCTATTAAGAATCAATTAATTGAACAGCAGTACATCTGAACAGCAGTACAAAATGCAAATATTAAAGTTTCCAACAGAAATACTAATTCAGAGGGACTGCATATGAGTTGTATTTCCAAATATTGTTTTTATTAAATATATACATTAATATTTTCTTCTGCTGCATGATATACAATGTTGCTAACTCACAATGTGCGTTGAATCTCATATTTAATATTTTACTTAACCTCATCCCTAGAAACTAAGATTTTTATGCAAGTTTTTAGCCCCTATGATTGTGGACAGAAGCATGTAAAATAACCCAAATATAAACTAACGGCTCAAAAATCAGGAGTTAAATTTAAATAAACCCAATTTCTTATTTAACTGAAACTTCCATTATTTCTAAGGTAATCTTATAAATTTTTTGGAGGCCTAACTCATGATTTTATGATTATTTGGGGTTGAGAATACTGGATGTATCGCAGGAAACAAAAGGGAGCAATTTTGCCAAGTTAACATCCATTTGACTTCATTTTTCTTTTTCCTGGCTTGGAGGTTTTAACACTGCAACTCAAATGTTGCATCAGCAGCTCTTGCATTGATATTGTTGTGCATATGCATGGTATAAAGGAAGATTCTTTGGTAATAAATGCAAAGAATGCAAAGGAAACTTTTTATTTAGGCTGCTGGACACAGACCAAAGCTGTAGTTTTTCCTAGCTGTCTAGATCCAGGACTGACTCTCACAGTGGGTGCCTGATGTGACCACAATGGGTCTTTCTAAGTCCTGGCCTGGATTAGGCAGTAGTAGAATAGAGTGAACTGCTGAGTACATTACATATATATTTCTTATTTGTAGTGAGTTTGTAAAAAGGTACTCGATAGTTGTTACACTTTTTAAAAATTACATTAGCAGCTTCTGAGAGTGTAAGAGATGGAGTCTCATTTACATATTTCTAGTTGTTCGTAATCCCTGACAAGACTTCACATTAATACTGTTTTTATTTAATATTTACTGTACAATGGTGTCCAAAGCCCAGTTAAGAATTGGTCCCAGGAATACTTGTACTAGATCTTCTACATAAGCATTTGCAGGCACAGGACAAGTTATGAACCAGAGTCATTTGGTAGAAGCTAATAGAAATACTGTGTGAATAGCATGTTTTTAACCAAGGAAATGATGTATGTTCTGTGAGGCTTCCTTCTTTTTATGTTTGGAAGTTGTTGGATATATTCAATTAATCAGAAATCCTTTGGGGAAAGTGCAGCTTCTTTTCCAGAGGCTCTCTTGGAATAGATGGGAGTCAATGAGTAAATATTCAGTATTGCTTTCTGTCTTATCTCTAAATGCAAAGCCTGGTCTTTACAGAAAAGACGCACATGATTTACTCCTGATTAAGGCTGACCAGGAAGCAAGAATGTAATTTTGAAAAAAAAATCAAGGTTCAAAATTTGTTATCATTCTGTAATAGAACAAAAGCAAGAGCTGTCAAAATCTGTTGCTAAAAACAAGAGAGATGCAGAGAAAAAGACCCACTGCAGGAAGCCAATAACTCAACTGCTTCTGCAGGGCAGCATGATTAAGACTGTTGGGGCCAGTGAGTTTACCATATAGACATATAAGTCACTTAGGCACTTCGGAAAATATTTTGCCAGATGTTTATAATCACATAACATTTGAAAAACCTGGTACAGAGGTTGTCAGGGAAAATACAGTCAGGGGAGACGCAATACACTTTAGAATAACAGAATGGGTAAACAAGGCAGTAGTTCAAAACTACATAACTAGTAGTTCCCAAAGTCACAACTATATGTGAGGCCTCAGTTCTTACAAGTGGATTGTGAGCCCCACAGATATTTGATTACAAGGGCCAGGCTCACCCCAGAAGTTTCTAGGCAGTAGTTCATTAGAGAAATCAGAGATAGGTTAGCTTTATAGCAGGCTTATAAAACTGATCTGGCTCTGTCTGCCAAATCAGATGCATGGGTCAGCCCCACACACTGAGCTGGCACACAGGTCCCTTCTGTCATGGTCACCTCATATAGCTCACTTCCCAGACCAGCTCCATGTGCTGTGTGCACCAGGCTGGCTCCATGCATCACGGGGGGTCAGAGCCAGTGCATACCACATTCGAAGGCTCCACACAGGCCAGCTCTGGCAGGTGGGTCAGATCTTTGACACCCCTACTTTATGACATAATGCTCTTCTCCTCATTTCTAATGAAGCTCGCTCTTCTATTGTAGGAGAAAGTGACATTTGTGGCAATGCTTCACTCACTATCAACCCACAAAAATGGTTGCATGTTCCCCGTGTCAAGTTCAAACAGGATACATTTCCATGTATTGTAAAGGCTTCTAGCATCAGGCTTGTTTCTCTGAATGCTAGTTCCCAAAAATCATGTGCTTTGAAAGCCCTGCTATATATCTTTAAATGTGCCAGCAGCCATTACAAATCCAGCAAAGATCTTTATTAAGGTCCCCTATCTTAAAGAAGCCATTGGGTTGTTAGCTAAGCCTCGTTCAGTTCCTATTACTTCATATTGCAATGGAAGTTAGTTCTTATATGACTGTTTTAGGCTTCCCCTCCCCTGAGTATATTAAAATTATTTTCTTCAAATTTAAGGTCCATTTAACATTTATTCCTCTTTAAGCTAGAATCTAGTAATGTTGTAAGGAATTTTTTCTTCCCCCT
Organism: Caiman crocodilus; assembly: GCA_030014935.1. Classification (NCBI taxonomy): domain Eukaryota; kingdom Metazoa; phylum Chordata; order Crocodylia; family Alligatoridae; genus Caiman; species Caiman crocodilus. The sequence goes on along the minus strand of JAGPOW010000261.1, from coordinate 62,039,225 downwards.
TTTATGTACTGCATAATAGCTGTGCCCTATTGTAGTTTCTAAATCCCTGGGACTATATAGTGCCTCAAAAGGGATAGAGGGGATGTGAGGAAGAAGTCAGCTGCCTGCATTCATGACAGGGAACACAGTGGATACTCTTGGGGAAGAACCCTCTGCAGGGGGATTCCTCTTTCAGATACTACTGAGTGTGTGGCTCTATCATTTCTTATTATGAGCTAAATGGTGGAACTGGACCTCTAATTTATTAAGTTTGTTCTGTGGTCATTGACTGATTCAGCCACTTAAATGAAGAGACATATTCTAACAATTACCCGGATCTAATCCTGGGTGCCAAATATAACAAGAAAGTTTGTCATAACAGTAATCCTCTGCACCTTTGGGCCCATTCAGTACCACCACTAATGGCAGAAAATGCTTTAAAAAATTTCTGTTACAACTTCCCATAATCAGTTCAAGGAAACCTACTAAAAAAGTGAAGGAAGTAAGACTTTCCATGTTATGTGGCCCTCCAGCCATGCATAACAGAATTACTTGGCCTGAGGCAAACAAATCCCTATTCTGCAGTGTCAAGAAACTCTATCCTATTCCTCCTTCTCTGACCTTCCTCAGATAATAAACTGTGCCCAAGTCTCCTCTGTCTCTAATACATCCACTGAAGTCTCATTCTGACCCTTTTTTCATGACTCCTTGACAGGCCTTCTGCTTGAAGCCTCCATCTAGCCAGCAGGTCATATTCACAGCAGCAGCACCTGACAGAAGAGCCCCCGGTGCTCAGTTGTGGTTTCTTTGTTCTGTCCTCTCGTTCTCTATTCCTGTGATCACCTCGTTATTATGTTCTCTCTTCCCTTCCCTGACTCTGCAGGAATCAACAGTAACTTCCCTCTCCATCTGCTGCTGCAGAAGGCTCCTGGGTTGCAGACTGCCCCTCCTCCCATATTTTTATCTTTCTTTCTTTCTTTCTGTCTCCTTCCTCCTCCCCCAAACTCTTCAGGAGTCAGCTGTCACTTAGTTTTATTTTCTCATGGCTCCTTTAACATGGTTACATATGACTTGCCTGAGCTATTTCTACACAGCTCAAAGAAAACGTGGCCAACTTTTGGCTGGTGTCAATTTAGCAGCCTGCGTCTCTTCTTCCTCTCTTGGGGTCCTACAGGCTATTACTCCAGTGTCTCCACTCCTCTCTTCATGACTGAGCTGCAGCTGGTATGGCTGCTTTGAGCAAATCTGGACCCTCATGTGAAGCTACTCAGTTGAGCCCTTCCCTCCTCCAAGTTGTAAGGGCCAAGAGTCAGAGTGTGATTTTCTTTCCACACTACCAAAACTGCTTTCCTATCAGCTGCAAGTGGGGGGGAGGGGGGGGTTTACAAGGTAGAAATGAAGAAGGGGATTGTGTGTATTTATGGAGGAAGTCATGGAGAGTGGATGCAGATGGCTAGGGGGAAGATAGACTTTCCCCCATATTATAGCCAAGGCTCAGGACAGATGGGGAGATGCTCTCTCTCCCCATCCCCCCCCCCCCAGTTAAGGGTGCTTTGACTTCCACACTGTTAACACATGCACCCCACCACTGAGGCACTTTGCATACAAGAAAGCACTGCATGCACACTTGGCTCTTCTCGGGGTGCAAGAGGGCATCCACACCATGGTGTCTGAACCAGATCTTGAAGCTGGGCCTCAGGGGCTGCAGGTCACCTGCTGGAATTCAGCAGGCTCTGAACTGCTAGTACCAGGAAGGAATTTAAGGGGTTCCTTTCCAGTGGGAGAGTTTAATGAATTGACCCTTTCCTGCTTCTACATTTTTTTATTATTGCCCTGGGGCCTAGTTAATTTCACTCCCCCTTTTAATGAGTCAAAGGGGTCTAGTTGGAGGCTTTCCAAGGCTGAGCTTCACATACTTCCTGTGTCCTTAGAAGCTTAATCAGTTTGCCACCAAAAGTCTCATTAGATGTAATGTCAGCTCCATTTCTGATACTCCCTCTCAGAGGAACTGTATCCTACACTTGCAGGGTGATGAATTGCCAATATACTCCAAATAACTCACATCCCATCTTCTATGTCCTTTTTTTATGCCTTCTCAGGAATAGAGCTACATGCTTTTCAGCTTTCACTGTTCATTTAGAGAATATGAGATTGTCCTAATCTCAAACTCTCTGGTTTTAATTTGCTCATAGCTAAAATTCAAAGCTTTAGCTGCTTGTTGTTCCTTGGACTGGGTCAGTTGAGACTGTTCATCATTAGGAGCTAAGGAGCACACAGCTGCTGCTGGGTATGCTCCAATCCAAAAAGGGGAAGTATGCACTTTAAATGGTAGTGCAAACACTTGTGCTTCTGGGAAGCAATCGTTCCCATTTACTGCAGGTGAATCATACTGTACTAGCTGGATGACTGGTGAATCACTGGAGTATTTGACATGTTAGAGTGGTGGAAAATGATTCATCAAAGATTTGATCTCTGGAGAATGTTTTCTTTAGGAGAAATTTGGGGGAGCTGAATTCTCTCTCTCTCTCCACTAAAACAGACAGTTGGAAATAAAAAGAGAGAATCCTACTAAAACAGGAAAAAAGAGCAAACATTGGGCTAGCAGTTTGGAAGCTGTTCCCACTGACTACTTGTCTTTCTCTTAGTGCATCTAGGGGAGTTGCAGTTAATTGGCAAAAAGGGAGAAGCAGAGGGAGGGAGATGGTGTGGCTACTCCGCAGTATACCTGATCTATGCCAGACATAAAAACGTAAGTTGCTAAATGCAACTTATCTGCCATGCAAGCTACTTGAACGTCTGTGAAAAGTTTGGGAGGGGAAATGCACTTGTGTATCTCATTTATATTTGGCTTTTCACAGAATTAGGTTCCAGTCCAATATTATTTTGCTGGCTTTGCTAAAGATCATCTAGTGGGGATGCTTTCCATTTCAGGTATAAGTAGTTTCAGCTCTAGTAATCATAAAATGTAATATGGCTTTCAGTGCAGCAAGAGCAGTTACACCTTCATAAAAAATCCTATTTATGTTTGATTTTGAACGTGGTATTACAGTGATTTAAAGAGCCCATGTCAGAAGCATACCAAGATTAGCAGCCTTCTATTGGTCTTAATCTTATTCACCTACAATTTTCAAAGATGTATTAATAGCTTAAATTTTTAATTTGAATTTTTCTTCAATTTAGAATAGCATTAGGATGAAAGGTGCAAATGAATGAGTCAGGCAGTGGTAACTTGGTCTGTTCTGGATTTGCACGTTTACATACAGGAGGGCCAGATGTTTAAAACTTGTTCCCCTTGTAGTCTCACAATTATGGGCGTATAAAATTTATGGATCAGATTGTATGCTGCACTGCGAGAAAGATCAAGGGGCCTTTAAGTCACTGTTAAGCCCTACTCAGTTTGAGCTACCGAAGAGGGTGAAGCAGCTGCCTGTGAAATCAAGCAGGACCCAGTTTTGTCCACCTTGTCTAATGTGTTTCTCAGCAGATGGAGATATAATTATTTGCTGAGTATAGTCCTACTCAGAGTAAGTAAGCAGGAGCATGTCCCAGGCTTTTTTTTTTTTAGGGCAAGGCCTTACACTGACAAGCAACTTGGGACAGTGAACTTGCCTAATTTTCCATGGGAAAGCACCAGATGTAATGGTAGTGCTAAATAGATACTGATATTACATTGCTATTTTTATATGCTGTGTTGTTGTTTTATTATAATTAATACTGTGATGGGCATAAGCTTTTTGCACAATTAAAATGATGAAGTAATAATACAAAATATGGGAGTCCCTTTGTCTAATTGACAAAAGGAAGTAGCAATTAAGGAAGCTATCATTAACTCTGTAGACCTTTGCAAGGACAGTAGAGAGCTACTTAATAGAAGGTTTGGAAAGCGCTGTTTAAAAAGCCTATTAGAAAAATACTCAAGTGTTAAATTGCTTGGGCTCCCCTGCCCAGGGTTGTTTCAGTGCCTTGCTTCTAAGATAGTTCCATATTTATTATTTTTAAAAGAAAATACTTCAACAGTCCTTAATTTACCTCCTTCAACTGAACTATGGAGGGGAACCCTTACAACAGTTTATTATCAATATTTGGTATTATTAGCAATCATGTTACCAGACAAGGAAACTTAACACCACAGATTCCCTTTCTCTCCTTACCCAGGAGTGTTCTGAGTGTGACAGTATGGTAAAAATAAGTTATCAACAGGAATCAAATTCCTAAGAAATCTGGTCATTTTAAGGTTCCTGTATAAATAAATAGATTCTAAGGCCATGTAGGCTGACCTCCAGCACAATGTAAACCATGGAGTATTACTCAGTGGACATGTCTACATGTGCATTAATGGACTTTTGGTAATACCCATTACATTTAGAACCTCCATTGTGAGGTACTAGTAAAAGGCATAATATGAGTCTATTTTACTGCACATTAGTGGAAGAGCACTTTTTGTGATGCTTTAATGAACATTAAAATGGGCTCATGCACATTAATGTGCATGTGTAGACACACCTAGTAGTTCCTACATTGAGCCATATCTACTGACTGTTCTTTAAGTCTCTCTTATTCTGTGGCACACAGTCACCTCAGCTGCAGTCTTCTCCCTTAGCAACCTTTGCCCCACACAAACTCTTGTTTGGTACAGTATGCACGTGCATGTTTGTGCGTAAGTGCGTACACTCTGCGTCTTTCTAAATATAGCAGTATAAGTACAGTATGTTCTGCACACTAAATCAGCACAGTGTGATCATTTTAACCCCAGCTTGGTGCTGCAGCTGCTAGTACTCAAGCAGCATATAAATTTGGCATCCAGTAGTTGGCAGAACCTCAGGATTGCTCTTCCTCTTCAGCTAATAATGGCTTATCTAGGTTTCCCCACTCTCCAAATATATTTGGTTTTAGGGTAGGCTTTTCTCCAGAGAAGTGTTCTGCTTGCTATTTTACAGATGCAAATGTAAGGCTTTGTGACATCTACTGCCTTGAAACATCACTTCTAGGCATGGTTCTTGGACACAAAGTGAGGGAGGATTACAATTCAGTGCATGTTCCTTTGTTAATTTGTAATATTTGTTGATTTTAGAAAACAGTTCTTCTAGATGAATAATCCAGTCAATTTAGTGCCAATCTCTGTATAAGACTCAATGCATTGCTACTAGGGGGCCTTCAAAGGATACACACAAGAAGTAAACCTCCTCTCTCCTGTATACCTCTCTGCTCCATTTGAGAATGGTATTGGCTGCTCCCTTGCTCCCTAATCCTACTGGAACATTTTTTCCCAGAAACTATGATTGGCTGCTCTTTTCCAGCGGGTGGGGAAATGTAGAAGGCAGCCAGCCAGATGGGCTTTTGTCTTTTGGTTATTTGAAAAGTAGGTGTGAACCTTTCAGGTTGCTGTTTAAATCCTTGCTGGAGCAGGGGAGCCTCTCCTGCTGGCTGCAGCCTCTCGTAGGGGATCCTGGAGCCCAGCAGGAAGCCTTTCCTGCTGGTTGAATGCCACATTGCTGAGGGCCCAACTGCTGCCTGCAGGTCCCACTCCTTCAGGTGCTTCTGGGGCAACTGCTCCTGGCCCAGCTCTTTGACGCTCCTTCCTTGTGGTCCCTTGCTGGTCTTTCACTGACTCAGTCATGCTGCCCCTTTTATACCCCTCCAGGTGACCCAAGGAGCCAATCAGGGGACACAGGGTGAGTCTCTGGGGCCTGATTGGTGAGGAAAGGGAATCCCAAGTCCTCCAATCACCTTTACCCTTTCAAAACCCCTGGGCTAAGTCAGTACCAGCTAGCTCGTCACACGTGGATCCTGTGTTAAGTAAAATGGCAATCTGCTCTCTCTGACAGTTCAACACCTCTTAATAGATGTTCTAGGATTTATAATTCCCCTGAGTGATCAAGGGGCCAAATTAGGAGCTAGTTCTGCTGGGAGTTAGGATAACTGAGTCATAAGACTGTGGTTTATGATGATGATAGCCTACTGTTCACCTAGTGACACTCAAAGGAATCAATTGGCTATCTGGGTTTCTCTCCAGGTGTTCCCAAGAGAATCAAGGGAAGGCCAGGCCTCAGCGAGAGAGAGAAACAGGCAAAAGGGACTGGGAGAAAGAATCTGGATAAAGCCTGATAGTAGCAGAAGGCAGTGTGAACCAAGGCTCTGTTTACACACTTTGATGTTAGTGTGTGGAAACTACATGCTTCCAGGGGAGGTACAGTGATATGCCCACATCCCCTTCAGTTCCCTGGTGTGGCTTAAAGCCAATCCCCTATTTAGCAACTAGGAACTGAGGCACAAAAGGTGTCTATGCCGGTGGTGTTCAATCTTCTGGCCCCAGTGGCTAGATGTGTGGAGCAGGGCCCATCTGGGGCCTGGCACCACCTTCTTCCATCCCCTGTGCACTACAAATGAGCTCCAGGGGCCTGGCCTCTCTAGCCTCCTACCCTCTGGGATTGGATCCTGGAGGCCTGAGACTGCCCAATCCCTGTGCGGGGGGCTGGGAAAGAGCACTGAGGCTCAGCACTGGCCTGGCACACTGGAATTGCATGTCAGATCCAGCACGCAGGGCCCAGGGCTCTTTGTCAGACTGGAGATTTGGCAGCTGGGGAGCAGTGCCACCACTTGCCCTTCACCAAATTTCCCGACCTGTGCAGAACACCCCTAGTATATGCTGATTCCATTGCACTCCTACCTGCTTTCATGCTTATCCCATGCTGCTGCCCCAGCCACCCAATCCAGCCTGTTTTACTAATGGTAATGATCCCCTGCTTTATGCAGAGGGCTGCTCCCCACACACATTGCTGCCACTTCTGTGCACCCTCTGCTGCTGAAATTGCCACTCTAAATTGTTAGTCATCATGTTTTCCAGCAGCTTATTTTTCAGTGACCACTGCATTATGGCTGCAAGAGAGCAAACCTCTCCACAGAGCAGACATGGCTGCAGCAGCAGCAGCAGCAGGGAACCAGCAGCCCGCTGCCACATCAGGGGTTGCAAGGGGCAGCCTGCTCTTAGTAAAAGTTTGCCAACCCCTGGTATACCACAGGCACAGTCAGCACTGCTCCATCCACCATCTGCACCCCACTACTTGAAATCCCAGATTGGCCACTGCATGCTTCTTATGTTGCCTCATCAAGACCCAGCTCTGCAGGTGGTATTAATTGTTGCTGTACCTTGGAAACCAGTAGAGCTGGCCTGCTTACATCAGCTGGAATTCTGGTCCTCAAACAGCCAGAGAAACACCTAATTAGTTACCTCTATTATTTTCATCTTAAAGCCCTGTCTCTTGGAGTCAGGTGATTAAAAAGAACCCCAAGTGCATTTTTTTGGAAAGCTCATGTTTAAATCAGACTCATGAATGTGTTGGCTCAACCTGTTGTTTTAGAATATATGGAGTTCAGAGTGCTGGTGTGCAGAGGTGTAACGTGATTCCTTTGTGGCCTGAACAGCAGTGAAGCATAGAGCAGCTTGCTTCACTGATGGTACTGACAGCAACATGGTGACAGCCAATCCAACAGTACAGCTGCTCCTATTTTTTCAGCCTCCCTCAAGATCAGTGCCTGGGGTTGGTGTCCTGGTCACCTCACACCCTGCCCTTGTGCTACTGCTGGCATGTTCAGGTGTTCCTCCCCTGAAAGTGTTGTAGTTGGTGGATTTGCATATTCTAGTCTCTGCTTCAGCCATTCCAAGTCTTCAGCCTTGGTGGTATGTATGCCGGAAAATCCCTATTACTTCACACTGTGTTGTCTTTCCTACAGCTGCAATTCGCTTGTTGAAACGATGCAATAACTTAATTCTGATGGCCTGCCTGAGATGTTTTAATGTGCTGTAAAGAACAAATTTAGGCAGCATGTAAAATAAGCTTTCCCTTCCATATGACAAAAATCACAATTGTCTGGGATGGACACAGGAGCCAGAACCTGAAGGGATGCAAAGTCAGACATGATCTTTGATCATATGCTGTTTAAAATTAGCAGCACAGATTGTAACTGCACTTAAATAACACATCTGTCTAGGGGTTAGCTGGTAACATACAACATGGCTTTTTTTGGTTTTACTTCAATATGAATTTGAATGACTCCCAAGTAACAGGTGGCTTTCTGACAATGCCTAAAACTCTTGAGAAAGGACTTGTTGCCTCAAAAGTTTCCTGAATAGCAACAAGCTCTGACTCTTCTTAACTCTTTTGCTGTTGGTTCTTCAGTGGTGACAATGGGGTTCTTCAGCTGGGTGACAATGGGAACATCTACACGTGCAGTTAATGTGATTGAATAAACTCCAGTGCAATTTGTGTTGGAGCTTATTGCTCCCAGGTGACACATTGGCACATGCAGGCAGGACCATGACAACTTGAGCCAGGTTGGAGCATCCCCATCTGGCAGGGGTCCAGGAGGTCTGCCTACCAGCCTGGGGCTGTTCTGACCCAGCTCAATATGCTGTGAAGGGGGTGGCTGGGACACTAGAGTGCTCCAGTGTGGGGTTAGCCAGCAGGAAGCTTCCACACTGATGCACCCTCATGCTCCAGCCAGCTGTATCGGCATCTACACGTGTGCTGCTGCAGAGTAAATAACTCTTCTATAGAACAGTATTTGTGTTTACAAGTATTAACCTACAGTGGAGTTAATTAGTTTGCTCCATCCTAATAGTACTTCATGTGTAGATGGTGATATTTTACTGCAGAGTTAATTAGACAACTCTGGGGTCAACGTCTCCTCTAGACACGCCCAATCTGTAATAATACATCAAATACGTATGTATAACAATTCTAGAAAGTCTTTAGGTGTCTACAAGATAGAAATTCCGATTCCTAATTTCTTGGCCTCTGGCCTTGAGGTAGAAGCCAGACTCCAGGTTTATATACCTACTGTCCCTATACAGAGCATGGCTAGAGTTAGGCACTTCAAAAGGGGGATCTAAAAAACTCTGCACATTTTGCAGGGAGCTAAGTACTAAGTACAGGGGTGTATCTGCAACCATAACTTCTTTGGAAATTAGGTGCCTTAAGTAGACCTCCCTCTGCCTGACAAGCAAGGGTCCAGAACTAAGATCTTCCACTTTTTTGGCAGAGTGCTTGAAATGTTAAACTAACCTACAAAGGATGAGTGGTATCCTCTTCTCTTGTTGTGTTATAAAAAGCAGGTAGCTATGCTTGCCTTTTGTGACTGCTCAATCCATTTGTGGTGTGTTAGACATGCCTAGAGCATGTCTACTGTATTAGCCTCTTCAGGGATTTAGTGCTGTTCTCTCTGAGTTTTGGATCCCACTGGAACATAGGTGGGAACTCGACACCTGACTGCTTACATCAGGTCAGTTCAGTCGGGCTGCCACCAAGCAGATCTGTAGATAGCTGAGGGACTTTCAGATCAAACATAGAGGTATCTAGTGGATTTAGGTATCTTCAGGGTTAGGCAACCATTGAGTTGGGATTTTTTACATCATAGCTTTGGGCTTTAAGCATCTAAAATCTAAGTCCTGGCATAGGTTCCAAGTTCTTTTTTTTTTATCTGGCCCTGAGTATGCTTAGCTTCCTTGGGATTGGTGTGATTCCCTTGGGATTAGAACACCTTTGTGCTTGGATATTAAACTACTGGAGGAAAAGATTATTTTTTGAAAGAAAGGATAGCCCAATGTTAGGTTGCTATGCTAGCCCAGAACCTGAAAGACCCAGCTGGGCGGAGCTATGCATTTTGGTAGCATAGAAACCTTCTGTGGCCCAGTCCCTAGTTGATATCCCCCAAGGAGCTTGTGAAGTTATGTACATTTAAAATGATGAGGTACCAGAGCCTACAATAATGGGGCTTATGTGGGGACTGTCTCAGCTCTAAAAGTTCACAGAGTTATAAGAGAGAAAAAGCTTCCAGTGAAACCCTTGATTTATGGGATGCAGATACCTTGTGTTCATAGATATCTTGTATTCCTTCTACTCAGACATTGTGCAGTGGGAACTCCCTGCCAGACCTGCAATATATGATCAGATCATTGTTCTGTCAAGCCTCGTAAACTGCCTCCAGCAAGGACCAATGCCTGATGCTTCAGAGGAAAGTGAGAAAACTAATGCACCTAGCTGTTCTCACAATATTACATGTAGAGCAGAGACTGTGTGGATGATCATATTACAGCATGAGGCATGGATGTAATTAACCCTACCTTGCTATGCATGACGGCAAATGTTATAGGTTATAAAATTAGCTACTTCTTTTTAAAATCCAGCTATGGTATTTAACTCCAACATGCTGCACTAGTGAATTTACAGGCTGACCACATGCTGTGGACTCAGTTGTATTGTTGAGTTGAAGGCTGAGTAAAGGACCAGTAGAGAGCTGCACTGCCTGAGGAGATATGGGGAGGAGGGGGGGTGTCTGGGAAGGCACAGGCTGTGCTAGCATTCACTGCTGTTCAGGGAAGAATTTGTATGGTGTTGAGCCTTTGGAGAGGGCTGGTGCAGAGGGAGGGAGATCTTGCCCTGGCCCCACCTTTTTCCTGTCCCTTCAAGTCCCTTTTTGGTGGCATTTAGCTAACTTACAGCCCAGGTTATAGGCTATGTAAATTGATGATGTGCGTGCCTGTGTGTGAAGGGTTTCTCAAGCTAACTCCTTGTGTTCACATAATGGTCATCACTGTCTAGTCCTATAAAGATATCTCACCATATATGTATATTCTATGACTCCAGTTCCTCGGGACAGATTTTCTGAAAGGAGAGGAAGAATAGATATTGCTCCCAGCAGGACCCATTAATGCTGTTCCTTATTTTTGGCCAGATAAGCTCACTAGAGGGTGATTGAAAGTCCAACCTTCCCCTAAGGAACTGAATGTGCATGACCCTACAGTACCTCTAGCACCTGCTGGTTTGGGACTAAGGGACAGAGCTGGGACCCTTTGCTTGGATCCTACACATGGAAGTGCATTACATTGTATCTAATTGGTTGGGCCAGGCCTAAACTGCCTTTTCCAAGGAGCAAAGCTATTTAAGTCCCTGGCCAGATAAATTAAGCCTTGTAAATCATGTAGCCCTAGGGCTGAATTTATGTACTTCCCTACATCTGGGGGTCTTGTATCTTTGGAGGCCTTCACATTCCTACATCACTAGTCTCTGCACAGAACAGAGCTCCAAACCACAGCAGTCATCAGTCAATATGTAGTTTATTTAAACAACTGTGTTAAACAAACATTCTGAGGTTATATAGAATCCACTGGGGCAAAAGTAGCTGCTGTAAGAATCGTACTATAACTCGATCCTGGGCAGACTGTCAGCCAAAAGGATGCTCTGGGAAATCCCTTAGTCTAGCAGGAATATAGCAGGCCCCAGGAAGACACTTCTGGACTCTGAGAAATAACACTTTTCTGCTCTATTTTATTCCTTTGATTGTTAATTCATCCTCTCTCCCCCTGCCCACTGGATTTGTCTGTTTTGTCCAGTCTGACAGTGAGTTGTATGGGGACTGTTGTCCTTATTAGTCATCTATACAATACTCAGAATGATAGTGCTCTCATCTTCGATGGGGATTCCTAATCTCTACTTGAATATAAATGGTAATAATGACATAAAGCCATGAACACACAGGTGTGTGTGTGTCTGTGGGGTGGGGGGCAGGGGACAGGGGTTGGTGTTGTCTTGCCTTTCAGGTCTAATCTTTACTTTAATGTAAATGGTAATAATGACATAAGGCCATGAACACACAAGTGTGTGTGGGGGTTGGTGTTGTCTGGCCTATCAGTCCAATGCAGCCTGCAAATCCGATGCAGCTCAGGTCTCCTATAACTATATGCAGGAACTATAGGCTACAGCTATGTAGACGCGTCTCACCATAAGAGTCTTCTCACCATCAAACTATTTTCTGCTTCTGGAAAAGACTACATTCAAACTCCTACACATTCATGAACTTTCCAAGAATTGTACTTCCCCACACACAAAAAAAATAATTTTCCAAATGTACCTTTGTTAGCCCTCTCATCCTCAGCCCTGTACACTCTTTGGGCAAAGGAACAAGCAAGAACCCTACAAACTTTTTGAGTTAACATTTTTTCAGCACAGGAAGAAGTTTCATAGTTTCATAGTCGGTAGGGTCAGAAGGGATCTAAGCAGATCATCTAGTCCAACCCCCTGCCATGGGCAGGAAAGGATGCTGGGGTCAAATGACCCCAGCTAGGTGTCTGTCTAGCCTCCTTTTGAAGACCCCTGGGAAGGGGCGAGCACCACTTCCCTTGGAAGTTGGTTCCAGTTCCTAGCTACCCTGACTGTGAAGTAGTGCCTCCTGATATCTAGTCTGAATCTACTCTCAGTCAACTTATGGCCATTATTCCTTGTTACTCCAGTAGTGCTTGGGGGAACAAGGACTCTCCCATTGCCTGCTGGTCCCCCTCTCAGCCTTCTTTTGTGCAGGCTGAACAGGTTCAGGTCCCTTAGCCTCTCCTTATAGGGCCTGCCCTACTGCCCCCTAGTCATGTGAGTGGCCCTCCTCTGGACCCTCTCGATGCTGTCCACATCCCTCCTGAAGTGCAGTGCCCAGAACTGGACGCAGTACTTCAACTGCAGCCTGACCTGTGTTGCATAGAGGGGGAGGATCACCTCCTCGGACCTGCTCGTGATGCATCTATGGATGCAGGACAAGGTGTGGTTGGGCTTCCTGACAACGTCCCCACTCTGTCGGCCCATGTTCATCTTGGAATCAGTAGTGATTCCAAGATCCTTCTCTGCATCTGTGCTGATGAGAAGAGAGTTCCCCAGCCTGTAGGTATGCTGCTGGTTCTTCCTCCCTAGGTGCAGTATCTTGCACTTGTCTGTATTGAAACCCATCCTATTCTTATTTGCCCACCTCTGTAACCTGTCGAGATCTAATTTTAGCCTGTCCCTCTCTTCTAGCATGCTCACTTCTCCCCACATCTTAGTGTCATCTGTGAACTTGAACAAGGTGCTTTTCACCCCCTCATCCAAATCGCAAATGAAGATGTTGAATAGTGCAGGCCTGAGGACTGAGCCCTGGGGAACCCCACTGCCCACATCTCTCCAGGTCAAATACGATCCACCCACCACCACTCTCTGGGTGTGGCCCTCCAGCCAATTTGCGACCTATCTATGTAGGCATTGACACCACAGACACCTAATTTTTTTTAATGAGGATGGGGTGAGAGATGGTGTTAAAGGCCTTCCTAAAGTCCAGGAAGACTATGTCTACTGTGACACCTGTGTCCAAGGATTTTGTGACCTGATCATAGAAGGCCACCAGGTTGGTCTGACAGGACCTGCCTCTAATGAACCCATGTTGGTTGCCCCTAAGCATAATCTCCCCT
>JAGPOW010000261.1:62008494-62025885 GCA_030014935.1 Caiman crocodilus | reverse complement strand
AGGATTTTGTGACCTGATCATAGAAGGCCACCAGGTTGGTCTGACAGGACCTGCCTCTAATGAACCCATGTTGGTTGCCCCTAAGCATAATCTCCCCTGCTGGCCCCTCGCAGATGTGCTCCTGGATAATTTTCTCAAAGAGCTTCCCTGGGACTGAGGTAGGACTAATGGGCCTATAGATTCCTGGGTCCTCTTTCCTCCCTTTTTTGAAAATGGGGACCACATTGTCCCTTTTCCAGTCGTCAGACACCACACAAGAGCACCACGAGTGCTCGTAAAGCTGTGCCAAGGGTACTGCAATGACCTCTGCCAATTCCCTCAGCACTATGGGGTGGAAATCATCAGGACCTGCTGATTTGAACACATTTAGTCCCTTCAGAAGTTTCCTGACTAGGTCTTCACTGACCCTGGGCCTGGCTGTGCCTCCCCTGGGTCTGTCTGGAATCCCAGTGGGGGGGATGTCCCCATCCCTGCTCAGAAAAATGGAAGCAAAGAATCTGTTAAAGAGATTAGCGTTGTCATCTGGTGCTACCACCAGATTACCAAGCATGTTCTGCAGAGGCCCCACATTATTTGGTATCTTCTTTTTACTCCCTATGTATTTAAAATGGACTTCTTGTTATCTTTGATCTGGGTTGCTAGTCCCAGTTTCATCTCTGCCTTAGCCTTCCTAACAGCCCCCTACAATCTTGAGCCAAGGAAGTATAATCCTCCTTGGTGATGTCCCCTCCCTTCCATTGGGTGTACGCCTCCTTTTTGGCTTTGAGGCATTCATGGATGCTTTTGGTGAGCCATGGGGGCTTTTGAGCACTCTTGCTCACTTTGATCTGTGTGGGGATTGTCACGCTTTGGGCTTGGAGGATTGTCTCCTTAAGGAACAACCACTCTTCTTGGACTCCCTAAATTCTATTCTGACACATGAAGAAGAATGCTGTCACTTCAAAGGAAAAAGCAAAACAAGCTGCACAGGTAGTTAAGAGACTGAAGGGCATAGAGAAGGAGGAAGGGAAAGAAAGAGGGAGAAGAGTGAAAAATCTGAGTCTTGTTTAAGAACAGAGTCTGATCACAATTTTTCCATCAGCAGTGAAAGGCAAATGCTGATGCAGAGTGATAGGGGCTTCATCTTGAGAATGCTTATAATACTGACAGTCTCTGCTTGGTCTCAGTGAAGAAGGGGTTAACTTTTGCTGAGCTTACCCTTTCCCATGCTCCAAGGAAAGTCACGTGAGGCATGAGTGACCACTCCTGCCCCACCTCAAAGGACATAGGACTAGGCTAAATCCCTGGGTGGGGTAGTTCTGTTTCTCCAGTGTGTTTGCAGACACTGGTTTGGATTTCTGGTTCTAAATGTCATCCCTTGAAGGAAAACCATTCTGGGCTGCACTCACCTTGTGGATTTTATGGCTTGTTTTGTCTGCCATGTGCTCACTTAAAGCTCTTTTGTTCATCCTACCTGGAGGAACCTGCAGCCACAGGGGGCCCTACAGCCAAGGCCCCCCCACCACCTGTGCTATATTTAAAGGACTCGATGCAAGCAGGGAGCCCCTTCCTGGCCAAGCATCGGAGGTGTTCCTGGCTCTGCTCCTGCCCCGGCCCTGGGGGCAGAACCCCGGCACGTGCTGCCCCCCCGCAGCGCTGCCCATGTGCACACAGCCCAGCCCCAACTATTTTATTTCAGTGAGTTTATAATACCACACTGCAATTTTGATTTTTTTTGATGGCCCAGGGGGCCCCAAAACTATATCTTTCAGGAGGTCCCAAAAAATTGTGGGCGGCTGTTGCATTTGTGACTTCCGGGTGTACCGGCTTCTCTAGCATGGGACAGCTTCTCAGTCGGAGATCTGTCTCCTTTAAGAAAGCAGACAGGCTCCACGAGTGCTCTGGTACTCCCACTGGTTCCTCTCTTCTACCCGGCTCCAAGCGCAGCACAACAGCAGAACGCAGCTGTCAGTCAGCGTCCTAGGGGAACCGTCTCTATGTTTACATGAATGATCATATGGTAACCTCTTCCAGCTCATGGGCAAGTCACACGGTTACCTCATCTGCAGTCAAATTACCTCATCCATGTGAAATGTAGCAAGTGCAAGACAGGAGCAAAGCAGACTGCTCTCTAGGGTACAGCTTCCTCATTAGTCGACTGTGGAGGAGCTGTCCTCAACCGGACCACTCAGGAAATAAACTTGAAATCTGTTAGTTTTATAATTATCTCAATTCAAGAGGCTCTTCATAAATCAACTGGATTTCTTTTATGACAGGAGAGGGGTGTGTACATATGTATGTCTGTGCGTGCCTGTGAGGCAGTTGTCACAGTGGATTTATGTTTATCCCTATTCTGCAAGAAGTTCACCGAGCCACTCTGTGTTGGCTCAAAGTCACATTTGCTCTCATTCATAGACCACACTCAAAAGAATTAAAAAAACAAAACAATGTAAAGGTACAACTTGGATACTACACGGTAGGGAGGATGGATGGGAAGATCTGATCTGGGTGCTAAATCCTCAGAACCTCCTGCTTTAACATTTTGATTGAACCCGATTCCCATCCCCTCCTTCTCTCTCTTTCTTTTAAATACATTGCATGTGATGTGTAGGAATATATAATAAATTATCTTTGCCATAGGTGGCTGGGTTTATTAGCCACTGTCAAGCTATTCACAATGTAAAGGACGTGCTGACCTAGAGTGATCTCTTCCTTCCAATCAGCATTTAAACTGTAACAGGAGGAGCAGTATTTGTGCATTTATAAGTTTAACCCTTTGAGTTACTTTGTTAGGTATTTACTTGAGGATTTATTTGCAGTCCCAACTGTAGCAGGCCATTCAAGCTTTTAAGGCAGCCTTTATATTTCAAAAGAACACTCTAAGCTAGACTCCATATCTGTAAACAGGCATACTTTAAAATCCTAAGAGTTCACCTACATGATACCAGGCTTTCTTTTGCAGGAACAGTTTGTGGACCTGTAATGTCATGCAAGCAATTCAGACATGCGGATGAAATTGGAGACAGAAAAATACAACTGCATTTCATTTTGTGGGTGCAATTTGTGCCTGCCAGCTGAACTAAAAAAATAATGAATTTGCACACAGACACACACACAGAGGCACAAAAGCACATATATAATATTTTGTCTCTGGCTATTTATCATGTCCAGGTGGACACATGTGGCATGCACAGCTGCTCTTATCTGGCATGGGTAGCGTATTAAAAGGAAGATTAAGATTGCCATTTTGTTTTTTCCCTTCTTGAAGTGTGATATGCATAGCTGGAACTTGTGTGGGAGAAAAATATTCAAAATGACATTTGAATGCAGTAGGTAACACACATCTGGAGTTTGCAACATTCTAGTGTGTGTGTGTGTGTGTGTGTGTTATTTCTTGGAAAGGCTTTCCTCGGGGGGAAAAAGAGAAACCAGGAGAGAGGTAATTAGGAGCTACCTTGCACAACTGAGCCAGCTCATCAGGGATGGGTATTGGAAGGACAGTGCTGGAAGCAGGTGACTTGTGCAGAGGTTTCACGCAGCCTGCCAGAAGCTGTGCTCGGTTTCTTTTTTTTTCTCTCCTTTCTGTGGGCACTGAAAGTGAGGGAAAGAAACGCAAGGTAGAAAACACAGCATGGGAAGACATTCCAAAAGGCTGTGTTTGACAGCATCAATGCTAGTTGTTCACTATCTTGAAATGAGATCCATATTCAGATCAATAGAGATTTGTACTGAAGGGAAGTGTTCCCTTTTATTGCTTTGTCATCTCAAGCTGGCTGAAAGTTGCTGAAAAGAACACACTCTGTAAGCTACTAACATGAGACTAGTTATTAAAAACAAGCCCTTTCCAGTTAAGCTCTGTGTACACATTATGTATTTCCATAATATCCTATGCAATGACCTAAAAGTGTGGCTGGAACACAGACTTACTGTGTTTGACTCCTGTAGACTGAAAGGAGCTGCCATTTCACTTTTGGAAGTTTGAATCAAAGCTTCTTGACTGCAGCCTGAATTTTACAGCCTTGTGTAACCCCAACAGCAGGATAGCAGTACTTTAAGCTCACAGCAACAATTGGGTGAATATGGTTCATAATCTAAGCTTAAATGGATTTATGGGGTGAGGCGGGAAATCCTCTTTCTATGCAGTACTTTTCAGTGTTGCTTGGAGAGAATATCAGTGCATGATCACATTAAACTCTCTCTCCATTCAAAGTCCTCAGACATGCTGGAAATAGTCTGTTCCTCATGGCATGTCTACACGTGCTTTAATGCACATTAGCCTATTTTAATGTATATTAAAGTGTCACAAAAAATATGCTATTAATATGCATTAAAATAAGCTAATGTGCATTATGTGTCACTTAAAAACCGTGCTTTTTAGTTAATGCCCAGTAAGACAGGTTAGTGCACATTTTCCTAGTACCTCACAATGGAGGGTGCCTGTACGTGAGCACAGAGGCTGCTCCAACAAGCTGTAATTACAGTGCATTGGAGCAGGCTCAATTAATTGAGTCTGCTGGAGTGTGGTAATTACTGTGCTCCAGCAGCCTCCTGCGTCTTGTGTATCAGCATCTCTATGCTTCAAAATGACAGTAGGGGCACTTTAAATGAAGCTCATCAAACAAGCTTTAGTTCAAGCACCCTCACCACCATTTTGAAGCCTGGGGAGGCTGATACATGAAATGCTGTGGTGCTTTAATTAAAGTGGCTCTCAGATCCGCTCTAATTAAAGCACTGTTCCCCACTCCTGCCCCCTCCCGGAGCATGTGTAAAAGTGCTCAGAGGTACTAGTTTTAACGTACATTCACTAAGGCACGTTAATGCATGTGTAGACACACCCACAGATACTGAGTATGAACTCATAGGAGGCAAGATCAAGTCCAAAGTCTGGGGAAATTCTTGCAACACACAGCAAACAAAATAGATGTTTCCTGTTTTAAACCTCAGTAAAAAGGATGCATGTTACTTGTTTCTGAATCAGGGGGAGTGTTGTCATTTGATGGGAGTAGGATGTGGTTCCATTTTCAGGAAGCATGACCCATTTTTTGCAGCAGCAGTTTGCAAACCTGCAGTATTGTACAGGCTGTTCTGACATGAAGATGAAATTGGTGAGATAAAGGTGTAATGGTTCACTTTGTGGCTGCAAGTTGTGCATCACCCAGCTGAAAAAAACATAATTCTTTTGTTGAGGAGAAGCAAATATATTATTAGCAGAGTTGTGCAAAATATTCAGTACAAAGTGAAATTTAGGAACAGCAAAAAAAACCTAAGCAGAATTATGGTTTTGGGCAGAAGGCATGTGAAATTCAGTGGTTCCTGATACATTTGTCCTGATTGAATCTAGGTCTCAAAGAAAAAATCACTGGTATGAACCCACAAACACTGAAAATGATCTCAGCTATAGGTAGAAGAATTATCTTCTTAAAGGTACAGTACCAAAGATACCACCAGACATGCTTATTCTTGTTTGTGCTTTTCAGTCTTAGGAGATTAACATATGGTTTTTTGGTTCAAAGAAACACCCCCATGTTTGGAAAATTACTTGAATAAACCTTAAGAGGTCTTCCTCTTCTCTACAGTTTCTGCTATTGATGTTTCTTTACATGGGCATAGTATGTGCTGGAACAGCCCCATGGGCAGGCCCTGGGATTTGTGCTATATGCAGTTCCTACCCTGGCTGCTCTAAGACTGCTGCATGCAACGCCTTCTCCAGCCAGTCTAGGACCCATGCAGCACACAGTGCCTGCAAGTCCCAGACAAGCAAGAAAGTGCACTGTGCATCATGTAGTTCCCAAACCAGGTAGTGTGTGTGGCACAGTCTGGCCAAAGCAGCCATTGTTTGCAGTGCAGTGCCCATGCTTGCAGTCTGGGATCCATGCTACATGCCCTGGCTTGACTGTGCCTCACACAGCACCCTTTCCAGCCACTTGGGAGCTGTGTTGCATGCAGGGCAGGTCCTAGACTAGTTAGAGGGGGCACCAAATGTGGTGTGGTCTGGGCATTAGAGTGGGCACCAGATCCTGAAATCTGATCTGGCCTCTGGGGCAGATGATTTTGATATTCCTGATCTAGCCAACTTGAAACCTTGGGATGAAATGGGTTAAGCTATGCCCCTCTTAGGGTGAAGTTACATGATACATGACGATCGTACTAATGGCTCTTAAAACACAGGTCTGCACGTTAACTCAAGTTCATTAACTCATAATAAATGCCCTATGAGCAGCCCAGAGTTATGCTGCTTCTGGTGAGTGTTAATTCTGGGCCATGATACATAGTTTCTGTTAGGAAAACATCAGTCTGCTCCATGGAAATAAAATGAGCAATTTTCAGTCCTTCAGCATCCAAGGATACACTGCTCCCAGCCCCTCCCCTTTCCACCTGAGCAGGGATAGAGACCAGGTGTCCTGGCTCCTAGTCTCACCCCTGCTCACCAGCCTTCTAGTGGCAAGTCAGAGCTGTGCAGGCAAGAAATATTAAGCCATAATATGTCACAAAACATATCATGGAGTGCCTGTCTCCTCCTCGCATCCTGGAAGTGGGAAACCTAGATTCAGTTCCATGCTCTGTTTTCCATGCTTTGCAGTGTCAGCATCTAAGTGAGGTCCAAATGGATCTCTGCCCCTCTTGTTTAACCTGTTCCACTGAGTGTGGAATAACTGGGCCAGTTAAAGTAAGCATAACTCTACAGCCTAGTAACTAGAACACTCATTGAGGAAGAAGGAGACCAAAGTCTACATCAGTATTCCAAGAAATATTTAAACACTTTATATTAAGTACTTGGAGCAGGAACTAGAAGCCAGATACCCTGCCTATTAAGTGAATGACCTTATCAGTAAACTATAGTTGTGTTCACACTGTTCCCTTGTCTCCCTCTGTCTGTGGTCAGTGAATACTGAATTATTCCATGCAAGTAGAACAGTTCCAAAAACCTAACTTGAATGCACCACCCCAGAATATCCAGTGATTAGAGCATTTGACTTGAAACTGGAAGATGTGGTTTTAAATCTCCATAAGCTAAGTAATTGATTCCTGGTTTTTCTACAACCATCACCATAGCATGTTTTGTGAAACAGGGCTGGCTTAGGTGCCTACTTCCATAAAAGTGTTCATGCATATGGATCTCAAACAAGAGGTTCAAATCCCTTCAGGCAAAGAAGGGAACAGAACCTGGGGTCTCTAAACTCTGAGGCTCAAGCTGTTAGGTGCAAGAAGGATGGTAAGGCAATCAGTACCACTCTTCCTCCTCTTCTATTTATCTGGGGCTTAATCCACCAGGTACATTTTGAGAATTCTTACTGGGATGGTGAGGTAGGTGAAAGAAAGCCTGCTCCGTGAAGCATGACTTGATTAAATGCCTTGATGCTAACAGTCTTTTGAATTTGGTGATTCTGGATAAGCCTGGAGCAGACCTTCACTACTGAAAACTTAGCCGTGATGTTTTAGACACCTATAACTTCAGGCGGCAACTGAGTGGGCTTTTTAGGACCTATATTTTGCATCTGGATACCTACAGAAGAAGTTAAGTTGGCCTTTGCTCAAGTCCTACATGAATTCATAAACCACATGACTAGAAAATTATTGGAACTTGTGAGATTCAAAGGTAATGTCCTGGTAGAAGCTAATGGACTTTATGAAACCAGAAAGTGTTTTAGTTATCTGGAGATTAGGAAGAGATACTGTTTGAAGTATTAGATCAGTCTAAATCTGGACTTTATTTTAGGCCAATTTTTAATTCTTTTATCACATTCCTAAAATTCAGATGGAAGATCTTTTCTAGTGATTTCTAGCCTCTCCATACAATTCCCTAGATAGTTTAGTGTTAGCAGGAATATGGAAGCACGTTTAGAAATGCTATCCCTCTTGTCCTCACTCATCTTGTTTAAATATCCTCATTGGATCATGGTCAGAAGTGGTTCCTAAACAACAGTTTTTAATTGTTTTGTTGCTTAGGGACTGGGAGTTTTCTCTAATTAAGAAAACAAACCACCAAGACCTCTGCCTGTTAAAGAGTTGCTTTTATTTTGCAGATGATGCAAAGCCAGGAAGCCTTGAGAGTCCAAGCAGTTTTAGCAAGTTTTCCCTCCATCTTCTCTGTTCCATTCATAGTCACAGGCAGCTCACATTGCTGCTCTGTGATAAAGCTCAGAAACAAATTGGACAGGGTGTCAGACCTGCTATGAAATATGACAAATTAACAACCGAGACTGCTTCTGCTCTGCTTACAGACACTTCATTTAGAAGTTATCATATTGCTGAATGCTTTCTATAATTTGTGATGATACTGATTGTGATAAATTGTGAGATTCAGGTAAAACTTTCATCAGCCCAGTCCTGCAGCTGAATATTAAGATGAAAAAGGCAAAAGCATCAAAACCACTCTACTTTCAGGCCCCAAATGAGAGAAGATCACACAATAACAATAAAATGCTCAGTCACCGAGCAAAGTAATTAAATCAAGCTAATTAAATTACAATTAACAGTTCTTTAATTTAATTTTTAATGCACTGATTGAGCATTATATGGTAACCACAAAGCTTTGAGAGTGATAATCCTGTTGGGTTAGCATTAACATCAAGTTGGGGGTCACTGCTTGATGCTGCTGTTATTCTTGAAGCAATAAATAATTAGATTTTACATCTATCTTGCAAACCTGACACACAATTTTTTCAGTTCTGTCACAAAATCTAACCACCCTCTTTCTGCCTGGGTGACTGATAATGAAAAAGAAACTAATAATTTATGCTCCAATCAAAAGTATTTTCTTTGCCCAAGGCAGACTTTAAAGTATTTCTTACATTTAAACACTGCCTTTTATCTCTATAATCCCCAAATATATGAGATCAGATTGTGATTTCCTTCCTGACATTGAGTAGTACTTTACATCTGAAGTGGTCCCACTGGTGTCAGTGGAGTAATATTCAGTGGCAGTTAGGGCACTGCAGTTTGGCTTTTCATAAGCTGTGAGTTTCAGCAGAAGTTAGATCTGGAGACAAGGGGCGTTAGGTGCTTGCCTAAGTTTAAAATCATGACCCTGAACCACTCAGCTCCTGCCTAGAGGCACCAAAAATGGGTAGGCTTCTTAGCTTTTGACACTGAAATTCTTCAGGCCCCTTATTATGCTTCTGCAGATTCTCAGGGGTGATTAGGCCACCCAGTTGCATAACTTGGAGGGAGCAACTGGGTTACCAGCCCTGGGTGCCAATTCAGAAGGGGCATCAAAATGACAGCCCCTAGGAAGCTTGTGCCACCACCGCAGCCTGCTTTGGGGGAACTTGTGCCATGGCAGTACAGCCCATGCTGCCACCGCCATTGTCACAGCCCCTGTGCAAGGAGGTAATTGCTCCTACCCCTTGCACTGCCCAGAGTACTAACATTTAAAGTTATACCTCTGAGGGTACTTTCCAGCTAGATAAGAAATGTGTTTTAAGCCCCCACACATGAAGGAGGAAAATGAACCTGGGTTTTCCACAGGTGGGTTGATGTTCTAACCATTGAATTATTATAAATGAGAAGGAAGAACACCATCTTTTCCTTTTCCTCTGGCCACATTTTGCTTTCCTGTAGTTCAGAGAAAAGTGTCTATGCTTTGGAGGGGGCAGGGTTTACAATATGCACCTTCTCCTCAGTGTTTTCTTACTGGGTAACTCCAGATAGCTCCTTGCTCAGTGTGCTGGGTTTTGTGGATCTCATTCTGAAGTGGCTACTTCTTCCCATGAACTGTTTTTGTTGTTCCTGTTCCTGTTGTTGCTTGTCCTTCAAATTCGAAGATGACCATGACATCACTGTTTGGTTTGGTTTGTTTTCTGTGGACACGTGAATGGCTGATCAGGCCAATTTGTGCTTTGTACCATCTGTGGCACACTGAATGAGAGATGCTGCTTTGGGTTCCTTAATCAACAGCGCCCATGCTGTTGGTGTGAGATGTATGCTGTTTGTGCTTCTGCTCTGCCTCAGCAGGTCTTCGCTGCTCATAGTATGGATGAGGCTTCACCAGGTGGAATGATCATGAGTGAGATCTTCCTAAGACTTTGGGTCAAAGTTGAAATGTTTCAAGGATGACTTGATGGAGTTCTTGAAATGTTTCTGCTGGCATCCCTGAGAGAGCTTTCCCTCCTTTAGCTCACTGTAAAAGATCTTCTTTGGCAGTTGCTTACCTGACATCCTGGTGACATCTGAGCCTGCCTAGCTCATCTGTGATTCAACAGCATGTGGATGCTTGAAATGCTTGCCATGTAAAAACCTCAGTGTCTGGGACCTTGTCATGCCATCTTATCCTCATAAGCAGTTTCCTAAGACAGCCCATGTGAAAGTGGTTCAGCTTCGTAGCATGGCATCTGTATACCATCCAGGTTTCGACTGCATACGCTAGAACTGGCAACACAGTGGCTTTGTAGACCTTCAGTTTTGTTTGCTCACTGGTGCCTCTGTGCTCCCACACATTTGCACATGGTTTGGTGAAGGCTACACTTGCTTTAGCAATTCTAGCATCATCAATGTGAACTGCATATGACAGTGTGCTGCCAAGATAGATGAACTTTTCCACTGCCTGGAGGGTTTGGCCATTCACTGTGATGGTAGGCTCTATGTAAGGTTTTCCTGGGGCAGGCTTGTGCATCACTTCTGTCTTCATAATGTTGACGGTGAGACCAAAGTTATCACAAGCAGATGAGAAATGGTCCATACTCCTCTGTATGTCAGACTCAGATTTGGAATTCATGAACTGTACAGGAAGCCTAACTAGCAGGTTGCACTATAAGGAGCCACCAGCGATCAGTGTTATGGCACCAAGATCCCACCTAGATTTGGGATCTAGTCCTCCAAATACAAAGGGCCCATCCTATTATTTTTATGAGCCTTGAACTCAACAAATACCTTGAAAACAACAAATATAGAGTGGTCCCTAGATGCAGTTGTTCTTGCAAAAATGCAGTCGTTCCTTAGATTTTAGGTATTAGTCAGGTGAACCCCTGCACCACATACAAATGAATTTATAGGAAAATGTTGAGCCATTTGACCAAAAATTAGCCTACTTTTAAAACTGTGAACAATGATGAGAAATGAAATCTTTATTATAACTTTACAGTTGTAAAATAGAACTTTATAGAACTGAACAGTTTTTAAAGTAACAACAAACAAAAGACTTATTCAGCATCATTGAAGAACACAAAGCAATGCATCTACGCCATGTGAGAGGTGACCTGCACTAATTGTTTTGTTTGTGAATGACTGCAATGTTTATTTTTGTCATAATCTCTCTAATCTTGTGCAAAAAAGGACATAAACTGTGCTTCTTTTGGTGCCTCAAAATTATTTGTGTTTTTTTCTCTGGAATGAATTTACAAACCATAATACTGCACATTGAGTGTATCTAGGAAGGATGCTGCCTTGTTCGGTGAACTGAATTGTGCACACAGTTGGAGACTCTTACGGTGCCAGCACCAGCGTATGCAAGTTGCATAAAAAAGAGGCAAGATCATTCATGACACTAATGAACAGTCCTTCCTCGTTTATCAGAGAAACCTTTCCCATGGATAACGATTCTCTGAGAATTTTCTTATCCATAAAAGAGTAGCCTGTATTGCTCCTTTGGTACTATGCAAAACTATCAGGAGATTTCTAAGGTTAGCACAGGAATCAATGTTTATACAATACTGCATTGGCTAAATTCTTAGCCCAGGGAGACAAGATTTCATTCTGACTGCACAGTGGACTTGTAGTTTTCAGTTTGCAGTTACATGATTGGGATAACAGTACAACATTTAAGGGGACACATTCGATTGTGAACACTAGCAAGTCCCAGTCATGTAATGCAATGCGATGAGCCTGATTCATGCATATATTGCTACAGATTTAAGCTACTGTCACTTCACTGATATCCGTGGAGTCTCATCAGTGTAAAATGGGAGTAATATAGTACTGAATCAGATGCAGTATGTCTACTTATGCACTCTTCTCCAGATGTTTCTTATCCTTTAGGAAATATGAGTAATTTTTCTTTCTTGTTACCTGAAAAGTCTCCTAAGATACATAATGAAACAATACAAAGTGGAAGTCTCAGAGGTTCTGTTCTCCAAAATTACAATTCAGCCAGGTCTAAACCAGAAACTTTTACTGGTATAATGATATCAGGGAGGTAATTTTTATGACTTCTTATTGTCAAAATTCCTCATTATGGATGGCGTTTTGTGAACAAAAAAGTGCTTCTCTTAGTATAGATTACTTTGTTTGGAAAACTGGTATAAGATGAACTCTTATGCCTGTATATACAGCACCTCAATTAAAAGATTGTGTTGGTATTACTGGCCACATACAGTTGTCATTCATTTCTACCAGAAGAAATTTCTTCTAGTAGAAAAATAGCCTGAGAACTGGAAAGTACAGCCATTTCTCAGGAGAGCTTTACAGGTAAACACTCCAGCTAGGGGCTGCTAGAGAGCTTCTCCCTTCCCACCCTTAGGGGAGCCCATTACTTGACAGTCTGCTCTCTCTCCTGCCTGAGAAGGGGACAGGCTGTCAAGTGGCAGTTGGCAGCCGTTGAAAAGCAGCTGCTGCCACAGACAGCTGAGGAGGTTCAAGTCCCAGGAGAAGGCACCCCCACCCTGCCAATCAGCTGATCCTGCCAACCCCTGCAGGAGTACTCCCCTCCTTGCACTTCTCCAGGCTGACCAGGAAGAATGTGAGAGAGGGAGAGGGGAGGGAGCATTCAGCCTCTGCGGCAAGGCTTCAGGAGCCTGGCAGAAGGGCATGGCAGCCTGCCTTGCTCTGGGCTGGTCCAGAGCAGTGCAGGGCAAGGCAAGGGCTTTTTGCTGCAGTGATAAGGCTCCTAAGCCTGCCTAACTCCACACTGCTCCAGTTCATCTGGCAGCAGGATGGCAGGGAGCTGGAAGCCAGACTTGAAGTCCAGCTGCCAGCTTTTAAATCGCCACTTCACTGCTCAGCTGGGTAGTGAGGATTGTAAAGGCACAGCAGAGGGGTCAGGAGTCAGAAGCTGGGCTGAGAAAATCTTCTGTATGCCCAACTCCCAGGCCCACTGGCTTCCCTCTTTCCGTTACCACGCAGCTGGGGGGCAAAGCAGTAATAGGGAACTGGCAAGAGCCAGGAGTCAGGCTGGGGAGACTTTACTGGAGCCCCGCTCCCAGCTTCTGCTTTTAAATTACCACCCCAATGCTCAGCTCCATTTGGGGAAGAGGCAAGGAGTGGTGCCTGCTGCTCCTCTCACCTCCTGGTCTCCAGAGCCACTTTTACATGTGCTCCAAGGATAGTGGGGGGCAGCACTTTAATTAGTGTGGTTCTGGTGCTTGAACGAAAGCTCATTGAAGAAGCCTTCGTTCAAGTGCCACTGCTGCCATTTTTAAGCGCAGGGATGCTGACACACAAGATGCAGGAGGTGCTGGAGTGTAGGAACTGCTACACTCCAGCAGACTGGAATTCCAGCATGTCAGAGTAGCCTCCGCACTCATGTATAGGTGCCCCAGGATGGGGAGGAACTGTTGCCTTCATACCTTCTTAAGACCAAGGTGACTTCAGTCTTAAGAAGCTGGGAAGCCTTTCCAATGGCTCCACTCTGTCAAACTCCCAGGAGAAGTTAATTTGGAGGAAACTATGCATATTTTCAGTTTCTCAGGAGAAACTCCCCTGGTTATTGCCAAGTTATTTTTCTCCAGAAGCACCCACTTCTGCTCTAGGAGAAAAAAAGCCTCAGTGTCCAAATGCTTTTGCTTTTTACCAGAATAATGTGATTCTCCCAGGAGACATTGAACGTCTGTACCTAGCCTTAGTCTACAAATCCTTCCCAGGGTAGATGACACCTTAAACTAAAAGTTTAGCTATTTTATTATCCTTGCTGTATCCACTAAATGTTTTACACTCTACCCTGTGCCTCTTATATACATTTCAGTGCAAGTATCTAATAACCCTCAACAAGTTTCTCCCTCATTCATTCTGCAATTCCATCATTACCCAGTGACATGGTGAAGTTCCAGTGCTGTAAATTTTGATTTTCATCCTGTAAGTACTTACCAACAGTCTTAGCTTTAAGGTAGTGAGTAGGCCTACTGCTATGTAGTGGGATTACTAATTTGTATAAAATTAAAGTTGTATACATGTTTCTAGGAAAGAAATCCTTTCAAAAATACACCTTCCTTGCAACTGTAAATGCTTATATGACAGTGACCACCATGCATGGGAAGGTAGCAGAAAGACTTCACTCAAAGTTAGGAATCAGGATCCAACTGAATAGGCAAAATCAAACCCAGTGCTGTTAACAGCTTGTGGTTACCCATTACCTGGTCACATCCTGTCCTTCAGGACACACACAACTTTTCAACAGCAATGGCTTTGATTTAGAGAGACCTGTTAAAAAAACAACATATACAAATATAATAAAAATAGTCTTACAGAAGTCATTTAAAAAAATTAGGTTTGGGAGTGATGTTAATTAAATTATTGTCTACTCTTTTGAAAAATATATTAGTTACATACTGGGTGTGTCTACACCTGCAAATGCTGAGGGGTAGGTTTACTTGAGAGTAAATTACTTTAGAGTAAACCCACCCCAGGTGGGTGTTAACTCATGCAGGGATGTGGGAGCAGATGCACTGCTCCTGGCAGCGGCCATACAGTGGCCCCTTGATGCAGTCAGGGAGAGCTCTAGGTTACCCCTGGGTTCTAGCCCAGGGACTGGCAGGGAGCACACGGCCAGGAGCCAGCTGTCTCCTGGTGGGGAGACTGCTCCCTGCCTCTGCGGGGCTGCTTGCTGCTGGGCAGGAGGGAGACTCTGCCACTGGAGCCCAGGTGGGGACAATGTCCCCCTGTCCTAACAGCAGGGAGCTTCTGGCCCTGGCTCCCTGACTAGGGGCAGGGGACCTGGAAAGAGCTGCAGGGGAGTGGCAAGTCCCAGTCCTGTGTCCCAATCTGCTGGTGGGGCAGTTAGCAGAGCCCCTGGCTGGGTGGGGAATTCCACCCCAGCCTGCTTCTACCCCTGCTCTGTGATTGAGGAGCTGTGGCTGGGAACAATCTCCCCAGTCCCCACTCCATGATTATGATCAGGGAGTGGGGACTGGGAGCTCTATGCTGCTGGGGCACAGGGACATTGTCCCCACCCAGGCTCTGGAGCCCCAGCAGCAGGCAGTTCCCAGGGGTAAGGTGCAATCTCCTGCCTCTTGCTACCCAACTGACTGAGAGCAAGTTTGCACCAGGTTGGCCGTCTACATGTGCTGTACTGTACAGTAAGTAATCATGAGTAAATTTTCTATTTGCATTTATAGGTAGCAAATTTACTCATGATTAGAGCAAATGACTGCACAGTAAGCATCTGCATGTGTAGATGGTGATTTTTACTGCACAGTAATTTGCTCTAATCTCAAGTAAAGCATCTCATGTAGACGCTCCCACTGTGCATTAGTTTTGGGCCAAAGGGCTTGTGTCACTGGAGGAATTCTCTTTAAAGCCTTCATTCAGAGACCAGAGCAAATCTCTAACATCAGTAAAGTAAATGTAATTCCTGATCTCCCATGTACAGATGATTTCCATAGAAGCAAAGCTTTTGTGATCTGTAGTTTTCAGATAACAGTCTATAACTGTCTATAGCTACAGTAATTAGGTGGTGACCCAGCCTGATTACTTTCTCTTGTGCCCTCTTAGCACATTATAAAACTTAACATTTAGTAAACAATTTGACAAACTGTGCTGTTTCCCCAACTTCCTGTTGTATAATGGCTCATATAAAAAGAAACAAAAGACAAAAATGCATTGATATTGAAGCTAATTGGATTAATGAAGTAACATTCTTAGTCTTTTAAACTGATTCTGTGTAACTGCAGGTTACAAAGTGTAATACTAACTCATGCAGAGAGACCATTTTGTGTTATTCTGCTAGCAAGTTCTTCTTAACCCAATGGGTTAGTAGATTAGAGGACTGCTGTGAGGAAAGAAAATCATAAACAGTCCTTTGGTGGTAGAACAGCATAGTCAGACTACTGGGTAACCATTAGTTTTGCCTTCATCCAAAGTAAAATAAGGGCAGTTACTAGAGTGGATAATGTATTGAACTGTAGACATGGGACAGTTTTGCTGAAACTAGCTCTTAAAATTTAACTTTTGTGACCTAACACAGGGCTGTTCAACTTCTAAGCAGCTGGGGGCCATGTCAGTGGGAACTTCATGCTGTGGGTCTCATCAGTGTGAGCCAGATGGCCCCGCAGGTGCACTGGTGCACCCCCCAGCACTGCACCAACAGTTAGATTGCATATTGCAATCCCCTGCGACTGGGCGGGGCATGTGCCTAGGTGTACTGGACCTATTTTCAAATCCCTCTCTGTAGGCTGTTCCTTACTTCACCATGTTGTGGGCTTTCCTGGGCAGCAATATTCCCCAAAGCCACAAGCTGTGCTACACTGCTCTGCCCTGTTCCTGCCCCTCTGAGCAGTGGGCAGTGGCAGGTAGCAGTAGCTGGAGGAGGGATATTGCAGCCAGTGAGGAGGGGAGCAGCAGCTAGGTGGGAGCCTGGGGCCACAAATTAATTCATCATGGGTTGCATGTGGTCCGTGGGTGACCAGGTAAACAGTCCAGACCTTACCTGTCACAAACTGCAACCATCACTGGTGGTTGCCACTAGATCATCGAGTTCGACCCCCTGCATAGGCAGGAAAGAGTGCTGGGTTTAGATGACCCCAGCTAGATGCCTATCTAACCTCCTCTTGAAGACCCCCAGGGTAGGGGAGAGCATCACCTTTCAGAGCCCATTCCAGACTTTGGCCACTCTAACTGTGAAGAAGTTCTTCCTAATGTCCAGTCTAAATCTGCTCTCTGATAGCTTGTGGCCATTACTTCTTGTAACACCTGGTGAATAAAACCTCACCAATTCCCTTCTGTGCCCCTGTGATGAACTTATAGGCAGCCACAAGGTAGCCTGTCAACTTTCTTTTATGGAGGCTAAAAAAGTCCAGGTTCTCTAGTCTCTCCTCGTAGGGCTTGGTCTGCAAGCCCTTAACCATACGAGTGGCTCTTCTCTGGACCCTCTCCAGGTTATCCACATCGCTCTTGAAGTGCGGTGCCCAGAATTGAATGCAGTACTCCAACTGTGGTCTGACTAGCGCCCAGTAGAGGGGAAGTATCACCTCCTTGGACCTATTCATCATGCATCTACTGATGCACGATAAAGTGCCATTAGCTTTTCTGATGACTTCGTCACACTGCCGACTCATGTTCATCTCGGAGTCCACTAGGACTCCAAGATCCCTTTCTGCTTCCATGCCACCAAGGAGGTCATTTCCTAGGCAGTAAGTATGCTGGACATTTTTCTTCCCTAGGTGCAGTACTTTGCATTTCTCCTTGTTGAATTGCATTCTGTTGTTTTCTGCCCACTTGTCCAACCTATCCAGGTCTGCTTGCAGCTGTTCCCTGCCCTCCGGTGTG
>JAGPOW010000261.1:61995209-62008394 GCA_030014935.1 Caiman crocodilus | reverse complement strand
GTGACTCTGCACCATCTCAGGGTCTACACATGGTAGTCTGGTGCCTTGCTGCTGCCTCTCTACAATCCCAGTGAGAGACTTGTCATGCCCCTCGCTTAGGAACACTAAGGCAAAGAACTCATTGAGGAGTTCAGCCTTGCCCCCGCCCCGTCCGTCACCAATTGCTTCTGCCCATTTAGTAGGGGTCCCATTCTTCCCTGGGCCTTCCTTTTACTCCCTATATATCTAAAAAACAGTTTTTTGTTATCCTTAACTTGGGATGCCATCCTCAGCTCCATGGTAGTTTTGGCCCATCTAACTGCCTCCCTACAAGCACATTTCATTTACAGCAGAGACAGGCATTTTCCGTGTACTTTGTTTAGTTAGAAGAGATATATGAGTCTGGTTTTCTGCATTTTGTACAAACCTAAAAGGTTTACAAATTTTTCTCTTCAGATTTGGTCCCTGAGTTTTGCACCTGAGAAATCTCTCTCATAGCTTCTGTGTCATTCAGATGACAGCCTCCAAAGATAGGCCTGGACCTTTTGGGGTAGTTCTTTTGCAATAAAAATGAAACTTGGCTCTAACAGTAAGATAAAGGTTTTTAACCAGCACAGTGTCCCTAAGGAGGGTCATTTATGCTTAAATGACCATTAATGGGTAAGCCATAAGCATCTTTCAACACAGCAATATTAATGGTAAGCAAAAACAAAAAGCAGGGTGTTCCAGGGGATGTTTGATACATTACAAAGGAATAGCAGGAAAAACATAATTCTTTCTCAAAGGGTTTCCAGCATAACTTGGAGTGTAATATTGCCTACCTCAAGTGTTTTTGTTTTGTTGTTTTTTTTTATGAAATGCTTTCTAAATATGTATCTAATTAAGAAAAAATATTTATCTGCAAAGCCCACCAGATATCAAGGTGAAAGGAAATAGATTGTTTACTTTCTTTTCAATGATCTGATGTCCATTTCCATGGAAACAGAAACGGAAGCAGGAACCAAACATAAGCAGCCAAGTCACAGCTCTGGTTAATTGCCCGTTGCTGCTGTCTGCTTCCACTTCTGTAGGGCTGAACTCTATATTTTCTACTGACCCTGTTACTGTTACACACTGTTGTGGAAGTTCTAAGGTACAGTGCACCAACCCTCAAAAATGACCAGGGAGAAAATCCTGCATTCATTTAACCTGTAAATTTAGCAGCCACAGCAAACATCAAAGGCCTCTGAGAAGTCATGCGACTTGTTAATTTCCTAAAGACTACTTCTGTTGTGAGACACAAATTCAATGCATGTGTTTGTGTAAGCTAGTGAATAAATCTACTCTTGATGACATCAGTGTAAAATCAAAATAGTTTCTTGGAAGTTAGTAAAGGAGAATAGAATAGATTCTGACCCTGATATGAAGTGGTAAAGTAAAGGTTTTAACACAGGATATATTACCATGGCTTCTGATAGTGGCAGAATGATATACATAAGTGAACTTGTTTTCATTATGTAGGAAAATGTGCTTAGCTTATAAGGCAACTGTTCTGTGTGTCTTACCATAGGGACAAGAAAAAGAGTTAATTATTCAACAAAATACCCCCTAGAATCTTCTCAGAACCCAAGCCATAATTTTCCAGGTTTCACAATAATCTTGTTAGATTTGTTAGTACAACTGTTGAGCATCTCTTGGGCTTGGCCCAAGACCAGAAGCAGAACATGCCATATTCTTGTCACAGCAAAAAGCAGACTGTAATGATTCCCAGAGGGTCTCTGCACCAAACCTCAAGGCCCACTCAGGTTCAGCTAATGCTTATATGTTGTCATTACTTGCTGGCTTCCATCCTGCATTGTTGATACTTCGCTGATATGCTACTGCTTGCTATAACACAACTGCCTTGCAGAAAGAGATCCAGGTAAAAGAAGATATATTTTTGTTATGTGAACATAAAGTATTCAACATAATTCATTTTTCAGTGTTGCCTCCCAAGGTGAGAAAGAGGAAGTAAGATCAGGAAAGCAGCTGTGCTTTAAAGATGATGGGATAAGCTATGTTTTACCTCCTGCCATCATTCATTCACTGTCTCCAAACACACAGCTGCTGCCACATGATCATTGCTTATTTTACCTTCTCTATCTGCCACATTCTTTAGATGCATGTAGCATTTTGAGCAACTGATTAGTGGAAAGCAATGATCCAGTTTTCAGTCATAATATGTCACCAGTAAACATTTAAGGAAAAAACCCTTAAAGAAATATATATCTTTACAGAATACTTCTATTGGGAAAGCTGGAGTTGGCAAAATGTAAATGGAATTCAAATTTCCCCCAAATGAGTTCTCTTATCTGTTTTCATGCTAAAGTGAATCTGGTTGGAAAGCGGCAGTGGGTTTAATATGGCAAAAGGTTTTGACATTTTTGGAGAAGTCCAACTAATTATCTAAGTATATACTCCTTGATGGATTGTTTCAGGTGCACAAAGTCAAAAGATCAGGTGGTTGGTAGAGGAGGGGAGAGAGACTGACTGCAGCTGCAGTACAGAGAGACCAGATGGCCTGCAAGGACGGGAGTTAGAAACCCAGGGAATTCTAATGATTAGAAGCTCTGAAAGAGTCTGGGGATGCAGGCAAGGTAGGAATCCTGGGAAGTTTAGCAATTAGCATCTATAGGCAACTGTAGGACATTCTTGCATATGTCTTTATGCTGCACTATGTGAGAACCATATAGTCCACAGCATGTGAATGAAATTAAACTATAACATAAAATGTCACCTCCAGCACTGCCCATTTGTTAAATCTAGGCTGATTAAAATCAGATGAAAAGAAGGTATAAACCACCAGTTTTCCTGGCCTCCATCTCTTTCAAAGTATCCCATGCAAAATCATGAATGAATTGGCTTTCTAACTATAAATCTGTAGTTAAAAAGTGAGAGTAAGTGAAATGAAAGAATATTAAGCAGAAAACATGTAGTTGCTTGGTGTGTGTGTGACAGAAATGTAGACCTGATTCTCCAGTGTCCTGCACCTTATATAATCCTTCTGATGTGGTGGGCTTCAAATTGCCCTTTGCACTGACAAAACTGGCCACATATGGTACAGAGCAATAGAAATTCAAGCCCACTTCTTTGCCGCCTGCTACCTTACTGGGTCTGCTTAGTTCTATCTAAAGCTCCTTCTGATGTTTCTGGATTGCATATGACAGAGGAGGGCTATGAACAGTATTTACACATTTAGGGCCTGATTTAAATCTGTTACAATGAGGTATAGAGCCTTATAGACATTGCAGCAATAAGTGCTACACCCAGAAAAAAGCATTGGCAGAATTCAGTCTTTGGACTATAAACTTCTTGGGAAAAGTGATCATACTCTTAAAACCCTAACACAGTATGTGTCTTAGCAGCCAAACACTTCCAATAGAATGGAGCTATATACAGGGTTACCTAAGCATGTAATAAAAATTCATATTGAATGATGCACTGCTTTAATTTTCAACAGTGACTGATAATGCTTTATCTAACATACCAAAGAATAGGAAAGTGCTCTGAATCGTGAAGCTCCTAAACAGGAGAGTGACTTGATTTCAAATTGAAGAGCAGGTAACTTCCAGTGTCAGGTCCTACAGGTTAATTGGGTATCCTGACCCAGACAAAACTCAAAAGATAGAGCAGTTCAGTTCTTTCATTTGGTACATGAAAAAATAGTACCATGCGTTGCACCAAGTTCAGTTTAATCAGCACTCTAAGCCACTGTCTCATCATTAAGTGGATCACCCCTTCCCAGGAAGCTGGAGGAGAACTATAGAAGAGGCCAGTGAGAATGAAAAGATAGCAACATTTTAACAGTGAATTTAGTGATTATGAAAGGCATCAGATTAACAGGACAGGAAACTGATTTCCTCTATTAAACTTCACAACAGGTAGAGCATTGCAGCCAGTGGCATGGTGTGGATGCAGACAAATTTCCAGAAAACTCAGGCACAGCCCTGCAGAAGAGGAAATGTAGCAGTAAGCTCAATGCCGTTCTTCTTCTCAGAGGCCACCTTGCCTACTGTGCCACATATCTATCTAGCTCCTGAAAGGAACAGGGAAAGCTGATGGAGAAAGGGTAGAGATTTTCAACTTCCCTGCTCTTTATATCCTTTAACTAGATATTCCAAAACAAAGAAAAAGGACCTTTTATAAATGTGTCTGAACTAAGGAGTCAGGCACTATGTTCCTGACCAACCTGTGGTAGAGTAATCTCTTTGGCCAGCAAACATAGTTGATGCCTGTTCTGTTTGGGAGAAAGGCACATCCAAGTAAGCGTGGATGGTGTACATTCTTCTCTGTGAGGGCTCTTGGGTTAGGGGATGTATAGCTGAAGCTACAACTACTTAAGAAATTGGTTTGCATTATCTGGGGAATGGAGGAGAAAGCCACTGACAAAGAATTGTAAAAATAATCATCAGTTATTGCCTCATGAAATACATGTTGCATGCAAGGTTCATAGTTACCAGGAGGATGGATGGAAGTGGTGGCCAAATTCAGTAGCAGTCATATATACTGCTTTAACACTTGTCTCCTTGACATTGGCCACCACTCTACCAGCAGAGACAGACTTGTCATCAATTTCAACCATGGCACCTCTTCTGGCACCAAAAATAATATCGTCAGAGGTACCAGGGGCACTCCCATGCAAAAGTGAGACAAAAGTGCAGTCAAACAGATCCCAAATGTAGCCAAATATACAGAGAAGAAGGACCATCTTTTCTCCATTGAAATGGTGTCTAAATTTTCCAGGAAGGCAGATGTGAAGTTTAGCAAGCAAGCACTGGCACTGATGCTAAAAAAGTCATTGGCACTGGCCACCATGCCAGTTATAAGTCTGATATATTCCCTTATTGAATCACATGGATCCCATTCAGGGACATCATCAGAACTAGAGGGAAGACATCACCATCTGAACACCGCTGTTCAAAGATTGTGTCTACCCCATGGCTGGAACATATGTTCTTTTCAGCTTTGAGAAGGAAAGCTTCTCTTTTACCTTTTGAAAACAAACTACAGCCAGCACCAGAAGTCCCTCTCATGTAAGACTAAAGGCATAATTGAGAGTTTGTGCCCAGGGTAAGTTGCTTCTGTGGGAGTTGATGCTGCCACAATTTATGTGGAGTGACAACTTCGAAGCCAAAATTCAGCATCAAAAAAAGCAAATGAGAGGGTTAACCTTCAGTTCCTGCCTACTGTTGGGCCCAGCAGTGGCTTCCCATGGATGTAAGCCTCTTGTTGGCACCAACCCTGAAGCACCTAACCCCACCACCATTCTGGCACCATGCCTTCTCCAAGGCAACACCTGGGGCTTGTGCCCTTCTTGCCCACTTGTAGATATACTACTGTATGTCTGGTGATCTCTCATACAGTGGAGGCTCATCCTTTTATATTCAATGAGACACATGACACAAAGGAGGGATTTGGGGAGATTATTTTAAAAAGCCAATTAATTGAAGTTCTACAAATATCATGAATGCCTCTGACACCTCTACAAGATCAATGGCCTGGACTGTGACCATGAACAAGGCTTCCTTAGCATCTGGAATGCTCAGAGAAGTCCAAGGCACCACACAGGACATCCCATTTGAATGGGTAAAACTGTTCACTAAAAGATCAGACAAAGTGCTTTACAAAAAAGAACTGAGTGTTTCCCTGAGATCTGTGGGCATTTGTACAGGAACCCCATCTACAGAGGACCTATAAATATGAACATGAGCAGTGACAGTGCTCAAGTGCCCTTTTTCACAGGGGAAGACAGCCAGAGGTACCCACCATGGAAGTGACTGTGATAACTCAAGGATCTGTCATCTTCATCAGCCATCCTGCCATATCAACCAGGCAGATCTTCTTCAGGAGTTGCCTTGCCTCATTTTTCAGGGTGATGTCACCTTAGGCAGAGAAATGTTGAACATA
The DNA here is from genome assembly GCA_030014935.1 of Caiman crocodilus. Lineage (NCBI taxonomy): Eukaryota > Metazoa > Chordata > Crocodylia > Alligatoridae > Caiman > Caiman crocodilus. The sequence goes on along the minus strand of JAGPOW010000261.1, from coordinate 62,002,490 downwards.
ATCGCCCCTGGTTACCTCATTTACCTTTGCACTTCTCTTCCAGGAGTCTTTTCCCAAAATCTTATTAAAACAAAGGAATAGACTTTCAGTTTTATATAGAAGCCATATACAAAGTTCTTCAGGAGTACATGGGAAAAGACCTCTGCTCCTGATAGTTCCTCATTTTGAAGAATAAAGCAGGTCTTTGTTTTATCAAAGAGCTGAAGAAGCGCAACAAGTATATACACTGCTTCGGATTGAGGATACCATCATTATATCTCCACAGGCTCAAGACTGGTTCATGGTTCTCAGCTCTGAGATGCATATTTCCTTATAGCCATCCAACCAGCCCACAGACAGTACTTGAGATTCACAGTGGAATCAAGTCATTTCAGCACTAAAGGTCTTCACAGGGTGCTTTGGAGCAGTGGCAGCCCACCTGAAAACGCAAGGCATTTATAAGTGAACTTCTGCTTTGATGACTGGCTGCCAAAGGCAGAACAAAGAAAATTTTTATGTCTCTTTACTAAAAAATCACATTGTCCCTAACATTGTTGCAGATTATTAGAGCTGTGATTGAGATCAAAAAACCCATGCTTGGAACCCAAGGTCAAGTTCATAAGCATGCCAACTCCAGGTAGTATTATTACTGGCTAAGGAGACAATATGGACATCATAGTGGCAGAGGGATAAACTATACCACCAAGGAAATAAGTCCTGCTCACCTGCTTCTCTTCTTATTGTAAGGATTCTATATCAGCAGCCTAGCCCATTGCTTTTAAACACAATCAGAAATTCTTGGTTTACCCCAGTAATGGGGATGCCCCCAGGGCCTTCCCTCCCTATCTTACTTCTACGGCCGATGCATGCAAAGTTGTAGCAGATGGGCAGGGTTTATTTTATCAGTGGCATGAGCAAGCACTCTGACATTGTAATGTACACCTACCTTAGGTCTTATTTCAATGCAGTTATCTGATGTTGCTACCAGACTTTTGCTGAAACCCCTTAAACTCAGGATCATTTGGTCGATTCTCTGCTGAGTGGAAGATGCCAGTCTCCAGTGTTGTGAAAGCAGACACCAAGGGGCATTTATACATGACAGCCACTCTAATTAAGTGACTGGAGTGTCTTGTGTATCAGCATCCCCAGGCTGAAAAATGGTGGCAGGGGCACTTTAACTGAAGTTCATTTAATGAGCTTTAGTTAAAGCCCTCCACTGCCATGTTTCAGTGTGGGGACACTGCTACACAAGACACTGGTAGAGTCTGCTGCACCACACTAATTACTATGGTCCAACAGACTCAATTATAGTGCATTGGAGCAAACTCAATGCATGTGTATAGGTACCCAAGGTGTCTGAAACCTACAAACACAAGGAAAATGGTGTATTTATTAGTGCCTTATCTAACAAAGACAATCACCGATGCATCAGGAATAGGTCTGAGAAGCTGTTTGGATCACATACAAATTCCAGGAACATTTAATCCTTATGTGATATGGGTTTCATGTAAATTTTCTGGGGTTCAGAGATAGTGGACTGGCTTGAGTGGTGTGGTGCTCCTTACAACCCTTCAAAACTCAATAATTTGAATCTGCAAAACAACATAACAGGCATGCATTCCAGAGGATCGCCTCTTTCTCAACCCTCTGCCTGAAAGCCTAGACAGGTTCTGAACTTGGTGCATTCAAAATAGGAAAACTCTAATGGTTCTTTGTCTCCCAGCAATCAGCACCTATCAGGCAGGTTTTCTGATCAAATAACCCTTGTACAGGTCCATCATAGGAGCAACGTTCTGGCACTACGGATCCCACAGGATAGATTTATTGGTGTCCAAGATTCAGAACTTTTCCTCCAAAAGAGGCCAGAGTGTTGCCAGATGTCTTCCTCCTGCAGTGGCACAGCTGCCTACTTTTGGCCTTTCCAGCAATTCCTCTAATTCCCAGGGCAAACTCCAAGATCAAAAGAGACAAAGACATGATCATTCTCTTTGCTCTAAACTGTCCAAGACAGATTTGGCTGACATACCTACTACAGATGGCCATTCAGCTTCTGATCCAGCCCCTGGACTGCTTGGATAAGATCTCACAGTACCACAGCCAGATACTCCATCCAGACTTGAAGTAACAGCACCTGATGACATGGCTGTTGCTTGGCTGCATACCATGAGCAGATACTTTTCTTTATGAGTGTAGGGAAGAATATATAACAGAAGGATATATTAATCTAAACAGAAGAGCTATTCTTTATGGATAATTCAAAATGGTTTGGTCTAGGCCTTGATACTGAAGATCCCTTGTTGCACTTATAACACCACCATTTGCTTAGCCCATTTTGCAATAATCTTAGTTTGCCATCTGCCTGCTTAAACATGCTTAATCTTTTCTTAGCCCATCATATCAGCACTTTTCAGAATGCTTTCATACACTCACCTACTGTCCAGAGACTTTGTCTGGAATCTCATGGGGCCTGCATTTGAACCTCTCCTGGACTGCTGTTACCATTTAACCCTGAAGACAGTCTTCCTAGCAGCTGTCACTTCATCTACAATCTGAGTGAGCTTCTGGTTTTCATGTTTAACAACATTCCATGGTAAGACGCTGAAACTGCAACCTCATATAGTTGTTAAGGTGATTTCAAAATATCATTTTAACCTGTCAGTTGACTTGCCTATTTTCATTCCAAAGCCATACTTGACACTGGGGAAAAAGAAATTGTACCCATTAGATATAACCAGGATTTTATTTTATTGATAGGATCAGGCTGTTCAGATTGTCACCACATCTCTTTCCAGCTAGAGTCTTGTGCCCTAAAGGCTGAGTAATATCTTCACAGACAATGTCTAAATTGATACACACTATTGGAATCTTGCTGTTACAAGCTGGGTGGTGGACATCTTCTTCCAAATAGACTCATATTACTGAAGTGCAAGATGTAACCATTCTGTACTTCAAGAATGGGCTAAAATGGGAGATCTTTAAGGCAGCAGCATTGAGTAACCCACTGTTATGCCTCAGAGCATGTTTTGGATTCAGCCAAATGTCATATGCCAAATTTAGGAGTGCAGCACTACTACTACTAAGAAACTGATGCAGCTGAAACTCATCATTCCTACCAGCCTCAAGAAATGCTGCTAGCCAGTCACCAGCTTTTTATATCACTTCAAAGAACCATGATTCCTGAAAGATCAGTGACCATCCTTTTCTCCTAACACCTACTTTATAGTAAATTTTCACTAAGATATAAAGGGTATATCTACACATTCAATTAATATGCCTGAATTTTCATGCATCTGAATGTGAGCCTACCATGAGCAAATTTGCTTTCAACAGGAGCAGTTCAGTCCAGGGCTTCTTTTTGCCCTGCTCTGCCCTGCTTGCACCAGCCAGGGGGAGTTCCAGGCTTCCCCAGGTTCCAGCTTTGGCCTGGCAGGTGGTGCAGGGGTGGTCATGATCTCTAAAGGCCCTCTAAAGCTGCCTCCCAGTCATGTGGCAAGTAGGACACATCCTCATCTCCATGTGGCTGGGAGGCAGCATCCTCCCAAGCTGGGATAGCTCTCCCCACACCCTGTGGTCCCCTGCTACCTAAGCTGACCAGGAGCAATTTGCACACAGTCAGCATCGACATATACACATCAGCACATTAGTTTAATGTGCCGCTTTCTAGTACCTGTATCTACAGGTACTAGAAAGCGGCACATCAGAATAATCCAGTGAACAATAATTCCTGCACACATGTAGACAGTGATAATTTACAGCGCATTAGATTGGTCTAATGTGCAGTAAAGCATCTTGTGTAGACGCATCCAAAGTGAGCAGGAGAATGTCACAGGCTGAAATTCTAGAATTTTTTGTGCAGGCAACCTGTTTCCAGCATGCATGTGTGAACTCTTGGGCTAGGGACAGAAATTACACATAATTACGAGAGACTGGAAACTGGTTCAAATTTGTAACACAACAGAAGTTCAGTGCACATAAACCATTTTCAAAATGGCCAAAACCAGTTTAAGATAAACCTGGATGGATATAGTATCATACTTACCTGATTTAGGTGAAGTTGGTTTATTGAATTTGTCCCAGATCCCTTCCAAATTCAAGTTAATGCACGGTCTACCAATATTCCAGGATGCTTTGTACCTTCCTCACAACCCCCCTCCTCCCCCACCCCCCCCACAGGGTCGGTGGGCTAGCCTTGGCCCAAGCTGTCTGCTAAAGCCAACCAGGAAGGAATGCTTTAGAGCCCCCTGGCTTCTGGCCTGGACCACTGCAGGCATATGGCTGCATTTCCAAATCAAAAGTGCATGTCTGTTCACTTGCTTATTGGTTCAATCTATTTAGTTTAGACTAACCCGGAAAGACTGAACTGATTCAGCATGAGATTTTTTGACTGTCTGTACTTAGCCCTAGTGTCATGTTAAGCTAAGACCCTCCTCAAACTCTGTCTGTATAGGTATACTTCTAACACATGGATGAGGAGAACATTAAGTTCAATTACTGTGTAGTCCAGTTAAATACATATCAGGAAAGTACATAATTTGCCTAACTGCATAACACTATAGCAGCCCCCTTTTTTGCCTATTGTTTATGTTATAATGTGTGTTAGTTATCTGTGTAATGGTTAAGTACACAAGCCATTTAAGTACACAAAAACTCTTCAATCTGACTGTATACTTTGTAATGTAATTGTAGTTTGCTTTCCTGCATAGCTGGTGAAACTGATTAGGAGCTTTTATTTTCAAGGCTGCTATTACAGACATTAGGCTCCCTGAGAAACAAAGTAATGAATCTTAATGAGGTGCGAAAAAATAGATCCCATAGTTCCTATAGTAAATGATCATTATTTACATTGAGTTTGGGTAAGTGCATACTATGTGTAAGTGGTTGGGCTATTTTCAGTCCAGAAGCTATTACTTTTAGATACAAATATATGTAAATTTCCATCATTTCCATCCATGTTTCAGGCTTAGACATGTTTAATGAAAGGTGTTATAATATAGGGCATATCTCTATCAAAGCTGGAAAGGAAACCTGGAGGGACCATCTCTATGAAGGGGGCACAAGTCCAAGCTCACTGTGCCCTTTTAAATCTTTGATCTCTCTTCTGAGAAATATAAGTGGCATTTTTTGTCTACTAAGGAAGTATTGTTTGGTGATATTGGGTTCATAAAGAACTGCATTATCTCCAGTGGTTCATTTTATAGAAGGTGTATTACTGAGGACATGTGGATAAAATTTCCTGATAGACCTGGCTATAATTTTCAGGTTACAAACTTGTGAAAAATTTTCATTAAAAATCAATTTATTGGTAACCACTAGGACTGTGCGAAACTTTGGCAGCCATTTCATTTTGGAGGTGTTTTGGCACTCGAAACAACAAATCCAAAATTAAATGAAAGGCTCTGAAACATCTCTGAAATGAAACAAAACAATCTGAAATGTTATGGAAAATTTCTGAAAATTTTGGAGCTTTGGTGCTGGGCTTGCAGGGAAATGGAAACAGAGGGGAGGAAGGACTGCTCTCATATTGACATCTGTAGCTGGCCAGTGTCTGCAATGTGTTGCTGAAGTCCCTTCCAATCCCAGTGCTCTGGGAGGGGGATGGCAGCCTGCTGTCATCCCACATGCAGGTCCGGGGGCTTGCGCCCCACAGGAGGAATCTGGCCACAGACCTGCAGTGCTGTCAGGGGGCATGAGCCCCTGGATCTGAATGCGAGATAACAGCATGCTGCCTTTACCAGCTGGGGCCAGTGCAAGCACCTGAGTCTGCTGGGTGGTGGCACAGCCTACGCCAGGTGCCAGAAAGTACCCAGTGCTGAAGCTGGCTCCACAAGCGGCAGCCTGATGTCATTCTGCACACAGATCCAGGGGAGTCATCCCTCAGGAAGATACCAGGAGGAGTCTGGCACAGCCCCGCATCCCTCCTGGGTGGGGGGTGCAAGCCCCCAGATCTGCATGTGGGATGACAGCATGCCGCTGCAGCCAGCTGGGGCCAATGGCAGCACCAGTCTTCCCGGTGCTCAGTGTGGGCTGCACCAAGCACTAGTCCCAGCTGGCAGCAGCAGCCTGCTGTCATCCTATGCATACATCTGGGGGCTTGCACCCCCTGAGAGGATTCTGGCACAGCCCTGCAGCCCCCCCAAGAGGTGCAGACATCTGGATCTATGTGCAGGATGACAGCATGCTGTTGCTGTTGACAAGTGATATGCGTTTTGCATTGAACAGTTTGAGGTGCAGTTTCACAGAAACTACTGCTCCTTGAAACTTAGCAAATTTCATGCCCTCAGAAGGGGCTACCATCTCTGCAATGTTCATCTGAATCAGGAAAGAAATGACAAAGATATAGGCATTTTAGTTATTTCTCATTATAGCCTATGGCTAAATAACTGAAACAGTGTCGAAACTCCAAAACAGATTCAGCCGAATTGAAATGCAACAGTGATCCAAAACACTGAAATGAATCATTGTCCCTCCGAAATGGCCATATTTGAAACCGAATCGAAACATAGCTGTTTCGCACAGCCCTAGTAACCATCTCCCCGACAAGCAGACTTCTGACAAACAGAAAAATTTTTAGGGCTTTTCAACTGCTCTTACATGCTAGCAGTTCTGAGAGCTTTCACCTCTCCAATGAATTTTGTCATCTCAACCAGAATGCTTTTGCTGGTAATCAAAGGACAAAAGTCTGAGCTTTTCAAGAGTCATGTCTGGTGATTCTTTAAATTAAAAGCCAATTTCTGAAACACAAATTTGCCTTTCCACTTCATAAAAACATTTGTCTGTGAAGGATTTTCTCTCTTGTTACTAGTTCTAAACTGAGTGCTACTCCCAAACTTAGCCTTTCTGATATGAAAGCCAATATATTTTCTATGAAAGTCAACAGAAAAATCCCTGCTGACTTCAGCTGGAAGAGGATCTGGTTATTTCACTATCCTGATGATGCTGGTCTTATTTTAGGGGCTTAGGGAAACTAGCATATCTTAGTTTCTGAATCTGCTCCTGGTCTCTGCAGTACATTTTATTTCTACTAAAAAAGCTGTCACTAATATGAATTCATCCTACTTTGAGATCTCAGAAACTTAACAGAATCATATTTGGCCAGTTATTAGAAAGACCTAAAAAAAAAAGTTCTCTTAGCAATACTGTTTGTTTTGAGCCAGCACTCAGAACCACTGACTCATAGTGGTACTAAGGAGTGTTGTGTGACTGGAGTGTGGCAGAATTGCCGCCCTGGGCGCCCTCCTCCACAAGCGTCTCTCTGTGCCAGCCTGAGAGGCTGCTGGAGAATCCCTCAGGGCAGGGATTTCA
>JAGPOW010000261.1:61962923-61995109 GCA_030014935.1 Caiman crocodilus | reverse complement strand
CGTGAGGCACCCCAAGGGAGGCACGCGGAGCCTGGAAGGTGGTCGGGCGCAGGGAGGTGGGCGGCTCAAAACGGGAGCGCCCCCTACTGGCCCGCCACATGGAGCATATATTAGACCAGGGACTGTGTTCATTAAATATACTTGGGTTCTTTTTATAGGAGGATGAGCATAAAGCCTAAATGAATTCTACTGCTGATCATTCAGTCTTACACTTACTTGAAGTTTCAAATTCATACAGTGCTGTTCCTTATTTACAGTGCTAAACTATAAGATTCTTGGGTATTACCAAGTAGGTACTAGGATTTCATTTCAGTGGTTACTCTGCAAGAAGCTCTGCTATTTTGATGATCACTTGAAGGCATTGAAAGGCACTCACTTTCTGCTTGGTCAGTGAGCCCATATTATCAGCTAGCAAAATGGCACTCAACTGTATAAAGAAATTTTGTAAATTAATATTTATATTATGGCTTATATTATAATTTGTAGAAGGAAACAGTCCCTGTAGGTTTAATGCTAAAACCAGAGGCCACAAAAGTGATGTATATAAAGGGTGCTCTAAACTTTCCATGCACACACTCCAGTCATACTGAGCTGACACGCATATTTAGTTATCATTATTAGGCCATATCTTTACTTCTTTACATAGATTTTAAAAGGTTCTTAACCCATTTTTCTTTACAGGAAAGGACCATTTCAGCTGCTTTACTTTGATTTGTTTGTAGCTGTCATGTAGGTTTATCTTCCACAGATGGCTTAACGTATTGAGAATGATGTAATCAAGAATAATCCAATGTGTATTTGATTCTTTAATAAGGACAGTTTGTGCCTTGGTTTAATTTATGGACAGTCTTACAACAATTGGCTTAAGTTGCTAGCTATACTTTGTCACGAGGTTACATTCAGTGGAAAATAAAAGTGAATTTTATACATTTTTCATTTGAGCAAGAGAACTTGGCTGTGCATGCACCAAAATCTTAATACTTAGAAATTCTCATGAAATCATTTTAAGTGTTATCAGAAATAGTGGGTACAATTGATTTGGTGTTGCCTTTCCTGCTTTATTGTGAATGAAGCTTTTACTAAGCCAAATTAATCTATCAGCACTCCAGATTCTCACTAACATCACAACCTCCAGTAGCCACTGAAATACTCATTTGATCCACATAGGCAGTTACTCTCAGATGCTTGGAGATATCTGAATTTGCTATGTTCAAAATTATAGGATGTGTTGACTGGTGGGGGAAGAATGGGGAAGAGAGCAGGTGATACTCCCCTAGCAAATTCTTCTCAGTGCTGAGACCCGTCTGGCATTGGAAATCCATCAAACTGAGCTGTGTTGGCAACTAAATTCCAGTGCTTGAATAAAGATGGGAAAGCCTCACAAAGGGGGGAAATGGGGAGGAGGACTGGGTGTTTTTATTTAACATTATGACATGTAAGTGCCAGAATACCAAAGAGCTTGTTACTGCATAGAAAATCTCCACCAGTGACTGCATTTGCACTCCAGTGCTATTCCGCTGGAGAGCCTATAAAGCAGATTGCTAACAAAAAGGTTATTCAGAGGGTTTCTTGAATAAACCCAAAGGTAACAGTATCGACTGAGCAGATGTCATGAGACTGAGCTACACTTTGGAAAACTGCCGAGATATTTAAAAATAGCGCTTTCTTATTAACCTAAGTACAATACTAAAAGTCCTTTAAAATAAACTTTCCAGATGCCACCTGCATCTGAGATGCTAATAGGATAAATGCCAGTAAGTCCACTAATACTGGAAATGCTCTTAAGAAACAGCTATGACTGATTGTACTGGCACAAACAAATCAAAAACTAATTTATGTATTCCTGCAGCTGCATCTCCAGCCAAAGCAGAAGCAGGAGTCAGGACCAATTCACAGTTGACTAATGTTGCCTCATTCTTTGCAGATTTTGGCATTTAACTGTAATTAAGATTTATTGTTTGCTAACTCACGGGTCAGAGCAGGCGTCACAATATGGATAACTTTTTGTTTACCAGTAAACATGCCTGTTAGGAGGAATCTTCAAGCTTTGTAAGCAGAACATGACAGAAATAAATAACGGGCTCCTCTTCATTTCAGCTAGGACTGCTATAATTGAACAGAGTAGGGAAAGGACTCCAGATAATAAACTTTTGGAGCTAGGTTAGGGAGACTGTGCACACTGTGGTGTAGCATAGACATATAACTAAAGCTAAGTGAGCTATCTTGAGCACTTTAGTTAGAATAGTCATGATAGGAGAGATCCATGCAAGCTCGTTGACCCTGCTTCCCAGGGTGCAACAGAGATACAAGCTGGAAGATTAGCACACAAACTTTCTCCTGGTGTCCAAGCTACTGTATTCCCTAATTACTTTGAATATCCAGAATTGTGTCACTAATATTCAGGTTTGGAAAAGGTGACTTCTGTTCAACCAGCTCTGTCTGCTCTGGCGAACTGCTCTGGAGATCGGTGGAGAACTGATCAGTGTGCTCACCCTGCTGACAAAAGACTAAACAGAATTAACCTCTGTCTAGGTTTCTCTTCTCTTGACCATGGCTCTGTTTCAGGAAAACATGCAATCAGCATGTTGAAGTCAAGCCTAAGCCTGAAATAGAAGGAAAGAGAAGACCCCCCCCCTTTATGGTTTCTAGAGAGGGGGAAGAAGGTATCTGATCTGGTCTTGGTGCCTCCACAGGGATGCAGGAGAGAACATGACACTGCTTTTTGATTTTCTCAAGAAGTTAGGGAGGAAGACAGACAGCCCACTACACCTTAATCAATACAGACATGCGAAGAGGAGCAAAAGTCACTTTTCCAATACTTGTAGAGAAGAAGAGAGAAAGACACAAAAACTAATTCACTAGAGATATAAGACCAAGTAATGTAATGAACTGAACTGAATCTAGTCTGTGGGCTAGATCTTCAGTGGGTTTATACTGGAGTGCTCAGCCCACAGGAAAAATCCAGTTTGTGGCACCGTGTCATCTGGACTACAAGGCTCCCCATGGGCTTGGAAATTTGGCAGTGACTGCTCCCCTTATACTGAATTTACAGACCCACAGGGAGTCCCAGATCATTCCTGGAGCACCAGGCAGGAAGGGGGTGATGCTAGGCTCCAGGGCTTGATCAAGCCTACTGACTGGCCCCACATCACTCATCTGGCCTTTGGAACCAAAAGGTTGAGTACCAATGTTTTAGGTTACTGAAGGCAATGGAACTACAGGGCTTTGCTCTATGTGCCTCAGGTTACGATCTGAAAATGTTCGAGTCCTGAATGAGACTTGGAATTATGCATACCCCTCTGGGGAACCTTGAGTGTAATTTAGATTAGTATACATGCATAAGTTTCATGACCACAGTAGTGAGTAATTATCTAAAGTGCAAATCATCTCTCATGACTTAATACTACCTTGTCTTTACATAGTTTCTTAACCTGGAAGATCTTGAAGAACTTTGCCAAGATTAGTGAATTAAGCTGCTGGATACTCCTGAGAATCAACCATGTACTATTGTGACCATTTTAGAGTCAAGCAAGCTGAAGTGCAGAGAAATACTGGTTTACACTGTGTGGAACCACTTGGGTTCTACCACATGGGGCTAGAATGGTCCTATTCTGATACTGTAAAACTTTACACCTACTTTGTAGAAGTAACATACAAAGCAGAGGAAGTGCGAGGAAAAGGGCATAGTCCCCACTCCCAGTGCCTTCCACTGCCCTTCCACAGAGCAGCCCAGCGCAGCCTGTCCCGCGCAAATCTGGGGGCACACACACACTCCCAGACCACTGGCACACAATGGTGTGCAGTAGCGGGAGCCCCCCTCCCTGAATTCTGTGCTCAGGGCTGTCTCTGGGGGGCAGAAATTGGGGCAACCGCCCTGGGCCCTGCGCTTTGGGGAACCTCGCAGACAGTCCTGTACAGGCCTTGCCGCAGCCGCCATGTACCACCACTTTCAAGCGCTCCTGAATCCGCTGCTGTGTGCTGCTGGCTCCGGCCATTTGACCCTCCCCCACGCTCTGCTGGCTCTGGTTGCTTCTCTGGCTGCTCGCCACCCCTGCCCCCCTCCCTCTGGCCCTGCACAGGCAGATATGCCCTAGGCCCCACACATCCCAACCTCATCTGGGCAGCCCCAATCCCTTCCTTGCTGTGGGGGCATTGATCTGCCCACTTCCCTCCCCTCTCCTCCCACCACAACAGACTTACCAGCTGGAGGCAGCTGTGTCCAACATCCTTGAGGACTGCTCCCTGTTTAATCTATGGCTGAATTGCTGAATCGGCGCCAAATCTTCAAATCCAGTTTGGCCTAATCGAATCAGGACAGTGATTCGAATCACCAAATTGAATCACTGTCCCTCTGAATCAGCTGAATCCAAATCCAAAGCAAATACTTACAGCTTCGCACGGGCCTACCATACAGCCCAAGCTCACTGTGCCCAGACACTCAACTCAGACTCAACTTTCCCTGGTGGTCTCACCTGCACTCACTCTCAGGTGGGCTTGTGTGAGTTGATAGCCCAGCAACTAGCATCATCCTCATACCAGCCAATCACATGCCTGTGCACATGCCACCACTCTTTGCACATAGCACCCTACCTGTTAGTTACTCAATTTTACGTCAGCAGGAAGATGCATTCTTCCCACCAAAACCACTCAAGCACTGCACACACTCACTAGGTCAAAAGCAACTTACGGAAGCCTCTGAACTGTACAACCAAAATGTGCATGCTTGACTGCACAGGGGGGAAGAGCTGTACCAAAACTGGGCCCTCAAGGGCAAGAAAGACAAAAACTCATGAAAATCAAACTCATTATGACAGTAGTGTTTGAAAGTTTCATCTCAGCATTTGATGCAATATTGTGCATCCTGGCCCTGATTAATGCTATTAGCTACAACTGAGAATTTTTGAGAAAGACTGATAAATTCTGGCAGCTTTTTCTGTGGTCTAGGATCATCCCTCTATTCTATGTGGTGATTCTGAAACTTGGTCAGCAGTTGCAAACTCATGTCAAGTGCGTTGCTGTACAGAGGAGGCATTTTTTTCCAAAGGCACTCTTCTAAAATGGTATCTCAAATTCATCCTTTTGCAATCTGACCCTGAATGCAGTTATTTTGTATTTTTAAAGAACTTATACATTTTTTTAAAGTCAGTTTTGCTGAGGGTGGGTTATCATGATTTGTTAACTCAGAAACCTAGATGTTTTGTCACACAGAAATAGAATAACATACCTTAATTGTTTGAAAAACAATGATAATATTTCATTAACCTTTAGAAATGGATAATCTGAGAATCTGCAAGTGTCAGCTCCTCTTTAGAACTGAATGACTAAGTATGCTTGTGCCAAAATCAACATGCTTGTTCAGTGGATATCTTCCACTGGGGATTCACATAAAAAGCAACCACTACAAAAAAGTCAAAATAAAACTATTTTCAGTTGCTTGACTTTGATTCCATTGACCTAGTCAGGGTTGATGTTGCTTGGTGGGCCACGTGTCCAAGAACTGGAAGTTCAAGGCTTGCCTTCTAGCTCTTAGTTATCGGACCAAACAGTCCGCAGGCCTCCCAGAACAGTTAAAAACTTAAGTTTTGCAATGGGGCAGTTACCTATCTCAGTGAATTGCTCTGTCTCCCAGAATGTTTGCTGCCCTTAGACCTTCTCTCTAAGCAGGAAGCATACATGTCAAACCCTCTTTCTTGAACATGTAAGTAGTAATATGAAATCCAGGAGGAGAATGGGTTCCACACCAGGGAACCCATTCGACTACTTTTGAGGTCTGCTTCCTTCAGCTAACAGTCTGCTTCATTCTGGGTGTGTACCCTCTAACAGTGTGTAGTCTCTTTCTGAGGCTGTGAAATGCAGGGTATCTCAGACATACCCCACATGCACAAAGAGTATCCAAAACACAAGGCCTATAGCGCATAAGGGAGGACTGACAAGTATACCAGAAGGTAAAGAAGTGGCTGGAAACAACATTAATGCCATTCCATCTGGTAAGATGAGTGCTGTTTATTACGTCTGGAAAGCATTATTTCTGCAAATAGCTCAACCTCTTTCAGCTTAGAGACAGGGTTCCCAGCTTGCTGCCAAACTTAGATTTCCCTGATGGTAGTGTGGTAGTAGAGATGGCGAACAAGTGTACTAATGGCATAGAGCAAGAAAAAAACAGCATCCACTGCATCAGCTTAAAGTACATAAGGCATCTGCCCTGTTCCCAGAAGGCAGCCCACAACTTCAAATTGCATTAAAACAGACTTGTGTTTTCTATCACTGGGCCTACCCATATGATGAAAGTTTAATTGGGTGGGTGTGAAAGGGAATTTAGAAGTCTCTTAACTGATTGTTCTCAGTGATTTAGCTTTGCATAGGGAGTTGTGGGAAAATGTTCAGCTTTGATCCATGTGAACCCCTAAATTTTCCTTTGAATTGTGGGTCTGAACAGACCCCAGAGCTTCAAATGAAACACATTTGAAACCGCAGAAAGCTGTTAGTTCATGTGGCTACAAAACCAGAAACTGACCAAGCTTTGCTTAAAACCTGATCCAGATTCACAGGCTACGGTGAAAGTTTCATTGGATCTTATCAAAGCATTGCGTTTGCAACAAAACCAAAAACCAAAGTGAGGGTGTATGGTTTCTTTGTGGATACTTTGTGGAGATCTAGACTGAGGTCCGAGTTCTAATAAAACAGAACTTCTCTAATCACTGCAATGGGCAAACAGTGATTAGAGAATCCTTAGAAAATGTTACCCCAAAATAGCTGAACTTCAAAAAGGACTACTAAAAATCTCCTTATTTATGTGCAATCTGTTTTGCTAATGATATATATTCATGATCAATGTCTGATGCTGTGCATAGTAATGAACAAGTAATGCAGCTGATGTGTGAGGGTCTTGTGTGTATTCTCATGGGTAATTGTTGACCAGTTATTCAATATTTGCCAAGTTTGCAGGAGATGTGTACTGTACAAAGTTCATGAACATTTTTATGGATAATATTGTTGTTTCATTTAGAGCAATTTTTTCACCTCTCAAATGACACTTTTTCATGAAATGCAATAAACTAGCTATTTTCTAATTTTCAGAAACGTGAAAAATTTAATTGCATACTTCAAATATACCACCTACTAAAACTGGACTTATTTGCACCTGGAAGTGCCTTTATATTCTCTGGAAAAGGAATCTCTTTACAGATCTGTAATGAAATGTATGAAATTAAATTTTCAGGTAGTTTCAGGAGCATTTTATGTTCCTGTGTCTATTTTGTATATATTCTCAAGAAGTTTGTTAAGGGGTTAATTGCAATATTTCCTGTATTGAATATAAGCTTGCTCCTAAATAACATTTATTCTCTGCAATGATAAGTAGTTTCACTGTAATCAGTGGGATTATTCACATTATATACTTTGTGCATATGCAAGTTGTTGCACGATCAAGGCCTACACTTGAGTTAATGGGATTAGATTAAGTTTCGGAGCTTTAAAAACATTTCACAACCAAACTTTATATTTTTGCAGTGCATACTGGGTTGGCAAGAAAAGGAAGAAATTATTTTTTGAAAAAGAAAAAATTTCATTTTTCTTGCAATAACTGATAACTGATGCATGTTTTACTTTCCATGATTTTTCCTGTATTTTTACCATAATTTTTACCATTATCAGTTCAAAACTTTTTATCTAAAATCAATCTTTTCAGCACACAAAAATATTGGTAACTGCTGAGCTATTAACTGCTATTAACATTTCTATAAATATTTTGCTAAAATTATCATGGAGAGAGAAGCTGGTCTGCTGATAATACTATCTGAGGGGTTTTTTTAATTTTAAATAAGGTGTTTTTTTTCCAAAACAAAATCAGCTTGTGCAAAACATTTCAGTTTGGTCTGGTTTAGACATCTCTCGTGATTGTATCCTGGATAATTGCTATGACCAACTCCCTGTGAAGCTAATGGTTGTACTTCCTGATTAAAGCCTTCAGGACTGAGGTCAATTGAGAGCTTTGGCTGACTTTAAATAAGTTCACTGGAAAAAAAAAAGTGTAAACCAGAAACCTAATATATTCTGCCCATTTGTAATCTTCATTTTGTTTAAGAGAGACTGATTCCCTTTCTTAGTGGGAGAAGGCAGGCATTTTATTTTCTGTATCCTACTCTCTGCCAGTGCCTGTTCATTCATGTCACCAAAGAGTTGGGGTCTGGTCTTTCCCTGGTCTTTCACCCTTCCTCCTCCTCACCTAAGAGAGTGATCCATCCATGTCAACCTAAAGGCCAAACTACTTCTTTAATACAGTGCCAATCTAAGATTTCACCCTCCTTCTCTTCCCCTTCCCCCACAAAACCATTCCCCCATCTAGGCTGAGTTAGTCATGTCTGACTTCTTCCATTCACATTATGGCTACCCTTGTTGCTTTTTGGTTTTTGTTTTGCTTCCTTACTGTTGTTGTTTTTCAGCCAAAGCTGTCATTTATCATGAGAACAAGAGCAGCCATGTGTTGATTTTTCTGGATTCCTTTTGGACAGTGTCCCAGTGCTAATGAAGGCCCTTCCAAAGTGCTAAAGAGCTGGTGCCAAAATCAGTTACAGTGAAAACAATAGGGGAGTGGTGCACAGACAGCAGATCTAGTGTGTGTGTGCGTGCATGCATGTGTGTGTGGAGGGAGCACTTACTAATGTGATTTCTGTCCCCTTCCCTTAAGGATAATAAATTCTACTGCACTAAGGGACCCAGATTCACATTTGCTCATAGTTGGAGGCACATGGGAGATAAAGCTAGTGGCAAAATAAATGTTCACTCTCACATTATGTTCTATTCAGTTTTTCTAATAACACAAAAATCAATTGGTATGCATAAAATACGGCAAAGATGTGATGATGATTCTTCAGGAATCATTAAACCCATAAAAGCAAGGCTTTCTCTTGTTGATATGTTTTCCTAAAAAGTAGGTGTTTTTAGGTGCGGCTGAATGTGCCATGGGGGCCTGAGTAAACTATTCAGTTTCTCTGACTTTGCAGCCCAGCATATTCTGTTAGTATTATAGATTTTACAACGTCTCTCCTCTTTTCTTATGTTTATTTACATGCAAGATGCAGAAACAGCCTTCTCTTGGGACTGTGCAAGGGAGTGATATTCACACTAAACAGAAGCATTTAGCAGCTATACAATTCAAATAAACTGCCTCCAGGATCACACAGACCTGTCATGTAAATATGGATTAAATACATCACTCTAAATAAATATATTTGTTTGAAACTTTTGATTTCTGGGACTTTATAATATTTAGTTTTGTGGGGAGAAAAAAGGGATTTTCTTTTCCTGTTGTTCATCTTACAGGATTTATTTTTTTATGAATCAAAATACTCTGTTATTATGTAGCCTAATGATTGTGGTTGCACCTGAGTTTGTAGCCTTGTGCTCCACCTACTGACCAAGTTTGGAAAAGTTGCTATCACAGTAGCACTTCCACAGGTTTTTCAGGTTTTGGATCATGGTGGGTAAAGATGGAAAAGACTCATTATATCATTATGTCATCCTGCTGCCTCAGTAGGACACAGTCCTCTGACATAAGATATACAGCTACAGCTACAGAGGATCTAAATGACCTGGGCTATACAACCATGCAGACTGTTTTCATAAGCATGTTATTATAAGTATCATTTACATTTATGTGAAGTTACAGTTGTCTTTAAATCAAGCTCTAAAGAGTCTGTGAAGCTGTTTTTCTATCACTGGAGAGCTGAGAAATACTGAGACACCCATAAAATTCACAAAAGGGGACATACACACTTTGCTCTTGACACAGATCCAGCCAATTTTGTTGTGTATCTGCAGCATCCATTCTCTTTTATTAAACCCCAAATGATTTAATCAAAATGGTGTTTACCCAACATATCCAGGAAGCAATACTTTCATTACCAGATGCCAATCTTGTTATGTGCATTTCAGTTTTGAGAAAGCCCGTTTATGTTTAGAGGCAGATGCAGAGGCCTTGAAAAGGTCCCTCCATGATAATATCCGAACCTGATTAATGTTACGATTTATTAGGGAGTTGCTTTAAAATACTCAATTTCTTTTTATTTCAGAAGAAATGTCTGCCTAATGTAAATATTGAACTGGATTCAAATTCAGGGAAACTGTGGGTCAGTTTAATTTTCATTTACTTTGTTTTGAGAAAAACAACATATATTGAAGACTTAGATTGACCATACTTAGATTGAAGTCCCTAATTAAAGCACAACATTATTATAACTGTACACCTAGTTTTCACTACCTTGTTTGAGAAAACTCTGTTTTATATAAGACTCAATGGATTCCACCGGCTTTACGCCAGAAATGACTGTTGCGATAATCTAAATCTGACCTACATAATTCAGGCCATAGAACTTCACACCATGATTTCAGCATCTTGTCTGGCAACTTGTGGCTGAGCTAAATCTTATCTTCTAGAAAGGTATCCTCAATATATATACTTCATGCAAATCTACCCTTTTGGAAATTGGATTCTACCATAAAAACTGCATCTGATTAAAACTTTCCACCCTGATGAATATCACAAGAGCTCCTTTTTGCCCATGGGTCACATTGAGACATTTCAGATGTAATATTTATGCATATAAATGTTTCAGGAGAGCTCTAATTTATCAGCCATCTCCTCCTCTTTCACCCTCTTATTCAAACATTTCAACAGAGCAACAGATGGTCATTTCGGGCCATTTGCTGTGATTGGAATTGTAGTGCCGCAGAGAAGGGCTGCTTTCTTCTAATTGAAAATGAGGGTAACTTTCCTTCCACAAGTAAAAAGTTCTGTATCAACCCATCAACACTACTGGCTAAAAAGAAAAGATACATCCAACACAGAAACACCCCAACAGCTTGGTCAAATGAGTCACTAACTTAAAAAATGTCACCTATAATAGTACAAATGGTTATAAATCAGAAAAGAATGTGACTTTTGGAGAGAGAGACTATACTGATATTTTTGCTTCTATGTATTTGGGTCGAGAGTGCCATTCCTCCCGACCTTGGAAAAGCCAGCATATTAACTCATTTTAAAAGGTCTCATGTTCTTACTATGTACTAAAAGCATTGGCTTATTTTTAACATTTCACTAATCAGATTTCAGGCGTAGTTCAATAATTTACTGAAACATGTTACAAACTTAGGAACTATATGCTTAAAAGTATACTCTACTATAGGGAAGTCCCAAATAAATGGAATGGTTTCTTTTTTCAGTCAGTTTTCACAAGGGTTTCCTTTGCACCCACATACAGAATTTCACAGCTAGTTTCTTCCCTTTCATAAAATTTAATATAGTATGGTTCTAAAAAACATAAAGAAATCTTATAATTTTGTATGAAATTGTATGGGTCATATCCTTAGTTATTGCAAATAGTACAACCAAGAGAAGCTGTGTTATACATTACATATCTGGTCCAATAAGTTTACAGAGTAATTGCTGTAGGATGCTATTTATTGATATTTAATGGTTTCAACTATAAAACATTCTGTACTTCTTTTCCAGAGGGATAGGAAGAAGAGATGCTAAGCTGGAAATAAGCTGCTGTACGGGTCAAAATTGTGCCTGTTTTTATAGGGCTGGATGGCATCTTCCATGCTTCCTAGCATTCCAGGGGAATGCTACCTTATAGTGTACTTCTACTTTTGCTTGAAATGGAAGTGAAAAGCCAGTCTGTGTTCTTGGTGTCTAAAAATCTATTTGCATATTTAAAACAGTGGAGTTATGGTGTGTTGTAAAGGCCTATGTAGTCTGAGCGTAAGGCTCTTATCCTCAAAGGTATTTGAATGCCAGGTGGTTAATTGCTTCTTTCCTTATGAGATCAGCCTTCTGCTGACTGTTCCTAGAATTTAACTGTTGGGGTCTTAAGGGCATTCTCATAGAAAGTGCTGGGGAAAGATCCAATTGAGGTTTTATGCACCTTAAAATTAAGTGCAGAAACATCTAACCATTCAGTGCCAAGCCACCAAAATAGAAGCCAGAAACCTGTATAGGCACCAAGGCTCCCTATATTGTACAGTGCACGGGGAGAACTGGACACCACGAGGTGGCATTTACAACAATCCACTGGGTGAGCAGCAGCAAACTGCATAGAACTAGGGAACAGGAAATACTGAGCAAAGATATGTCTGAAATCTTACCTCACTACAGCACATGGATGCTTGACTCAGGGCTACAGGAAAGGGCCACTGTCCACCTGTTATCTGCAGTCCACAATTCACTCCTATAAGTGCCTACAATGTTTCTTGCAAAGGAGTGAGCAGGGATCACTCTTATCTTGGAAGAGGAGGTGGTGTCATTCCCAGATTTTCAATAATAATGCAATGGTCAGCAGTCACTCACAACATGGGAGGGTATGGCTCTAAAACCATCCTTGGCTTATGGAGATTTAAACCCACATCTCCCAAGACAGTGTTTGAAATGTCAGGCTAGACTCTAGGATTTTCTGCATGGGACACAAGGGAGCTTTGTCCGTTCTGTTGAATTTTGGCCACTGTGCTTCAATGTAATTGGTGGGAGAATAAATGCGGTAACTTGAATTTGCAATGCACCCAGCTGGGAGAAGGAAGTCCTAAGTTCTGGTTCTCTGCGTCTAGGTTTGTTTGTTGGTTTATCCAGTGTTAGTTTCATGTAATGTACAGAAATGGCCTGAAGAGTAGGGACTGGAACTCTGGTCTCCCCTCCTTCATAGCTGAGTCTATGAACTACTAGGGCACAGAGTCAGGCTCCCATCAGATATACTCTCTCCAGCCCAGTTTTGTTTGTAAGCGTTATTATGGCAACTGGAAATTAATTTGTGGATTACACTGGCTTTGCTGGCAATGCCTAGTCAATTTTAAGACTAATTATGTCTAATTTATTAATGTAAGTGTGCCTAGAGGCCCAGGCAAAAGTTGCTTGCTTTTATAAATGCAATATGAACCAATGCTTTAAGTCCCCAGTGATGGGATTTGTAGACAGCTTTTGCAGAAGCAGGATGTTGGCTGCCACGGTCCCCCCGCTTTACCTGTGGCAGATCAGGGTGTTACATCTTGTCAGGGTTGACTATTCATTTTGCTAATAGGTTAGACAATGGATCTGTTTAGGATGGTTTGGATAGGAATCATCCTGCCACAGGCAAAGGGTTGAACTAGATCAAGGTGGGCAATTATTTGGGCTGCAGGACCACTTAAGGAGTTTTTGTGAGATATTGAAGGCTGGAGTAGGGGGTGCTGACCTGGCCTCATCCCCCCCATCACTGCTGTTTGCTCTGCCTGGAGGTGGGAGGGGGAGATGCCAATCAATCCTATCCAGACCTGGGCCTATCTGCTCCACACCCACTATTGGGGGAGCTGGACAGAGCACGTGAATGGGCAGGGTCTCCATGGAGACCAACCTAGGACTCCTGCAAGCAGGGTGTACTCAGCCAGGCAGATGGGACAGGGCCCTGGGAAGGCAGAGCATGGTGTCTGGAAGTGGGATGGATGGGCAGGGCCAGGGCCAGGATCATGGGTTGGTGACAGTGTGCGACCAAGGCCCACAGCAGAGCTGCGATGCACTGCCCGCACATCCCTGTGACACGTGCTGGTTCTGCCGGCAGTGGCCAGCCCCTGCTTGCGAGACCAGTGCCTGTCAGAGGGATGTGCAGGAGCAGGCTGTGGCTCTGCCTTGGGTCCCAGCCCTGTGCTGTCACTGCACCATGGTCCTGACTCTGGCCCCACCCACCCATCCCACCCCTGGATGCTGCTCCTCACTCACCCACAGCCTACCCTGCCCGTGGAGGTCCACAGCTGGTCTCCAAAGAGTCCCTGTCTGCCCATCCACCTGCCCACTCCATCTGGTACCCCTGGCAATGGGTTCAAGGTGGATGGATCAAGTGCCTGGGCAGCGGGGCCAGGTCTAGAGCAGCCAGAAGGAGCTGCTACTGTGGGGGCTACTGGGAAACAGGGTCTGACCATTGTGCTGCCCCTGCCCCACCTCTCTGCCACATGGCCCAATGCACTACAGCTCCTGGCATGCCTGAGCGCTGTGCATGGGGATTGGGTGGGCTGCGCTCCGTATTAAAAGGCACATCTGCAACTTGGGGCAGCGGGACTGGCCACACATGCCATGGCTGGGGCTGCCCCCCATGCCTGGCCTGGGCGGGGCTGAGGGACCCACCGCAGACTAGATGGAATCACATGGCAGGCTGGATCTGGCCTGCAGGTCATATTTTGTCTGCTCCTGGACTAGATGATCTCTGGAAGCTCCTTTTAGCTCTACTTCTCTATGATTCTATGACAAACCAAATGGGAAGGATCAGGCTTTTTCAAGAATATTTTTATTGTTTTGTGTCAACTAGTTTCTGCCATTGAACAATTTTTTGGCATTTTTTTCTCATTTCATTCTAATGAAAACAAGAAATAAGCAACACAAGAGTGGCAGTGTTGAGGTCACGTTGTCCCCTGAAATGAGCTAGGCTGAATTCATCCTTGAGGTTTTGGTTTGGATGGGAGTGTTGTGTGCATACTTGAAGAAAGAGACTAGCTCTAAGAAAGCCTCATTCTTCAGTATTCATTCCCATTATAGGAATCACAAATAATAATAAAGCCATGATGACTGTCAAGTTCAAGGAGCTATGCAAACGTCAGAGAGAGGTATGAAGCAGATGACAGAGCCAGAAACAGTCTCATATATCTCTCTAAACACAAGGCTGGTTCTGTTTGGTCAGAGTTTTGTTTGTGTGTGAATTGTAGGGTCAGATCTGGATATGAAGCTTTTACTTCAGTTTTGAAATGCAACAGTTCAAACTTGTAGGCAGGGAAAGTTGGAGGATACGGATTAATGTGAAAATGGGAGTGATTTACTCCCTATGTCAAGGAAGCATGTATGCCATTCTATATTATGATCACAGAAGCTTAATCCCACACCTTGGCAGCCTAGATTCACTAGAGAAAATGAAATTTTGCAAAGTGTGTATTGCAGTGCCTACCTTTTAAGTGCTCTGCTGCCTTGAGAAATTTACAATCCTGAGTTAGGTGACAAATTCCCCAACACAGTGCATGGGGAGAGCTATGCACATAAGAATAAGATTCAGTGTAGCCAGAATGCCTACAGATTAGATTGCCACATAAACAAGTCAGTGGGTGCATCCACATGAGATGCTTTACTTGAGATTAGAGCTAATTACTGTTCAGTAAGCATCACTGTCTACACATGCAGATGCTTACTACACAGTAATTTGCTCTAATCTTGAGTAAATTTGCTACCTGGAAATACAAGTAGCAAATGTAATCAATATTACTTACTACGCAGTAGCACACATATAAATACCTGACCAGGAGCAAATGTGGACCTCTGGGGGTGGGATATTGCTTCCTGTCTGCTACTGGGATGGACTCCTTCACCACAGCCTGGGCAGGGACTATGTCCGCCTGCTCCAGCAGCAGGGAGATCCCACCCCTGCTTTACAATTGGGGAGCACAGGCTGGGAAATCCTTATCTCCTAGCCCAGGCCCTGAAATAGGGGACCAGGCTGGGAGATCCTTATAAGGATAAGGATTTCCCAGTCTGGCCCCCTGACCATATGGCTTGGGCTGGAACATAAGGATCTCCCAACCCGGGTCCTGCGATCATGGAGTAGGAGCTGGTCCTTCCCTCTTGCAGGGGGACATTGGTTCCAAATGGGCTCTGGTGGTAGAACCCGCCCTGGTAGCAGGCAGCTCGCGGGGGCAGGGAGCAAAGTCTAGACAGCTTTCTTCTGGCCCTGTGCTCCCTGCAAGGTCCTGGGCTAGCACCGAGGATTGTGTCGGGGCCTGGTCCAGGGCCACAGGGAGTGGGAACAGTTTGCTGCTAGGAACAGCAAATCTTCATGTGTAGATGCATGCCTGGAACAATTTACTCTAAAGTACTTTACTGTACAGTAAACTACTCCCGAATTATTTGCATGTGCATATGCACCCAGTAACAAACACTAAGTAGGGGGCAAGGCATTCAAGGAAAGTTAGAGGCCAGTTTTAGCCTGGAGGGGAACACTTCTTTGCACTCATCATTGAGAGCTATGAAAGCTCTCCTAGAGTTAGGGCTGACCTAGCTTAAAATTCTTTTTTGCAAAAAACTGAAGATCATATCCCACTATAAGAACAATCACTTGAGCAAGACTGAGAGTGAGAATGCTGCAACAACCTGCTGGTTATACACCATCTTGGAGAGCTGGTTCCATAAAGAGTTAAGTGTTATACCACATGGAATACCTGCAGCAAGAAAGATCCAAAGAGGCCTATCCTGAAAGTCCTGTAACCCAGTGATGAGGGTGTAGCCCTAGAAGGATGGAGACCTGCATTCAAATTCTTGCTCAAAATTGGCAGCAAGTGGGATTTGAACCTGAGGTTCTGATGTGAATGGCGGTTTGGTGAAAGGAGGCTGGAGAGGTATTATCATCAGATGTCTCCTCTTTGCTATATTTTATGTGAGCCCCAAACTTGTAGGCATGCTCTGAGCTTTCAGCCCTGCAGGCTTTGTTTGTGAAAACTGCTGGGCCTTGGAGTGAGACAAATGTCAGGGTATCAAGACAGGTATTTTTGTACCTTAATGTGAAAAGATTTGGGTGCTTCTGTGCATGTCCACTGGCAGCAATTTACACACCTGGCAAAGTTTTCTGGTGAAAGCCTAGGCACCTGAGGACTTTACATGGCAACTGGTAATCCTTAAATATAGGATCTAGTTGTCTACAGGAACAGTCAAACACCCAAGGGCTTGTCCAGACCATCTCAGCAGCAAGTCTCAGGAAGGATGGGACTGAGCATATCCTGCTCACTCACATGCTTCAGAGCTGGAAGCTCACTTGTGAGGCTGTTCACATTTATCTCTAGTGATTGTTCTTGAGCCATTGGTCTCCAGTATGAGAGCAGGTGCTGGTGTACTTCTGGCTCTGGAGCATGTTAACAGACACAGATAGGCAGGTTGTGCTCAGGCCCATGATCTACATCTGACACATTATAGACAAGCCCTCAGTCTCCCTTGTAAATCCAGCCTTGTGTTTCTTCTTATTCTCAGTGATTTGCTAGCAGAGTCAAACCACTGAAAACAAATACATTGAAATACACCATGGTAGCTATCTCATTCCCTTCTTTTGATGCACTTGTGTACGTAGCGCTTGAGTGATAAGAGAGAGATTAAACTTTTTTTTTCAGGCAATATCTTTGTGGAACAAGGAAGGTTGATGGAGAGAATGGGATTGAGAGATAATTTATAAAAGGCTCTTAGAACTAATAGCCCCATCTTTCTGCTTTCATGGGGCACAGCTGAAAATAGCAGGTAATGGGACCAGTGTCCCTTTAAGAATTCTTAAGGTTACTAATGGATATAGGTCATGGTGACAGCCTTAAATAAACCTTCAGTAATAAACAAATCATTTTGAGTTTTCATAAGATTACCATCACTCTGAGGCTGCTCCAGTAGGGCTAAGAATGCGTGAAGGAAATGAGCATGATAGATCATATACATCATACTGTCATACCCCAGGAAAAGGACAAAAAAATCTTTCAAGGAGGCTCACACTGTATTCCTGATAAAAGCCACTAAGAATGTGCATTAATATTAATCCTGTATTTTACAATACACTATTCACTGCCCCAATACAAAATGTTACGTTGCATCGGGAGGGGGGGGAAACTTTGAATAAAAAGATCTCAGCAGGCATCAGATGCCTGTTCCCAGGATTTGGAAATCAAGTATCAAGAGGACTACAAAGGGTAATCATGTATCCAAAATCATTGTAAGAATAATATGCAGGTCTATAGATAATACAAATTCTATATCTCGTTGTTCTCTGCAGTACATTTGTTGTGTATTGCAGCTTTATTTTAGTGTCAGTTATTTACATTTAATTTTAATAGAGTTCATAGTTCTTACCTGTTTTAATAGTGGTTCCATTTTGATAGCTTTAGAGTTTTTCTAAGGCGAAGGAGAAGGTGAATTTAAACAGAGATATCGCTGGCTCTTATTTGATGCTTTTGTATATCTTACCATAATAAATGTTTGCACTTGCTCTTCTTACTCCAGCATTGAGAAAACTAAATTGGACTTCAACTGAATTAAGATGTGATTAAAGTAAGATTTCTTCTTACCAACAAAGCCTTTTCTAAATTGAGTGTCATTTTTTTATTTGCATAAATCCCTGTTCTCAAACACAAATATCTTGAGAAATATTTTTTAAAAATCTTGGCTACTTGTTAATCATTCCCTTTGATGATGGAATGAGGAAAGAAGGATGGAAAGTCTTGGTATAAAATTACTAGGTATAAAACCTAGTGCGAATATAATATACACTAGGTTTCATTACTAAAGGATTGGACCAACTGAGATATCTTTATGGAGAAAGACCTGGCAATGATTGTAAATACAAGGTGACATCTTTAGAGATAAGGACATTCATGTATTGATTAGACAAATCAGTTTGGCAAGGCCACAAGGCTTTATGGATATATTGAGCTAACATACTATACTGTAGGTGTGGAAAGTATAATGATTGCAAATATTGTAATATCCAGCCCATTAATAATAATAATCAGAATAAAAGTGCTGCCAACAGTTTAAGCATCCCAGTAATGTGAATTGATTGATAACATTTTGCTTTAAAGATAGATTAATTAATGCTGAATCATAAGGCAATCCTTATAGAAACAGTGTACATATGACATCTAAATTAATACCAAATGAATTCATTACAAGCAGTATAATTACAATGAATACCTAATGAATTAATGATGGCAAAGCATTTACAATCCTATCTGTACATATACTGAGAATAACAAATTCACTGCTGCTTGATAGCAGTAAAATGCTGCAGCACTCGTATTCTGTATGGTACAGTTCCTAATGGTTTTCAGAACTTAGTGACTTTGAACTACATTATGCCTTTTGCTGCCCATAGCGATAGGAAAGAAACTAGTGCATATACCAAATCAGCCAGCTCTGGTAAATCAGATCTATGATTTTTTTTCCAGTTTTCCTGGATATTTTGTCTCAAAGGCAGAATCATATGCCTCAGCCTGACTCAGAATCACTCCACCAGGCACCATAGAGCTTGACACCTTCCTTTAGAAGTCAATATTCATGGAAGTGAGATGTCTGTAAGATGCTTGTGCTACATTGTAGAATGTATGGTAGCTCCAGTCCTTTGAGTCCTGTTTTCTCAGGGCTGATCTCTCCGAGATTGCAGGCCTTTCCCATTTAAATCTAACTGGGAGGAGGTATCAAGTGCAGATTCCCAGGGGTCTGTCCTGATTCCATTCCTGCTCAATATCCTCATTAATGACTTGGAGGATGGAATTAAATGTACAGTTAGTAACAATACAGATGATACCAAGCTGAGTTGGGTAGCAGACGTGCTGGAGGATAGAATTAAGTTTCAAAACAACTTTGATAAATTGGAATAATGATCTGAAATAAATCAGATGAATTTCAATACGGGTAGATACAAAGTACTGCAATTAAGATGGAACAATCAAATGCACAAATAAAAAATAGGGAACACTGGCTAGGCTGCTGTACTAGTGAACCTTGAGGTTACAGTAGACTGTAAGCTGAGTATGAATCAACAGCATAACATGGTTGCAAAAAGAGGTAATAACATGCTGGTATGTATCATGCAAGTCATAGAAAGTAATTCTTCCATTTTGTTCGGAACTGGTGGAGTCTCACCTGGAATACTACATACAGCTTTAGCTACAACACTTCAGGAAAAAGTCCTGAGGAGAATAAAGAAGATGATTACAAGTCTGGAAAAACATGACTGGTTGGAAGGACTGGGATTATACAGGCTAGTGAAGAGAAGAGAAGACTGAGGGGAAATTTTATAACAAGCTTCCAATACAAAAATACTTATTACAAAGAGGATAGTAGTCAACTGTTGTCTATGTCTACAAGGAACAAGACAGAAGATACAGGCTTGAATTGAAACAAGAGAGATTTAGGTTGGATATTAGATAGCACATTTTAACTATGAGGGGAATTAATCATTGAGGCAGATTACCTGAAGACATAAAATCTATCAGCAGACACACAGGTTAGATAAACACATGACTGTTCCTATTTTGAGAAGAGTGTTGGACTAGATGACTTCTGGGGCAGTCTTCCAATCCTATTCCAATCCTATTTTTTAATATTGTGATATAAGTTTTTGTCATAAATAGAGAAGAGGATGTAAGATAAATAAATCCTATGAGGAAATGTTAAATAGAAAATATAGTCTCTGCTAAGAAGAGGTTACATACAGGTCTGTTAGGATGTGAAAATTTGAGTGAGTGAGGTTTCAACATTTCACTGACGTGCACAGAAAACCAATTATTATAACAGGAAGACACATAAAAACCTGCTGGGCTTAATCTTAAATAAGGGGGGCAAACAGCAAGTAAGAGGTATGTGGCAGGTCGGTACAGGTGTCACAGGAAATGGGAGGATGGAGGAGTATAGTGAAGAGTTTAGATATGTGGGCTCAGAGACCACATTGTCAAACATGCTTGTGAGCATCCATGCTGCTAAGATCCACATGCACATTACATTAGGTATATGTTGATGGGGTTAACAGTTGGGGTTAGGCAGCTTGGGAGCCTTTTCTCAGGGTTTTTTTGCATTGCCCTAAGATGAGCCACTTTATGTGATTATTTTTCAACGTACTTCAGGAGAATCTCTGTGTTTTCTGGGCTCCTGTATAGCACTCTTGACTCAGGGCGGATCCTGCCTTCTCTCCATGACCTCTATTCCAGCAGGTTCTAGGGAATGGATCCAGCTGTTCCAGCCCAGTTCCATACTTATAGGTGGGTAGAGATTATGGAGCACAGTGGAAGGCATTTCAGCAGAAGCTTATAGCACTAGTACAGTATAGACAAAAGTGCTGTAAAGTGGATACATAACTAGTTGGACCATCATCCTCAAGAATAGTCATCAATGGCTCAATGTCTAAAGGGGAGAAGGCATTAAGTAAGGTTTCTTGGGGATCTGTCCTGTGTTCAGGACTTTTTAACATCTTAATAAATGATCTGGAAGATGTGATTGAGTACACAGTTAGAAATTTGCAGGTATGGAGAATGGGTGGAGTTTCAGACATTTTGGACAGTATGATTAGGATTCAGAATAATGTTGATAAACTCAAAAATGATCCAAAATTAATTGAATGAGGACATTAATTAAGTCAATAAGGACAAGTGCACTTGGGACAGAGTAATCATATGCACAAATACAGACTGGAGAATGACAGGCTAGGTTATAGTATGGCAGAAAAGTACCTGGGGGGTTGTAGTGGACTGAGTATGAGTCAAAACATGCTAGTAACATACTGGGTTGTATAAAAAGGACTGTTTAATAACTGGAATCCATCTCTACTGACCAAGAATTTTTGAGTGAGACCAAGCACAGAACTTGGTAAGTGGTGGGTGGTAGTAGGTCTGAAATCACTACATTGACTTGAAATGGCCAATAATGAATCCAGAACTTCCTTGTGAAAAAGGTCAGCATCATGTGGCTATGTCATGAGTTTGTCTCGATTCCTTTGCTTCAGGAAATATAGAGATGAGGGGTTTAATAGTGATCTGAAACCTGCTGTTCCTGTATCATTACAGGTTGCTTGCTAACCAGTTTAACATTGCTAGTGGTCTGGTAGGGAAGGTTTCTGAAACAGTTAGTGCTGTGATCTAGTTACAAATGGTGAAAACTAGGGCTAGTTTTGGCTTTGACAGGCAGGAGTTTCTAAATTGTGCTGGAGCTGTCAATAGCACATCACATACACAAGGTCTGTCATTGTGGAGGAGCCTAATTTTACATAGGCTCAGGGAGTTGGAGACCTCAATTCTTCCCCTTACCCTTAGAAAATTTAAGTCCATTTTCCCTACTGGCTAGTACAAAGTCTTAGCCACTGGGCCTTACTGCAAAGTAGACAGCCCAGAGTGAGAGAGGCAGGGGATCAGAACAAGAGCAAGAAGGGAAGTCTAATTCTGTGGCTTTTTTGGATGACCCTGGTCCTAGGAGAAAGGAATTCCTAGATTATGACCTGCTCCTCTAGTAGTTATTTAGTGCCTGTGGGCACATCTATTCAAGACACTTTACTGCAAGCTAATTAGCTACGCAGTAAAGCATCACTGTCTATATATACAGCGTTATTAGGCTGGAGTAAAGTAACGAACTCTACCGTTGGATAGTGCTGCCTGACACAAGTACTATCCTATGGCAGAGTTATTTAGTCTACTGCAATGCATGCATGGATAGACTGAGATGGGGGTGGCTAGGGCATGAGGGTGCTACAGTAGAGGGACTGCCTGCCAGCTAGCCCCGCTCTGTAGCACCATTGTGCCTCAGCTAGACCCTCTGCAGCAATTCAACCTGCAGCCCCAATGTTTTTGACAACTCAAGTGATTCCTCCATTTTGTTTTGCCAGAAGGAAAAAGAAAAAAAAAATCAGTTATATCTACAGCCCCAGTAATTTAAATCAGCCTTCAACTTGTATCCACCCTGCAAAGTGGACAGGTTAGAGTCTATTTAAAGATAACAAGACCTCTAATTTATACTGGTAGCTAAGAAGATATGTTCATAATGAAAACATATATGTGTGTGTGTTTGTGTGTGTGTGTGTATAGAATCATGGAATACTAGGGTTGGAAGGACCTCAGGAGGTCTTTTAGTCCAACCCCCTGTTCAAAGCAGGACCATTCCCAACTATATCATCCTAGTGAAGGAATGGGATATACATATACATGGGATATACACATACATGTGTATATATGTGTGTGTGTGTGTATAGGTAATAGACTTTTTTGGTTTATGAGCTAAAACCATGTAACAGACTAACTCTAGAGAGAAGAAATAATGTAAGTGCTCAGGGGGAGGGGGACAGGGCGGGTGTGAGAGAGAAGGAGAGAAAATGTGTGCATTAGGGAAGTGCCAATAGGGAGGCTGAAACAAGATTAATTGCAACAGCAGCAGCAGCAGCACACCGCAAACAAAAGATTTGACTTTGCTTGGTGCCTTGTAGAGTGGATTCATGGAGGAAATCCAAGCAAATTTCTGGATTCTGGTGTAGGTCACATCAAGGAAAATCTGAGGTGACCCAATTAACTTCAGTGGAATAATTGCAGATTGACACAAGTCTCAGTGAATGAAGGTCCATGTTCTCTGAATTTTACTTAAAGCATAACACCTTCCAATGCCTGGAACAACTGCTTTGAAATCAATGGAGCTATGATGATTTATACCAGCTGAGGATTAACTTCTGAAATGAAATAATCTCTTGTTTCTGAGGTTTTTGAATTTGGGGTAGAAAATTGGTCTTTCAGAAGCACTGAATTGTGCTTCATCTCCATATGTATGGTAGTTTACCATAAACAACCATTAGCAATGTTATTTATTTGATAACAGCTGAAAACAGAAGATTCTATGTTTATCTTTTCATGAATCTTCCAGTCTTCAAAGTGCTATTTTTTGTTTTCAGCTTGTTGGAAGAAGGAAGCTAAACTGCCTCTTTAGTCTCTTTTCCCCTCCACACTAAACACTTCACTATAATTTCCCATACACGTGCTCTGGAAATGGAGGAATGTAAATGCAGAAAGACAGTATTATCCCTAGAAAAAATATACACACAGAGAAAAGACACAAACATGAAGAGAATGTCATGCAAATTAAAAAGAGAGTGCAGATTGCATCCTGCTAAAGTTTATTTAAAAGAAGACACCCAAGTAATTTACTGCATGTAAACCTCTACAGATAAGGTTGGGATATGTATACATGCTACCACAATGACCATCTTGGCTACACTCAGCTGAGGAGTATTTCTCTTGTGTTGTGTTAGATGCTTGGAGGAATTCTTTTTGGGGAAAATAAGTCTTTCATCTCAGAAAAAATCTCTTCAATCTGTGCCTGTGGTGTTTTCAGCATACTGACCAAACAGGGACAGTTGTGCCTCACCTCCCAGAGGCAGTCAGGTTCTCTCACTGGTGTAGGCTAGAGCAGACGTGAAAGACACCTTCATTGGCAAAGCCTGCTGAACTGCCAGACCACATCTGGCTTTTAGCCAACCACAGCCCACTATACTTTTAGCCAAGCATAGCCCACAGAGAGCTCTGTAGGACAAGGTGGGGAAGAAAGGGAACTTAAAACAGAAGGAAGCTGAATGTACAATATGTTTACACAGATGCTGCTTATACAAGCTTATGCATCTCTGATTTAGTCTATAAGGTGACAATCTACCCTGCTTTCTCCCTGACTTCAGGCCTAGTGCATGGGTAACTATCTCTCTCTACACCGCTATAAAAAACACCCCTGTAACAACATGTTATAAACACCTACATAAGGATACATAAATGGAATCTGCCACAAAGTTACTTTGGGAAAAGGAGGAGGTAAAATACACTAGTGTAAGATCCATTACTGTAGGTGGTTTATGCCCACAGAAATCCTAGGGTAGGTGTTCGCACAAAACAACCAGGCTATCACTTGCTTCCTTCTACTTAATGGCAAGGCACAGTAATAGCACCGAAAGAGGCAGCTACACCAGGATAATGGATCATCTGTCTGCTCTGGGTACCAGTGTAATTTACATCTATGAACAAAATTGATGTAAATTATACTGGCCATATATGTCATTATATGTCATGTATCTGGGGTCCTGTTTATATTGGTGCTGTGCCTACTGAAGAATCCCCTTATACTGAGTGAGGGACCTTATTGTTGTTTACAGCCAATTTATGACCACTCCCTTCCTGTTAAATGCTCACTGCACCTTATGAATAATTGCCTGCATAAATACAGACTAGGGAATGACTAACTAGGCTGCAGTATTATAGAGAAGGACCTGGGGGTTACAGTAGACCATAAGTTGAATATGAGTCTACTGTATGGCAACAGCATACTGGGTTGTATTAATAGGAGCATCACTTGCAAATCATGGGAAGTGATTCTTTCAGTCTATTCAGCACTGGTGAGGCATCACCTGGAGTACTGTAACCAGTTTGGGGACCACACACTTCAAGAAAGATGTGGACAGATTTTGAAAGAGTCAACTGGAGAGCAACTAAAAAGAACGGGGGCCTGGGAATGATGACTTCTGAGGAAAGGCTGAATGAACTAAGGTTATTTAGCCTGAAAAGGGGAAGACCGAGAGGGAATTTGGTAACAGTCTTCAATTTATGGCATGATTGTAGAGAAAACAGAGATGGACTTTTCTCTGTGACCACAGGATACAAGACTAGGAGCACTGGTCCTAAGCTGCAGCAGAGGAATTTTTAGGTTGGAAATTAAGAGAAACTTTCTGACTACGAAGGTAGTCAAGCATTGATACAGGCTGAATAGAGAAGTTGTGGAAACGCCATGGCTGAACATTGATTAAACCTCAAAAAATTAACTGTATATTAAGCAAAGAGACAGTTCTGTTACCTGCAGTTCCACCTTCAGATTCTGATTCTTTATGTCCCCCTGTCCAGAGAATCAACACCAAGTTTATGAACTGGATCATTGCACATGACTGAATTTCACCCACAAGTTGATAACTCCTGCTAAAGTAAGTCAAGGGGTCAAACTCTGCTCCGTGTCTTCTCCAGGCAGCCTCATGAGAGTCCAGAGAGTGCAATTTTTTTTTTAAGGGGCTACTCCAGTACTGCAAAATCAGATCTTTGGCCTTTTATTCTTTTATTGGCCTTTTTATGACAGAAGAATTATTTAAAAGGGTGAGTCAGCATTACTACTATTTGTATGGCAACAATGCCTAGCAGCTTCACTTTGGATCAAGATCCTATTGATCTAGGAATTACATTAACACATAAAGAAAACAACCTTGCCTCCAAAGAGTTTGGATTCATTTTATACCTGGATGTACCAATAGTATGCTCCTTTTAAGAGTCCACTCACATGTTTTTAACTGAGTTATAATGAGGCAGTTTCATTCTTCATGAACTTCCTGCCTACAGGCATTTTTGTAAATTGCTGTAATATGATAACTGGAAATCCGTTTCAGCATCATGAAATGGGAAAAAAACATCTTGTTCCAAAAAGAGAATCAGAATTATTCATGACACTGTTCTGTAATTTCCTATATCTTGTAGCACATGTTACACAGAAGAGTACTTCAGGGCATGAAAACAAAGATGACCAACCATAAATGAACCCTTGAGAGACAATCTTGAATCCCTGGTAAGCAGCATTTATATCACTCCAGGTCATCCTCAAGATTAAGCTTCCTGAGGGCTGAGCATATCCTGGGACTGAAGTTCAGTTACTGAGGCCAGGTACTGATATTACACTTATTGCACAAAAATTGCGCAGAAAGTACGGTACAGCTGTAACAGAACAGATGTTCATGGCACATAGAGCACTTTAAAAATGGTGGATCCTGCCCCAAGTTAACCCTGGATGGATGTGGTATCAGACTAAAGTGCTTTAGGTTAGTGCTTTATCAAACATCTATACCACATCCCATCATGAGACAAAATAGGTTGCATTCTACTGGCATTGTTGGATGGCCTGCTAGCCTCAGCTGGTGTTTGTCTGGTTTGGATGAGCACCCACCCAGCCCCATTCCCAGCCTGTCACAGAGAGGAAATAAAAAAGGCTTTGTTTCCTCTCTGTACCCTTGGGCAGGGGGAGAGGGTGTGGAACCCTCCCCCCCACCATTATGCTGGCCACAGCCAGCTTGCTGGCTTGAGTCGGGGGTGTGGGGGGCATGAACAGGCCAGGCCTACATGGCAGGGGGAAATTGAGCCCTTCTGCCATATGGGCACAGCCCGGCACACCCCAAGCTGCTAGCTGGCGGGGGGGAAGAGGGGCATGCAGTAGAGTGACTTTATTTCTCCCCCATCACCGCCCAGCCACCAATTCTGACAGATACCAGCTGGTGGGGTGGGGCGGGGAAGGTTGGAGCTGGAGAGACAGGCCATGCTGGCCAGTCAGGGTAGCCTCCTGAGAGGTGTGAGTGAGGCTCAGAGCTTCCCATCACCAAACAGCATGTCTAATCTGTTTGCTCCTGACTTAACCTAGAAACTGGATAAATTGAGATACTTAGAACGCTTCCATCTCTGAATGTCTGTACTTAGCCTGAGATGAGAAAATACCTTAAAACAATGTGACACTTTCTGGAGCTGCCTGTCATAGACTTGGATAATTCATACTTTCCTAAACAAGGACTTGAATAATTCCTGCTTTCTGTAAGGATAGCTTTTTTGCTTTGTGTGTAGGATGTTACTTTGTCACATTGTTAGAGCTGGCTGACTTCAGGAGATATGTGGAATAACACCCCGTGGAGAGGGAAAGGGATCTGAGTCATAGGAGCAGGAAAAGCAGAACATCTGGTAGCTGAGGTATGTATTCTAATTAACCTGTTTTCCTTTGATTCCTTATTGTTAGGGACTTATCCAAATCAAGGTGGCACACAAGCGATTTGATGGACCAATTGTGGCATCATCTGCAATTTTTGCAGGCTTATTGCAGCAGGCCCCCCTCCACTGCTGATTGGCCAAGAGAACTGACTTTCATGTGACTTTGCCCCTTGCCACTGATTGGCAGAGAGGGGCACGAACACAGGAAAGACAGCCCTCTCTGCCAATCAGTGGCACAAAGAGCAGTTGCCATCTTGGCTGCTCCCCTTCATGTCAGCAGCTCCTACTGGGGAGCCAGCATTTTATTTTTAGTAAGTTGTTTTCCCCTAGAAATTCTGCACACAATCACATAAGCTGCAATTTTTTGCAGTGCTTGCAGAAACAGCTGTTTTTTGTGGTTTCCACAAAAATTACAAAATTGCAATTTGAGTAGATCCCTCTTTATTGTATTCCCACGCTTCATGGCTGTAGCTTTCTATATTCTGCTTTAAGGATAAATCTTTTTTCCCCTTGGGAACCTTTTCCATTTATTAACCTTCTTGCTTAGCTTTAGAAGAATTTGTGTATGTTAATCATAGATATTTCTGGAGGATTTATTAGAACTCCCTCTCCTACTTTCAGTGTCAATGAGTATTTAAACAATTGATACTCATTTTCACAATCCTATTCACTGAGCAATGTAGGATTTCATTAAAAAATAAAATTTCTATAATATATGCAGCCACACCACTATAATTTCTGAATAGTCTCTTGAATGTGGTTTGTAATACACTATGGTTATACTATACTGTATAATGCTAGAGGCCCTGTATTGGTATTAATGTTTATATTTCTACTGTAATACTGATGACATAAAACACTGATAGGAATACTCATAGGTATTGCCTAAGGACTTTGATGTCAAAGAACCCTGTAGAGAACAGGTCTACAGTTCTTGCTAAAATCTGTTTTCAGCTAAGTACTGAGGTTTTTCTTAAACTGTTGCTTGTCACTTCTGTTAATTTCATATTCTAAAGACAGTGCTGAAGATCTCCCACCCTTAGGTGATCTCTTCTGGGAAACACTGGGCTTGTGGCAAGGGCATAGGTTGGTGAGTCAGAGATGTGTGCTTCCAGTCCTAGCTCTTCTTTTGACTCACCCTGTGATCCTTGGCAAGTCATTTAGTCCTGCCTTCATTTGCTCATCTATAAAACAGGTATGTAGATTGGTAGCTACCAAACCCTAATTCATATTTTTTCTTTAATCTATGTTTTAATGTGGTATCAAGTTATTTGCAGCAATATTCTAGCCACTTTACTAAAATTAAAATAGGCAGGGTCCTTGCCCTAAATGGTTTGCAATTTGAGTTTCTGTGATGCAAGAGGGCAGATCTGCAGGCCTCTTCATGTACCCATTTCCTTTTGCTTGTTGTAATCTAAAATAAAAGGCATTTTAGCCATAATTTTCTTCCCCTCCTCCCACCCTTTTGTGGAATGGAACATAAAAACTCCCATTGATTTTACTGGGGCCAGGATTTCACTGATAATACTTATCTACCATGAAGGAGGTTCTGGAGCTTGCTTAATATTTGCAATGTCACTCCAGAAGTGTAAATTATTATTATTCTAATGGCTTATTAAGAGGTGTTGCCTAGTTTGCATTTGTTTGTTGCTACTATTTAAACAGCAGTCATTTTCACCTACAAAATCAACTCATTGTGCACATGAGTTGCAACACATATGGTATGTGAAATCACTTATCATTTGGAAAGCCTTGCAATAGCTAGACACAGCTGGATAGGTTAAGGGTGGCAGTTATTCTCTCACTCCGAATTTCTCAGCTTTTCTCATTTTAATAATACCATATTTTTCCCCATTTGCATCATTTTGGAATTGTTCTGGTTTACTTGTTTTTAAATCTCTCACACATTGCAAGAGGGGTGCGTTCCTTCATATTCCATCTAAGCTCTGGTATTAAAATAATAATGCTGAGAAAGCTGCATTTGTGGTGGAGGTGTCATCTCTAAAAGAAAGTGTTAGTTTCTTTCTTTTGAGCGTGTAGCAGTAACATTCATTTAGAGAACAAGTTCTGTAGAGATTCAGACTTCTAAAAAACAGAGCCACATCCCCAGCTGATAAAAATTATAGCAACATTGACTTCATTGGGCCTATACCATGTTATACGTAGGCATCAATCCCTGCTTCTCAGGTTAGCAAGCTAGTAACCTCAGCTAAGTTCTGGCTCCTGCAGAGACTCTTAGAGTTGTAGCAGCATCCTCAGACTTCCTGCGTGAACACCCCATCCAAAACACCGTGACATTGCAGGATCTTTTCATCAACTGCCTCTTGGCCCTAGCCAGGGAGACCATGAGGAGGTAAGTCAAAGTGGGGAAGAAGAGAGGGAAGGCACTCTGTGATTTTAGGGCTTATTTCTAGTCTCTGTTCATCCTACACCTCTGTAGAGTGCTTTTGGGGGTGTCTACTGACTCTCTAGATGTTTTAAAGAAGTAGAGGGTGATGTTGGAGTTTCTTTTGTCTCCTTAGTTGTGACCCTGCACTTGTGACCCTCCCCTAACAGGGGCCTTTTAGCTCTGGAAGGCCTGAGGGCCTCTGCCAACTATCACCAGGGCTACAAATAGTCTCTAACAGATTAGTTTACCATCTGGCAGCCTTTACTCGAATACCTGCTTGGCTCCAGCTCCTGATTTAAGGGACTACCCTAGCACCTGACCTTTACTGTACAAAAGGCTAGGCTTTCAGTTTAGCCACAGCTTCAAGTCTGTTTCTATTTCCTTGCTCTACCACTTATTTCTTGGCCTGGCTCCTGGCCCTTGCCTTGCCTCTTAGAATTATAACTCCAGTTCTTGACTGTAAGACCATTGGTGCTTCTGGCCCTTGCCTGTCTGACCCCAGCTCATACACTTCATTCATATTTTGGATTCCAGTCTCTGCCTGGCCATTCCAGTTCCTGTCCCATTCTTACTTCCATCTCAAATATAGGATTTATACAAAAGTAAACTTCAGTTTACTGACACCTTTTCCATGCTTTCCTCTAAAGGAAATTTTAAAGAATAGATTGATACAAGTGATCATTGCTGCTCACTTCCAGGTATGTGCAATTAGGGCAGAGCAATAAACTTTGGTGCTTTTGTGTTGGAGTTTATTTCTCCTGGGCATGCCATTTGAACATTTGCCTGGGACTACAGCAGGTTGAGCCAGGTCAGAGCAGCCCCAGCTGCCAGGGGATCCAGAAGTCAGCCTGCAAGCCTGAGGCTACTCTGACCTGATTCAACGTGCTGCAGAGGGGCAGGCTGAGGCATGAGGTTGCTCCAGTTTGGGGCTAGCCAGCAGACAGCCCCTGCACTGAAGCACCCTTGTGCCCCCAGCCAGCCATTTCAGCATCTACATATGCTCAGCTGAAGGGTAAAAGACTCCATAATAGCGTAGTACTTGTATTTACCCTGTAGTACTTGTACTTACAAGAACTACCGTACTGCCAAATTTATTAGTTTACTCCAGCCTAATAGCCCTGCATGTGTAGGCATGAGACATTTCCTGTGGAACTAATTAGTTGACTGCAGTAAATGTCTTGTGTAGATGTACCCACTGAGAACAAAGTTGCTCATCTGCTTGGCTCAGTGCAGTAATAGCTATTGGAAAGTCTCTAGCTCAATAAAAAGGAGGCGCCTTCGATTTTGTACTAGGCAAAACTGATCTGCTTCTACTAACATGAAGTTTTGTGTAGCTTTAATATGCACCCAGATTATAAATCTGGAGTCCTAGGGGAAACTCAGATTCATTATTTTCATTTTTATAGCAGTAGGAACTAGAGACTAATCACAGAATGGGACCTACTTATGTTATGTACTACACAGGCACATAACAAAAAGAGTGTTTTCACCCCAATGGTCTTACAATCTAAGCACATGACAAAAGACAAGGTGGATACAACAGTCAAGTGGGGAAGACTTTTAAAGGCATGTAGGTGCCTAATGAGACAAACAAGTACTTCCTTGTATTTTCAAAAGTACAATGGAAGCAGAAATAATACATGTTTTTATACAGGCACAATAGTGCTTTGAAAGGGCCTATTTTGTAAAGGTGAAAACAACTATGAGACAATCAGATGAGAGAAAGAATTGAAACAGAAAAACGCAAATGATCACTGGGAACTATTTAAAAGCATTATAAAAGATGCCCCAAAAGGCACAAACTGCCAACCAAGAAAGAAGTCTTCACTGCTTAAAAGTAGGGATGCACTGATAGAGATTTTTGCGGCCGATACTGATAGCCGATTTTTAAAGAGGCACATTGGCTGATACTGATCCGATTTCTGATATGAGCCAGGCAGCTTGGAGAGCTATGTGCAGCTGGTAAGTCTGGTGTTGTGGAAGGAGAGGGGGGAAGGAAGAGGTGTGCAGGGGGCAGATCAAAGCTCGCTGCAGTGAGTGAGTGGAGCTGGGGCTGGGGCAGTCTCTGGGGCAAGCACTATCCAGCTGGGCAGGGTGGGTGCAGGTTGGAGCCAAGGCTCATCTGCGGGGCATGGGAAGGGGGAAGGAGTGGCTTCTGCTGCTGTGTGCCGTTTGTCTGGGAGCCAATGGTCAGGCGCTTGCCCACTCATCCAGCTCCTGCCGCTGCCCCTGCTGCTG
The DNA here is from genome assembly GCA_030014935.1 of Caiman crocodilus. Classification (NCBI taxonomy): domain Eukaryota; kingdom Metazoa; phylum Chordata; order Crocodylia; family Alligatoridae; genus Caiman; species Caiman crocodilus. The sequence goes on along the minus strand of JAGPOW010000261.1, from coordinate 61,963,164 downwards.
GTCCAGGAAGGCATGGTGGGGCGTGTACCCCCAGATCTACATGGGGTAGGTGGGCTGAGGCTGGGGCTACACGGGGTTCTTCCTGCCCCACCTAGCCCTGCCCCATGCAGGTCTGGGGGCACATACCCCACCATGCCCATCCAGATAAGCAACAGGAGCAGCAGCTCCTGGATGAGTGGTGCATAGCAGTGGGCTCCCGCGGGGGGGGGGGGGGGGGGGGGGGGGGGGCGGGGGGGGGGGG